>CM054057.1:620029529-621229529 GCA_028641055.1 Alopecurus myosuroides | reverse complement strand
GATTCATGCAAATGTTGGACAAACACACCTGGTGGTAGGGTTTTCACTATTTCCAATCCCATGCGGGCTAATGCATCCGCGTTCCAGTTTTCTTCCCTTTTGACGTGAAGTACTTCAAATCCTAGGAAGCAAATTGCAAACTCGTCCACCGTTCTCCGATATTCGGCCATGATGGGGCTTTTAGCGTCCCATGTTTGGTTGAGCTGATGTTGTACCAAATCTGAGTCACCATAGCATATGCTGCGTTTGACGCCAATTTCTTTTGCAATATGCAAGCCATGAAGCAAAGCTTCATATTCTGCCACATTATTGTTGGCGTTGAAGTGTATTTGTAATACATAATCCATTATATCTCCCTTGGGGGATTTTAGGACTACACCAGCTCCAGCGCCTTCTTTTATTTTGGATCCGTCAAAGTGCATAACCCAGTATTCCGACTCCGGCATTGGTGTGTTTTCCACTGCTTCTGTCCAATCAGCGACGAAATCTGCCAACACCTGGGATTTTATTGTCGTCCGGGGTTGGTACTTAATGTCGAACGCAGCCAACTCGATGCCCCATTTGGCTACTTGGCCTGTTGCGTCCGCATTCTTAATTATATCCCCTAGTGGTTCTTTGCATACCACTGTTATGGAATGCCCTTGGAAATAATGACGAAGCTTTCGAGATGCGGAAAATACGCCATATGCCAGTTTTTGATAGTGTGGGTACCTTTCTTTGGACTCGGAAAAAGCTTCGCTTACATAATACACCGGATGTTGATCTGGTATGCTTTGCTCGTCTTTCCACAATTATTACTGCGCTGATAACCCGGTTTGTAGCCGTGAGGTACAATAACATGGGTTCTTCGTCTTTTGGTGATGCCAAAATCGGAGCTTTCATCAAGTTTTCTTTTAGCTGGGTTAATGCTGCATCTGCTTCTTCTGTCCACACAAATTTGTTGAATTTCTTCAACAATTTGTACAATGGCAGAGCTTTGTCTCCTAGCCGGCTAATAAACCTGCTGACGGCAGCTGCAGAACCCGTCAATCTTTGTACATCTTTTACGCACGTAGGCCTTGAGATGTTTAGAATTGCCTTGATCTTTTCCGGGTTTACTTCTATTCCTCTGTGAGAAACGATGAAACCCAGAAATTTTCCTGAGGGAACCTGAAAGAACATAGTTCCTAAATCCTATTTTGAGTGTTTGATTACAACATATAGATGGACTAACGTGTTCCCTAAGTGTACTCAGAAAATATATCCCCGTAAACCTCATACGAGTTGCAGCAAAAAGGGAGAGAAGATTACGGAAAGAAACGGGGAAGAAAGGAGAAGAAAAGAGGAGAAAAAGGAGGGGCCGGCCTGGCCGGGCACTAGGCCGGGTGCTGGCTGCCTGCCGGCCTCCCCATCGCCCCACGCCGGCCCCAGGCCGGGCGCCAGGCCGGAAAGCTCGGGTAGGTGGACAGCCTCGCCTTGCAGCCCCACGCCGGCCCCCAGGCCGGGAGGCTCGGGTGGGTGGCCGGCCTCGCCAACGCCCCCACGCCGGCCTTGCCGGGCTGCCAGGCCGGCCTCCCCTCGCTCCACGCTGGACCCAGGCCGGGCACCAGGCCGGGGTGGGTTTGCACCCGGCCCTGGCTGCTCCAGGCCGGCCTGGCCGGCCCCCTAGGCCGGGGGGGTGCTTCCAAGTGAGAAATGCCCCCCCCCCAACGACCGTATTGCGCCCCGGTACAAAAGGGGACCTTCACCTACCTTTTGGAGTTGTCAATCCCACTCACACTCTCTCTCACCACCATTGATTGACCAAGCTCAAGGTCAAGAACAAGCACTCCTCAAATCCCCAACCAAAGCTCGTGATATTTTGGGATTTGAAGGAGACACCCCCGATCTACAACTCCACCAAGTCGATTAGAAATCCACCCACTCATCCCTTTGGGATCTTGTCATTCTTAGTTCATTGGAGCTAGGAATCTTGTTGCTCTTAGTTCATCGGAGCTCAGAGCCTTGTTGATATCCCCGGTGCTTTTGTGCTCGTGGATCTTGCTTCTCGAAGTCTTGGTGGCTCTTGGGATTTGGTGAGGACCCTCCAATCTTGTGGAGTGTGCCTCATCCTTGTAAAGGTTCTAGTTGTCAACCTCAACGGCAACATAGTGATTCGAGCCTATCCACATCGGTGGAAGGTCTCGATGGAGATACGGTGTGGCATTTGAGGCCTACTCGGTGTTCCACTTTGGTGGCACCGCACCGCTCCAACGGAGATTAGCTTCCATTGGGAAGTGAACTTTGGGATAAATCTCCGCGTCATTATGTTCGGTTATTCCTCAACTTACCTTTACTAGTTACTACTAGCTTAGTCAAATATTCACCTTGTGCTAGTTGTACTTGCTCGACATATAGGATTGTTCATCTAGTTGCATAATATACATAATCTATATTTGAGCATTACCTTGTTAACTTGAAAAAGAAGTTAAAATTTGTAGTTAACCTATTCACCCCCCCCCCTCTAGTTAACCTCTCGATCCTTCAATTGGTATCATAGCCTCGTCTCTTTATATAGGGCTTTACCGCCTAAAGAGGAGGTAAGGATGGCCGATGATCCCGTCACCATGGATGGGATTCAAAAGCTAATCCAAGCTATGATTGAAAGTTCCGAGAAAAAGATGGAGGGACTAGTAAAAGAATTGACATCTCCATCTAGAAAATCTAGTGAAAAGGTTATCTTAGATGAACATGGAAACCCCATTCCAACTAAGGAAGGAAGTGCAACATCTTCACCTTTAAATGCTAGTGGTGGAAATTCTTTTGGTTTTGCTTATAACAATGCTCCTAATGTTCAACATCCACATGTTACTCATCTTGGTCCACCTCCTTTGGTGGATCGGCATGGTTTTACTAATTAGAAAGCTTCCATGAAGTCTTACATGTGCAGCTCTTCAATGCAAATATGGAGAATTGTTGAAAAAGGGTACGAGCCAAAGGATCCCGCAAATCTAAGCTCAAGTGACATCATAGATGAGCAACTCAACGCTCATGCTTTGCACATGTTGGAGAGGGCAATGGAAAAGGAAGGAGTTGAGCACATCCGGTCCTTCACAAGTGCAAAGAAAGCTTATGATGGTCTTGTTGATATGTTTGACGACAACGTCAACCTCCAAAGGTCCAAGAAGTCAATCATTCAAAGAAAAGTTGAAAACTTTCACTTGAGTGATGGAGAGAACATAGAAGACATGTTTAGAAGACTCAAGGATCTTGTAAATGATATGAGAGATTGTGGATTCACGGATTGTACGGAGAATTGGGTCAAGGAGAAATTTATACTCACCTTGATGCCATACAATGAAAACATGGTGATGAATATACAAGCAAGGGCCGACTACTTGGACCTATCCCCCAATGATGTTTTGGGTCTCTTTATCACTCTAAAGGTCATGAAGCAAACTTCCGATGATGTCATGGCCCGTGTAAACGGAATGAAGAAAGCGTCTCTTGCCTTGAAGGCCAAGGTCATTCCCCATGAAGATAATGACTCAAGTGATGATGGTGGATCCACTCATGAGGTCTCCGAGAAAGAGATGAAGAAATTACATGAAGAATGCTTGGCTCTTGCTCAACACAAGTGGTGGAAGAAAGGAGACTTTAGATCCAATGCCACCAAGAATAAAGGGAAGGAATCCTCAAGCACGAACAAAGCAAGAACTTGCTTCAATTGTGGAGATTCCGAGCACTTTGTTGCCGAGTGTCCCTTCAAGAGTAGAATTGAGAATGGAGGAAGACTAATCAAGAAATACACCTTCATTCCCAAGTCCAAGAACTTCATCAAGAGAGGCCCTCCTAGGGCATTGATTGCAAAAGAAGTTGAGTACACATCCGGTGGTGAAGAGAGCGACGGTGAAGGCGAACAAGTAGATATGGCGGCCATGTCTAGGGGCGTCGTACCTCCTAACTTAAGCTCTCTCTTCTCCAACCCAAATGACAACAAGAGTCCTTCGAGTCACAAGTGCTTCATGGCCAAGGGTATACCCCCAAAGGTGACTCCTACTCTCAAAATTGCAAACTCCTCTACTCCCTCACTATTAAATTGTGTTGAGGAAGACCCCTTGGTAAACTTTGTAGAAAAGCTAGAAGGAGAAACTAAATCTATTTTTGTCTCTCTCATGGATCAATTAAGTGAGGCACATGGCCTCATTGATGAACATGAGGAGAGAATAATGTTACTTGAAAAGTTTGCTCGTGGTGATGCTAGTAAGATTGAGGAGCTTGAGAAAGCTCTAGATGAATCACATTGCTTTAGATAAAGCATAGAGGAAACCTTTGCAATTGACATAGCTAAAGTAAAACTTGATTGTGAACATGCTTTTGCTAAGGTAACGTAATTCATGGCTTTGAATGACGCAACTAACCAAGGCTATAATGAACTCATTAAATATTTTGATAAGCTTAAAATTGACCATCGGACAATCTCAAATGAGCTCAAAACCTTAAAAGGAGTAAAAGTTGTGAATGAAAACTCTTGTGTTACTAACCCTTTGTGTGTCAAGGCAACTCTCATTGAGGAGAACAATAGGTTGAAGGCCCAACTCAACAAAGTTCTTGCCACATGCATTCAAGGGCAAAAGAACCTTAATGATCTTTTGAGTAATCATAAGAGAGTTATTGGCAAAGAAGGCCTTGGTTTTGGTTCCACACCCAAGGTGGCTTACAAGAAGAAGTCAACTCCCTCCACTAACTCTATTGTTTTTGTGAAGGAGGGGGAGTTGGCTAATGATGAAGATGAGTTTGATATTATTGCTAAAAGTATTGTTCCTATGAACACTACTACTCACAACAACTTTGTGGGAAAGTATAACCCATTTTATGTGCTTCTTAAGTCTAAAAATGGTCATGTTTATGCAAAGTATGTAGGCACTTCATATGGTGATGATTATAAGCATGCTATTTGGGTTCCTAAGACCCTTGTGACTAACAAAAAAGGACCCATCCAAAAATGGGTACCTAAGACAAGAAGTTGATTCATTGTAGGGGTGTATCTCCGGTGGGACATCGTGGATGATTGATAGTGGTTGTTCCGCACACATGACCGGAAGCAAAGAAGTATTAGAAGATTTTAAACTCCAACTTCTCAAATTTTCTCATGTAACTATTGGTGATCGCTCACAACTTAAGGTATTGGGACATGGCAAGGTAGTCATTTTTCCGGATTCATCCATTGAGAAAGTCCTCCTTGTTGAGTCCCTTGGCTACAATCTTCTTTCCGTCTTGCAACTTTGTGAATGCAATTTTACATGTGTATTTGGGCGTCATCATGTGCTTGTCCTTCACACTATTTCTCTTAAGGTAGCCTTTGTTGGATTTGTGGAAAACGGTATGTACATAGTGGATTTCTCGAAAGAAACTACACATATCGCCACATGTCTAATGGCTAAATCCGACGTGGGGTGGCTTTGGCATCGCCGCCTAGGCCACGTCAGTATGAGAAATCTACAAACTCTTGTGAAGGGTGAGCATGTGGTAGGACTAACAAGTGTGAATTTTTCCAAAGATCGTCCTTGTAGCTCTTGTATTGCCGGAAAGATGCATGAGAAGAATCACCCCAAGACATCAATCATCTCTACAACAAGGCCCTTTGAGCGCATTCACTTGGACCTATTTGGGCCTCCCACATATGATAGTCTTGGAGGCAAAAAGTATTGTTTGGTGATTGTTGATGATTATACAAGATACACTTGGGTTTTCTATATCAAGAAGAAGAGTGAGACTCAAGAAATGTTCATAACTTGGGCCACTGAAGTGCAACGGCAATATGACACCAAGATCTTGTCTATAAGGAGTGACAATGGTTCCGAGTTCAAGAACTACACCATGGATGAATTCTTGAGTGAAGAGGGGATAAGGCATCAATATTCCGCTGCGTAAACCCCTCAACAAAATGGTGTAGCAGAGAGGAAGAATCGCACACTTATTGATATGGCAAGAACTATGATGGCCGAATTCAAATCCCCATATAACTTTTGGGCCGAAGCCATCAACACCGCTTGCCATTTATATAACCGACTCTTCCTTCGTCCGATGATTGGCATGACTCCATATGAGCTCCTAACCGGTAACAAACCCAACCTCAAATATCTTCGAGTTTTTGGGTGCAAATGCCAAGTCTACATAAAGGGATAGATTCTAAGTTGATGCTAGAACTTTTGAAGGCATTTTTGTTGGTTACGCCACGAACTCCCACACTTATAGAGTCTACAACATATCCACCGGGTGTGTTGAAGAATCTATGAATGTGGAATTTCATGAGGATAATGGCTCCCAAGTGGAGCAAATTGATTGTGATGATGTAGGTGATGAGCCGTCCTCCATAGCCATAGGAAGAATGGGTGTAGGTCCACTTATACCCGTTGAGGGACACCTTGTGGCAAATGAGGATGGAACTAGCTCTACGCAAGTGGAGCCCTCTACATCAACCACCAATCAAATGGTACCCCAAGAGAAAGAAGAAGACCTTCATGTGGATACCTATCATCAAGAAAGTGATCAAGATCCACCCAATGATAATGGTGGAAATGGTTTTGGTGCTTCGTCACCAAGAACTCCAATACGAATGGACAATGGTCTTGATGAAGGAAATGATGAGGATATTCCCCCCAATGAAAATCCCGATGATGCACTAGTTCGTATCATGACTCGTCAAGCATCAAGATTGCAACAAAAGTCACTATACCAAAAGAACATCATTGGTGGCTTGGGGAGAAGTGTCTCCACTCGTGGACAAGTACTCAAGTTTTGTGGTATTCATTCATATGTCTCTCATGTTGAACCTATCAAAGTATATGATGCTCTTGAAGATGAAGATTGGGTTCAAGCTATGCATGAAGAGCTCCATAATTTTGAGAGAAACAAAGTATGGTCACTAGTGGAAAGACCCAAGGATCATAATATCATTGGAACTAAATGGGTGTTCAAAAACAAGCAAGACTCTCATGGGCAAGTGATTCGCAACAAGGCTCGATTGGTTGCTCAAGGCTACTCTCAAGTCGAAGGACTTGACTACGGTGAAACTTTCGCTCCCGTAGCTAGACTTGAATCCATTCGTATATTACTTGCATTTGTCACTAGTCATAACTTCATCTTGCATCAAATGGATGTTAAAAGTGACTTTCTAAATGGTCCTCTAAATGAAATGGTATATGTTAAACAACCTCCAGGATTCGAGGATCCCAAGTATCCTAACCATGTCTACTTCCTCCATAAGGCTTTGTATGGCCTCAAACAAGCCCCACGTGCTTGGTATGATCATTTAAAGGAGTTCTTAGTGGATCGTGGTTTCGTACTTGGGGTAATTGATCCCACTCTCTTTACCAAAAGTGTAGATGGGCATTTCTTTGTATGTCAAGTATATGTCGATGATATTATATTTGGATCCTCTAACGTGAGTTTTGTAGACCAATTTGCCAAACTAATGACAAGTGAATTTGAGATGTCTATGATGGGAGAATTGAAGTTCTTTCTAGGTTTTGAGATCAAGCAATATCATGAAGGGACTTTTATTTGTCAAGCCAAATATATTCAAGACATGCTCAAGAAATTTGATATGAACAATGCCTAACCATTACCTTATCCAATGCCAACAACCGTGAATCTTTCTATGGATCACGAAGGTATATCGGTAGATCCAAAACTTTATCGTTCTATCATTGGATCTTTGCTTTATCTTTGTGCATCTAGACCGGACATTATGTTTAGTGTGGGTTTGTGTGCAAGATTTCAATCTAACCCCGAGGAAAGCCATATGATTGCGGTCAAAAGGATTCTTAGGTACTTGGTTGACACTCCCAAACATGGGCTTTGGTATCCATCAAACACAACTTTTGATCTTGTGGGATATTCGGATGCGGATTGGGGAGGTGACAAAGTGGATAGAAAATCAACTTCGGGTGCTTGCCAATTCCTTGGTAGGTCCCTTGTGTGTTGGTCTTCCAAGAAGCAAAATTGCATTGCCACCTCCTCCACGGAAGAGGAGTATATTTCCGCCGCTAGTTGTTGCTCTCAACTCCTATGGATGAGGAAATGTCTTAAGGATTTTGGAATTAAGATTAAGACAATGCCTCTTTTATGTGACAATGAGAGTGCTATAAAGATTGGTCACAATCCGATACTTCATGGAAAGACCAAGCATATTGAGATTCGGTATCATTTTATTCGGTATCATGTGGCAAATGGTGATATCTCACTTTCTTATGTCAACACTAAAGATCAACTTGCCGACATCCTTACCAAGCCTCTAGATGTGAAGAGATTCAAGCAATTGAGGAGTGAGCTCAACATCGTATGTGCAAGAAATTTTAGTTGATTGAAAATCTTGCATACACACCCTTACTAGACTCTTATTTGGATTCTAGATGTACGCATAGACATAGGGGGAGTGTAGCTCAATCAATGAGCCAACACTACCTCTATAATGCATAAATAAACAAATCATGCATAATGATCATTTCAAATGACATCATGTGCTTCAATGATGAGTCTCGACAATGCACCCAAGATATATCTTCGCGGTGACATATCGAACATACTCATACATGGTGGCTAAGGCCACCGCCCAAGATTTGGTTTGTTTTATATCAATGAGACATTTGTGTTTGTGTTTTCACTCATTTGCATTTCCATTTGTTTCATATTTCATTGGTATCCAATGTGGCTCACTTTGTTTTTCATTTTTTTTCTCTCCATTGGATACAAATGAAAACATCATATTCATGTCATCATACTCATTTCATTCGTGCACATGGTCAAATAAAATTGCTATATAAAACATATGGGATGCTAGAAACAAACTTACGAAAATTTGCTATTAAGACACTAGCTTCGATTGTGTAGTTTCAATCTTGTTTTGTTTGTTTTGTGTGTCCGTTTTAATTTTTTGTTGGGGGCAATTTAAAAAAAAGGGGGGGGGAAATAGCCACAAATACAACACACAACAAAAAAAAACAGCCCGCACCCCTCCCCGACGGCGCTGTCACCCGCCGCGCCGGCCCCAGGCCGGGGGTCAGGCTGGGGCGCTCGGGCACCCACCCGGCCCCGTGCTGCCGCCGCGCCGGCCCCAGGCCGGGGGTCAGGCCGGGGGCCTCGGGCCCCTGCCCGGCCTCGCATACAAGCATGTCGGCCTGGCCGGCACCCCAGGCCGGCCCACACACGCATGCACACGGCACGCCGGCCTCACGCCGCCGCACGCCCGGCCCCAGGCCGGGGTGGGCGCAACACACACGTACACACACCCCACCCAGCCCCAAAACGCCCCTAACCCCTCCCATACCCATCTTCCTCCTCCTATTCCTCCATTAGAGCCCCTTGGAGCTCTCCTCCCCCCTCCCCCCCACCTCCCTAGCCCATCCCTACCGCTAGAACTCACGGATCCGCAAGCCCTCGTCCTTCTCCACGCTCTCCTCCACACGGATTTCTCGTTGGCACATTATTGGGGGAGATCGGTCCACTTGATTGTTTGGTGATTTCTGTTTGAAGATGGGTTCCAACTCGGGTAATTTCTTTGGGATTTACTATGTATCGCGTGTATGTGAGTGCTATCCATCGGTGTGCTAGTGCTAGTGTTTCCTTCGTTAGGATTTTTTTTTCTTATACTCATGCTAGGGTTCATGACGCTCATATGCCACTAGATTAATTCCTATGCCATGCTATGTTTATCTCGTATGCTCCTCATGTTATAATCTTGTGGTCCTATGATTTCCCTCACTATGCAAATGGTCCTCTCATGTTAGGCCATCGTTCACATATTCCCACATTAGTTCTATGATTGTAGTAGTGTCCCGGTTCTCACATATTATGTTCGTAGTGTCATGATATGTATGCTATGTCCTATTCCTTACATGATAATGGTTATTGTAGTCTCATGCCCAATACATACTATCGTGTCTATTTTCACTAAGAACACAAACACAACCGCATCCTACTCCTTACATAACTACTATGATATATTTGTGTTTGTTCTTCTTAGTAGTATGTTTGTTTTTCCACCATGGCGCTATCACTTAAATTCATGGATTAATTTTTTTTTTTCTCACACTATGACCATGTGCACTCATTATCATTATCCATATCCATGCATCATTTTTTTCTCAGGTGATTCCAATACCCAAAATGAGTCCGATATCTCACGCTCTCTCTGCCCTCGTAAGAAGAGTGCCGCTGTTGTTGCTGGGTCTACTCCCTCACGGAGACAGGGTCCGTCTCTTCCGGACAATCCAAAGGAACCCGTGGTCATGAACTGGGGAGGTCTCAGTGCCACTGACTTTGAGGAGGCTAGGCTGAAATTCAATCCCTATGAGTTTGGTCAAAGTACAAGTCCTGATCCTCGGTTCTATTGCAAGATGCATCAGATCATGTATGACTTCATTCTTGGCAAGCTTCAGAATAGCTATGTGGATCAACACTTCTTTGATGTGGAGTCTGCTCGCACCAATTGACCCCGTGTCATGGAACTCATGGATTTCCACAATATCACTCCTCTCATGGGTCCCAATAATGCCCATCCATTTGCTCCAGAGCTGCTCAAGGAGTTTTATTCCACTGTTCACTTCTCAGCTGGTGGTCCCACGAGGCAACCGCGTACATTGACTTGGATGAGTGGTGGCATCATGTGTGTTGCTACCATGGATTATTTTGGTGCCATTCTTGGTATTCCCGAGTACAGGTTTGATCATATGTTCTACTTTCGTATTCATGGTGATCCCAAGAACATTATGAAGGCCAAAGATGGTATCCGTCATTGCTATCCGGAAGGTACCGGCTCTATGCACATTCCCAAAGTCAAGTTCTTCTCTGAATATTATATTGTGCACACTATTCTTTGCAATACCATCAATGTCAAATATGGTGAGAAGGGTGAGGTCCGCAAGTGGTTGATCAACCTTCTCTTTCACATTGAATCTCAAATGAGGGCCAAGAAGCAATTGGATGTCCTAGATTTCATGTGGCAAGAGATGCAGACTGTGATTCGTGAAAAGAGGGTACCCATCTATGGCTCTTACATTCAGCTTCTTATTGAGACCAAGATCCCAGTTGGTCTCATCAACAACTATGCCAAGGTGACACCCAAGAAGTCTGTCCTTATCACTGAGGCTGAGGCTGAGATAGCTGCTGCTCACCGCCCTAAGCGTATCCGCACACTGTCCTCCGCTCCGAGTACATCTCAAGGGGTCTGCCTCTCTCCTTCTCCTGCTACTGACACTTTCAGCCTTAAGAAGGCCCTCCAGAAGATGAAATGTTTCTTCATTGATAAGCAGCATCAGGATTATGAGGCATATCGCAAGGGCAAGGCCTCTAGTCACCGTCAGCGTTCCATCATGACAGCTCTTCACATCCCCCTCAGTCCTCCTAGCTCAGACGAGATTTCAGAGGATAAGTGGAAGTCCCACCGCACATACTGGCTTGGCGATGACGCTAGCTCACCCGGCTCTTTTGCGGCGCCCTACACTACTACTGCTAGCTCCAGTCAGGCTCCTCCCGAGGACTTCATTGCGGAGGATGTTGAGATGGACGACGAGTGATTGGGCTTGCATCTTTCTCCCTTTTTGGTGTATGATGCCAAGGGGGAGAAACACTCACGCATTGCATTGCATTTCATGCATCTATTTGCGTCTTATCCTCGCTATTTGTGTTCCTCGCTTTTAGTTGATGCTACTATTTGTGTGGTTTGTTGAACCTTCGTACTATTGTAAGACTATGTCCTTATTTACCTATCGTACTTTCTATCTATATATTATGCGTGTGATATTTGATATGTTGAAGATCATAGCAAGGCTATTATGTTATCCATCTACTCACTATTTGATGTGTTGAAACCATAATGAGGGTAGTTTCTATTCATCTACAACTATGAGAAGAATGCTATGGTAAGATCATCCTAGTGGTAAATCCTATCACTCATCTAGAAGATAACTTTGTGTTCATACATGTGCATCTCCAATGTCAAAATCATGATTGAATAATTCTCGCACTTCACATAAGTATATCATAGTTACATCACATACCCTATTATCTTATAAAACATAGTGTGAAGATGAAATTATGTTCGGTGCACTCAACATGACAATCAAATATATATGTCTCTTGTTTGGGCACACAAATAGAGGGAGTACGAATATAATTTTTATTCTCTCGCAAATAGCCATGAAAAATTGTTCCTTACGCAAATCCGTATGTTGTCATCAAACATCAAAAAGGGGGAGATTGAAAGAACATAGTTCCTAAATCCTATTTTGAGTGTTTGATTACAACATATAGATGGACTAACGTGTTCCCTAAGTGTACTCAGAAAATATATCCCCGTAAACCTCATACGAGTTGCAGCAAAATGGGAGAGAAGATTACGGAAAGAAACGGGAAGAAAGGAGAAAAAGAGGAGAAAAAGGAGGGCCGGCCTGGCCGGGCACTAGGCCGGGTGCTGGCTGCCTGCCGGCCTCCCCATCGCCCCACGCCGGCCCCAGGCCGGGCGCTAGGCCGGAAAGCTCGGGTAGGTGGACAGCCTCGCCTTGCAGCCCCACGCCGGCCCCCATGCCGGGAGGCTCGGGTGGGTGGCCGGCCTCGCCAACGCCCCCACGCCGGCCTGGCCGGGCTGCCAGGCCGGGCGCCCTGCTGCCCCACGCCGGCCTCCCCTCGCTCCACGCTGGACCCAGGCCGGGCACCAGGCCGGGGTGGGTTTGCACCCGGCCCTGGCTGCTCCAGGCCGGCCTGGCCGGCCCCCTAGGCCGGGGGGGTGCTTCCAAGTGAGAAATGCCCCCCCCCAACGACCGTATTGCGCCCCGGTACAAAAGGGGACCTTCACCTACCTTTTGGAGTTGTCAATCCCACTCACACTCTCTCTCTCACCACCATTGATTGACCAAGCTCAAGGTCAAGAACAAGCACTCCTCAAATCCCCAACCAAAGCTCGTGATATTTTGGGATTTGAAGGAGACACCCCCGATCTACAACTCCACCAAGTCGATTAGAAATCCACCCACTCATCCCTTAGGGATCTTGTCATTCTTAGTTCATTGGAGCTAGGAATCTTGTTGATCTTAGTTCATCGGAGCTCAGAGCCTTGTTGATATCCCCGGTGCTTTTGTGCTCGTTGATCTTGCTTCTCGAAGTCTTGGTGGCTCTTGGGATTTGGTGAGAACCCTCCAATCTTGTGGAGTGTGCCTCATCCTTGTAAAGGTTCTAGTTGTCAACCTCAACGGCAACATACTGATTCGAGGCTATCCACACCGGTGGAAGGTCTCGAAGGAGATATGGTGTGGCATTTGAGGCCTACTCGGTGTTCCACTTTGGTGGCACCGCACCGCTCCAACGGAGATTAGCTTCCATTGGGAAGTGAACTTCGGGATAAATCTCTGCGTCATTATGTTCGGTTATTCCTCAACTTACCTTTACTAGTTACTACTAGCTTAGTCAAATATTCACCTTGTGCTAGTTGTACTTGCTCGACATATAGGATTGTTCATCTAGTTGCATAATCTAGATAATCTATATTTGAGCATTACCTTGTTAACTTGAAAAAGAAGTTAAAATTTGTAGTTAAACTATTCACCCCCGCCTCTAGTTAACCTCTCGATCCTTCAGAATCCCGGATACGCACTTTAATGGATTCAACTCCATCTTATAAGTGCACAAATTTTGGAAGGTTTCTCGCAAATCTTCAAGGAGTGTGTCCTCTTCCTTGGAAACGCCGGCAATGTCATCCACGTAAACGTGAACATTTTTGCCAATCTGACTATGCAAACATCGTTGCATGCAACGCTGGTAAGTTGCACCTGCGTTCTTCAGGCCAAAAGGCATGGTTATGTAGTAGTATGTTCCATACAGGGTTATGAAGGAAGTTTTGATATGATCTTCTTCCTTCATGCGTATTTGATGATACCCGGAATAGGCGTCCAAAAAGCATAAAAGCTCAGAGCCAGCAGTGGCATCTATTATTTGATCGATCCGCGGTAACGCAAATCTATCTTTTGGACACAATTTATTCAGGCCGGTGTAATCTATACACATCCTAAGAACAGTACTATCTTTTGAACGGACAACGACGTCGCCTAGAGGGGGGGTGAATAGGCGATTAAAACTTTTCCGGTTAAGGCTTGCTAAATGCGGAAATAAACTAGGTGTTTAAATTAACAAGCATACAACCTAAATATTCTATGGTCAACTAGATGCACTAACAACTTATGCTAAGCAAGACAAGTAACAAGGTGATAGCAAGATATATAACTTCAAGCTCGAAGGCTATCACAATGTAAATTGCATGAGTAAAAAGCTCGGGTATAGAAATAACCGAGACACACGGAGACGATGATGTATTCCCGAGTTCCTCCCACAAAGGGGAGTACGTCTCGTTGGAGGGGTGTGAGCTCGCCACGAAGGCCTACTCAACGCCACAAAGGCCTCACCCTATTCTCCGATGAACCCCGCCACAAAGGCCTAGTTCACCTTCCACTATTGGCAACCTTCAAACCCGAGGCACACATCCACAACTCAATTGGAGGCTCTCGGTGTCACCACAATCTTGGGGCACACATCCACAACTCAATTGGAGGCTCCCAAGAACACCACGAGTCGTCTAGGGTCCAAGACCCAAGAGTAACAAGCTCACAATCTTTCACTTCCACGAATCCTCGTGGAGAGACCAAACCGATGCAACCGATGCAAATGGCAAGAGCACAAGTGCTCAAATCCTCCACTCTCAAATTCCAACAAAGCAACAAATGCTTATGGGGGAATAAGAGAGGAAGAACAATGGAGAAACACCAAGAACTCCAAGATCAAGATCTACTAGGTTTCCCTCACTAAGAAGGAGAAAGGATTGGTGGAAATGTAGATCTCGATCTCCTCTAACTTCTCCCTCAAAGATATGCAAGAATCATTGGAGGGATTGAGAGAGGAGCAAGTTTTCCAAAGTCAACAATGGTGGAGAGAAAGAGGAAAAACGGGTAGGGAAAAGCTTAGGAGCTTTGGGGAAGAAAACCCCTTAAATAGGGGCTCAAAACTAGCCGTTTTCTGCCCAAAACGCGTCCAGGCCGGATTGGTCCGGAAAAATCCGGACCCCCGGAATATTCCGGATGCAAACAGAGCTTTTTCCCGTTATGGCCGGAATGGCCCCGGAATATTCCGATGCACAGAGAGACTGACACCCGATACGAGAAATGCTATAACTTTTGCATATGGACTCCGTTTTCGATGTTCTTGGGCTCGTTGAAATCGCAACGACGAGCACTACAAGAATACGCAGAGAAACATCATTGTCCATGAATGGAACATAAAACCAAATGGGTAAAGGTTTAGACCTCTCAAATAGGAACACTCGGTAAAACCTCCAACACGAAAACACACATAACTTTTGCGAATGAACTCCGAATTAGGTGAAACCAAATGAGTTGGAAAGTTAATAACAAGGACAATCCAAACAAAAAGGAATGAAGAAGTTACCACACATGGAAGGTGTGGAAACATTCTCAAAGCTGAACCGGATATTTTCACCACCGAAATCGCAACAAGTTTTTCTTACCAAAACCGTTTTCGATAAACCTTGGCTTGCCATGAAGATCATGACAAGCACTAAAACCCAAAGGAGACAAAAGCCAAATAAGAACCAAGAAAGATGATATGCAAGTATGCAAAGGTTTGAGCTCTCCACAACAATTCGATCACGTTACTCACTTGAGAGCCCCTCTTGATAGTACGACTATCTATCCTATAACCCGGTCTCCCAAAGACACGAGACCGGTAAAATAGAAAACCTATCAAGATTATACCTTTGCCTTGAGCATTCCACTTGAGCTAGATGATGACGATCTTGACTCTCTCAAGTTGGATCTTCTTTCTTGATTGCGCTTGCTAGCACAAACTCCGCTTGATGAAGACTTGCAAGTTGCTCCCCCATACACCATTATGGGAGAGACTAGCTCCCCCATACACCATTATGGGAGAGACTAGCTCCCCCATACACCATTATGGGAGAGACCCTTCGAAAAATCTTCACAAGGCCACAATCTCCAAAAGGGTGGCAAGCATCAAGCATAGGATATCTTCTAGATGCTTCACTTGAGCTTCCACGTCAAGCTAGATGACAAACACCGCTTGACGACGACATAGACCATGGGCTATAAAGAAATCTTCCTTTTGGTTCATGCCCATAGAAAGATACTAACCACACATAGAGATGCGACACACACATATCATGGGTTAGTTCACAAAGCTATATTGACAATTGCTTACCATACCATGAGATACACAATCCCACTTGGTACAACTTGTAGCTTTGTGTGTTGATCGCTTGCTTGATCAACCTTGTATATTTGCTTCTCACTTCTAAAGATGATGTCTTGACGATGATAATGAAAGATCACCTAATCCTTTTCTTCAAGACACACTAGCAATAAGCTCAACTCAAACCATGACCATTCTTGATAAATCCTTGAATGTAACAATGGCCATCAAGGAAGCTAATAGAGTTCAACACATGAACTCCATTATTTTCCTATGGACAAGATCTACAAGGATAACTCAATGCAAACATTAGTCCATAAGGATTGTCATTAATTACCAAAACCACATATGGGGAACCATGCACTTTCAATCTCCCCCATTTTGGTAATTGATGACAATCCCTTTTTACGAGGGTTTATATGATGAATAAAGCAAACATGCTAAACAAGAGCAAGGATGCAATAGCATGGAAAGGAAAATTCTTAAGAACGAAACTAAAGCATAAACCAAATTCCCTTAAACCCTCTAAACTTCTCCCCCATTGGCATCCATTGCCGAAATGGGAAAAAAGATTAGAAAGCCAATATAGTAAGAGCTCCCCCATAGTGTATGCATTCCTCATGATATGAGTGAAATCAAGTGCATATCTCCAACTTATAAATAGATGGAGGGAGATCAAACTATATTGAGGATCCAAAGATTTACAAGAAAAGTCAAATTAAAGGATACTTTCACAAAGAAGCAACCAACCAAAGGATCCGAAAAACCGATTGACCAAAATCAATAATTTGATAAGATCAACCAAGTGTTCTAGAAAATCAAGAGGGAACTCCCCAAGGTACATGCACAATGTTAGGTTTGATTTACTATATAATGTGCACAACATGGAATCATCACTCCCTTCTAGATAATTTTGAACACAAACAAGAGCAAGAGACTAGATTGGAAATGAAGCAAAGAAACTTGCAAACAAACAAAAGTTGAGGAAAGAAGATCAAGAAGTGACAAATAAAGACTTACTCAACCGAAATAGATGCGTGTGACAAGGAAAAACATTTTTAGGAGATAATAGGATGATAGAATCATCAACATAGTCTTTCAATATAAGAGGCACATAGTGCATATCATGTCTTTCCCATACACACAAACCATCAAATGATAAAACACATAGGTCCACAAGCTTATTAAGATGCAAAAGGAATACCAAAACAAAAGCAAAGCTTGTGCCTTTTAGGAACCACCAAGGAATATAAAGCAATAAAAAGTGGTCACTAAAGAAATAGAATATCAATTAAAGATGTAACTATTATCGTGTGTATAAGTTTCTAAGTGGACAACAATCACAAAGATATATATCCACAAAGAAACATGCATACACAAAATAGGTACAAAAGTGAAGAACATGATATCCAAGATAGGTTCATTAATATACCAATAAGATTTTTGCTTGAAAGCAAAGCACTAAGCTTAATTTTATCTTAAAGGGATATATATGAACAACCAAAACTCATCAAAGCATGACAAATATCACAAGGGAAAAGTGGTAGTTGGAATGCTTCGAGAAAGTAACGCATATCACAAAAGATTCAAATGGTTTTTGAGAATTCATCAATATTGCATATGAGATACTTCAAGAAGAAGTTGCTAGATTAAACTACTTGGGATTGGTGAATCATGGAAATGATTATAGATATCCCCTTAGTATGTAATCATCCCGGCTTACTCATAGTTGCAATAAAGATGCTTTTGATAAGACATTTGCAAAACCAAATGAAATGCAACAAAGGGAAATCATGCAAAGATGCAACCTACACAAGGTTGAAAGCTAGAAATGTATGCATGAGATAGATACTTGTTACCGAGACGACATTGGTGATGAAGAGGATGCGAGTTTGATAATCATCGAAGCTTGACTCCTATAAAACCATGGTGAGAACACCGTCCTTATGAATGGAGCAAGCAACCAATGTATCTCCATTGTACCTAAAAACAAAATTCAAGTACAAAATGGTACCCAAACTCATTGGGTCCAAAGTAGTTAGAACACCTACAATACATAGGACAAACTCCAAATAAATATGTGCATATTGATATGAATTTGAATTTCATGCACATCTTAGCCATTTAGGATTTGATGGAGTTTATCCTATATATTGGATCAACGAAAGTAAGCATGCCAAAAGATATACCGAGAAAATATGCATGCACAAAACTTTCAAGAACCAAAACAAGATACAAATTGGACAAAGAACTAATTAAACCAAGAAGCCACTCACAAGAGTGAAAAGAAGGAGAATTGTCCAAAATATATCAAGACCCAAATCAACACATGATTGAGGAAACCAACATAGAGAGGATACCAAAAAAACATAAAAGAGTGAACAAACCCTCTACACTTTTCATGATAGCACACAAAGTACCAAGACGAAAAGTGTTTGTCTTCCAAAGAGACAAGTCATTGGGAAAACAAACAAATTTAAAGACAACAAGTGTTCAAACGCATATAGGATAGTTCTTCCAATAATAGTGCATTATTTATGATCTTGCATTTGAATACAAAATGCACACAATGGAATCATTACTCTCCATATATATTATTCAAACACTAGTCATGTTTAAATAAAACCAATTAGATGCAACACCAATTTAAAAAATGGTGATCTACTCAATGTAGGATAGCTTCCCCAAGAATAGTGCAACCCAAAGAAGTATGACTTTGAACACAAGTGCACAAGTATGGGATCATTGCTTTTCCTAACTCAAGAAAGCATAAAACAAATTTTGAGTAGAGCAAGGAAGACACAAAGGAGTTTGAACCAAAAAAAATCCTTGGCAAGAAACAAGGCAATATTAGAGCAATGGCCAAACTAAATATGATCAATAAACTTACCACAAATTATTATAACTTGTCAGAAAAGAGATGTATGGAGATATTTCTCGGCGGTAGATTTGTTCACAATCATATTCACAAAACATAAGCATGTGGTAAAAAATAGGAATAAAAAAAACATGCTTAGATAGAGATTCTTGAAGGCTTCAAATAAAACTCGAAAAAGCAATGCAACAAGAAACTCTCTTACAAACAAGATACCAAAGAAGAGAGACACAAGATATTTTAAGAAAATATGGAACTTGTTTGAGAAACATGCCACAAAGGGACAAGATAACTAGAATATCAACTCTAGGTGGCAATACCTCACATGTTCACATTTTCTAGGCTTGTAATATGCACATAGCTTATTACTCCCCCATAATGTGATAATCCCTTGAAATCGATAAGAGGCAAAATTAAATTCAACTAGAGAAAGTTAATGGACATTTAGAAATGAATTTCTCATGAGAATGACATACCACATAGAGACTAGATAATATTGATATATCAACACTAAGTGGTATTCCTCATGTACACACGTTTTAGGATAGTAAAGTGCAAAGCATAGTACTCCCCCAAAATGGGATAGTCCATTAATCTCCCAAAGAGCCAACTAAGATAAGCAATGAAAGCAATGAAGGCTCAACACAAAGAACACAAGTACATGGAGTGCAAACCAACAAACATAGCTAGATTACTCAAGATAGGTAACTAGGAAGCACTACATATACAAACACATGCTAGAAACAAAACTAACAAATGCAAGGGAGCAAGCAACTTTCAAAGTATATAGAATTAAATACAAGTTACTGCTTGGAGGAGCATTGGGTAAGAGATATATGTAATCCACGTGACTTGGCTTGAGGAAATATAATTGATGAAGATCCCTTAATTCTTCATGAAATAGCCAAGTCTCCAATGCCCTCCAACTCCACCTATTGATCAAGTTTGAGCTTGTTGGTACCCAACCAAGTTGGGTCCTAAGAGGTTAGCCACAATAGGTTTGGCAACCCAAATGGTTCTTTTCTTGACACCACTTGGAGTACCAACATACTTGGCAAACACATTGCCCACATTATCCTTCCTAATAGAATAAACATCATCAACAAGGATAGGGTTGGATAATGTACCATTAGTGCATGAAGAAGCAAAGTGTCCCTTCTTGCGACAAAGGTAGCAACATCGACTCTTTTCTTTCTTCTCAATAGGCTTCTCAACAAGAGGAGCATTGGCTTGAGTCTTCTTAGGAGGTGGCCGTTGTTCAACTCGTGGTTGAGCATGAGATTGAACAAGAGGCCTCTTCCCTAGTTGCTTCTCACTAAGAGGCTTCTTCTTCAAAGGGCAAGATCTAACATGGTGCCCTTCAATCTTGCACTTGAAGCAAATAATCTTGGCCGAACCTTTGACTTGTTCTTGGCCCTTCTTCTTGTCAATAATGGACTTGTTCTTGAGATTGGAGTTGAATCCAAGTCCACTCTTGTCATTGGGAAGTCTTCGCACTCTCAACATCTTGTCAAGTGTGGAACTCCCTTCATGACACTTTTCCAAGTCTTTCTTCAAAGAAGTGACTTGGTCCTTGAGCTCTTTAATTTCCTCTACATGGTTAGAATCAACACAAGAGCTAGAGGAAGTAGATGCTTCATTGTTAGAGCAACAAGGCAAGGAAAGCAATTCATCACAAGATGTAGAAACATTATGGGAGTATGAATTACTAATACGAGCACAAGTCAATATAGCATTATTAGAAGATATTGTGCTAGTAACCACATGAGGCTCACAAGATGTTACCTTTGTAGAGATAGCCTCAAGAGCTAATTTTAGCTTGGTATGAGATTCTAGAAGATCCTCAAGAGAGCTAGATAGCTTTTCATGACTTTCTTCCAATTTCCCATACTTGCTAGTCATTAGCTCAAGTTGAGCCCTTAGCTCAACATTCTCCTTCAAAATAGATGCTTCACAAGATGTGGAGTTAGTAGCACAAGCATCAATTGAAATAGAAGAAGATAACTTGGCAAGCTCATTATTTAACCTAGAGTTTTCTTCAATTAGATTAGCATTGCCAACAACAAATTCAACCTTTTCATTTTAAGCACTTTATATTTAGCATGGGTATGGTCACGTGCTTTAGTGAGATAGGCTATTTGTTCATTATAGAGCTCCTCAATAGATTCAAGTTTCTCCTCAAGAGTAACTCGGAGCTCATACTCTTCCTCAAGAGACATAGTGAGGGATGCCTTTTCATTGGCATCACTTCTTTCAATCTCACCTTTCTTTTCAATGATTTTAGCGCTATAAATAGCAAAAGCCAATATTTCACTAAAAGGAGTGATAGCTTTACTACCTTTAGGGAGATCAAGAAGAACCAACTCACCCTTCTCCATTAAAGAGTCTTCGTCCTCATACTCTCCATAAAATATATCCTCATCCTCATCATCACAAGATGTAGTGGGTTCCAAAGGTGGTGATACCTTTGAATCCCTAGCCATAAGGCACATATGAGAAATGGATGGCGATGATGAAGATATACTAGAAGAGCCATTAAGGTCCATGTCTTGTTCCACAAAAAAGTGGGATTCCTCTTGTGACAAATCACATGTTGGTGGAGTGGAGAAAGATGTGAACTCATCACGGCCGGAAGTGGATGGAGAACAATCATCCTCAATAATATTGGACACATCATATATATCTTGAAGTTTTTTCCATAGCTCATGAGCGTTCCGAAAAGGCTTGATTGATTCAATGACTACATCGCTCAAAAAGCACAAGAGACCATTAGATACAAGAGTATCGAGATAAGAGTTTTCCTTATCCTCTAAAGATAAATCTTGAGAATCCTTTGGAGGAGGAAAATCCATATCTACAATTCTCTTAACATACTTTGGACCCATGTCCTCAAGAAAATTAAGAATGCGAATTTTCCAAACATCATAATTTCTACCATAGAATATAAAAGCGGGATCATGCTCTATTTCTCTAAACGACATCGTACTCTCTAGGATGTAAAGCCTAATAAAGAGAGACGAGGCTCTGATACCAATTGAACGGACAACGACGTCGCCTAGAGGGGGGGTGAATAGGCGATTAAAACTTTTCCGGTTAAGGCTTGCTAAATGCGGAAATAAACTAGGTGTTTAAATTAACAAGCATACAACCTAAATATTCTATGGTCAACTAGATGCACTAACAACTTATGCTAAGAAAGACAAGTAACAAGGTGATAGCAAGATATATAACTTCAAGCTCGAAGGCTATACAATGTAAATTGCATAAGTAAAAAGCTCGGGTATAGAAATAACCGAGACACACGGAGACGATGATGTATTCCCGAGTTCCTCCCACAAAGGGGAGTACGTCTCGTTGGAGGGGTGTGACCTCGCCACGAAGGCCTACTCAACGCCACAAAGGCCTCACCCTATTCTCCGATGAACCCCGCCACAAAGGCCTAGTTCACCTTCCACTATTGGCAACCTTCAAACCCGAGGCACGCATCCACAACTCAATTGGAGGCTCTCGATGTCACCACAATCTTGGGGCACACATCCACAACTCAATTGGAGGCTCCCAAGAACACCACAAGTCGTCTAGGGTCCAAGACCCAAGAGTAACAAGCTCACAATCTTTCACTTCCACGAATCCTCGTGGAGAGACCAAACCGATGCAACCGATGCAAATGGCAAGAGCACAAGTGCTCAAATCCTCCACTCTCAAATTCCAACAAAGCAACAAATGCTTATGGGGGAATAAGAGAGGAAGAACAATGGAGAAACACCAAGAACTCCAAGATCAAGATCTACTAGGTTTCCCTCACTAAGAAGGAGAAAGGATTGGTGGAAATGTAGATCTCGATCTCCTCTAACTTCTCCCTCAAAGATATGCAAGAATCATTGGAGGGATTGAGAGAGGAGCAAGCTTTCCAAAGTCAACAATGGTGGAGAGAAAGAGGAAAAACGGGTAGGGAAAAGCTTAGGAGCTTTGGGGAAGAAAACCCCTTAAATAGGGGCTCAAAACTAGCCGTTTTCTGCCCAAAACGCGTCCAGGCCGGATTGGTCCGGAAAAATCCGGACCCCCGGAATATTCCGGATGCAAACAGAGCTTTTTCCCGTTATGGCCGGAATGGCCCCGGAATATTCCGGATGCACACAGAGAGACTGACACCCGATACGAGAAATGCTATAACTTTTGCATATGGACTCCGTTTTCGATGTTCTTGGGCTCGTTGAAATCGCAACGACGAGCACTACAAGAATATGCAGAGAAACATCATTGTCCATGAATGGAAGATAAAACCAAATGGGTAAATGTTTAGACCTCTCAAATAGGAACACTCGGTAAAACCTCCAACACGAAAACACACATAACTTTTGCGAATGAACTCCGAATTAGGTGAAACCAAATGAGTTGGAAAGTTAATAACAAGGACAATCCAAACAAAAAGGAATGAAGAAGTTACCACACATGGAAGGTGTGGAAACATTCTCAAAGCTGAACCGGATATTTTCACCACCGAAATCGCAACAAGTTTTTCTTACCAAAACCGTTTTCGATAAACCTTGGCTTGCCATGAAGATAATGACAAGCACTAAAACCCAAAGGAGACAAAAGCCAAATAAGAACCAAGAAAGATGATATGCAAGTATGCAAAGGTTTGAGCTCTCCACAACAATTCGATCACGTTACTCACTTGAGAGCCCCTCTTGATAGTACGACTATCTATCCTATAACCCGGTCTCCCAAAGACACGAGACCGGTAAAATAGAAAACCTATCAAGATTATTCCTTTGCCTTGAGCATTCCACTTGAGCTAGATGATGACGATCTTGACTCTCTCAAGTTGGATCTTCTTTCTTGATTGCGCTTGCTAGCACAAACTCCGCTTGATGAAGACTTGCAAGTTGCTCCCCCATACACCATTATGGGAGAGACTAGCTCCCCCATACACCATTATGGTAGAGACCCTTCGAAAAATCTTCACAAGGCCACAATCTCCAAAAGGGTGGCAAGCATCAAGCATAGGATATCTTCTAGATGCTTCACTTGAGCTTCCACGTCAAGCTAGATGACAAACACCGCTTGACGACGACATAGACCATGGGCTATAAGAAATCTTCCTTTTGGTTCATGCCCATAGAAAGATACCTAACCACACATAGATATGCGACACACACATATCATGGGTTAGTTCACAAAGCTATATTGACAATTGCTTACCATACCATGAGATACACAATCCCACTTGGTACAACTTGTAGCTTTGTGTGTTGATCGCTTGCTTGATCAACCTTGTATCTTTGCTTCTCACTTCTAAAGATGATGTCTTGACGATGATAATGAAAGATCACCTAATCCTTTTCTTCAAGACACACTAGCAATAAGCTCAACTCAAACCATGACCATTCTTGATATAAATCCTTGAATGTAACAATGGCCATCAAGGAAGCTAATAGAGTTCAACACATGAACTCCATTATTTCCTATGGACAAGATCTACAAGGATAACTCAATGCAAACATTAGTCCATAAGGATTGTCATTAATTACCAAAACCACATATGGGGGAACCATGCACTTTCATCTTTCTTCGGGACTAATACTAGATATACTGACCATTCAGTATGTATGACTTCCCGGATAAAATCAGCTGCCAATAGTCGGATAATTTCCTTGCCAATAGCCTTCCGTCTTCTTCCGTCAAATCGACGGAGACCTTGTTTGACGGGTTTGGATCCTGGAATCACCTTGATTTGGTGCTCAGCAAGTTCCCTGGGTACGCCTGGCATGTCCGTTGGACACCATGCGAAAATGTCCCAATTCTCACGGAGGAACTTGATGAGCTCGCTTTCCTATTTGTCGGTCATCCCCGTTCCTACTACGACAAATTTTGTCGGATCTTTGGGATCGAGGATAACCTGTCTTGTATTCTCGGAAGCTTTGAAGCTATCTGCTTGCTTCAGGCTTTCTTTTCCTGTCGGCATTTCTGTCGGCGATACTTCTTTTGCCAGCTCCTTCAGTTCTTCCTTTGCTATTACTTTTTCTGCGCAAAGGGCGTTTTCTTTTTCCAGCTCGTTCGCCAATTTGAAGTCTGGACGCTGCATCCTTTTTATCGGGCTTTTTTGTGTCCTTTCTCGGATCTTCTTTCTTATCTTTCGAGTTACTTGAATCTCCAGGCTCTTCAGGTCCAGGTGCTCCAGCGGCACAAGTGGCTGTTTTGCATAGGGCTGAGTTGTCATGCAACTTCCCTGATCTTGCTTGTCCTCGTTGTTGCTGTTGCAGTGCTTTTCCTAGGAAAGCATACACCCCTTGAAGTTTTTCGCCATTGGAGTACATATCGTTGTTGAGGATGGCGAACGCGGCTTCCGCGTTTTCTGCTGCGGTTTTGTATATAGGTTCGCCCCTGGCATCTTTGCCGTTTACTTGCTTTTGCCAGGCTGGGTTTTGAAACCGTTCCTTTGGCGGCAGTACTTCCGGTCTTGCGATTCTGGGTAACCGTGTAGGTTTAATGCCAGATCTATTTCTCCTCTCGTACTCCTCAATTTCTTCCTGCTTTAACTTAATGCCAGCCCGGGTTTTCTGGAGGTGCTCCCAAGTTCGGAATAGATGTTGATGTTGCCGTTGGAGAGCTTGTCTCCTGGCTTCCAGAACTTCAGGGGGTTCGTGAGGTCCCACTGGTGTTTGAAGTAGATCTTGTTCGTCTTGTTCTGACATTGGCGGAACAGAGATTTCCTTCGTTTTCTTCTCCGCGGATTTAATTCCACTTCCTCCTCCTGCTTCCAGGTTTTCGTTGGCTGGATCAGCCGATTTTTTCTTCTGGAGCTTGTACTGGAGTTTCTTGGAAGCTTTGTGTTTTTTCTTGGAAGAGGGAGGTTTTTTACCAGGTTCCTCCTCTGTCAATTCCTTGACATCCGGGTATAATGGACTGGCTTCCCCATCCTCTCTTTCCTCATCTGGCGGAGGTGTTCTAGGGCTTTCCTGACTTTCGGCATCCGTGTTTTCAGCCGGTTTTGCCATCAGTACTTCGTGGAATCCCTCTTGAAAAGATTTGACCTTTCTCTCGAAAGCGTCTAAATCTTCGTCTTTGGTATCGAATTGATCCGATTTGGGTTCCGACTCTAGTCTTGCCTCGATGGCGGCTAGAACAGAGTCAGCTTCCGAGTTCGTCGTTATATTCACAAATGTCGGATCTTCCACCTCTATTGTGGGATTTTTGTTTTCTACCTCTTCCACGAGTTTATTTTCATCCGTGTTTTCGGCGATCTTGGATTGCACCATACTGATAAAGTGCGATTCAGCAGAGTATCAGCGATCTGAGCAACATCCGGCGTCATAGTCTTCTTTGACTGGGTATAGGGAGGGTGGGATAAATTTGCATCCACCACAGAATCCTATTGCTTCTGCAGTTAATCCAATAAAAATATTTGTAGATCCAATCGGTAAAATGCAGTCACTTACCAGATGATTCTGTGCTGGCATGTACAATCCGTTGTCGAGGAAGCGCCCAACGTCATTGTTGAATTCCAGACTTCCGACAGTTATGGTACTGCCAATTCCGCCGAGTATCCCCGATCGAAACATAATTCCTGACGTCGCTGGCCCCACGGTGGGCGCCAACTATCGAGACATCGTACGTCGCAACTAGGCGGCGTTCCTACTCCTGCAATCTCACTAAATCAGGGCTGAAGCCTGAAGTATACATAGTACAATGTGAGTTGGGATTAGCTACTCGACAAGGATCGACCTCTCGGCGAGTTAGCTTCTAGCTTATTGTCTATCTTTCTTATCTCTCGTCCGGCTTTATATAATAGCCGGGTTAGGGCTTACAGAATAGGAAACCTAGAAGACTACGGTATGTGATAACTTGGAAGGCAAGGAATCCGCCTTCTACTCCAAGCCGTACCACGTGGGCCGTGGTCCGGGTTCTTCTAGAATCCGGCTTCCGTGCGTCAGCTTACTGGGCCGTCCAATGGACCGTGATCCATTACCATTTGGGCCACCCTGGTAATCCGACACTTTAGAGCACCATCTGATATACCCCTAATTGGTATATATCCGACAAGGAACATCTTAATCACTTTGTTCCTGGGTGGCATTCCTCAAGGGAACACCTCAGGAGATTAAAGGCCATGAGGGACACTCAACTATTGTAACACCCCGGCCACTTCGTAGCCGACGGCTGTCACCCCTGGTAGCTCTCTAGGATCTCTAGACTGGCCCCACAGACCAACACTAGTCTTTCCTGCTCACTTTGTCCTCACTCACGCGCACCCAGGAAGGACTTCCCGGTCGGTCACCCATCCTCAAATTGCTCCAGGCCAGCACGCTTAACACTGGAGTTCTTTCAAGACGAGCTTCCGGAAAAGAAGTTGCAACTTGTTGATATGAGTATCCTACTAGCAAACATGCCCGTGCGTTGCAACGGAAGAGAAAAACTCAAATTTTGGAGAAAAACATAGGTGTGGCCCAAATTTTTCCGTGGAATTTTAGAATCATTTTTATATGCCGTTCAAGTTGTCTATGTTCCCCTTAGATCATTGCAAGATATAGATGATAGCCTATTTGTTTTAAATTATTTTTTGTATGCACTCCAAAAACAAACCCATTCTTTTAAAAGTCATCAGCTTGCCATCTGAGCATCCTGCTTATGCCTAGTCAGGGGAGTGTATTCAAAGGAAAATGAAATGAAATTATGAGTATGGTTATAAAAATGAAAGCATAAATACAAAGCTTGAGAAGGAAATTTTAGAGTAAGTTCAGTCATGTTATCATCCTGTTGGAAATTCAGTCTTTGTGTCCCTTCTCAAGCTTTGTATCAGTGTTTGTGTCCCTTGTTAACTCATTGACTGATACAATGCTTTTAAATTCAGTCGGTCATGTTAGAAATTTTAACAGTCATTTTATACGTGGAAATTTCTCAGCCTGTACAGTCTATAGCTCCTCGCAAGCACCTCGATGAAAGCGAACATTGTACTCCCAACAGGTTTGCATGCATAATAGTCCTAAGTTAAAATTAATTAATTCTCATTCTTTAAAGAATGAACATGGAACGCTAGATGTGTCCTCCAGTGGATATTTGACTGAATGGGAAAGTAGTGTTGGTTTTGTATTCAGTACAAAATTAAGAATCGGAGCAATACAGAGTACAAACGAAGCTTCTCAGCGCTTTTAAGCATTGCATGCTGCTCCACCTGCTAGCACAAGCTTGCTAGCAAGTCAAAATCGGTCCAACCCACACTCCCCAAATCTAGATAATAATCACAGCGCATATAACTCACAAGAGAAGGGAGTTGCTGAGGCTGGCCGCGGCAATTGTTGTACGCTTTCTTGCCTCCCTTGTCTAAGGCTGTCGTAGGTCCACTCCATATGCTCTCGTGTCACCGCCCTTAGCTACTGCCGGTCCTCAGCGATGCCGCCGCTAGTATGTACCGCTTCTCCGACCGACCGACTGAGATGGAGGAGCCCGGAAGGGGAGGGCTGTCTCCGGATTAGATGGCCGACGAACTGGCCGCGGGGGAGCTTGTCGGCGATCTCTAGAACCAAGCTCTGTGTTTCTCTCCCCTGCATCTGAGACGACCGGAGCCCAGCCTCAGTGATATCCTGGCGCGATGGCATGGCGTTGACCATCGCGGTACACTCTCTAGGAGGGCGTCAGGGCGGTGAGGTGCTGGTTGAGATCCCGTGCTCGTCCGCCTGGTTCCCCTCCCCTTCGTCGTCGAGTTTTAAAAACGAAAATAAAATTACCCCGAGGAGCCGCAAAATTTGGCCGCCGTGCTGTATCCCATGTTCTTCCATTGGTCTGTATTGAACCGCCTCGTCAAGCTATCCTCGTCCCCCAATTCTCGCATGTGGCATCCTCCGTGCCCTTTAGCGCCGTTGTCGTGCTTGTCTTCCCCGACTCTGGTGGTCTGTTGTCGTCACATCGATCTCCTCTACCCCCAAGTCCTGGTCCTCATCCACCGGTTCCCTGCTGTCTTGTTGTGCTCCTGAAGCTGGAGAACTCTCCCCGAGCCCACGAGCCCTGTCCGTGCGCTTATGCTACGCCGCCGTGGATCATGGCGTTGCCCGCACATCTCCTTGGGCCAGCCCGAACTCGCCATCAGCCCGAACTCGCCATCTTCGTCTCGTTGATCCGCTAGTTCTTTGCCCCACTCCCCAATCCATCTTGAGCTCTCTCTCTCGCACACGCCAACAGCCACCCATCGCCGCCGCCAGCTTCCCAGGGCGAGTTCATGTGATCAATTTGCTCGGAATTTTTCTAGGTTTCGATGAAAATCGCGCGCAGAGGGGAGGGGCAATATATGGGGCGGATTTCCGTGGGAAGTAGGCAAGAAATCTGGAGCTCTATTCTAGTCGTATTCAATTCAATTCGGTAAGAGAGTTTTCTCTTCGAGCGCAGGACGGGAGGAACCGTGAGACACGAATCGCCAGGGAGTTGGGGAATCGATCCAATGGCAATTATGCAGCAATACCTTATATGGTGGGAGGGTAAATCGGTAATTTTGTGTTGGACGAAAATTTGGGCAGAAACCTTAATGTCTTTATTAGTAGGTAAAGATTAATCCTATTGAGCCCTGCGCCAGGATCTCGCATCCTTCCCTCCTTAGAAGACCGACGCCCTCGTCGGTCAACCTACAGTCCAGGAACTTCCCCTCTTGGCACTCGGCTGTGCGCCCAGTGTCGACACATGTCCCACACGTCCACCCACTGACCCGCACACGCCCGTCTAACCGCGTGGGTCGGCTCTGATACCAAATGTAACACCCCGGCCACCTCGTAGCCGGCGGCTGTCACCCCTGGTAGCTCTCTAGGATCTCTAGACTGGCCCCACAGACCAACACTAGTCTTTCCTGCGCACTTTGTCCTCACTCACGCGCACCCGGGAAGGACTTCTCGGTCGGTCACCCATCCTCAAATTGCTCCAGTCCAAGCACGCTTAACACTGGAGTTCTTTCAAGATGAGCTTCCGGAAAAGAAGTTGTAACTTGTTGATATGAGTATCCTATTAATCCTATTGAGCCATGCGCCAGGATCTCACAACTATCAAAATCCTTGCACTACCAAATCCACCCAGGTGGTTCATTGAAGTTGTTACTTAGAATTTTCCTATAACCTTGAGTAAAAAAATTGTAGCAAGGCTAAGCATCTACTAAGTACCAAAGCTTCAAAATAACAAGGTAAAAGGGTGGGTATACACTACTAGGATAATAGCATAGCATAATATAACTTAGTAAAATTTCCTATCATGCATACTACTCAAATAAACTAATGCATATAAAAAATAATGGATGGATGGATGGTGTGTTACTTGCCTTGTTGAAGTTGGTGAAGCAATCACACTCTATTCACAAAAGAGTGTTTCTCTCCGAACAATCTATACATTGAAAACATAATAACAAACTAAACAAGCACACTAGTAATCGAACACACAAGTGAAGAAAACATACAAAGCAGCTAACATATCAAAAGGGGTTTAACCAGTTGGCTAGGACAAGCTCAAGGTTTGAGTCTGAAAGATTCATTGTCTCTTGATTCCATACTTGTTAAGGAGGTTCCATGTGTTTACTTGGGATGAGCTGGGTTGAGTTTGTAGTGATCAAACTTTATTGAACACATATTTATCTAGGAAGTTCCATGAGTTCACCAAGGTGATGTCACTATTTCAACTACAGTAACACATAACAAAGTGTAACTCTTAGTTATTTTTATCAATACATTTGAGTGATCTAAGTTAGTCTTTCCATTTTGGGTTAAGGTAGGCCTAGGTTCAACTAACTTCATAGTAAATGAAAATTTTAGATAATGTCTTGGATTTTCCATTTGGTCCAAAGTTTGGACAAAACAACTTTCTAACTCTTCAACTTGTATGGATTGCTCCAAGTCTTCACATGCTTGTCTTCTTCAAGATCATCTTCATGCTTCTATTGTAGTTTCCTCGTTGTTGTGAAGCCTCTCTTGAACTTGATCAATCTTCATGGTTTTCACTTCACTAGTTGGTTTAGGTATGGGATGGGCACAAACTAAGGGTTGATCTTGATCACATGTGAATATATCACTAAGTCAAAAAGGAAAGGAGAAGAAAAGATAGAAAGAGAAAGGGGTCGGTCTTCTTCTTGATCTCTTCATGAATTTGCACTTCCTTGAGTTGCTTCAAGTTATGGAGTCCAAGTATTTTCTTCAAAATTTCTTCTATGATCTTCCTTGTAGCTTTTCATGTTGCCACCAAGTTTGATAATGAAGTTCCTTCTTGTGCTTGAGTCTTGATTGCCATTTTGCTAACTTGATGAATTCATGAAGCGAGAATGGGGAAGTGAAGAAGTAGATAGAAAACAATGGTACTAGTGTTTAATGTTCACTAGTTAGTTTTATATGTGATTTATAGATACTAGGGACTTGGTCTTGGACTCAAAGAAATGCCCATAAAAACCATGGTAAAAGATAGAAACAAAATCAATGGCATAAAAACTATGTGGACTACTATGATAGATTTTTGGCTAAAATTACATGTTCATGGTACAAATGTCGGATATATACCAATTAGGGGTATATCAGATGGTGCTCTCAAGTGCCGGATTACCAGTGTGGCCCAAATGGTAATGGATCACGGTCCATTGGGCGGCCCAGTAAGCTGACGCACGGAAGCCGGATTCTAGAAGAACCCGGACCACGGCCCACGTGGTACGGCTTGGAGTAGAAGGCAGATTCCTTGCCTTCCAAGTTATCACATACCGTAGTCTTCTAGGTTTCCTATTCTGTAAGACCTAACCCGACTATTATATAAAGCTGGACGAGAGATAAGAAAGATAGACAATAAGCTAGAAGCTAACTCGCCGAGAGGTCGATCCTTGTCGAGTAGCTAATCCCAACTCACATTGTACTCTGTATACTTCAGGCTTCAGCCCTGATTTAGTGAGATTGCGGGAGTAGGAACGTCGCCTAGTTGCGACGTACCGAACCTGGGTAAAACCCCGGTGTCACTGTTTGTCATACAATCACGTCCCCCCATAATCTCTATCGGTAGTCTCATGGCACCCCCCGTCTATGAATTCTACTACGATGTCTCGACAGTTGGCGCCCACCGTTGGGCCAGCGACGTCAGGCGTTATGTTTCGATCGGGGATACTCGGCGGAATTGGCAGTACCATAACTGTCGGAAGTCTGAAATTCGACAATGAAGTCGGGCGCTTCCTCGACAACGGATCGTACATGCTAGCACGGAATCATCTGGTAAGTGCCTGCGTTTTACCGATTGGATCTACAAATATTTTTATCGGGTTAACTGCAAAAGCAATGGGATTATGTGGTGGAAGCAAATTTATCCCACCCGCCCTATACCCAGTCGAAGAAGACTATGACACCGGATTTTGCTCAGATCGCCGATACTCTGCTGAATCGCACTTTATCGGTATGGTTCAATCCGAGATCGCCGAAAACACGGATGAAAATAAACCCGTGGAAGAGGTAGAAAACAACAATCCCACAACACGGGTGGAAGATCCGACATTTGTGAATATAACGACGAACTCGGAAGCTGACTCTGTTCTAGGCGCCATCGAGGCAAGACTAGAGTCGGAACCCCAGTCGGATCAGTTCGATACCGAAGACGAAGATGTAGACGCTTTCGAGAGAAAGGTCAAATCTTTTCAAGAGGGATTCCACGAAGTACTGATGGCAAAACCGGCTGAAAACACAGATGCCGAAAGTCAAGAAAGCCCTAGAACACCTCCGCCATATGAGGAAAGAGAGGATGGGGAAGCCAGTCCAACATACCCGGATGTCAAGGAATTGATCGAGGAGGAACCTGGTAAAAAACCTCCCTCTTCCAAGAAAAAACACAAAGCTTCCAAGAAACTCCAGTACAAGCTCCGGAAGAAAAAATCGGCTGATCCAACCAACGAAAACGTGGAAGCATGTGGAGGAAGTGGAGTTAAATCTGCGGAGAAGAAAACGAAGGAAATCTCTTCTCCGCCAATGTCAGAACAAGACGAACAAGATCTACTTCAAACACCAGTGGGACCTCACGAACCCCTGAAGTGCTGGAAGCCAGGAGACAAGCTCTCCAACGGCAACAACAACATCTATTCCGAACTCGGTAGCACCTCCAGAAAACCCAGGCTGACATTAAGTTAAAGCAGGAAGAAATTCAGGAGTACGAGAGGAGGAATAGATCTGGCATTAAACCTACATGGTTACCCGGAATCGCAAGACCGGAAGTACTGTCGCCAAAGGAAAGGTTTCAAAACCCAGCCTGGCAAAAGCAAGTAAACGGCAAAGATGCCAGGGGCGAACCTATAAACAAAACCGTAGCAGAAAACGCGGAAGCCGCATTCGCCATCCTCAACAACGATATGTACTCCAATGGCGAAAACTTCAAGGGGTGTATGCTTTCCTAGGAAAAGCACTTCAACATCAACAGCGAGGACAAGCAAGATCGGGGAAGTTGCATGACAACTCAGCCCTATGCAAAACAACCACTTGTGCCGCTGGAGCACCTGGACCTGAAGAGCCTAGAGATTCAAGTAACTCAAAAGAGAAGAAAGAAGATCCGAGAAAGGACACGAAAAAGCCCGATAACAAGGATGCAGCGTCCAGAACCGGATCCCATCTGCCGAAAGATGTAATTAATCCCCGAGATCGGGAAGAACAAAACCGGAAAGACGGCAAAGCTATGCCCCCTCCGAGACGCCCTGCTGAAAAAGCCGGAAGATACGACATTCCTCACAGGCGTGAGAGATCCCGTACACACCCCAGGAATAAGGAAAGACACAGGAGAAGAACTCCACCTTATCCCAAAGGGCATGATAATGGAGGAAATAGAGACAACCCTGGAAGAGCGCGCTCACGCAACAATGGAAAAGAAAGGAGCAGATCCCCTACTATCCATTCAGACGGGAGATACTCCGCACACATTGATAGAGCGGAAAGAGATGATCTATACTTCGGACCCAAGTGTTTCACAGACATGATCCGAAGAATAAATCTGCATTCTGGTTTCGCCAAAGTTGGTCCAACATATCAAAAATACACCGGCAGTACAAACCCGGATACCTGGCTCTCATACTATTACACAGCCGTCCAGATTAACAATGGGACAGACCTAGAGGCAGTCAAATTCCTCCCCCTAATGTTACTAGACGGAGCCAGAGACTAGATCAACGGGCTCCCATCAAGAGCTGTCGATATTTGGGATGATATGGCTAGAGTATTTACTCAGCATTTTCGGGGAACGTACAAACGCCCCAACAGCATCAACCAGTTAAACTGTTGCACCCAGTTTGAAGATGAACCATACGTGGACTTTATCTCAAGATGGACTGCAATGAAAAATAGTTGTTCTGGAGTAACTGACGTACAAGAAATGCATGCTTTCGTCAATGGCTTAAAACCCGGACTCGTACCATTCATGATTCGTTCCAAAAAGCACAAAGATCTCGGATATATGCTTACAACCGCAAATGAGCACGCAGCGGCCGAAGATGACATCAGAGCGAGAGGTGGCAATATCAATACTTTGATTGAAGCCAAAAAGACTCCTCGTCCTGAGAAAAAAGCAGTTTCAGAAACACAACAAAAACCCAAAAAAGTTAACATAGCCTTTGGAAGAGAAAATGGGAGCAAATGGAAAGGACGAAGCACAGAACCGATCAACTACACCAAAGAAGAATGGGAAAGAATAAAGTCGGAAAACTGCGTCCACCATTCGTAATTTGGGAAACCCACCCATACTAACACACAATGCCGGCTCAACAAGCATATGAAAGGCAGTGCAGGATCCGGAAGCAAAGGAAAAAATTCCAAGAGGAAATTTTCCAAGCAAAAGCCAGAAGCTGGAAAAGAAGACAATGAATCAGACATTGACGAAAAAATCTAGGAACAACAGCAAAAAGGCGAGCCTAAGTTTCCGAGAGTTGAAGGAGAATGCAACCTAACTTTCCTGGCAACTCCGTCAGCAAAGGTGGCAAAAAGAGCACTTTGAGAAATAAACGCGGTTGTCCCACCAACCCCCGAAATTCTTGAAGTACTCTAATACACCAATTACCTGGGATCAGTCTGATCATCCCGGAAATATCCCAGAACCCGGCACACAAGCTCTAGTTGTAAGCCCTATTGTTCAAAACACTAGGATGAAAAGAGTGTTGATGGATGGAGCATCCAGCATCAATATAATGTACCTGGATACACTGAAGCATCTGCGAATCTCCGAGACCCAGCTCAATCATAGCAACATACGTTTTCACGGCATCGTCCTTGGCAGGCAAGCATGATCCCTAGGAGAAATTTCCCTAGATGTAACCTTCGGAGAGAAAGATCATTTCCGTCGGGAAAAAATATCCTTCGAGGTTGTGCCGTTCGAAAGTGTGTATAACGCAATACTCGGACGTCCAGCTTTCGCCAAATTTATGGCTAGATTGTGTTATATCTATAACAAGCACAAGATTCCAGGGCCAAAAGGAGGAGTAATCACCATAAAGGGAGACTTCAAATTGGCGAACGAGCTGGAAAAAGAAAACGCCCTTTGTGCAGAAAAAGTAATAGCAAAGGAAGAACTGAAGGAGCTGGCAAAAGAAGTATCACCGACAAAAATGCCGGCAGGAAAAGAAAGCCGAAAGACAACAGATAGCTTCAAAGCTTCCAAGAATACAAGACAGGTTATCCTCGATCCCAATGATCCGACAAAATTTGTCGTAGTAGGAACGGGGATGACCGACAAATAGGAAAGTGAGCTCATGAAGTTCCTCCGTGAGAACTGGGACATTTTCGCATGGTGTCCAGCGGACATGCCAGGCGTACCCAGGGAACTTTCTGAGCACCAACTCAAGGTGATTCCAGGATCCAAACCCATCAAACAAGGACTCCGTCAATTTGACGGAAGAAGACGGAAGGCTATTGGCATGAAAATTATCCGGCTATTGGCAGCTGATTTTATCCGGGAAGTCATACATACTGAATGGTCGGCAAATCCAGTATTAGTCCCGAAGAAGGATAGTATTGTTCTTAGGATGTGTATAGATTACACCGGCCTGAATAAATTGTGTCCAAAACATAGATTTGTGTTACCACAGATCGATCAAATAATAGATGCCACTGCTGGCTCTGAGCTTTTATGCTTTTTGGACGCTTATTCCGGGTATCATCGAATACGCATGAAGGAAGAAGATCAAATCAAAACTTCCTTCATAACGCCGTATGGAACATACTACTATATAACCATTCCTTTTGGCCTGAAGAACACAGGTGCAACTTACCAGCGTTGCATGCAACGATGTTTGCATAGTCAGATTGGCAAAAATGTTCACGTTTACGTGGATGACATTGCCGTCGTTTCCAAGGAAAAGGACACACTCCTTGAAGATTTGCGAGAAACCTTCGAAAATTTGCGCACTTATAACATGAAGTTGAATCCATTAAAGTGAGTATTCGGGGTTCCCTCAGGAAACCTTCTAGGTTTTATCGTTTCTCACAGAGGAATAGAAGTAAACCCGGAAAAGATCAAGGATTGCCAAATGAGCAATTTTGTTTAAGATAACATATTCTAATTATTAATAGAATTAAATCTATACTCAAATAGACAACTTAATTCTAAATTCAAATTTAATTTGTTCAAATATTATTTTGGGACAGAGAATGCACATCTTAAGGTTTCCAAATATATTTTATTTACCATTTTTGGATTTGTAGATTTGAATTATGTCAAAATTCATCAAACAAGTATATTTAAATTTTAACCAATTTAAGTTTGTCAAATTTAAAATTGGATACTGCTAAAAGATTCTACATGTTCTGAGGATTTCAAGAAGTCCAAGTTTGCTAAATTTGGCCTAGTGGTTAAAAAGTTATAAGGTTTCTAGGCTATAGGGGCTTTTCTGCAATTGTTACCAATTAATTTTATTCCGGAATAAAATCCAGAAAAGGGCTGGGTTGCTATGCGATGCACTGGGCGACAGATAATTGCTGGGCTTGGGCCGGCTATGCGCTGCTCTGAGCGATAGATAACTAATGGGCGCGTTGGTGACTGGGTGCAGTGGTGGCACATTGTGATCAACCCATACCTCTTCGCTTAAGTGAACTAGTATCGTACGTATGTTTAGATCCTAATTCCAGAAGCTAGTGTTCGTACCAGGCATCTTTAGTTTAAGATACACATAACAGGGTCTTGCCATAAACTTGGCATAAGCCAGTCTCCCAAATAGGGCATGATACAGACTTTTGAACTTGACAACTTTGAATGCCAACATCTCTGTTCTGTAATTTTCAAATACTCTAAAAGCAACTTCAAGATATATTTTTCCAATAGGATACACGGACTTATCAGGTACAATTCCATGAAATACGGTTGATGATGGCTGAAGCTGTTTTTCTTGCAGGTTCATCCTTTTGAAGGTATCATAATAAAGTATATTTATGCTCCTTCCTCCATCCATCAACAACTTGTCTAACTTATATCCTCCAACTTATGGAGCCACAACCGGAGCCACGCTTCATGGGTTATCAACACATCGTGGATGGTCTGCTCGACTCCAGGTTATGGGCTGCTCTGACCAGTTCAACCACCTCGGAACAGCAAGGGCTACTGCATTGACCGCGTGCTTCTGCACCTTTCTCTCTCTCTCTCTCCTGCATGAAATAGTGGTAAACACATGATACTGATCAGAACTCAATTGCTTTGGATTGGTTTGAAACCCAGAATTTCCTCCTTGGTGACTACCGACAAGGTTATTTCCTTAGTTACCCTCACCACGATGACCCGGATTATTTCCAGGTCTAGAATTGCCGGTTCCTGGATGACCACCTCCCATGTTACCTGGGTTGCCGAAAGGACACGGATGTTTCCTAGACGGGGGGTGAATAGGCGTTTAAAAATAATTACGGTTAAGGCTTAAATAAATGCGGAATAAAACTAGTGTTTAGTTTATCAAGCCAAAACCTAAACAAACTAGGTTCACCTATGTGCACCAACAACTTATGCCAAACAATTCAAGCAACTATGTGATATCAAGATATGTTACTTCAACCTCGATGGCTATCACAAAGTAAATTGCATAAGTAAATAGATCGGGTATAGAAATAACCGAGACACACGGAGACGATGATTTATCCCGAAGTTCACTTCCCAATGGAAGCTAATCTCCGTTGGAGTGGTGTGGAGTCATAATGACTCCAAGCGCCCAATGGCTCACCTTATTCTCCTCGTGCCTCCACCAATGCGGAGTGCCACGATCCACTATGGGACCTTTGAGTGAGGTCACCGATCCCGTACAAGGTTGGGGCAATCTCCACAACTCAATTGGAGGATCCCAACAATATCCCGTGAGCCACCAAAACTTTGAGATAGCAACAAGGTCCGGAGGAACCGAAACTCCGAGACAACAACAACCGTCTAGGGGACTCCAAGTACCCAAGAGGACAGGATCAAGGGCACTCCAAGAACCCAAGAGTAACAAGCTTCTCAACCTTTCACTCGAACAAATCCTCATAGAGAACTCAAACCGATGCAACCTATGCAATGGCAAGAACACAAGAGGTGCTCAAATCGTTTACTCTTAAATCCCACAAAAGCAACAAATTCTATGGGGGAGAAAAGAGGAAGAACAAGGAAGAACTCAACAAATGATCCACAAGATCTAGATCCAAAGACTTACCCTCACTAAGAGGAGAGATGGATTGGTGAAATGGTAGATCTAGATCTCCTCTCTATTTTCCCACTGATTGGAGGCAAGAATCATGGAGGAATAGAGAGAGAGCAAGCTCCAAAAGGTCAACAATGGTGGGGGGAACTTGCCTAAAAGGTGGGGAACCATTGGGGAAGAAGACCCCTTATATAGGCCCTCAAAATCAGCCTGTTGGGGGCATTCTGCGCATCCCAGGCCTCCGGGCCGGCCTGGCCGGCCACCTAACAGAGCCGCCCAGCCTGGAGCCCGTCCTGGGCTGGCCTTTGTGCGTTTCCCGGAAAACACCTACGCTAAGAACGCGATATCTTTCGCCTCCGGACTCCGTTTTCGATGATCTTGGGCTCGTTGAACTTGCAACGATGAGAACTATAAGATCATGCAGAGAAACATCATGGTACATCATTGGAGGATACAACCAAATGATGAAAGGTTTGACCTCTCTATACGGGAACAATCGATAAAACCTCCAATATCAAAACGCAATAAGTTTTTCATGCGAAACCCGTTTTTGATGAATTTGAGCTTGTATTGAAACACATGACAAGCTATAAAACCACATATGGAGAAAACACAAATAAGAACCAAGAAAGATGATGCAAAGTATGCAAAGGTTTGAGCTCTCTCCGAGTGATGCGATCAAGTTGCTAATATGAGAGCCCCTCTTGATAGTCCGATTATCTATCCTATAACCCGGTCTCCCTCCTAATGATATGAGACCGGTAATATAAAAAACCTATCAAGATCATACCTTTGCCTTGAGCATTGCACTTGAGCTAGATGATTAAGATCTTGACCTCCTCAAGATGGAACACCTTTCTTGATTTCGCTTTGCTCGGTGAAGACACATAGATTGCTCCCCCATACGCCACTATGGGAGAGGCTCTTTTAGGTACATCTTCACTTGGAAATCATCTCCAAAAGAGTGGCAATCTTAAAGAATGTGATCTCTTCGATATGCTCACCTTGAACTTGCACTTCTCAAACTTGATGACGACCACAACTTGACGTCATCCACCATGGACTATATGAATTATTTCTTTTGATGCAAGCCCATGGAAAGATACCTAACCCCACATAGATATACCACACACACATATAATGGGTTAGAACACAAAGCTATATGAACAATTACTTACCATACCATGATCCCACATGCATGGTACATCTTCTTGCTTTGTGAGTTCATCAATATTAACCATCGCTTAGCACTTTGCCTTGATCAACCTTGTATCTTTTCTTATCTCTTAATCATAATGATGTCTTGAAGGTAAATATGAATTTTCACACAATATTCTTATTCAAGACATACTTGCAATATGCTCAACTCACTCATGACCAAACTTGGGATATTCACATGAATAGCACCTTGGTCCACACTTGATTATCTTGAATCCAACACATGGACATCAAGCATTGCCTATGGACAAACTCTACAAGCATAGCTCAATGCAACCATTAGTACATAGTGATTGTCATCAATTACCAAAACCACACATGGGTGCACCATGCTCTTTCAGTTGCCACCTCCGTTGTTTCCTGGTCCGTAATTATTGGTTCCACTAGGTCTGAAACCCTGCATTATGAAACAATTTTCCCAAGAGTGATTTTCTACCTCTCCATTTTTGCTGTGACAAGGGCATGGTCGCTTTAAAGCCTTTCGTGCCTACGCAAAGTTGTTTGGTCAGAAATTTTGATTTCCTCTAAAATTATTACCCTAACGTTGGTTCATATAACCTGTATTTGTATTTGCCACCAAATATAAGGTTCCTTCCCCGTTCTTGCACTTGTTATTATTTTGGTTCTGGGAATTTCCGTTACTCTGATTTGGGTTCTGACTACCCTTGGTCCCAGTTTTCTTCCCTTTTGCGTACTTCTCATCATCTGAATCCGTATGCTTTGTTTTGTCAGATTCTGCATACTTGGTCATAGCATCCACCGGGTCACTCATATCGCTTACGTATCGCTTGATACGTCTCAGCTTATGTTTCAACGGGTCAAATCTGTTGTTTCTCTCTAGGGCTATGACTGCTTGCTGGGATGTGAGTCTGACGAACAAATGAATAATTTCCGCAACGCGCCGTGACCAATGTTGGGCAGACTCCCCTTCCTTATGAACACAATTTTCCAAGTCTGTAATAGTCGTTGGACGTTTGCATGTTCCTTGAATTTTTTGATGAACTGATCTTCATCTCTTGCCAGCTTTTGATCGAGTTTGCGGGCAAGTTTTTTAACCAGGACTTCGCAAGTCCTTCTAACATCACACTTAGGTATCGTGCGCACACTACATCACTTACTTCCGCATCTCCATCGCCATCTCATAATCTTCTATCCAATCCACAGGTTCCATGTCTGGGTATAATCTACAACTCTGCGAGGTCCTTTAAAGTCAGCCGGTATTCTTTCGTTCCTAATTGCAAGCCTAAGAAATTGAATTCCGATCCTGCGTGACCCGGTCGGAGCCGGGTTCAAGGCTGGATTCGGAACCGGAATCTGAACATGACCCAGATTTCTGTTTTCTGGTTCCGCGAGTCTATGTCCCGTGTTTATAACTCCGGATGCATGTGATACAGTCTGCCTGGATGGGATAGGCTATTGCTGGTTTGCGTTGCTGGAGCCAACCGGAACAAGTGAATTTCCATGGTGACTTCTTGGCAATGAGTTTCTGCTGTTATAGGGAGTTGAATGTATCTTCTCCTGGTTACTATAATTCATCTGCTGGACCACTGTTGTTTGCAACATCTCAATTGCAAGTTATCATAGAAGAAAATAAAAAGCATATCACTTCGAGCAAGAGGTGGTTGAGTCATAAGAGAAGTTACCAATAAAAGGATGGTCACCGAACCATTATGATACCAATAAGACATGTAATTCTTATCATGTGTATAAGTTTCTAAATAGACCACAATCATGATGATGTACATCCATAAAGAAACATTTACACACAATATAGTTACAAAGAGAAAGAGCGAGATATTCAATTTTGAAGACATAAATACGACAATAAGATCTTTGCTTGAAAGCATAGCACATAGATTTAATTTTTTTATCTTAGAGGATATGAATGACCTTCCAACAAAAACACATCAAAGACATCACAAAAATCAATAAGGGAAAAAGAGATAGTTGGGGCGTTTTGATAAAAGCAACAAGTATCACAAGGAGTAAATATGTTTAGTGCCATGATACAACCTACAAAAGGTTGAAATGTTAGAGTATATGCATGAGGTAGATACTTGTCACCGAGGTAGCATTGGTGATGTTGTACTATATAAGAATTCATCCATCATCATAGCTTGACTCCAATAATAAAGTAGTTATAACACCTTCTTTGTGAATGAGGCAAGCACCCAATGCATATCAATTGTACCTAAAACATATTTAAGTACAAAAATGGTCCCCAAACTCATTGGGTCCAAAGTAGTTAGAAAAACTACAATATATAGGACACAATCCACATGAATATGGGCAGATAGATATGAAATTGAATATGATGAACATCTTAGCCAATTTAGAATTTATGGATATTATTCTATATAAATATTGGATCAAGAAAGATAAACATGCCATAACATATACATTAGTAATTATGCATGCAATCACTTTCAAGAACCAAAAAACGATGTAATTTGGACAAAACACCTAGTAAACCAAGATATGCACACAAAGGCATGACATGACATAAAGGTTGTCCAAATTATATCAAAGGTCCACGTCAACACATGAAAGGAGAGACCAATCAGAACCAAAAAAAAATCAACTCATGATTGATTAGATACCAATTAGAAAATATACCATGTAAAAATAAAATACCAAAGGAAATACTTATCACTTGGGGGATACTAAATACAAATGCATCAAGGAGTAAAATATTGAGATCCCAATAGACATAAAATGAACCATGTCAAATTACAAGAGATGTCAATTGAAGAAAATATCTATGAGTGAGATATCAAACTCCAATTAATACCAATTGAGGGAATCAAAGCAAAACAAATGAGCATAGAAGATGACTATATAAAATATGCTCAAAGACTTATCTCATTCAAAACAATAGAATGCAAAACAAGGAATGAGATAGCCAAGCCCTCTACACTTTTTATGATGGCACAAAGTACTAAAAAAGAAAAGTTGTGCCTTGCACAAACACACAAGATATTGATTAAAATACCAATTTAAAAGGATCTAATATCAATTGATGATAACTAGTGTTCAAAAAGAATCTATGGTAGCCCCCCATGATCTATGCATGATTTTTGAATTTCGAACACAAATGGGATCATCACTCTCCACACCATACACTAGAAAATTTCATTAAGTGGCAAGAGATCCAGTTGAAAATATAGTGTTCTAAAGGAAGTAATATAGCTCTCCCATGACTTGTGCATTATCTAGATGTTTGCATTTAAATACAAAAGCACTATAAGGGGATCCTCGCTTTTCTTACAACCATTACACTAGAATTTTGTTTGATTATAACACATAGATCTTCAAGAGGCAAGGAAGCCAATGGGAGTTCATACAAAACAATTTCTCGTCGATAATACAGATGGAAGCCAAGCGCAATGTAAATATGATCAATAACTTCTACCACAATTATGGTTGTCACTTGTCCAAGGACAAGGAGGGTATGGTGTTACTTTTCGGTGGTATATTGCAAAAATATCCATGATCATGTTCAAACACAAAATCTTATGGAAAAGGATATGAGTTAATTACCATGCTTACATAGAGATTCTTGGTGGCTTCAACTAGTCAAATGATCATGCAAAGCAATGCTTAATATATCTTGAAGCAACCGGTTTCCCAAATAATACATACTAGTGCACATTTGAGGAACACCGCACGAAGAAACTCTCGCAAATTCAAGAAACCAAAATATGAGATACAAAAAACTTATTTAATCAAGTATGGAACTTGTTTGAGCTAATCATGCCATGTAGTAACAATATAATTTAGAATATCAATTGTAAGTGGCATTACCTCACATGTTCACATTTTCTAGGATTGTAATATGCACATAGCTTATTACTCCCCCATAATGTGATAATCCATTTCTTTTCAACAAGAGGCAAGTGAAATCAAATAAGAGATAATTAATGAACATTGTAAAATTTGAATTTCTCATGAGAATGAAATACCACATGGATGCTATATAATCTTGTCACGTTAATAATAAGTGATATACCTCATGTACACATATTTTAGGATTGTGAGGTGGCAAAGCACATCACTCTCCCAAAATGATATAGTTCATTAGTCTCTCAAAAGAGGCAACTAAATTAATCATAAATTTCAATAAAGGCTCAACACAAAACAAACAAGTACATGGAGTTCAAACCAACAAACACATACTAGATTACTCAAGATAGGTAATTATCAAGCACACAATATACAAACACATGATAGATACAAAACTAACACATGCAAGGGGCAATCAACTTTCAATGTATATAAGTTAAATACAAGTTACCGCAAGGAGACACATTGGATATGAGATAGATATATGATGATAAAAATGACTTGGCTTGAGTAAATATAATTGATGAAGATCCCTTAATTCTTCATAAGATAGCCAAATCTCCAATGCCCTCCAACAACACCTATTGATCAAGTTTTAGCTTGTTGGTCCCCAACCAAGTTGGGTCCTAAGAGGTTAGTCACAATAGTCTTGGCAACCCAAATGGTTCATTTCTTGACACCACTTTGAGTGCCAACATATTTGGCAAACACATTGCCAACCTTATCCTTCCGAAGGGAATAAACATCATCAGTAATGATAGACTTGGATAAGGTACCATTTGTGCATGAGGAAGCGAAGTGGCCCTTTTCACGGCATAAGTAGCTACATCGGCTTCCTCCTTTCTTCTTAGTTGATTTCTCAACTTGAGGAGTTCTAACTTGATTCTTCTTGGGAAGAGGTATTTCTTCATCTTGATGTTGAGCATGAGATTTAACTTGTGTCCGCTTCCCTTGTTTCTTCTCACTAAGAGGCTTCTTCTTTAATGGGCAAGACCTAACACGGTGCCCTTCAACCTTGCACTTGAAGCAAACAATCTTGGACAAATTCTTGAATTGTTCTTAGCTCTTGTTCTTGTTGATTGTATTATTCTTTTTGATATTGGACTTGTTGTTATTATTGTAGTTGAATCCAAGTCCACTCTTGTCATTGGGTAATCTTTGCACACTTAACGTGTTGTCAAGTGCGGACTTCCCATGACACTTTTCCAAGTATTTCTTCAAAGAAGTGACTTGGACCTTGGGCTCTTTTATTTCCTCTACATGGTTAGTAGAAACACAAGTAATAGAGGAAGTAGATGCTTAATTGTTAGAGCAACAAGGCATGGCAAGCAATTCATCACAAGATGTAGCGATATTATGAGCGAATGAATTACTATGACTAGCACGAGGAAATAGAATTTTGAGTAGAGTTTGTGCTAATGTCCACATGAGGATCACAAGATATCACCTTGGTAATAATATCCTCATGATCTAACTTTATCTTATCATGTGAGACTAAAATATCCTCATGAGAGTTTGAGAGCTTTTCATGACTTTCTTCCAATTTCCCATAATTCCTAGTTAGCAACTCAAGTTGAGCCCTTAGCTCAACGTTCTCCTTCAATGTATATGCTTAACAAGAAATAGATTTAGTAGCACAAGCATCATTATTAATATAAATAGGAGAAGGCAACTTGGCAAGTGATACGTCCATAACGTATCTATAATTTTTGATTGTTTCATGCTAATATTATGCTTTTGACACTTGTTTTTATATAAAGTTTATGATTTGTTTGGACTAAACTATTAATAGTTGCAAGAGTGCACAATGTTCTTGTTTTACTTTTTGATGTGTAGGAATTAACAAGAAAACACAAAAGGAGACTTGTTGGAAAAGGACTCTCACTTTCCTGAAATCTGTCCACCAACAGTTTCTAGAGATCGTCAGTTTTACCCCCAAAGACAACGTCAACTGAAGATCAAATTCCCTACAAAGTTGTTGGCCATTTCCATAACTTTCATTTAATCCCAAGAACAGCCCAATCCGAGTTTGTATTTAACCTGTGAACCCATTTTACTGGAGTATATATATCTGATTGCGGGATTACTGGAATCGGTGACGGGATTGAGTCCAACTCTTACCATATTTGATGGATTAGGCCAAGCCACGACTTTGGGGCTGCGAGGGGTCCCTAGAAAGGTTCTAGAGGTTCCCAAGAGCCTTTGGATCAAGGGGCCGTCCATCGGAGGTCCGGGGAGCATTGTCCCATCACATATAAGGAGAGGAAAACCCTAATTCTTGGGCAGCCACCAAAAGCCACGAATTTTGACTCCCCCATGGTCTCATCTCCATGGGGTAGGTATCATCTACAGAACCAAGAAGCCATGGATTAAGGTGGCTAAGGGGCGGCGCTCCCCCATGATGGCCGGCCGGCGCAGGAGGAGCCCCCTGCGCCGCCGGCGCCGCCCTGCACCTCACGTGTTGCCCCTTCTCCATCCTCTCCGCCATGATGTCGCCTTCACCAACACCTCCATCATCATATTCTCCTTGTATCAAGTGGTTCATCCTCCCACAAACCTCTGTACTGTCCTATGTAAACATGGTGTTTGATGTTATAATATTTATCCTATGATCTATGTCATGTTTGTGTAGTTTATTTGTCTTTTGATTGCTTGGTTGAATGTATTTGGTTCATTAGAGTTGTATGTTGATATGGTACTGTCCTTTGGTGTCCATTATTTTTGTGCGCGCTTGGATCAATACCATAGGGTTAGTAGTATGTGCAAAGGAAGGGGTGTAGTTCTGCCGGAGTGACAGAAACCTAAGGACTCATACCGGTTAGTTGCACGTATGGGAGTAAGAGGACCATTAACTTAAGTCTATGGTTGGGTATTTTTAACTTAATTTATCTTCTAATAGTTACGGATGTTTTCTAGAGTTCCAATCATAAGTACTTGCAATCATTGGATAGTGAGATCTTGTTAGCTTTGCCTCTCACACATAGAAAACTGCATCGAAGACAATGAACCTGATATCTTCACTAATTAATCTTGGACAAAGCCACCACAATTACGAACACTTTTCCACACTCATGGTACTGTTAGTTTATGGTTACTTAGTATATTTTATTGATGCATCACTAACAATTACTTTCTTGTATTTATTATCTTGCAAAGCTATCTCCCATACATGTATTATTGCTCTAGTTTTATTTCCTAGATAATGCAAACGTTTAGTGTGTGTAGAGTTGTATCAGTGGTTGATTGAACTTGAGAGAATATTTATCTTATCTTTAGCTCCTAGTTGGGTTCGACACTCTTACTTATCGAAAAGGCTACACAAAATCCCCTACACTTGTGGGATATCAAGACCTTTTCTGGCGCCGTTGCCGGGGAGCAATAGCGTGGGGTGAATGTTCTTGTGTGCACTTGTTTGCTTTGTCTCTAAGTAATTTTTCTTTCAGTTTTAAGTTGTTTGCTGTCTTTAGTTATGGATAGGGAACACGAATTACAAAAAAAACTAGTTGTACTTGGTATCTAATTTTTTTTTCAAAAAGGAAAGTGATTGGAAAGATGAGTAATGGTTAAGTGGGGGTCGACCTTGAACACTTGTGTTCATGCCTATGAAACCAAAACAATTCTTTCCATGGAAGCTTTTCAGTTAAAAAATTGTATATATTGTACATATTCCTTTGTACCATAAAAATAAAATGTATAGATAACTTCTAGTTTTTTTATGATGCAAGTTTGCCACTTTGCTGCGTAGAAACAGATTTCTGGGCTCCACCGTAGAAAATTTTAAAAATCACTAGAAAGTGATATTGATCTGAAATTTCATGAGTATAAAGTAATGATTATTATATTTCTTTTAATAGAAGTACTTTTTCTAATTCGAGGTACGTAGATAGGTCTAATAATTCGATCTTTACTTACTGATTTTGTTTAGACAGATTTCATGTGCTTCACTTAAAAAATCGTGATAAATCTCAGACTATTATTTTTACTTGAAAAAAGTTGTGCATAAACTTGAGATCATTATCTGTCTTTCATTTGTTTTGAGTTTCTTCATTTGAGCTACGTAGATATCTCGTTAACTGTCATCTTTATAGACTGTTCAGTTTTGGCAGATTGTCATGCTTATTTTGTATCGTGCTTATACTCAATATTATAATCTTTATTTGATCGGTAATGTTATAAATTGGTTAGTATACCGTACATAATATTAATTTAAACTCGTCAAAACTTGAACATGAGTAGATTTTATTTAATGATTACTAACCCTACTAATGAGTTTTTGTCAAGTTTTATGTGAATGTAGTATTTAAGATCCAATAGAAATGGTGATACGAGATAAATGAGAACAGAAAAGGCTCAATATTGGGAACTCCCGAGTGCACCTAAATTAAATATTCAAGAATATTCAATCATTAAAGCTTGGGGATGCCCAAGGCATCCCTTTTTTCATACCTAGCTAAAAGACGTTAAAGAAAAACACTTCTTGGAAGATAACCCATGTTTTATTCCGTTTTCGTGTTGTTTCTTTCAGTTTATTTTGTTTTCTTTGAGTCTTGGAAGTTGTTACCTCTGTAGCAACCTCTTCTTATACTTTTTATTTTGTTTTTGTGCCAAGAATAGACTCTAATAGGGAGGAAGTAAGATTTGGGGAAGTTACTGTCCTAAAACAGATTCTGTGCTGCCACCAAAAAAATTATTTCTCTCAGGCAGAACATTGAATTGAGATGAAACTTTTTGTGCATATGACCCAGGTTGTTATACAACTCTCATTAGTTTTGCACTTTTTGATTTGATGAACAAAATAATTTCGAAAAAATCGATCTTTACCTGTTGTTCTGTTTTGACAGATTTCTGCCAATATTTGCATTTGCCTCTTAATCTTTTTATTTTGGTGTTCTTTTGAGGGGAAGAGCTTTAAAATAAGTTGTGAAGGTAGCTAATGTTTTAATGGGTGTTAGACCTGTGTTGAAACTGAACCAAAGTGGATTTACTATTTTGGTAACACTAACGTTGCTAATGAAGATTGTGTGAAGTTTTGTATGGAGTGAGTTTTCAAGTGTAGGGAGAGAAGAATGATACGAGAAGATGAAGAATGGAAAAAAGCTCAAGCTTCGGGATGCCCATGTCACCCCAGGATATATCCAAGAAGTACAAGCATCAAAGCTTGGGGATGCCCATGGCATCCCTTCTTCATCAACAAAAATACCAGGTCCTCTTTCAAGAAACAATATTTTTATTGCTTCATATATTATGTGTTATTCTGGGAGCGTCATTTATTTTTGCTTTCAGTTTTATTTTGTTTCCCTTGATTTAGCTAGAATGTTTAGATCTTGTTTAACCTCTGGTCTGTTAGTTTATCGAAAATAAAGTACCAAGTTTTACCCATTTGGCTTAGTTGATACATATGTAAAAAAAAATGGCTTTTCTGTTTTCAGCATCTACTGCCCACTGCACGATTTTTCATATTTTACAGGAAATTCGAAAAGTCACGAAATTTTTACAGATTATGTATCACCTAATCCTCTGCATGCACAAAAAGTGGCAAAAAATTACATTTTTAAGTGCATCTAAAAATTACGTTTTCCAGCTGTTGTTTTTCTGAACAGATTCTGACTTTTGTTGCAAGAGTGGCATCTTTTACGTTTTCATTTGAGTCCTTTTGGGTCTTACCTTTTATTTAGAAGTTGTCAACTTAAGCAACCTTTCTGTAACTCTATTTTTGTTTGTTTTAATAGCAGCACTTTGGAAATATTATCTATTGCACTAATGTCTAACCGCGGAAAAGAAGGGGAAAGTTTTTGTGTTGAAGTTTTTTCACGAGAATGAAGGAACACCAAACAGATAAATATTGAAGAATGGCCAAAGTCATAAGCTTGGGGATGTCTCCGCGTCCCTCTTGATCAACAACCCCTCGGTTTGCAAACCTTTAAACTTTGTTTTTCGAGCAACATAGAAACTTGAATAAACTTGGAGCGTTTGTATCTTACTATTTATTTGTCTTAGCATCAAACACCAGTTGTATTAATAAATTGATCATCATATCTTTTATTTATCTCCTGTTTAGAGAGGTGGTTCAAAGTTTGGTAAACTTAAAAATGATGTGCAAATGATATTGTTTATTAGTTTATGTTTTCTTATGGTTAGTTTCAACTTGCCAATAGTGTATATTATGTCATTTTGATCTTAACATGCATTGTCCTATTCATAGTAGGGTATGTCACTGTGGTATCCTCCTCTGTTTGTTTCATTTGAATCGACTTGGCACATGCTCACGCATGCTAAGACTGAAAACAAAAAGTCAATAAGCCTCGATGATTTATTTTGCCTCAGAGTTCTAGTATCAATTTTATGCCTCAGTTAATTTTACTTTGTCGCAAACATGATTATGGTAATTATTGCTCTCTTGATTGTAGCTTTCCTTTCTATTGCTAACCTTCACTTTCACCGAGTATGAGAGCTACTCGTGCGTCCAAATCCTTGAAAACCAAGTTATTCCACAGAGTCCACTATAAACTCCCATTTAGTATTTAACTGTCACTCCAAAGTACATTGCTCATGTGCTACCTTTAAAACTTTCAAAATTACTCATGTTTTGTGTTCTTGTTTTTACTCATGAGGACGTAAATAGAGAATCTTTATCTCACTTGTTGATTGGATTTCAGACCCTGGACTAGTGGCTTCATCCGCTTATCCAATTGATAGAAGAGATGGCAGCGGGGTGCCCAGCCCTAAATTAATGCAAACAAATTCTCTTCACTATTTTTGCCCCTGAATTATCAGTCAAAGTATAATTGTGCAAACAAAAGATAAAGAGGGATGACCTTCTACCCAGATGCGTCCTTCATATGGGAGCCGCTCTTGTGAAATCAAGTTGGCTTGTGACGTACTGTATTTTTTGTTTACCATTCGTTGACACTAGCGTACACCTCTCTTAAAATAAAGACACTCCTCCATGGTATGTGATTGTTGGAAGGCACACGAGGATTCGGTTAGCCATGGTTTGTGTAAGATGGATGGGAGGAGTGTCAAACTTTTAATACCTCTGTTTAATAAAATAAAAGCTCTAGCACATGAGTGATCCCTGTTTCCCTCCGCGAAGGGTCTTTCTTTTACTTTTATGTTGAGTCTCCACCATATTCTTTGAGCACGTTCTTGAGAGCATAATTGGCATTCTTAGTGTGATGTGTTTGTCCCAAAGCACGGTTGATTGTGGTATAACTTTGTTATTTGTATCTTTGATATCTTTACTTCTAATCTTCCCTTGAACTTCAGAGGTGCCCTGGCATTTATGTTTTGCTCCACAATTAAGGGCAAGCGAGATACCACTCTACCATGCTTTATTATGATCATTAAAATCTTGTTGATGTTTCTAAATTTCATGTTATGAGCTCTTAGTTCATTGATACTGTTCATTAGGTAACATGATCGCTAAGCTTTACTATCCATACATCATGCAATTGTTAAGGACCTGATCATAGCATCTACAATCAAAAATAACTTTATTATCATTTACCTACTCCAGGACGAGCAGGAATTAAGCTTGGGGATGTTGATACGTTCATAACGTATCTATAATTTTTGATTGTTTCATGCAAATATTATGCTTTTGACACTTGTTTTTATATAAATTTTATGATTTATTTGGAATAACCTATTAATATTTGAAAGAGTGCACAATGTTCTTGTTTTACTCTTTGACGTGTAGGAATAAACAAGAAAACACAAAAGGAGACTCGTTGGAAAAGGACTCTCACTTTCCTGAAACCTGTCCACCAACAGTTTTTAGAGATCGTCAGTTTTACCCCCAAAGACAACGTCAACTGAAGATAAAATTTTCTACAAAGTTGTTGGCCATTTTCATACCTTTCCTTTAAGCCCAAGAACAGCCCAATCCGAGTTCGTATGCGACCTGTGGACCCATTTTACCGGAGGATATATATCTGAATGCGGAAATCAGTGACGGGATTGAATCCAACTCTTACCATATTTGATGGATTCGGCCAAGCCACGACTTTGGGGCTGATAGTGGTCCCTAGGAAGGTTCTAGAGCTTCCCAAGCACCTTTGGATCAAGGGGCCATCCATCGGAGGGCCGGGGAGCATTGTCCCATCACATATAAGGAGAGGAAAACCCGAATTCTTGGGCAGCCACCAAAAGCCACGAATTTTGCCTCCCCCATGGTCTCATCTCCATGGGGTAGGGCTCATCTACAGCACCAACAATCCATGTATTAAGGGGGCTAAGGGGCGGCGCTCCCCCATGATAGCTGGCCGGCGTAGGAGGAGCCCCTGCGCCGCCGACGGCCGCCGGTGCCGCCCTGCACCTCACGTGCTGTCCCTTCTCCATCCTCTCCGCCATGATGCCGCCTTCACCAACACCTCCATCATCATCTCCTCCTTGTATTCAGTGGTTCATCCTCCCACAAACCTCTGTACCGTCCTATGTAAACATGATGTTTGATGCTATATTATTTATCCTATGATCTATGTCATGTTTGTGTAGTTTATTTGTCTTTTGATTGCTTGGTTGAATGTCTTTGGTTCATTAGAGTTGTATGTTGATATGGTATTGTCCTTTGGTGTCCATTATATTTGTGCGTGTTTGGATCAACACCGTAGGGTTAGTAGTATGTGCAAAGAAAGGGGCGTAGTTCTGCCGGAGTGACAGAAACCTAAGGACTCAAACCGGTTAGTTGCACGTATGGGAGTAAGAGGACCATTAACTTAAGGCTATGGTTGGGTATTTTTACCTTAATGTATCTTCTAGTAGTTACGGATGTTTGCTAGAGTTCCAATCATAAGTACTTGCAATAATTGGATAGTGAGAGCTTGTTAGCTTTGCCTCTCCCACATAGAAAACTGCATCGAAGACAATGAATCCGATATCTTCACTAATTAATCTTCGACAAAGCCACCACAATTACGACCACTTCTCCACACTCATGGTACTGTTATTTTATGGTTACTTAGTATATTTTATTTCTACAACACTAACATTTATTTTCTTGTATTTATTATCTTGCAAAGTTATCTCTCATACCCGTATTATTGCTCTAGTTTTATTTCCTAGATAATGCAAACGTTTAGTGTGTGTAGAGTTGTATCAGTGGTTGACTGAACTTGAGAGAATATTTATCCTACATTTATCTCCTCGTTGGGTTTGACACTCTTACTTATCGAAAAGGCTACACACGATCCCCTATACTTGTGGGATATCAGCAAGCCCTATTGAATATGAAGCTTTAAGTTGAGTATGTGCGACTTTTAGCTCATCATTTTTAGTTTTAAGACAATTAACCACCTCAAGATTTCTATCATGAGAGTCCTTTACTTTTGATAACTCTAGAGTAAAATTATCTTCAAGAGATTCATTGGTGATTTGTTCTTCTACAAGAGCTTCCACTATTTTTGCGATTTCATTGGAATAATCACGCTCGCGGCTATAACACGCGTCAATGCATGCTTCCAAATCCTTAATGGCAATATTGCACCTATTAAATGCTCTAATGATTTCTAGGAAATTGGCACAAGCATCTTTATCCTCATAAAGGATATTGTGAATCATTTTACCTTTCTCCATTAACGAAGCATTGTCATTGTCATCGTCGTCATCATCATCATCATCATCACCATCACCATCATAATCATCACTAGATACATTGGTGTTCAAAGTAGGAGATACCTTTGAACCTTTAGCCATAAGGCATAAGTGAGATATGGTAGATGATGATGAATCATTACTTGAAGCGCCACTTAAATCCACATCTTGTTCCATGGAATGTTGAGTTTCTTCTACATGGTTAGTAACACAAGTACTAGAGTAAATACAACCATTTTTACGATGGCAACAAGATGTATCAAGCATATCATCATAAGATTTAGTCAAGGAATTTCTACATGATATGCATGGACTATTGATGCTTGTGTGGATGGTGCCTTGATGCTAGCAATGCGTGTTGGGAACCCCAAGAGGAGGGTGTGATGAGCACAACGGTAAGAATTTCCCTCAGTCAAGAACCAAGGTTATCAATCTAGTAGGAGAAAGAGGATCTTCGGAAGGTTGATGCCACTAACAGTGGTGATGGCGCCTCACTGGTGTCAGCAACAACGCGGAACCTGCACACAACACAACCAAAATACTTTGTCCCAACGGTACAGTGAGGTTGTCAATCTCACCGGTCTTGCTGAAAACAAAGATTAGACGTATACTGTGGAAAACGGTGTATGCTTGCAGTAAGTAAAGAAAAGCAGGAAATTGTAGAGGTTTGTTTAACAGTGCAGGAAAATGGACCGGGTTCATAGGTTCACTAGTGGTGTCTCTCCATAAAAGATAGCATGCAAGGTGCACAAATTACAGCTAGGCAATTGACAAATAGAGGTTGCACTGTAGTGCACATTCATGACATGATGACTCCTATGATATTTAGTGCGGGCATTACAACAATATACATCGACCGTAATCCAACTGCATCTATGACTAATAATCCACCCTCAGGTTATCATCTGAACCCCCTTAGGTATTAAGTTGCAAGCAACAGATAATCGCATTCAGCAATGTGTGTAATGTAAGCAATGATTGTACACACGGGCACTCACACACACCGTGTTTTCTCCCTAGTGGCAACATCACATCCTCCCCCGTCATGTTTCTGTCACTCGAGCATAGGGGAAAATGAGGCATGAACCCACTATCGAGAAATACTCCCTCTTGGAGTCACTAGCAACTACTTGGCTAGAGAAAACACTAGCAACGGAAAGCATGTGATGGTGCAGATCTTGCACTCGTTGGGATACCCCAAGAGGAGGCTGTGATGAGCACAACGGTAGGAGTTTTCCCCTTAGTTAAGAACCAAGGTTATCAATCCAGTAGGAGAAGGAGGACCTTTGGAAGGTTGATGCCACTGACGGTGGTGTTGGCGCTTCACCGGTGTCAGCAACAACGTGGAACCTGCACACAACACAACCAAAATACTTTGCCCCAACGGTACAGTGAGGTTGTCAATCTCACCGGTCTTGCTGAAAACAAAGATTAGACGTATAGTGTGGAAAAACAGTGTATGCTTGCAGAAAGTAGAGAGAGCAGGAAATTGTTGTGGTTTGTTTAACAGTGTGGAAAATGGACCGGGGTTCATAGGTTCACTAGTGGTGTCTCTCCATAAAAATAACATGTTGGGTGAACAAATTACAGCTAGGCAATTGACAAATAGAGGTTGCACCGTAGTGCACATTATAACATGATGATTACTACGATATTTAGTGTGGGCATTACAACAAGATACATAGACCGACAACCATCTGCATCTATGACTAATAATCCACCCTCAGGTTATCATCCGAACCCCCATAGGTATTCAGTTGCAAGCAACAGATAATTGCATTAAAGAAAGTGTGTAATGTGAGCAATGATTATACACGCGGGTACTCTCACCGCTATTTTCTCCCTAATGGCAATAACACATCCTCCCCTTCACGTTTTTGTCACTCGAGCAAGGCAACAAGGAGGCATGAACCCACTATCAAGCATAAATACTCCCTCTTGGATCCACTAGCAACTACTTGGCCAGAGCAACCACTAGCAACGGAAAGCATGGAAGATCACAAATAGCATATGCAATAAAGACTATAATCAACTTGTCATAAGGTCAATATTCATCAGATCCCAGCAAACACAGCATATAGAATTACATAAGATCAATCTCGATCATGATAGGAAGCTCACGAGATCTAAACATGGAGGCATATGAGGAGGAGACAACCATCTAGCTACTGCTATGGACCCATAGTCTAGGGACGAACTACTCACGCATCACTCTGGAGGCAGGCATGGTGATGTAGAAGCCTCCGGTGATGATTTCCTCTCCGGCAGGGTGCCGGAAAACAGCTCCAGAACCCTCCTGATCTAGGGTTGATGGTGACGGCGGCTGCGGAACCTTTTCGGGGATTTTGATCAGGTGCCTAGGGTTTTCCATCCGGGGGGCTTAAATAGGCGAAAGGGAAAAGGCGGTGGAGCTCCAAGGGTCCCACACCCATAGCTGGCGCGGCCAGGGGGGCGCGCCAGCCCATGTGTGGCCCCCTGTTGCCCCTCTTTGACTCCTCTTCGGTCTTCTGGATTCTTCCGGGGAAAATAGGACTTCCGGGATTTGAACTTTCCAATTTCGAGAATATTTCCAGAACAACTTTTCTGAAACTAAAAACAGCAGAAAACATGGAACTGGCTCTGTGGCATCTTGTCAATAGGTTAGTCCGGAAAATTGATAAAAATGACATAAAGAAGGGAGAAAACATGTAGCAATTGGCATAATATCATCATGGAGCATCAGAAATTAGGGATACGTTTATGACGTATCAAGCATCCCCAAACTTAGTTCCTACTTTTCCTCGAGTAGGTAAACGATAAAACAATAATTTCTGAGGTGACATGCTACTAACATAAACATGATCAATATAATATAAAATCATATGCACGTTGAGATCATAAAACTTTAAACACATGCATGATAAAATAAAACTTTAATAATAAAGCATAGCAATTACTTTGCATCACGAAAAGTAATTCAAATAAAGGATCATGAATAATAATGCAAAGAAAGGTAAACTTTTGTTTCAGGTATAGAGAAAGCATCGCAAGGTGGTATTTCGCTAGTCCTTAAGAGTGGGACAAAACATAAATGCCAGGACACTTTCAAAGTTCAAGAGGAAGACTAGAACAAATAATTTAAGAACAAATGATATCACATCATGAAATAATTATTGATGTTTATGGGACAAATGCACATAAAACTCAGAATGGCAAAAATGCTCTCTCAACTGTGCATAAAGTTAGAGGATGGAGACTCAACATAAAAGTAAAAGAAAGGCCCTTCGCAGAGCAAAGTAGGGATCACTCATGTGCTAGAGCTTTTTATTTTATAAATCAGAGGTATTAAAAGTTTGACATTTTTGGAGGAATGTGTATATTTTAGGAGAGGTGTATGCTAGTGTAAACGAATGATAAACAGACAATACAGTACGTCACAAGCCAACTGGATTCACAAGAGCGGCTCCCATGGTGAAGGACGCAACTGGTGTAGAAGGTCATCCCTCTTTCTCTTTTGTTTACACAATTATGCTTTGACTGATATGATCAGGGGCACAAATAGTAAAGAGAATTTGTTTGTATTAATTTGGGTCTGGGCACCCTGCTGCCAGCTCTTCCATCATTTGGATAAGCGGATGAAGCCACTACTCCAGGGTGTGAAATCCAATCAACAAGTGAGATAAAGATTCTCTATTGACGTCCTCATGAGCAAAAATAAGAACACAAAGCAGGAGTAATTTTGAAGGTTTTAAAGGTAACACATAAGCAATTTACTTTGGAATGCTAGTTAAATACCACATGTAGGTAGGTGTGGTTTACACAATGGGAAAAACTTTGGTTTAAGGGAGTTTGGATGCACGAGTAGAGCTCATACTCGGTATAGGTGGAGGCTAGCAAAAGACTGGGAGCGACAAATTTAAGAGAGCATAAGAGCCATAATCGTGCATAGCGACATAAGCATCATTAATTAAAACATAAGCAGTATCACAAGTTCAAAAAACTAAGTGGTCATGGAGGCTATTCGTGATTGGTTTGTCGTCATAAACATGGTGTGAGCATGTGCCAAGTCAACCAAATAAAACATTCGAAAGAGAATACCATATATTGATGCTTTACTATGACAAGAACAACTCATGAATCTATCAATACATATTAAACACTCTCAGCTATTTGTGGATAATCATGCTACTCAATAAACACAAGGCTTTAAAACTAAAATAACATTTAGCATGGCATGAAAAAGTTCTGGCTGCAGTCTATACAATCTTCTACTAGTACTGTTATAAATTCTACTTCAAGCAGCAGTTTTTTTTCTCCCAACAAGCACCATAAAAAACATGCTTTAACAAAAATACCCTTTATGATACAGAAAGCAAACATGATAGTACTCAAATAACACTACTAAAACTAACAGCTCTGATAAGAGATGCATGCAAAACAGAAGCTAATTAAATGCAGCAGCTAGACAGAGACTAAGAATACAACGTATTCTCATGAAAAAGCGGAGCGTGTCACCCTCCAATAAAAGAATGATGGGGGTACAACCAAGCTTATTATGAAAGTAAAAAAAAACTGAAACCAAAAGCAAACTAAAAACAAAAATAAAAGACGCTGCAAGTAAAGCACATAAGATGCGACCGACCAAAAATATAGTTTCACTAGAAGTGACCTTATAATTTGTTGATGGAATCCCCAAGCTTAGACGCTTGAGTATTCTTGGAATTTTATGGGATGAACCACCAGTGCATCCCCAATCTTAGGCTTTTCACTCTTCTTGATCACATCATATCATCCTCTTCTCTTGACCCTTGAAAACTTCCTTCACATCAAATTCTCACAATCTTCATTAGCAACGTTAGTGTAATCGAAATAATAAACTCACATGGTTAAGTTTCAACACAAGACTAGCAATAAAAAAACACATTAGATATTGTCACAACTTCTTTTAAAAACTCTTTTTCTCAAAAGAATACCAAAAGAAAGAGATTAAGATGCAAATTCAATAATTGACAGAAATCTGTCAAAAGTCAAAACAGAAAAGCAGGCAGAGAGTAATTTTTTCGAAACTCTTCTATTGCTCAAATAAAAAAGTGGTCAACTAATAAATGTTGCGTATATAACTCATGATTAAGTACAAAAAAGCTCAGGTCATTTTGATTTTTATGTGATTTTTAACGGAATTAACAGTGGACAGCAGAAATCTGTTTTCTGCGCAGAAATCCGAAATATAGTGTCAACTTCCCACTAAAGGCTTTACTTGGATCAACAAAAACACAAAAGAAAAGATACATCGGGGTTTGTAAGGAAATAGAAAACATCCAGGTGAAAATCACACCAAATAAAACAAAGAAAAACAGAATGAGAACAGAGAAATAAAATAGGATGTCTCCCGGTAGCGGTTTTCTTTAACGCCTTTCAGCTAGGCATAAAAGGGCAACTCAAGTATTTTCAAGTGAAGAAGCATCAAAACTAAGCTTAGAAATCTCCTAAAAATGAATGGTATTTCATCTATAGAAGTTTTTGACATCCCTTTATCGGCACTTCTAGCCACACTACTTTCATCCAATGGGTTTGCAAGAACAATCCAATCAAAATTCTTCTCTATAGTTTCATGCATTCCCACCAATTTAAAGGGTATTGGTATTTTAATTTCTTTATCGTTGGCTTTACCCGGTGTGCTATTAACATCTACACATGAGCCACACATCTCAAATCGATTAAAAACTTTTCTAGCCTCAATAGCAACATCACCAAATACTTTAAACAAAGTCTCTGGGATAAATTCTCTTTTGTTGATATCCTTAATGCTATCAAGGTTGAGGAACATTTGTTGTATTATGGGATTAAGGTTAACAAACCTAGCTTCTAGCATACGAACTAGAGATGCCGCGGGGGTTTCATAATATGGAGCAAGTTCAACTAAGGATCTATCCTCAAATTCTTCATGCATACTAACATAATTAAAGAACTCTCCAATATTATCTTTCCCAATTACATCTCTGCTACCTAATGGTACGTATTTCAAGGTAAACTTGGGAAGAATCATGATTAGAGATTAAACTAAGAGCAGCAAAAACAAAAATAACAGCGAGCAAATAAATAACATCTATGAAGTTAACTAATTTTTTTGTTTTCAATATAGAGAATAAAAACAAGACAAAAATAAAAACAAGACAATAAACAAAATAAAGAGGTTGAGAGTGAGAGACTCCCCTTGACAGAAGACTTCCTTCTCCCCGGCAACGGTGCCATAAAAAGTCCTTGAAGGTGCAGATCTTGCACTCGTTGGGATACCCCAAGAGGAGGGTGTGATGAGCACAACGGTAGGAGTTTTCCCCTTAGTTAAGAACCAAGGTTATCAATCCAGTAGGAGAAGGAGGACCTTCGGAAGGTTGATGCCACTTACGGTGGTGCTGGCGCTTCACCGGTGTCAGCAACAACATGGAACCTGCACACAACACAACCAAAATACTTTGCCCCAACGGTACAGTGAGGTTGTCAATCTCACCGGTCTTGCTGAAAACAAAGATTAGACGTATAGTGTGGAAAAACAGTGTATGCTGGAAGAACGTAGAGAGAGCAGGAAATTGTTGTGGTTTGTTTAACAGTGTGGAAAATGGACCGGGGTTCATAGGTTCACTAGTGGTGTCTCTCCATAAAAATAACATGCTTGGTGAACAAATTACAGCTGGGCAATTGACAAATAAAGGTTGCACCGTAGTGCACATTATAACATGATGATTACTACGATATTTAGTGTGGGCATTACAACAAGATACATAGACCGACATCCATCTGCATCTATGACTAATAATCCACCCTCAGGTTATCATCCGAACCCCCTTAGGTATTAAGTTGCAAGTAAGAGATAATTGCATTAAACAAAGTGTGTAATGGAAGCAATGATTATACACGCGGGTACTTTCACCGTTGTTTTCTCCCTAATGGCAACATCACACCCTCCCCCTTCACGTTTCTGTCACTCGAGCAAGGCAGCAAGGAGGCATGAACCCACTATCAAGCATAAATACTCCCTCTTGGAGTCACTAGCAACTACTTGGCCAGAGCAACCACCAGCAACGGAAAGCATGCAAGATCACAAATAGCATATGCAATAAAGACTATAATCAACTTGGCATAAGGTCAATATTCATCGGATCCCAGCAAACACAACATATAGAATTCCATAAGATCAATCTCGATCATGATAGGCAGCTCACGAGATCTAAACATGGAGGCATATGAGGAGGAGACAACCATCTAGCTACTGCAATGGACCCGTAGTCCAGGGATGAACTACTCACGCATCACTCCGGAGGCAGGCATGGTGATGTAGAAGCCTCCAGTGATAATTTCCTCTCCGGCAGGGTGCCGGAAAACAGCTCCAGAACCCTCCTGATCTAGGGTTGACGGTGACGGCGTCTGCGGAATTTTTTCGGGGATTTGATCAGGTTCCTAGGGTTTTCCATCTGGGGGGCTTAAATAGGCGAAAGGTGAAAGTAAAGTATGGGCACCTAGAGGGGGGTGAATAGGTGCTACGACCAATTTTAATTTTTCTTTTGATTTAGGCTTGACACAAAGGTAAATTCTCTAGATAATGCAACTAAGGTGAATTTACCTATATGACAAGGATAATGATAAACACAATGCAAGCGATAAGTAAAGGGAGTGAGGGAACGAGGTAACCAAAGTGAAGCACACGGAGACACGATGTATTCCCGAGTTCCTCCTTGTTAAGGGAGTACGTCTTGTTGGAGGGGTGTGAGCTCGCCACGAAGACCTACTCAACGCCACAAAGGCCTCACCCTATTCTCCGATGAACTCCGCCACAAAGGCCTAGTTCACCTTCCACTATTGAACCCCTTTGAGGAGGGGATCGAGTCCTTCACAAACAACTTGGGGCACACACCCACAACCAAATTGGGGGCTCCCAACTCTTCTTGAATCACCAACAAGTAGCAAGATGCCTAGGTTCTCCACAAGAGGAAACCCTAGGCTAGATCCCTCTAGCTAGAGAGGGGGAAATGAAGAACGAGTCGGTGAAGATGTAGATCCGGGTCTTCTCCTTCAATCCTCCAAGTATCAGCGAGTTTGGGTGGAGGGATTGGGAGAGATCTAGCTTTTGGAGCTCAATAAATGCTTGAATTTAATGCTGGGACGAGCTGCCTCTTGGGGAAGAAGGGGATGGGGTATTTATAGCCCCATCCCAAAACTAGCCGTTTTGACTCTTTCGTGCCTGGTGGTACTACCGCTGGTGCCAGCGGTACTACCGCTGCCTGTGTATCCACGCGGTACTGGAGAGCCCCAGACGCAGGGCGCAGGCGGTACTGTTGCTGAAGTATCGTGGTACTCCAACAGCGGTACTACCGCGAGTGCGCCACGGTAGTACCGCTGGCCACCCACTTTGAATAAATTCGAAGTGGCTGACGGTAGTACCGAGCCACTACCGCTCTAGTACCGTGGGATACAGTGAGCAAAATCCTAGCCAGCGGTAGAAGGGCCGGTACTGGGGGCGGTACTACCGCTTCCTGTAGGGAGCAGTACTACCGCCAGCCAGTAGCGGTACTACCGCTGAGCAAGGTTTTGCTCAAAACTGGACTGGGTGCAGCGGTACTACCGAGCCACTACCGCCTCACTACCGTGCGAAACAGAGAGTTTTTCTCTCCTAGCGGTACTGGGCGCGGTACTACCGCTTCCTGTGCGGAGCGGTACTACCGCTGCCATGCCCGGTACTACCACTGGACCAAGTCAGTTTTGGTGGAAATCTCTTGGAAATCTCTTCACCTTTTTGGCGTCTATTTGATATTACCTGAAATACTTGACGCACTGTTAGAAAATTACTTGTGTTGTTATCAACTCCAAAACCTAAGAGAGGTCGAAGATGCAAAATGCACTTTCAAAAGGGCAAAGGCGGTGGAGCTCCAGGGGCCCCACACCCATAGTTGGCGCGGCCGGGGGGACCCGCGCAAGCCCATGGTGTGGCCCCCCCTATTGCCCCTCTTCGACTCCTCTTCAATCTTCTGGATGCTTCCGGGAAAATAGGACTTACGGGCTTTGAACTTTCCAATTCCGAGAATATTTCCAGAACAACTTTTCTGAAACTAAAAACAGCAGAAAACAGGGAACTGGCTCTGTGGCATCTTGTCAATAGGTTATTCCGGAAAATCGATAAAAATGACATAAATAAGGGAGAAAACATGTAGCAATTGGCATAATATCATCATGGAACATCAGAAATTAGGGATAAGTTTATGACGTATCAGCATGCAAGACCACAAATAACATATGCAATAAAGACTATAATCAACTTGGCATAAGTTCAATATTCATCGGATCCCAGCAAACACAACACATATAATTACATAAGAACAATCTCGATCATGTTAGGCAGCTCACGAGATCAAAACATTGAGGCATAGGAGGAGAAAACAACCATCTAGCTACTGCTATGGACCCGTAGTCCAAGGATGAACTACTCACGCATCACTCCGGAGGCAGGCATGGTGATGAAGAGGCCTCCGGTGATGATCTCCTCTCCGGCAGGGTGCCGGGAGACAGCTTCAGAACCCCCCTGATCTAGGGTTGACGACGACGGAGGCTGCGGAACTTTTCGGGGATATTTGATCAGGTGCCTAGGGTTTTCCTTCGGAGGGGAATACATAGGCGAAAGGGCAAAGGCGGTGGAGCCCCACACCACCCCCCGACGCGGCCAAGGGGTCGCCGCCCTATGGTGTGGGCCCCTTGAGGCCCCCCCTTCGGGTCTCTTCGGGACTCCGTGGAACCTTCGGAAATTCTAAGACTTTCGAGCTTCGAATTTTCCAATTACGAGAATATTTCCAGAACAACTTTTCTGAAACTAAAAACAGCAGAAAACAGGGAACTGGCTCTGTGGCGTCTTGTCAATAGGTTAGTCCGGAAAATCGATAAAAATGACATTAAGAAGGGAGAAAACATGTAGCAATTGGCATAATATCATCATGGAACATCAGAAATTATAGATACGTTGGAGACGTATCAAGCATCCCCAAGCTTAGTTCCTACTCGTACTCGAGTAGGTAAACGATAAAAATACAATAATTTCTGAGGTGACATGCTACTAACATAAACTTGATCATCATAATGTAAAAGCATATGTAAGCTGAGATCATAGAACTTTAAACACAAACATGATAAATAGAACTTTAAGAATAAAACATAGCAATCACTTTGCATCATGAGAAGTAACTCCAATAAAAGATCATGAATAACAATGCATTGAAAGTTATACGTTTGTTTCAAGTATAAAGAAATCATGGCAAGGTGGTAGTTCGCCAGTCCTTAAGAGTGGGACAAAACATAAATGCCAGGACACCTTCAAAGTTCATGAGGAAGACTAGAACAAATAGTTGGAGAACAAACAATAACACTTCATGAATCAACTAATGATGTTTATGGGACAAATGCACATAAAACTCAGAATGGCAAAAATGCTCTCTCAACTGTGCATAAAGTTAGAAGATGGAGACTCAACATAAAAGTAAAAGAAAGGCCCTTCGCGGAGGGAAGCAGGGATCAACTCATGTGCTAGAGCTTTGATTTTATTAAATAGAGGTATTAAATGTTTGACACTCCTCTCATCCATCTTACACAAACCATGGCTAACTGAATCCTCGGGTGCCTGCCAACAATCACATACCATGGAGGAGTGTCTATATTTTAAGAGAGGTGTATGCTAGTGTCAACGAATGGTAAACAGACAATACAGTATGTCACAAGCGAACTAGATTTCACAAGAGCGGCTCCCATGTGAAGGACGCATCTGGGTAGAAGGTCATCCCTCTTTCTCTTTTGTTTACACAATTATGCTTTGACTGACAATTCATGGGCAAAAATAGTGAAGAGAATTTGTTTGCATTATTTTGGCCCCCCCCCCCCCCCCGCCGCCAGCTCTTCTATCAATTGGATAAGCGGATCAAGCCAGTAGTCCAGGGTGTGAAATCCAATCAATAAGTGAGATAAAGATTCTCTATTGACGTCCTCATGAGCAAAAACAGGAATAATTTTGAAAGTTTTAAAGGTAGCACATGAGCAATTTACTTGGAGTGGCAGTGAAATACCACATGTAGGTAGGTATGGTGGACACAATGGGAAAAATTTGATTTTAGGGAGTTGGATGCATGAGTAGAGATCATACTCAGTACAGGTGGAGGCTAGCAAAAGACTGGGAGCGACAAATCAAGAGAGCATAAGAGCCATAATAATGCATAGCGACATAAACATCATAAAAAAAATCATAAGTGGTATCACAAGTTCAAAAACTAAATGGTCATGGAGGCTATTCGTGACTGTTTCATAGTCATAAACATGGTGTGAGCATGCGCCAAGGCAACCAAATAAAACATTCAAAGGAGAATACCACAAATTTATGCTTTAATATGACAAGAACAACTCATGATTCTTTTAATGGCATAATAAACACTCTCAGCTATTTGAGGCTATTCATGCTACTCAATAACCACAAGTCTTTAAAACTAAAATAACATCTAGCATGGCATGAAAAAGTTCTAGCCGCAGTCTATACAAGCTTCTACGTGCACCGTTATAAATTCTACCTGAAGCAGCAGTTTCTTTTCCCCAACAAGCACCATACAAAACATGTTTTAACAAAAAATACTCTACATTATACATCAATAAAACATGATAGTACTCACATAAAATTACTAAAACTAACAACTTTGATAAGAGATGCATGCAAAATAGAAGCTAAATAAATACAGCAGACATACAAAGTATTCCCATGAAAAAGCGGAGCGTGTCACTCTACAATAAAAGAATGCTGGGGTCCAACGAAGCTTATTGCAAAAATAAAAATAAACTGAAAGAAAAAAATAAAAGATGCTCCAAGTAAAGAACATAAGATGTGACCGAATAAAAATATAGTTTCACTAGAAGTGACCTGATAATTTGTCGATGAAGAAGAGAATGCCTTGGGCATCCCTAAGATTAGACGCTTGAGTCTTCTTGAAATTTTCTGGGACGTACCTCTGGGTAATCCCCAAGATTAGGATCTTCACTCTTCTTGATCACGTCATATCATCCTCTTCTTTTGACCCTTGAAAACTTCCTTCACACCAAACTTCTCACAATCTTCATTAGCAACGTTAGTGCAATCGAAATAATAAATTCACATGGTTCAGTTTCAACACAATCCTAACACTCATAACACATTGGCTACTGGCACAAATTATTTTAAAACTCCTTTTCTCAAAAGAACATCAAAATAAAGAGATTAGGACGCAAATGCAATTATTGACAGAAATCTGTCAAAACAGGACAGAAGGTAAAGATGATTTTTTTAGAAAATCTTATGTTGCTCAAATCAAAAAGTGTTCAACTAAGAAAAGTTGCGTATATATCACAGGATTACGCACAAAAAAACTAAGGTCATTATGAATTTTCTGTGATTTTATACGAATTTAACAGTGGACAGCAGAAATATGTTTCCTGCGCAGAAATCCGAAATATAGTCTCAACTTTCCACTAGAGGCGTTACTTGGCTCAAAAAAAACACAAAAGAAAAGATACATCGGGGTTTCTAAGGAAATAGAAAACACCCAGGTGCAAAGCACACAGAAATAAACGATGGAAAGCGGATTGAAAACGGAGAAATAAAACGGGTTGTCTCCTGGTAGCGCTTTTCTTTAACGCCTTTCAGCTAGGCATAGAAAGCAACTCAAGTATTTTCAAGTGAAGAAGCATCAAAATTAAGCTTAGAAATATCCTCAACAATGAATTGTATTTCATCTTTATAAGTTTTATATGTCCCTTTATCAGCACTTTTAGGCACACTACTTTCATCAAATGGGTTTGCAGGAACAATCCAATCAAAATTCGTTTATAGAATTTCATGCATTCTTACCAATTTAAAATGTATTGGTATTTTAATTTCCTTATCGTTGGATTTACCTGGTGTGCTATTAACATCTACACATGAGCCTGACATCTCAAATCGGTTAAAAGTTAAAACCTTTTCTAGCCTCAATGGCAACATCACCAAATAATTTAAACAAAGTTTCTAGGATAAACTCTCTTTTTTCGATATCCCTAATGTTATCAAGGTTGAGGAACATTTGTTGTATGATGGGATTAAGGTTAACAAATCTAGCTTCCAGCATATGAACTAGAGATGCTACAACGGTTTCATAATCTGGAGCAAGTTCAGCTAAGGATCTATCCTCGAATTCTTTGTGCTTACTAACATAATTAAAGAAATCTCCAATATTATCTTTCCCAATTATATCACCGCTACCTATTGGTACGTCTTTCAAGGTAAACATAGGTAGAATCATGATTAGATATTAAACTAAGAGCAGAAAAGCAAAGATAACAGCTATAAAGTAAACTATTTTTTTGTTTTTGATATAAAGAAGCAAGATAAGACAAAAATAAAAACAAGACAATAAGAAAAATAAAAAGGTTGAGAGTGAGAGACTCCCCTTGCCAGAAGACTTCTTTCTCCCTGGCAACGGTGCCAGAAATTTCTTGATGCTTGCGTGGATGGTGCCTTGATGCTGGCAATGCGTGTTGGGAACCCCAAGAGGAGGGTGTGATGAGCACAACGGTAAGAATTCCCCTTAGTTAAAAACCAAGGTTATCAATCCAGTAGGAGAAAGAGGATCTTCGGAAGGTTGATGTCACTGACGGTGGTGATGGCACCTCACCGATGTCAGCAACAACGTGGAACCTGCACACAACACAACCAAAATACTTTGTCCCAATGGTACAGTGAGGTTGTCAATCTCACCGGTCTTGCTGAAAACAAAGATTAGACGTATGGTGTGGAAAATGGTGTATACTTGCAGTAAGTAAAGAAAAGCAGGAAATTGTAGAGGTTTGTTTAACAGTGCAGGAAAATGGACCGGGGTTCATAGGTTCACTAGTGGTGTCTCTCCATAAAAGATAGAATGCTGGGTGAACAAATTACAGCTGGGCAGTTGACAAATAGAGGTTGCACCGTAGTGCATATTCATGACATGATGACTACTATGATATTTAGTGCGAGCATTACAACAATATACATATATAGTAATCCAATTGCATCTATGAATAATAATCCACTCTCAAGTTATCATCCGACCCCCCTTAGGTATTAAGTTTCAAGCAACAGATAATCGCATTAAGCAATGTGTGTAATGTAAGCAATGATTGTACACGCGGGCACTCACACCGCTGCTTTCTCCCTAGTGGCAACAACACATCCTCCCCCGTCACGTTTCTGTCACTCGAATACAGGCGAAAAGGAGGCATGAACCCACTATCGAGCCAAAATACTCCCTCTTGGAGTCACTAGCAACTACTTGGCCAGAGCAACCACTAGCAACGGAAAGCATGCAAGATCACAAATAACATATGCAATAAATACTATAATCAACTTGGCATAAGTTCAATATTCATCGGATCCCAGCAAACACAGCACATAGAATTACATAAGAACAATCTCGATCATGTTAGGCAGCTCACGAGATCTAAACATTGAGGCATAGGAGGAGAATACAACCATCTAGCTACTGTTATGGACCCGTAGTCCAAGGATGAACTACTCACGCATCACTCCGGAGGTAGACATGGTGATGAAGAGGCCTCCGGCGATGATATCCTCTCCGGCAGGGTGCCGGGAGACAGCTTCAGAACCCCCCTGATCTAGGGTTGACGACGACGGAGGCTGCGGAACTTTTCGGGGATATTTGATCAGGTGCCTAGGGTTTTCCTTCGGAGGGGAATAAATAGACGAAAGGGCAAAGGCGGTGGATCCCTGGGGGGCCCACACCACCCGTCGACGTGGACAAGGGAGGCGCCCTATGGTGTGGGCCCCCTGAGGCCCCCCTCTGGATCTCTTCGGGACTCCGTGGAACCTTCGGGAATTCTAAGACTTTCGGGCTTCGAATTTACCAATTCCTAGAATATTTCCAGAACAAATTTTCTGAAACTAAAAACAACATAAAACATGGAACTGGCTCTGTGGCATCTTGTCAATAGGTTAGTCCGGAAAATCGATAAAAATGACATAAAGAAGGGAGAAAACATGTAGCAGTTGGCATAATATCATCATGCAACATCAGAAATTATAGATACGTTGGAGACGTATGAACTATCAACACAAGCATGTAAATAATTTTGGGTGCTAGATGTGTTTAAGTCCATAGACAAAGTATTGCAATAAGATAGAGATGAAGAATCGTCAACAATAAGCTTACTATCAAGATTGCAATTTTTTCACTACTCACCATATCATTATGTTGTGCCTTGCCACATGTTGGTGAATTAGAAGAAGTTGAGAACTCATCACGCCCGGAGGTGGAGGAAGAATAATCATTCTCACAACTTTTGGACACATCATATTTATCTTGAAGCTTGGTCCATATCTCATGAGCTTTCCAAGATGTCCTAATAGACTCAAGAACTACAATGCTCAAATATTTTAAAAATACATTAGTAGCTTGAGTATTGATATATAAGTTTTTTTCATCCTCTAAAGAGCAATCAAGACCCGTTGGAGTAGAAAACCCCATTCTACAATTTTCTCTATATTTGGACCCATGTCCTTAAAAATATTAAGCATACTAATTTTCCAAGTATTATAATTTGTGCCATCGAATATAAAAGTGTCATTATGCACTAATCACCTAGCCGACATATTTAATCTCTAGGTTGTGAAACCCTATGAAGAGAGGCACGGCTCTGATACCAACTGAAAGGACACGGATGTCGCCTAGAGGGGTGTGAATAGGCGTTTAAAAATAATTACGGTTAAGGCTTGAATAAATGTGGAATAAAACTATCATTTATTTTATCAAGCCAAAACCTAAACAAACTAGGTTCACCTATGTGCACCAACAACTTATGCTAAACAATTCAAGCAACTATGTGTTAGAAAGATATGTTACTTCAAGCTCGATGGCTATCACAAAGTAAGTTGCATAAGTAAAGAGATCGGGTATAGAAATAACCGAGACACACGGAGACGATGATTTATCCCGAAGTTCACTTCCCAATGGAAGCTAATATCCGTTGGAGAGGTGTGGAGTCACAATGAATCCAAGCGCCCAATGGCTCACCTTATTCTCCTCGTGCCTCCACCAATGCGGAGTGCGATGATCCACTATGGGACCTTTGAGTGAGGTCACCGATCCCGTACAAGTTTGGGGCAATCTCCACAACTCAATTGGAGGCTCCCAACAATATCTCGTGAGCCACCAAAACCCCGAGATAGCAACAAGGTCCGGAGCTACCAAAACTCCGAGACAACAACAACCGTCTAGGGGACTCAAAGTACCCAAGAGGACAAGCTCAAGGGCACTCCAAGAACCCAAGAGTAACAAGCTTCTCAACCTTTGACTCGAACAAATAGTCGTAGAGAACTCAAACTGATGCAACCTATGCAATGGCAAGAACACAAGAGGTGCTCAAATCCTTTACTCTTAAATCTCACAAAAGCAACAAATGCTATGGGGGGAGAAGAGAGGAAGAACAAGGAAGAACTCAACAAATAATCCACAAGATCTAGATCCAAAGACTTCCCCTCACTAAGTGGAGAGATGGATTGGTGAAATAGTAGGTCTAGATCCCCTCTCTATTTTCCCACTAATTGGAGGCAAGAATCATGGAGGAATAGAGAGAGAGAGAGATAGCAAGCTCCAAAAGGTCAACAATGGTGGGCGAAAACTTGCCTAAAAGGTGGGGAACCATTGGGGAAGAAGACCCCTTATATAGGCACCCAAAATCAGTCCGTTGGGGGAATTTTGCGTGTCCCCAGCCTCCGGTCCGGCCTGGCCGGCCTCCAAGCCGGCCACTTAACATACCCGCCCAGCCTGGGCTGGCCTCTCTACGTTTCCCGGAAAACACCTACACTAAGAACGCGATATCTTTCGCCTCCAGACTCCGTTTTCGATGATCTTGGGCTCATTGAACTCGCAACGATGAGCACTATAAGATCATGCATATAAACATCATAGTCCATCATTGGAGGATAAAACCAAATGATGAAAGGTTTGACCTCTCTACACAGGAACAATCGGTAAAACCTCCAATATCAAAAACGCAATAAGTTTTTCATGCGAAACCCGTTTTTGATGAACTTGAGCTTGTATTGAAACATGACAAGCTATAAAACCAAAAATGGAGAAAACACAAATAAGAACCAAGAACGATGATGCCAAGTATGCAAAGGTTTGATCTCTCTCCGAGTGATGCGATCAAGTTGCTAATATGAGAGCCCCTCTTGATAGTACGGTTATCTATCCTATAACCCGGTCTCCCTCCTAATGGTATGAGACCGGAAATATACAAAACCTATCAAGATCATACCTTTGCCTTGAGAATTCCACTTGAGCTAGATGATGAAAATCTTAACCTCTTCAAGATGGAAGACCTTTCTTGATTTCGCTTTGCTCGGTGAAGACACATAGATTGCTCCCCCATACGCCACTATGGGAGAGGATCTTTTAGGTACATCTTCACTTGGAAATTATCTCCAAAAGAGTGGAAAGCTTCAAGAATGTGATCCCTTTGATATGCTCCCTTGAACTTGCACTTATCGAACTTGATGACGACCACAACTTGACGGCATCCACCATGGACTATATGCAAGCCCATGGAAAGATACCTAACCCCATATAGATATACCACACACACATATAATGGGTTAGAACACTAAGTTATATGAACAATTACTTACCATACCATGATCCCACATGCACGGTACATCTTCTTGCTTTGTGATTTAATCAATATTAACCATCGCTTAGCACTTTGCCTTGATCAACCTTGTATCTTTTCTTCTCTCTTCATAGTAATGATGTATTGAAGGTAAACATGAATGTTCACACAATATTCTTCTTCAAGACATACTTGCAATATGCTCAACTCTCTCATGACTAAACTTGGGATATTCACATGAATAACACCTTGGTCACCACTTGATTATCTTGAATCCAACACATGGACATCAAGCATTGCCTATGAACAAACTCTACAAGTATAGCTCAATGCAACCATTACTACATAGTGATTGTCATTAATTACCAAAACCACACGTGGGGGCACCATGCTCTTTTAGTTGCCACCTCCGTAGTTTCATGGTCCATAGTTATTGTTACCACTAGGTCTGAAACCCTGCATTATGAAACAATTTTCCCAAGAGTGATTTGCTACCTTTCCATTTTTGCTGTAACGAGGGCATGGTCCCTTTAAAGCCTGTCGTGCCTACGCAAAGCTGTTTGGTCGAAAATTTTGATTTCCTCTGAAATTATTACCCTGACGTTGGTTCCTTTAACATGTATTTGTATTTGCCACCAAATCTGAGGTTCCTTCCTCGTTCTTACGTTTGTTATTATCCTGGTTCTGGGAATTTCCGTTACTCTGATTTGGGTTATGACTAACCTTGATCCCAGTTTTGTTCCCTTTTGCGGACTTCTCATCATCTGAATCCGTATGCTTTGTTTTGTCAGATTCTGCATACTTGGTCATAGCATCCATCAGCTCACTCATATCGCTTACGTACCACTTGATACGTCCCAGCTTATGTTTCAATGGGTCAAATCTGCAGTTTCTCTCTAGGGCTATGACTGCTTCCTGGGTTGTGAGTCTGACGAACGAATGAATGATTTTCGCAACGCGCCGTGACCAATGTTGGGCAGACCCCCTTCCTTCTGAACACAAATTTCCAAGTCTGTAATAGCCGTTGGATGTTTTCATGTTCCTTGATTTTTTTTGATGAATTGATCTTCAGCTCTTGCCAGCTATTGATCGAATTTGCGGGCAAGTTTTTTAACCAGGACTTCGCAGGTCCTTCTAACATCACACTTAGGTATCGTGTGCACACTGCATCACTTACTTCCAGTATCTCCATCGCCATCTGATAATCTTCTATCCAATCCACAAGTTCCATGTCTGGGTATAATTTACAACTCTACGAGGTCCTTTAAAGTCAGTTGGTACTCCTTCGTTCCTAATTGCAGGCCCAATAAATTGAATTTCGGTCCTGCGTGACCCGGTCGGAGCCGGGTTCAAGGCTGGATTCGAAACCGGAATCTGAACATGACCCATATTTCCGTTTTCTAGTTCCGCGACTCTATGTCCCGTGTTTATAACTCCAGGTGTGTGTGATACAATTTGCATGGGTGGGATAGGCTGTTGTCGGTTTGCGTTGCTAGAGCTAGCCGGAACAAGTGAATTTCCATGATGACTTCTTGGCAATGAGTTCCTGTTGTTATAGGGAGCTGAATGTATCTTCTCCTGGTTACTATAATTCATCTGCTGGACCACTGTTGTTTGCAACATCTCAATTGCTCTCCTTGCTTCAATTCCTATGGGATTTTTTGGGTTAACTGGAATTCGAGCCAGACTATTCGTGTCCGCCCAAATATTATCCATCGGGTTATTGAAATGACCCTGTGGTGTATGAAACCTCTCTGGCGGGGGCTGCTGGTAGACCGGAGCAGGGTTCGGGCTACGGTGCAGCTGGATAGGTGGTTGGAAAAGCACTGGCTGAGCCAGGATAGGAAAATCTGGTGAGGTTATTGGATGAAACGGACCGGCCGGCTCGGTTTCCTAGCCGGAGATGAGAACAAATTCTGAAGATTGGTTGGTCCCAGGCCTACACCAAATTCATTATTCAACCGGGCATGATGACGCCTGTTCTGTATCGAGGCTAGCTCCCTTTGTCGGAAATTCAAATAAATCCCTTCTCTTTCCAAACGTGATGCTTCCTTGAATACGTCCGTCCGCGCTTTATTTATGCATGTTACCTTTGTTTCGATCTCCTGACAGACGCGAGTGAATTCATGTCGAAGTCTCTCGATCTCCGCATTACGCTGCACCAAGTTCTCTGGTGTAATTGGTGTAGCTAAGATCTTGTTCAGCGAGTCCATTGTTGCTATCAGTTCATACCTTGGGTTATACGGTGCAGGTTCTGTTAAATCAATCATCGGCTCTGCAGGCCTAGAGCTCGCCGGCCTAGGTCCTGTTGGAGGGGCTGCCCCTGGCCCAACGGGCGCAGAACCTGAAACTCTCGGGTCTACGAGGACCGGGTTTGAAGTTGAAACTGTATTCATAATAAAATTTCCACTGGCGTCATACTTGGGTTTCGTAGGTCGTGCTGGTCCATCCATGTAGACAGCTGCATGATGAACTGTTTCCGTTAGGCTTTGCAAATCTGGTTCAAGTCTTCCACCCAACCGATCTTCAAAAAGTTGGTGGATAGAACTTGTCTCATCATGGTCATCATCGTTCCCAACCGAGGATTCACCATCAGAGTATATGATCGTCGCTCCTCCAGAAACTGAATCTGACTCTTGTTCTGGATCCTGGACGGTTCCTCCTACGAAACCGACGAAGACATGGATCCCGCCGAAGGGAACGCGAAACCCTGATTCCATGAAAGCGAACTCTGAACCCCACGTATCGTGGTTATAGTAATTTCCACGCCGGCTCCTCCTGAGCCGACCTATTGCGAGCTTCTCGATCCCAGGTAAGGATCCTTCCTAAAAGACGACGCTTCCGCAAGCCGGCCCCACCGTGCGCACCAACTATCGTGGGGTTTTCACGGCAAGTGTCCTCATCTAAGAACTAGATTGTGAGCCCATTGCTACTGAGCGAAGCTTTGGAAGGGTTAAGGCAGAAAAGAGAGACGCGAGGTTACCCAGGTTCGGCCCCTCTATGGAGGGTAAACCTACTCCTTCTCTCTTACTATTAGGGAAACAAAGTCTCGATTACAAAGGGCGATTCCGGCTCTCGATGTCTCGAGTTACCTTGCTATCGACTTAGAACCTATATGTCTACGTCTCAGGACCTCACCTTATATAGTGGACGAGTGCCCCGGGTTACAAGAGTATCCGGGTTACACCCGTGATCGGAGTCCTAGCCTGCTCTGGTCCTGGGACGTAACTTCCGGTTTACTTCGTGACCCGAACGCTTCCGTCCGGCTTTGGGCCTCTCCTCTGGTCTTGGGCCTCCATATCGTTGAACCCGGACCATGGGTCGGGTCTACTCTCCTTTCCGGGTTATATCTAAACATAACCTGGGCCTTCTCATGCTTGGTGGCTGCTTCAGTATCTTTCTTCTGATTATAAACCGGATAGTGACACAAGGAAAGGCTGGAGTATTTTACGGCTTATGTGGGTGGTAGGTAAGGCTCCCCCTTACCTATTCCCCCAACATTATACTCATTTTCCAGCACAAAGCGGTGTCAATCTTATGGTGAAGGAGAAAAAGACCGTGGTGAAATTCTCTTCAGAAGGCAATTCATGTTGGCAGTTGGAATGATTCCGAAATTTTCGGAATGGATTCCGGAATGAACGTGAAATCATGGTAGGGGGTCGGAATTGTTCTGGCCGATTCTAGCAACTTGGAATGGATTCCAGAATGACCATGAAAATCATGGTAGGACGTCGGAATTGTCCTGGCTAATTCTGACATGTCGGAATGGATTCTGGAATGACCGTGAAAATCATGGTTAGCCGTCGGATTGCTCCGGAATATTCCGGCTAGCCGGAATGATTCCAGGATTACCGAAATGATTCCGAAATGGCCGTGACTGGGCGAAAAATGGATAGATTTGGAGGCTGGCTATAAATAGAAGACCCCTTGTTTTCCAACAAGGTAGCTCGTCCAGCATTGGAGGCACCATAATTGAGCTCACCAAAAGCTAGATTTATCCCACCTCCTCCACCCAAACACATTGATTTTTGGATAGTGGAGGAGAAGGCCTGGATCTACATCTTCACCAAACCGTTCTTCATTTCTTCCTCATTCACTTGAGCGATTTGAGTCTATTGTTTCCTTGCGGAAAACCTATACTTCGTTGTTACTCACTTGTTATTTGTGGCAGATTCTTGGTGTTCTTGACAAACCCCAGTTCGGTTGTTATGGGTGTGTGCCTCAAGCTCATTCTAAAGGCACCGGTTTCCTCCTTGAAGGATTCCATTGTGGAAGGTGAACTCGGCCTTTGTGGCGAAGTTCATCAGAGAATAGGCTGAGGCCTTTGTGGCGTTGAATAGGCCTTCATGGCGAAACTCATACCCCTCCAACGAGACATACTCCCCTAAAAAGGAGGAACTCGGGAATACATCCTTGTCTCCGCGCTCTTCCACTTCGGTTACTTCTATACTTTAGCTATACTCCGTGCTTGTATCTTGCTTAGTGTAATCCTTTCTATGTAGGTAAATTCACCTTAGTTGCATATCTAGAGAATTTACCTTTGTGTCAAGTATAAAATCGAAAAGTATTAAAATTGGAGGTAGCACCTATTCACCCCCCTCTAGGTGCCCATACGATCCGTAATTCGGGCTTAACCGCATAAGTGAAAGTATGGGCGACGAAGGTGATACCACCATGTCCAGTGTTACGACTACCATGGATGATCTCAAGAATATGGAAACATCCTTGACATCCTTCATGGAATTCCAAATGAAAGTCTGTGTAACATGTTAACGCAACTCATGAAAGCCAAGGACACAAATCCTTCTGCCCCCGCGTATTCGGGGAATAATACCTCAGATGACAAAGAGAAAAAGGTTGAGGAAGGGGTGGAGAAAATGGAAACAAACTCCCCCCTAAAGATTCTAATGGAAAGGAGGAGTACCATTTGGTTCCCCCTCCTTGGTTCTCACCCAATCCCATCATTCCTCACCCTCATATAAATAATAGGGGTGATCCACCAAAAGTTGAAGCACATGAATGTGAACGTGCATTTGATGTCTATTCGGTGTTCCACTTTGGTGGCACTGCACCGCTCCAATGGAGATTAGCTTCCATTTAGAAGTGAACTTGGGGATAAATCCCTGCGTAATTGTGTTCGGTCATTTCATACCTTTACTTGTTCTTACTAGCTTAATTGTTTTACGTATCTTGTGCTACTAATATTTTCTCATAATATAGGATTATTCACCTAGTTGAATAATCTAGACAATCTATATCTAAGCAATACCCTTTAAACGAAAAGAAGTAAAATTTATAGTTAACCTATTCATCCCCCTCTAGTTAAACCTCTCGATATTTCAATTGGTATTAGAGCCTAGTCTCTTTAATAAAGGCTTTAGCGCCTAAAGAGGAGGATGTAGAATTCTATCACTATGGATATTATCGAAAAGATGGTACAATCCGTATGTTATAAATCCGGAAAGAGGATGCAGGAATTAATAAAATCAACGACATGTTCATTTAGTAACCCATTCGAAAATGTTGTCTTAGATGAAAATGGAAATACTATACTCTCTATAAGGAAGATACCGTAGTATCTAAAATAAAAGATAAAGACAATGCAAATACATTTGGTAATGTCTATAACATTGCTCCTAATGTTCAACATCCACATGTAAACAATTATGGTGCACCTCCTTTAGTAGATAGGTCTCATTTTACCTATTGGAAAGTTTCCATGAAGTCTTATGTGTGTATCTATTCAATGCAAATATGGAGAATAATCAAGAATGGACACATGCCTAAGGACCCCAAGAACATAAGTTCAAGTGATATCATAGATCAAGAACTCAATGCTCATGCAATGCACATGCTCGAGAAGGCAATGGCCAATAAATGAGTTGAGCACATTCAATCCATCACAAATGCCAAGGATACATGTTATTGTATAATTGACATGTATGATGGCAACATAAGAACAGAGTGCTCAAAGAAGTTTGTTCTTCAAAGGGAAGTAACTTCTTAAAGAAGGATGGAGAGATTCCAGAATACATGTTTAGAAGACTTGAGGCTATTGTGGTTGACATGAGAGATTGTGGATTCAAGGATTGTGATGAATATTGGGTCAAGTAGAAGTTTATTTTAACCTTGATTCCATACAATGAGAACATGGTGATTAATGTGCAAGAAAGGGCTGATTTCTTGGATCGAACCCCCATTGATGTTTTGGGTATCTTCATTACCTTGAACATGATGAAAAAGACCTCATATGCAATCTTAGCTTGTCTACATGGGATGAAGAGGGCTTCTCTTGCTTTGAAGGCCACATCGCATGATGAAAAGGAATCAAGTGATGATGGTGGTTCTTCTTATGTGGTCTCCAAGAAGGAAAATAGGACGTCACATAGTGAGTGGTTGGCTCTTGCCCACCACAAGTGGTGGAAGAAAGGGGATTTTAGATCAAATGCAACAAAGAACAAGGGAAAGGACAAGAACTTGCTTCAATTGTGGAGATAGTGAAAATTTTGTTGCGGATTTATGATGACCCACAAGTATAGGGGGTGTATCGTAGTACTTTAGATAAATAAGAGTGTCGAACCCAACGAGGAGCACAAGGTGTTGACAAGAAGTTTTGATGAAGGAATAACTGTAAATACTGGAAAATAGATTTGTAGGGGTTTTTTATATTGCAGATAAATAAAGTGTGAGTAAATAAAATGTAGTAGTAATAATTTCAGCAAGTGTCATAGTCCTTTCTTTAGCAAAGGACAAGCCGGTGGGTTTACTTATGATTAACAAACGTTCTCGAGGACACACGGGAGGTTTCTGTCAAGTGCTTTTGTTCGATGCAGCTGAATAATTTTGGTGTTTTGATAAGTGTTGTGTGGGTGAACCTATGCTAATGTACCGTCCCATCCAAGACTAATACATACTTGTGATTATACCCCTTGCAAGCATCCGAAACTACAAGAAAGTAATTAAGAAATAAATCTAACCACAACTTTAAACTCCGGGATCTTACGCTCCCTCGTATAATGGTTTCCTAAAGGGGGTTTAGGTTTCTATCACTCCGGCAACCCCACAATTAGTAGCCAAATACACGATGCATTCCCTAGGTCCATAAATGGTGAAGTATCATGTAGTCGACGTTCACATGACATCACTAGAAGAATAACACCACAACTTAAATATAAACATTAAATATTACTCAACATTACTTCACTACTAACAACTTGACTTCTCCCATGTCTTCAAGAACAACACGAACTACTCACAAGACATCATATGGATCATGATCAGAGGTGATATAATGGATGATAACAATCTGGTCATAAAGTGCAAACACCGATAAATCTCACAAGCATCAACTACTAACAAGTAATCCACACCAGGAGAGAGATCTAACGCAAACCAACGATAGAGGCCCCTAATTGTTACAGCGGGATGGCGGTGGATGATGAAGGTGATGGTGCTGGTCGTCATGATGATGATGATGACAATCTTGATGATGCCCAGAGTGATGACAGTGACAATGGCGGTGATTTCCCCTCTCCGGAGAGGAATTTCCCCGGCAGATTTCTCCCTGCCAGAGAGCTTTTCTCTCTCGGGTGTTTTCCGCCCCGAGGCGGCGGCAGAATAATTCTTTGACGATGGTATGAGGCTTAGGGTTTCCTGAGGGACAAGTACGCAAAAGATACCCCCAGAGGTGGGCCAGGGTGGCCACACCCCTAGGTGGCACGGCCAAGGGGGCGCCACCTCATGGTGTGGGCCCCTGGTGGCCCCCCTCTGGCTCTCCTTCTGGCTGGGTTCCTCCTCTGAACTTCTAGGACACCCCCGTGTCCCACTTCTTCTTCTGATCTTCTGAAATATAGTATCCCGGCGGTGCTTTTTCCATCAGATTCCTGGTCCCGGTGTTCATTCTCCAAAAATTATAAAACATGCAAAATAAGATAAAATAACATAAGAGATGCATCATAACATGAAATATATCGATGAACAACAGACAGTTATGATATAAAATAGTGATGCAAAATGGACGTATCAACTCCCCCCCAAGCTTAGACCTCGCTTGTCCCCAAGCGAAACTGAACTCAGAAAACATGACCACAAGTTTATGGAGTGAAGAGTCGATAAATAAAATACGGACAAGAAGCATCACATCTATCTGTGCACCAATCATTATAGACAATAACTTCCTCTCATATAACCTAACTTGAAAGAGTAATGGGAGTCATAAACAAAGATGCAAAATAGAGAATCAAAATTGTTAATGGCAAACTTCATTCTTGGTCTGAGAACATTTAATGATATCCTGTTTACCTTAGGTGAAGTCTTCATAACAAGGTTTATCTTGTATAGGTTAACATATTTAATTATAACAATTATTTTAGAGTGATTCATAGCTTTTCAAAGTAATATTCATTCAGATAATAAAGCATGTGCTAAACAAATAAGAATAGAAAACATGACTGAATAAATCAACATATAGATGGTGAGATCACAACAACTCAAATGCTTGCTGGAGACAGAAAGAAATGGGTTTACTGACTGAACATAAATGTACAAGATAGGCCCTTCGCAGAGGGAAGCATGGACCACTCATGTGCTAGAGATTTTATTTAATAAAACAGAGGTATAAAAGTTTGACACTCCTCTCATCCATCTTACACGAACCATGGCTAACCGAATCCTCGGGTGCCTGCCAACAATCACAAACCGTGGAGGAGTGTCTATATTTTAGGAGGGGAGTATGCTAGTGTCAACGAATGGTAAACAAAAAATACAGTATGTCACAAGCCAACTAGACTTCAAAAATAAGCGGCTCCCGTATGAGGGATGCAGCTGGCGTAGAAGGTCACCCCTCATTCTCTTCTGTTTACACGATTATGCTTTGACTGATAAATCAGGGGCAAACATAGTGAAAATAATTTTTGTATTAGTTTGGGGTTGGGCACCCCGCTGCCAGCTCTTCTAGCATTTGGATAAGCGGATGAAGCCACTAGTCTAGGTGTTTGAAGTCCAATCAACGAGTGAGATAAAGATTCTCTATTGACGTCCTCATGAGAAAAAACAGGAACACAAAACAGGAGTAACTTCGAAAGTTTTAAAGGTAGCACATGAGCAATTTACTTGGAGTGGCGATGAAATACCACATGTAGGTAGGTATGGTGGACACAAATGGAAAGGTTTTGGGGCTCAAGGTTTGGATGCACGAGAACAATTCTCTCTCAGTACGGGTTTTTTGGCTAGCAAGGCTGGGTGGCAAGCATAAGAGTTGAGAGAAAACAAACAAATATACATATGATAAAACCAATCATGCAATCTTCATTGAAAGCCCAAGCGATCTTAACTTATGAATACTAAGTTTACGAGCTAATAGGCAAATTCCTCTTTCTTATGCCAGCATCTCGAATTATTATTTCTGCTGACCCAAGCTAAGTTTGCCAAAACCAACTAGATTAACTTGATAATCTCTATAGTGATACAAAATACTAACAACAAGCTCAACCATATGACAGAAATTGAAAACTAAAATGATGTGTGCAGAAAGTAAATGATGAAACTTCTCATTAATATTTCAAACCGGCAACTCACACCAACGGATACAACGATAACCAACTAAGGAGAGATACTTCCATACTGCAAACCATTCAATATGATAACCTCTCTACTCATGATACGACTCTACTGAAAAAGTAAAAATATGAAAGATAGTGATGTGATACCGTGACACTCCCCCCAAGCTTGGAACAAGCCGAGGGGATGCCAAAACCAATGACGAATCAATTCTTCGGTGGTGGTGGTATCATTTGGAGAGGAGCCAGAAAGCCTTTGATGATGCGACGAAGCTCAATGTTTTCCGCCTGCAGAATTGCTACCTCGGCCTTGAGAATACGATATTGTTCGCATAATTGATCGGCGACCCTATGTGCTTCAACTAACACATGAAGTATATTGGGGTCTTGATCCTGAGGCATGGTCCCCTGCACATTATGAGAATAACGACGCCGGGGGTTTATGGATCCGACAAAGGTGGGGTTGCTAGTGGGCGCTGGTGCGGCCCTACGGATCTCTTCCCTCATGTTGTCAATCGTGTCTTCCCTCCTTGCATCTATCTCCTCTTCTGTCGCCCATCCCGCGAAAGCAACCTTGTTGATGTCTTGCTGGATTTGTCGAAGACGACATGCAGCGTATTCCTCAATGCTAAAGCCGAAGGAGGACATCCTTGACCTAGAAACTCCGTACTCCTGACGGGAAAACAGCTCAAAACATAAACACGACGAGAAAATGATATACGGACCTCGGGGGATCCGGGGGATTATATAGCAAAAAGTTTCATAACGAAAGGAAAGTCCAGGTCGAAAACGAGTCGGAGGTGGGCTCCGGGCCGCCCACACCATAGGCTGGCGCGGCCAGGGGTGGGCCCACGCTACCCCATGGTGTGGAGCCTCTAGGCTCCATCCCCGCCTCGTTTCCGGCTCATAATTTTTCATATTTTCTAAAAATAGTAAAAATAAAAGTTGAAACATGTTTCACGAACGTTTTCTTACCAAAACTGATACCTATTCGAAAACTGACTCTGCAGTTTCTGAAATATGCTTCTTAATAAATTCCTCAGGGATCATGGCTTGAATACAATCAACATTTTCATTATAAGGATCTCCGGAAATATAATGCTTGAGTCTTTGTCCATTCACCACTTGTGAAGTGTTGTCTTCAAGGGAAACAATTTTAATTGCCCCCGAACGATATACCTCTTTGATAACAAAAGGTCCTTCCCATCTCGAGAGTAATTTTCCTGCAAAAAATCTGAGACGAGACCTATACAATAACACTTTCTCACCAACATGAAATTCTATTTTAATAATTATCTTATCATGCCACCTTTTAACTTTCTCTTTAAAGAGCTTAGCATTTTCATATGCTTCACTCCTCCATTCATCTAAAGAACTTAAGTCAAGCAACCTTTTCTCACCGGAAAGTTTAAAATCTCTATTTAGGTCTTTCACTTCCCAATAAGCTTTGTGTTCTAATTCTAGAGTCAAGTGACAAGCTTTTCCATAAACCATTTTATAAGGAGACATGCCCATGGGATTTTTATAAGCAGTTCTATATGCCCACAAAGCATCATTTAATTTCTTAGCCCAATTTTTTCTTGATTTGTTAACAGTCTTTTGCAAGATAGATTTGATTTCTCTATTTGATAATTCTAATTTCCCACTAGTTTGAGGATGATAAGGTGAGGCAATTCTATGGTTAACATCATATTTAGCAAGGGTTTTTCTAAAACCACCATAAATAAAATGAGAACCATGTTTCAAAAAAAAATGAGAACCCCCATCAGTCATAAGATATCTAGGTACACCAAACCTAGGGAAAATAATGTCTTTAAGCATTTTTAATGAGGTTTCACCATCACCACTTTTAGTGGGTATAGCTTCTACCCATTTAGTAATATAATCAACAGCAACAAGAATATGATTGTAGCCTTGTGAAGGAGGAAAAGGACCCAGAAAGTCAAAACCCAAACAATCAAACGGTTCAATAACAAGATAATAATTCATAGGCATTTCATTACGTCTTGAAATATTACCAACCCTTTGACATTGATCACAAGATAAAATAAACTTTCTAGCATCTTTAAACAGAGTAGGCCAATAAAAACCTGGTTGTAGAACCTTATGTGCAGTTCTATCTCTAGCGTGATGTCCTCCATAAGCACTACTATGGCATTTTATCAATATCTCTCATTGTTCATTTTCAGGAACACATCTTCGCATAATACCATCAACACCTTCCTTATATAAGTGTGGGTTATCCCAAAAATAATGCCTCAAATCATAGAAGAATTTTCTTCTTTGCTGAGCTGTAAGGGTAGGAGGAAAATACTTGGAAACAATAAAGTTAGTATAGTCAGCATACCATGGACTCTCTTGAGAGCTCACTTTTATTGCAGCTAATTGTTCATTAGGAAAACTATCATTAACAGGAATAGGGTCATCAGGGATATTTTCTAATCTAGACAAATTATCAGCAACGTGATTTTCAGCACCCTTCCTATCCACAATATGTAAATCAAATTCTTGTAAAAGAAGCACCCATCTAATAAGCCTAGGCTTAGCATATTTCTTTCCCATAAGGTACTTAATAGCAGGTGATACGTCATAAACTTATACCTAATTTCTGATGCTCCATGATGATATTATTCCAACTGCTACATGTTTTCTCCCTTCTTTATGTCATTTTTATCGATTTTCCGGACTAACCTATTGACAATATGCCACAGAGCCAGTTTCCTGTTTTCTGCTGTTTTTAGTTTCAGAAAAGTTGTTCTGGAAATATTCTCGGAATTGGAAAGTTCGAAGCCCGGAAGTCCTATTTTCCCCGGAAGCATCCAGAAGACCGAAGAGGAGACGAAGAGGGGCATCAGGGGGCCCACACCATGGGGTGGCGCCCCCCCTTGGCCGCGCCAGGGGGTGGTGTGGGGCCCCTGGACCTCCACCGCCTCTTCCCTTACACCTATTTAATCCCCCGTATGGAAAACCCTAAACACCTGATCAAAAATCCTGAAAAAGTTCCGCCACCGCCGTCACCATCAACCCTAGATCAGGGGGTTCTGAAGCTGTTTCCGGCACCCTGCCGGAGAGGAAATCATCACCGGAGGCTTCTACATCACCATGCCTGCCTCCGGAGTGATGCGTGAGTAGTTCATCCTTGGACTACGGGTTCATAGTTGTAGCTAGATGGTTGTCTCCTCCTCATATGCCTCCATGTTTAGATCTCGTGAGCTGCCTATCATGATTGAGATTGATCTTATGTAATTCTATATGCTGTGTTTGCTGGGATCCGATGAATATTGACCTTATTCCAAGTTGATTATAGTATTTATTGCATATGTTATTTGTGATCTTGCATGCTTTCCGTTATTAGTGGTTGCTCTGGCCAGGTAGTTGCTAGTGACTCCAAGAGGGAGTATTTATGCTTGATAGTGGGTTCATGCCTTCTTGTTGCCTTGCTCGAGTGATGGAAACGTGAAGGGGGAGGATGTGTTGTTGCCATTAGGGAGAAAACAGCGGTGAGAGTGTCCGCGTGCATAATCATTGCTTACATTACACATTTTGTTTAATGCAATTATCTGTTTCTTGCAACTTAATACCTAAGGGGGTTCGGATGATAACCTGAGGGTGGATTATTAGTCATAGATGCAGATGGATGTTGGTCTATGTATCTTGTTGTAATGCCCACACTAAATATCATAGTAATCTTCATGTTATATTGTGCACTACGGTGCAACCTCTATTTGTCAATTGCCCAGCTGTAATTTGTTCACCCAGCATGCTATCTTTTATGGAGAGACACCACTAGTGAAACTATGAACCCCGGTCCATTTTCCACACTATTAAACAAACCACAACAATTTCCTGCTTTCTTTACTTACTGCAAGCATACATCATTTTACACACTATACGTCTAATCTTTGTTTTCAGCAAGACCGGTGAGATTGACAACCTCACTGTACCATTGGGGCAAAGTATTTTGGTTGTGTTGTGTGCAGATTCCACGCTGTTGCTGACACCGGTGAAGCGCCAGCACCACCGTCAGTGGGATCAACCTTTCGAAGATCCTCTTTCTCCTACTGGATTAATAAACCTGGTTCTTAACTGAGGGGAAAACTCCTACCGCTATGCTCATCACACCCTCCTCTTGGGGTTCCCAACAACACATAGCAAGGATTTTTCTGGCGCCGTTGCCAGGGAGAAGGAAGTCTTCTGGCAAGGGGAGTCTCTCACTCTCAACCTCTTTATTTTGTTTACTGCCTTTTTTTTATTTTTGCCTTGTTTTTCTTCTCTATATTAAAAACACATAAAAAAATAGTTCTTATTCTAGTTGTTATTTTTGCTTTATCATGCCTGCTATCAATGCTTGATGTCTTTGAAACTAGATCTTTTAGGCAAGGTGGATTCACAGATGAACAACAAAAACATTATAAGGAACATCGCTTGTCACAAAAAGGGATACACTTGTGGGAGCAAATTAATAAATTGCATGACTATGCTAAAAACTTGTGCTCTACTTTAATGTTACTTATTGCTTTGATAAATCTTGTTGCTGTAGGAGGTATAAACACCTCCCTTTTCAATGTGAGTATAATGATAATGTTACCATATCTTCTTATGTTAAGGGAAATTATGAATTATATGATGTGGAACAAATTGAAGAATTTATTGCTTGGAAGGGTGCATTCGAAATTGCTTATTTACTTGAAAGTATTGATGATGCACCTTATAAATACGAGATTTATGCTATACTTGAATATTTCTTTGATAATTACAAGGATCATAATTACTACATAATGGAATATCTTAATAAATGCTCTCAACCTAAGGAAGAGACTAATGCCTTACAGGAGCCTATGGAAGAACAAATTGTTGAATCTGGAAGCTTATTGGATGAAAAAGAGGAGGAGTGTGATGATCAAGAGGAGGAAGAATGGAGATACCCATATCAACCTCCCAATGATAGTAACTCTTTAACTCATGCATTATTTGATTAAATTGATACTTGCTATACTTGTGACCTTGATACTACTATGAATGACACTTGTGAGAATGATATTAATACTGTTATTTATGATAATCCATGCTACTTGGATAAATCTTATGGCAATGCTCTTGATGATGGTCCTATGTTACGTGATGTTATAAATCATAATGCTACTTAAAATAGGATTTATATAATGTGTTCTATACCTTTTAAGAGTGACAAATTATCTTGTTTTGCTATTGCTAAAAGTGGGGAAAAAGAAGAGTTGATTTTAAGTTTTGATCCCACTGTTTTTTAGCTTGATATGAATTGTGTGATTTTAGACCATGACAAACATGCTTATGTGATAATTATGTTGTTGAGTTTGTTCATGATGCTACTAAAAATTATTACGAGAGAGGAAAATATGGTTGTAGAAATTTTCATGTTACTAAAATACCTCTCTTTTTGTTGAAGGTTTTGAAGTTGCTCTTGTTCTACCTTCCCATGATTTCTAGCTTGAGCTTCTTTAATTTATTTCCTTGCAAGATTCCTATGCATAGGAAGTGGGTTATACTTAAATTTGTTTTATGCTTGCTTCTTGATGCTTTTTTATAACTAGCTGAAAGGCGTTAAAGAAAAACGCTACCGGGAGACAACTCATTTTATTTCTCTGTTTTCCTTTGTTTTATTTGGTGTGCTTTGCACCTGGGTGTTGTATATTTCCTTAGAAATCCCTCTGTATCTTTTATTTTTTGTTTTTGTTGAGCCAAGTAAAGCCTCTAGTGGAAAGTTGACACTATATTTCGGATTTCTGCGCAGAAAACAGATTTCTTCTGTCCACCATTAATTCCGTTAAAAAACACAGAAAATTCAAAATGACCTGAGATTTTTTGTGCTTAAACCTGAGTTATATACGAAACTTTTATTAGTTGACCACTTTTTTATTTGAGCAATAGAAAATTTTCTAATAAATCAATCTCTGCCTGCTGTTCTGTTTTGACAGATTTCTGTCAATTATTGCATTTGCATCTTAATCTCTTTCTTTTGGTGTTCTTTTGAGAAAAAGAGTTTTAAAAGAAGTTGTGACAGTAGATAATTTGTTTTTGATTTCTAGTCTTGTGTTGAAACTGAACCATGTGAGTTTATTATTTCGATTGCACTAACGTTGCTAATGAAGATTGTGAGAATCTTGATGTGAAGGAAGTTTTCAAGGGTCAAGAGAAGAGGATGATATGATGTGATCAAGAAGAGTGAAAATATTAATCTTGGGGATTCCCCGGTAGTACAACCCAGCAAATTACAAGAAGACTCAAGCGTCTAAGCTTGGGGATGCCCAAGGCATCCCCTTCTTCATCAACAAATTATCAGGTCACTTCTAGTGAAACTATATTTTTATTCGGTCGCATCGTATGTGCTTTACTTGGAGCGCCTTTAATTTTTGTTTTCAGTTTGCTTTTGATTTTTATTTCAGTTTGTTTTTAATTTTTCAATAAGCTTGGTTGGACCCCATCATTCTTTTATTGGAGAGTGACACGCTCCGTTTTTTCATGAGAATACGTTGTATTCTTAATCTCTGTCTAGCTGCTGCATTTATTTAGCTCCTGTTTTGCATACATATCTTATTAGAGATGTTAGTTTTAGCAGTGTTATGTGAGTACTCTCATGTTTGCTTGCTGTATCATAAAGAGTATTTTTGTTAAAGCATGTTTTGTATTGTGCTTGTTGGGAGAAAGAAAACTGCTGCTTGAAGTAGAATTTATAACAGTGCTAGTAGAAGCTTGTATAGAATATGGCTAGGACTTTTTCATGCCATGCTAAATGTTATTTTATTTTTAAAGCCTTGTGGTTATTGAGTAGCATTATTAGCCTCAAATAGCTGAGAGTGTTTAATATGTATCGAAAGATTCATGAGTTGTTCTTGTCATAGTAAAGCATCAATATATGGTATTCTCTTTCGAATGATTTATTTGGTTGACTTGGCGCATGATCACACCATGTTTATGACTACAAACCAATCACGAATAGCCTCCATGACCACTTAGTTTTTGAACTTGTGATATTGCTTATGTTTTAATTAATGATGCTTATGTCGCTATGCATGATTATGGCTCTTATGCTCTCTTGATTTGTCGCCCCCAGTCTTTTGCTAGCCTCCACCTGTATTGAGTATGAGCTCTACTTGTGCATCCAAACTCCCTTAAACCAAAGTTTTTCCCATTGTGTACACCATACCTACCTACATGTGGTATTTAATTGCCATTCCAAGTAAATTGCTCATGTGTTACCTTTAAAACCTTCAAAATTATTTCTGCTTTGTGTTCTTGTTTTTGCTCATGAGGATGTCAATAGAGAATCTTTATATCACTTGTTGATTGGATTTTACACCCTGGACTAGTGGCTTCATCCGCTTATCCAAATGATAAAAGAGCTGGCAGCGGGGTGCCCATCCCCAAATTAATACAAACAAATTCTCTTCACTATTTTTGCCGCTTATCATATCAGTCAAAGCATAATTGTGTAAACAAAAGAGAAAGAGGGATGACTTTATTGTATGTTTACCATTGGTTGACACTAGCATACACCCCTCCTAAAATATAGACATTCCCCCCACAAATGTCAAACTTTTAATACCTCTATTTAATAAAATAAAAGCTCTAGCACATGAGTTGATCCCTGCTTCCCTTCGCGAAGGGCCTTTCTTTTACTTTTATGTTGAGTCGCCATATTCTAACTTTATGCACAGTTGAGAGAGCATTTTTGCCATTCTCAGTTCTATGTGCATTTGTCCCATAAACATCATTAGTTGATTCATGAAGTGTTATTGTTTGTTCTCCAACTATTTGTTCTAGTCTTCCTCATGAACTTTGAAGGTGTCCTGGCATTTATGTTTTTTCCCACTCTTAAGGACTGGCGAACTACCACCTTGCCATGCTTTCTTTATACTTGAAACAAACGTATAACTTTCAATGCGTTGTTATTCATGATCTTTTATTGGAGTTACTTCTCATGATGCAAAGAGATTGCTATGTTTTATTATTAAAGTTCTATTTATCATGTTTGTGTTTAAAGTTCTATGATATCAGCTTACATATGCTTTTACATTATGATGATCAAGTTTATGTTAGTAGCATGTCACCTCAGAAATTATTGTATTTATACCGTTTACCTACTCGAGGACGAGTAGGAACTAAGCTGGGGGATGCTTGATACGTCTCCAACGTATCTATAATTTATGATGTTCCATGATGATATTATGCCAATTGCTACATGTTTTCTCCCTTCTTAATGTCATTTTTATCGATTTTCCGGACTAACCTATTGACAAGATGCCACAGAGTCAGTTCCCTGTTTTCTGCTGTTTTTAGTTTCAGAAAAGTTGTTCTGGAAATGTTCTCGTAATTGGAAAGTGCGAAGCTCAAAAGTCTTAGAATTTCCGAAGGTTCCACGGAGTCCCGAAGAGATCCGAAGGGGGGGGGGGCTCAGGGGGCCCACACCATAGGGCGGTGCCCCCCTTGGCCGCGTCGAGGGGTGGTGTGGGGCCCCCAGGGCTCCACCGCCTTTGCCCTTTCGCCTAGTTATTCCCCTCCGAAGGAAAACCCTAGGCACCTGATCAAATATCCCCGAAAAGTTCCGCAGCCTCTGTCGTCGTCAACCCTAGATCAGGGGGGTGCTGAAGCTGTCTCCCGGCACCCTGCCAGAGAGGAGATCATCACCGGAGGCCTCTTCATCACAACAATATGATCAATATGAATAGTAACTTTAGAATCAACAATATACTGCTTAAATTTATCACAAGCAAAAACTACAGCTAGGAATTCTTTTCCAGTGGCTAGGAATTCTTTTTTAGTGGTAGCATAATTCCTTTGAGCAGCATCAACAATTTTACTAGCATAATGAATAACATTAACTTCTTATCTATCCGCTGTCCAAGAACAACACCTACAACATAATCACTATCATCACACATAATTTCAAATGGTAAATTCCAATCTGGTGGTTGAACAATAGGGGCAGATATTAAAGCCTTCTTTCAAATTTCAAAAGCTTCTCTACAATCTTCATCAAAAACAAAAGGTACATCCTTTTGAAGGAGATCAGTAAGAGGCTTTGATATTTTAGAAAAAACTTTAATAAACCTTCTATAGAAACCAGCATGACCAAGAATACTACGAATACCTTTGACATCCCTGGGAGAGGGCATTTTCTCAATGGCTTTAACTTTAGCTCTATCAACTTCAATACCTCTTTTAGAAATTTTATGTCCAAGAACAATTCCTTCATTAACCATAAAATGGCATTTCTCCCGGTTAAGAACAAGATTAGTCTCCTCACATCTCTGCAAAACTTTATGAATATTCAGCAAACAATTATCAAAAGAAGTTCCATAGACGGAGAAATCATCCATGAAGACTTCCACAATTTCTTCACAAAAGCCATGAAAGATAGCAGACATGCATCTTTGAAAAGTAGCAGGAGCATTACATAAACCAAAAGGCATACGTCTATAAGCATAGGTTCCATAAGCACAAGTGAAAGTTGTTTTATCTTGATCAAGCTTTCTAACAGCATTTTGAGAGAACCCAAAATAACCATCAAGAAAGCAGAAATGAGTTTCTTAGACAACCTTTCTAACATTTGATCAATAAAAGGCAAAGGATAATGATCTTTCTTAGTAACTTTGTTAACCTTCCTAAAATCAATGCACATCCTATAACCAACCACGACTCTTTGAGGAATAAGTTCATTATTTTCATTTGGCATAACAATCATCCCTCCTTTCTTAGGGACACAATGCACAGGGCTAACCCATCTACTATCAGCAATAGGAAAAATAATGCCAGCATCAAGGAGTTTTAATACCTCGATTCTTACCACATCCTTCATCTTAGGATTTAAACGGCGTTGATGTTCAACAACTGGCTTTGCACCAGGTTCAATATTAATAGCATGCTGACATATAGTAGGAGAAATCCCCTTCAGATCATCAAGAGTATAACCAATAGCACCTCTATGTTTCTTCAATATTCCCAACAATCTCTCCTCCTCTTTACCATAAAGTTGAGAACTAATAGTATCTGGATGCAATTTCTTATCATCAATATGAGCATATTTAAGATTGTCAGACAAAGACTTTAAATCAAAAACATGATCCTCCTTGGGTGGTAATGTGGTACCCAAGTCTTCCACAGGTAAATTATGTTTCACCATTGCTGGCTGATGTGGGAAAATCTCGTCAATTTCATTCCCTTCTTCCATAAAGACATCACTTTCATGGTCTTCCATGTATTGCTTCAAAGGATTGTTAGGAGCAAGAGCAATAGAAGCTAATTGTTCAACTCTATAATTCCCATTAGGTAATTCAGCTTCATAAGGTGCTTTAGCAAATTTGGAGAAATTAAATTCATAAGATTCTCCATCAAACTTTGTAAGGATTTTCTCCTTTTTACAATCTATAACAGCACCACAAGTGTTTAAGAAAGGTCTACCAAATATAATAGGACACATATCACTAGCAGAAGTGCCTAGTACTAGAAAATCAACATGATATTTAGTTTTACCACATAAGACCTTCACATCTCTAATAATACCAATTGGAGAAATAGTTTCCCTATTAGCAAGTTAAATAATCACATCAATGTATTCAAGTTCACAAGAACCAATTTTATGCACGATTTCTTTATAAAGCTCATAAGGAATAGCAATGATCACCTATCCTAGCAGATAGCACATGAACATTAGGTTTCCTAGATTTACTAGGATGAGAGACAATATTAGAAGCATCTTCACAAAATATAATGTGTCCCTCTTCTACATTTTCAAAAAACAAGGTCCTTTACTATTGCTACTGTAGGTTCTACAGTTATTTGTTCCTCGGGTTCTACAAGTTTTCTTGCACTTTTATTAACCACACTAGCTAACATAGAATGTTCTTTTACCTTAGCAGGGAAAGGCATTTTCTCAATATAAGGTTCATGCACAATAGAATCAACAGTATGAACATCTATATCTCTAGCAGGAACACGATTAATAGTATCTTTATAAGGTGCATGGTACTTATCCCATTCCTTTTTAGGAATATCAATGCAAGAAGCAAAAGCCTTATATAAGTTTGCAGCAACTTGAGAATCAAGACCATAAACAATACTAACATTATGAAAATCCTCGGATGACGTAAAAGTTTTAATGCATTCATAGTCATAATTTATACCTGACTTTCTACCTTTGTCGTTCTCCCATCCTTCAGTGTTTTCTTGAATACGGTCAAGAAGATCCCATTTAGCTTCATCCTTCATACGTGTAAATGATCTAGAACAAGAAGCATCCAATAAATGCTTATCATGAAGAGGAAGCCTTGCATAGAAATTATTAATAACAATATTACTGGGGAGCTCATGAATGGGGCATTTGAGCATTAGTAACTTCAATCTCCCCCATGCTTGGGCAATACTCTCTCCGTCATGAGGCCAAAAATTATATATATAATTGCGATCTCTATGAATTTCACTAGGAGGATAGAATTTAGAATAAAAGAGAGGTACGATTTCCTCCCATCCAATAGTCTGGCTATTTTTCAGCAGTTTGAACCATTCAGGGGCTCGACCTGTCAATGATACAGAGAATAATTTCCTCTTCACTTGGCTCATTGTAATACCTGCACACTTGAACAACTCGCATAATTCATGTAAAAAGAGCAAAGGATCACCAGGATGGACAGTTCCATCACCTGAATAGCAGTTATCCCTAACATGTTTAACAATCTTTATAGGTATTTTATAAGGATCCAAATCATCAGGCGGTGGGTCACTGACTACCCTAGCAGTGGTAGCAGTGCCCGCAAATAAGGACTCAAATGGAGATCCAAACATAGTGTAATAAAGTAGTAGACAATAATAAAAACAACACTTACAGCAGAAGCTTCCTTTATCAATTCCACTTCACAATAGCGCTTCACTCCCCGGCAACGCGCGCCAGAAAATAGTCTTGATGACACACAAGTATAGGGGATGTATCGTAGTACTTTCGATAAATAAGAGTGTCGAACCCAACGAGGAGCACAAGGTGTTGACAAGCAGTTTCGATGAAGGAATAACTGTAAATACTGGAAAATATACTTGTAGGTTTTTTTTGATATTGCAGATAAATAAAGTGCGAGTAAATAAAATGCAGTAGTAATAATTGCAGCAAGTGACCCAATCCTTTCTTCAACAAAGGACAAGCCGGTGGGTTTACTTATGATTAACAAACGTTGTCGAGGACACACATGAGGTTTCTGTCAAGTGCTTTTGTTCCATGCAGCTGAATAATTTTGGTGTTTTGATAAGTGTTGTGTGGATGAACCTATGCTAATGTACCGTCCCATCCAAGACTAATACATACTTGTGATTATACCCCCTGCAAGCATCCGCAACTACAAGAAAGTAATTAAGAAATAAATCTAACCACAACTTTAAACGCAGGGATCCTACGCTCACTCATGTAATGGTTTCCTAAAGGGGGTTTAAGTTTCTGTCACTCCGGCAATCCCACAATTAGTAGCCAAATACACGATGCATTCCCCTAGGCCCATAAATGGTGAAGAATCGTGTAGTCGACGTTCACATGACACGACTAGAAGAATAACACCACCACTTAAATATCAAACATTAAATATTACTCAACATTACTTCACTACTAGCAACTTGACTTCTCCCATGTCCTCAAGAATAACATGAACTACTCACAAGACATCATATGGATCATGATCAGAGGTGATATAATGGATGATAACAATCTGGTCATAAAGTGCAAACACCGATAAATCTCACAAGCATCAACTACTAACAAGTAATCCACACCAAGAGAGAGATCTAATGCAAAACAACGACAGAGGCCCCTAATTGTTACAGCGGGATGACGATGGATGATGAGGGTGATGGTGCTGGTGGTGATGATGATGATCTTGATGATGCCCAGAGTGATGACGGTGACGATGGCGGTGATTTCCCCTCTCGGGAGAGGAATTTCCCCGGCAGATTTCTCCCTGCCAGAGAGCTTTTCTCTCTCGGGTGTTTTTCGCCCCGAGGCGGCGACGGAATAATTCTTCGACGATGGTATGAGGCTTAGGGTTTCCTGGGGGACAAGTACGCAAAAGATATCCCCCATAGGTGGGCCAGGGTGGCCACACCCCTAGGTGGCGTGACCAAGGGGGGGCGCCACCTCATGGTGTGGGCCCCTGGTGCCCCCTCTGGCTCTCCTTCTGGCTGGGTTCCTCCTCTGAACTTCTAGGACACCCTTCTTCTTCCGATCTTCTGAAATATAGTATCCCGATGGTGCTTTTTCCATCAGATTCCTGGTCCCGGTGTTCATTCTCCAAAAATTATAAAACATGCAAAATAAGATAAAATAACATAAGAGATGCATCATGACATGAAATATATCGATGAATAACATAAAATTATGATATTAAATAGTGATGCAAAATGGACGTATCAATTTCCCTTTCAAAAGTAGAATTGATAATGGTGGAAGGCTCATAACGAAATCCAACTTCATTTCCAAGGCCAAGAACCTAATTTATGACTTGTAACCTACCCGGACTCGGTATCGAGACCCAACCCACTATATAAGGCTAGGAGAACCGCCGGGTAGGGAATCGCTTATTCATCCACCATAGGACCTTGAGCTTGCGCGAAAACCAATCTTCGATGTATCCATCGTCGCACCCATTCTAATTCCCTGCAATATATTCCAGAGGAGTAGGAGTAAGGATTTTACCTCTACGAGGGCCCCAAACCTAGGTAAATCGTGCCTCTTTGTTAGCCGTCGAAATTACCAACGCACAACCGTCTTCTTATCTCTAAACTCGAGTATGTCGTACAAGGGATATGTCAATTCGAGACATCGACAACCGTATAAGAGGAGCTTGCACTTGAGCTATAGCGCTGCAACGACCGCCTCCAGATCCGCGTCCGGAGTGATGGGAGAGGTGAGATCTTGCAGCAGAGCGTCCATGTCATATGGATGACGACTGCTGCCCGGGCAGTCTACGTCAGGAGAGGCGGTGGTGAACATAACTTCCGCGAAGATGCGAGGTTCGATGTTGCTTTCGCAGCCGCCCTCCACCGTGTGGAGAAGGCCTAAGCATGCTTGCATCCCGATAGGGTACTCGGGGAAGACGATGATGAAGACGTGGTGGTCGCTGAAGTGGATGATGGATCCATCCTCGGGGAGGGTGGAGCTCCGGAAGCATCCGACGTTGTTGATACCGCAGTCGAACGCGCTGAACGTCAAGACGAGGCCGGAGGAGACACGCTCGCTAGAGCTGGTGAAGGGTCCCGCGCAGAACGAAACTCTGGTCGCCGCAATATACCCCACGGTGGGAGCCCACTATCGTGGTATTAAACACGACATCACCATCAAAGCCAAGCTAAGATGGAGTTTATTAGCGGGACACTACTATAGGACGATGGTCCTCGAGTGGGATTGTGCAACAAGCGCGAGACACGATGTACCCAGGTTCGGGCCAGTCGTGGTGAGGTAAAGCCCTATTCCCGCAAAGACGGAACTATGGTGGATTTTACAAGCTTGCTCCTTGATCTGTATCGAGGGAGGAGGGAGAGAGAGCCTCCAGGGTTTCTACAAGATGAACGACTGATCGACCGGCCACTTATTCGGGGTGCCCCGCCTGCCTTATACAGGGGCTGGCTGGCCGCTTACAGGTGGGACCGGCTGCGCTACAGTGACCCGGCTCGGCCCCACAGACGACTTCTATAGGTCCGCGCCCCCACTGACGAGGGGCATAGTGTCTTGCAGCGTGGTACAACGGTACCGTGGGACCGTGGCAGACCGGGCTCCTCCGGATACGCTGCCTCGCCTCTGTCCTGCCGCGCTATTGACGACGCGGGGGTGCGGCGGGCGGCGCCACTCCGTATGCTGCCTATACCCCCTTGTCAAATTTGACTTCTGGTAGCCGACTTTATCTTGGCTGCCGATGTTAGACGATCCGACTGGCCGGACGACCGGCTGTCTCCTCAGCCGGTCGGGGTGATCTTGCTATTTGGAGAATGTTGTATCTGGCTTCTGGCTAGTGCAGCCGGTTGAGCCCGATGAAGGATGGATCTTCTAGGTACATTGAGCCACCCGAGGGTCAACCCCCCGACACCGATATTCGAGAGTTATCTCTGGTAGATCGTTCACAGGCCAGTTGGGTTGTCAGCATCCCGTGAGTGCAACAAAAATATAGCAACTAGCACTGGTTTGGCTTCTCGTGTTCATCTAAAGAATAGAAATTGAGCATTGGTCCATATAAATTCCTATGTCATACTAGTGGTAGAGATCTCACTAAATAAATTACAAAACATATTTAACTAGATAGTAACTAGGTATAAAACTAGACCCTAGATTGATAATTAAACATGGTTGAAACAATCTTTGCAAAAAAATAATTTGTGGATCGGAGGAGAAACATATCTTGGATAATTAGCGTGCGAGCAATCGGACCAAAGATAAACAAGTTAAAAAATTCTCTTGAGTTTTCCAAGAGGTTTGGAGATGGAAGAAGTGGTGGAAAATAAAATCTAAATAGGATTGAGAGCTTCCGGACATCGGTGGATGAGTAATGTGGTGGCCTGGTCGTGTATCTTCTTTCGGCAACTTCATCGCAAAGCATGTGTCTTACTGGTTGGTTGGTGCCGTGGATGGTGTTGTTCGTGGGGAGCTCATGTGGAGGTGACGGTGCTATATGCTTTTTTCCTTGGCAACCCGTCCTATGGATTCATGAACGCTCTAGGGCGAGGTGCTCCGCCTTCCGACGGTTCGACGCTCTTCGACTCAGGGCGAGAAGTCAGTGGGCTTCTTCAGAAGTGGATGCGCGTGACACTACAATGACAACGGGTCGAGAGTGGACAACGGCATTTAGTCTCTGATGGCGTGCCTGGTCCACGACGTTTCTACTCTAAGGATCCGATCGCGCAGTTGGACGATGGCCTCTATGTTTAAGCTATGTGTTTCCTGCTGTATTTTCTTGCTTTTTGCGTGAGTTTCGTGTAAGCTCATCTTTCAACATATTATATGTTCCATTTCGTGGGAAAATAAGCATTTGAATCCGGGTATAAATGCTCTTGCTGTGAAAAACCACTTTACAAATGCCAAAAAATGCGGGAAAAAATTAAGGATATACATATATATATATATAGGTACTATGTGACGGTACAAAGTTTCATGGAGAAATGACTTTTTCATTTGGCCCGTCAAAGCATGACAAATATACGATGACACATATGTACCGCCGTATAACACCGAAAGTTTATCTTTTCCCACGTAGCCAAAGTAAATACGAGTTTGTCCCGCAACTCATTCCTGGCGAATTGGGTTTGCATTAACTATGCACATGTTTTTTTTCCAGATTTTTTTTAAAACTTTTAAACAGTGGTCTCAATAAATAAACATCAAAATTTGTTAGCACGCGTAGCCTAGGACAGTAAACACAAAGTCTACAAAAATGGCTCAAATAGTGACTACTCACTCAAGCAAGCACTCGGTTGTACAGATCCATTGGCAAGTTAAACAGCAGCAGCGTATACACAAATGAATGGCCCTGTCAGTGACGTCACCGTGACCAACCCGTTGCCAGGGTAATTACCACGGGTTATCCCAAAAACAGATGAATTACCAGGGCGCCGTTAATGACGTCACGGTGACCGACCGGCACGAACGGAAACCCGAAATGCGCCCAGGCTCGCGGGGAGGTTCCGTGGCGGCCGCCGCGCCCACGCGCGGGCGCCGCGCGGCGAGACCTGGGTGTTGGAGCGGCGCGAATCGGCGCCCCGCAGCGCTCACAGCGCGGCCTCTCCGGTGCCGTAGGAAGCACAGGGTGAAAGCACAGCGGGGTCCAAGGCCTCGGCGCGGCGCCGGGCGGCCAATCGCAGCGCACCTCGCGGATCGGTGACGTGGCGGCGAGGTCGCCGCCTCCTCCGGCTGACGCCCCGGGCCCGCCGCGTTAAGTTCGTGCCGCATCTCGTGGCACATGTGGGATGCGGAGCGGGGCGCCTGCTGAAAATATCGGCGCGCGCCGAAATTTCCAATATCCCGCCCAAGCCCCTGGCGCGTCCGCGTTTACCACTAGCACCCCGTGTGTTCGATAACTCTGTTCACGCCCCTCGCGAGTTGTACGTGGCGTCCGGCCGCGGATCTACCCACGCCCCTGTCAACATGACGTCGCGGCCCCACCTCGCACCCGGCCCCGCCTGTCACCGCTGGGTGGAGCGGATCGCGTGAGGAAAGTTGGAGATTGGCCCGAAAATTCAAATTAGGAGTTGGGAGCGGGCCCTCGGAGGCGGTGCGGAATCGCGGATACGCCCTCGGTGGGCAGACCGCTTCTTATCCCCTCGTCGCAGCGCGGCTCTCCCACCCCGTCTCTCTCTCCTTCTCCTCCTCCTCCTTTCCCCAAGCGCGTCTCGTCTAGCTCCTCCTCCTCCCCCCAGGTGAGCCGCTGCCGGGCCAATCCGCGCCGATTCGCGGCCGTTCCGCCCGATTCCGCCGCGCCAGGAGCGGATCTGACCGCTCCGCTTGCTGATTGTTCCGTTTTTATTTTGGTTTTCGCGCAGGGAAACCAGCCATGAAGGGGGCCAAATCCAAGGGCGCCGCCAAGGCCGAAACCAAGTAAGAGATCGATTTTCTTCAGACCCGTTGGTTGATGCTGTTGGTTGACTTGCTCCGTGGTAGATCTGTTGTTTTCGTCGATTTTGGGCGCTGAGACGTTTCCGATCTGTGTTGCGTTGGTTAGGTTGGCGGTGAAGAGCAAGGGCGCGGAGAAGCCGGCGCCCAAGGGCAGGAAGAGCAAGGCCGGCAAGGACCCCAACAAGCCCAAGAGGGCGCCCAGCGCCTTCTTCGTCTTCATGTAAGCCACAAGAGATCCCCTTTTTCCAGCTTATTTTTCTCTGATTTCGTGGCAGCCGGTTTGACCTAGCGCTTCGTTTTAGGGACGAGTTCCGCAAGGAGTTCAAGGAGAAGAACCCCAAGAACAAATCCGTCGCTGCCGTAAGTTCCCTTGCTAATTCCCACTCCAAAATCGATTCCAGGCCATGCATGTTGTGATAATAAACAAATTTCGATGGGATCATGATCTGTGAATTGACTAGTTGGTTGGTGAAAATTTGCCCAGGTCGGTAAGGCAGCCGGTGAGAGGTGGAAAAGCTTGACCGAATCGGTAAGCTTGCTTGTATACTTAACATTAACACTACTGTAGGCTTTGTAAATCCATTGCCCTGACTGTATACTTAACCCTAGCTAGTGATTTTTTGTAAATCCATTATTGCCCTGGTTGTATACTTAACCCTAGCTGGCTTAGGTTTGTTTTTTCTTGATCCATTGGTCAATCTGTAAGCTTACACATCTGCCTGTGGATTTTGTTTTCAGGACAAGGCCCCCTATGTAGCCAAGGCTAACAAGCTTAAGGGCGAGTACAACAAGGCCATTGCCCTCTACAACAAGGGCGAGGTATCGACGGTGCACACCTTGCTCTTTCTAACTATTACATGTTAACCTGTTGATTATTAACTCTGCTCTGTAATTTTGAGTAGAGCGCCGCAGCTGCTGCCCCCAAGAAGGCCGCTGCTCCTGCTGCCAAGGAGGAAGACGATGACGAGGAGGAGTCGGACAAGTCAAAGTCCGAGATTAACGACGATGATGACGACGAGGGCAGCGATGAGGTATATATCCACATCCATCTTGTCTCTTATAGCTTAAGCATCTGCATTGGTTCAGAAGGAAACCACATTCTCATTTAGCTACTGCTTGCGTGCCTCTTGTGCTACTATCTGCAGGAGGAAGACGACGACGAGTGAAGGAGCCGCCACTGCCCAATGCAAGACGGTGCTCCAGTGGAGGACCGACCAAGACTGAGTGCTGCCGTTGGTGGGGGTGGTGTCCGGCCTCATAACGAGGCCGATTCATCCGTGTACTAGAATTATCCAGTGTCTTTACTTTTTTTCTCTTCTCTCGTGAATGCTATAACGGAATCGCGCCCCTTGTTGGCGCCTTGGCCGCCGGCGGGCGGGTGTCTGTCGTTGGCCCCGCCCCGCTTGTACCTAGATTACTCTTTCCCCCATCCGATTGTCACCGGCTAACATTGTGATAATATCAGTTTGGGTAATGTTAGATTAAGTCGCCGTCTGTTCCTTCCTTTGGTCGAGTTAATTCCGAATGTGGCACCGTATGTGTATTTGCTTCCGTGGTGGTGGTTTCAGACCTCCACGTTGCTTGTTGTGTTTCGGCTTTGGTCTGGTTTGTTACGCAAGGCCACCATCCTGGTGTCGTGGTGGCTACAAGGTCTGTTTTCAGCTGTGCGCAGCGTCATGGTAGATTGGTAGAACACGGATGGACGGAGCTGAACTTTTTGCTTCTCCAGTCCATGGAGGGAATGTGGGGGTGATGCATCATGATTAGTTGGGGGGAAGACAGTAGCGGTTGACTGGGTTATTGATGATTGGGCGGGGTTGATTGGTCGTGGAGTGGATTAACAACGACTTTGAACTTTTGTCATTATGCTTGCATGATTAACGTTTGTTGTAGTTGGGAGTAAATGACAGTGGATGGAGTTTAATCTTGCTTTCATCAAATCATTGTCGCAATGAAAATTCTCTTTGAACAGTTCCTGCAATCAGTAGACCACGAATTCTGTGGAGTACGTCCACGCGTACGCACGCGTGGAAAACCCATGGAACGAGCAAAATGCAGTTGCAGGAAATGGTTGGAGCCATATGTGCGTGTGCAGGGTGTGAAGTTAGTCGTGTTGAAAACAATGCGTACTTGTAGATGTAGTGTAGGGGAGACAGGATGGCCGCGATGGATCTTTGGAAATGAATGAGTGGATCCGGGGTACGAATGCGAGCCGTTGGGGCTGTCTGCTGCGGCTACACACACCCATGAATGAATGTGACGATGCAGTCGTCTGCCTGCTTTTCTCTCGGTCCGGACTGACGTGTCTGCCCGCCCGCATTTACACGGGCGACTGACTCACCGGGCCCCAGCTGCCGCTGCAGGGCGTACGCACTCATGCTCGTCTGCTTGCGTTTGCTTTTTTTTTTTGCTACCGAGTGCAGGTGAGTCAGTCAGTGCATGATGTGGGTCGCCAGATCTCATCTATCTATCCTCTCGTTTTCAAATTTGAAAGTGAGACGGGGCTGCAACTTCGTTGACAGGGTGGAATGTTCAGTTCAGTAGAGTCTGATTAACGACTGGGCACAGCAGGCCTCCGTAGCATAGTGGTAGTGCGTTCCCTTCGTAAGGGAAAGGTCGTGAGTTCGATCCTCACCGGGGGCTCCACTCAGCAATTTTTTTTTTCGAAAACTCAATTTTTTTTTTGCTAATTACTATCTCTGTTAACGTATATGTAAAGTGTACTTTCATCTTTTGAATCAAGACACCATTCATGGAAAACTGAAGCTTCTTATGTTTGTAGTAGTATTAACTTACTATAATCAACCGAAAAGAAAACTTACTAATAAAATGGTTACGCATCTTTGTTCTGCCTCCCGTCATTTGGTTCTGGATCTTCTGTTAACTCAACTTGTACGCCTTGTAAATTTGGAATGCAATGTTTTTCTTCGACTAATAAAATGATGTGTACGAGTTAGTAGTAAGAAATGGATACTGGTATAATACATTCCTGCTGCACATCAGTCTGCCAAAAGGACCGTATTTTGCTCTAATATTTTTGTAGTGGAGAGGACCCCGACCTCCCCCCCCCGTCGCCAGGCCCCCCTCTTCTCCTCCCTCGCATCGGCGCCGCTGGAGGGAGATCCGGCAAAGCCGCGAGCGGCCCTGGGAAGGTAGCGGCGGGGCGGTTTCGTTTCTTTCGTCGCTCTCTTCTGGGCTCTAGGTGGATCCTCCGTTTACGACGTCAATGGCGGTGGGGCGGCGGCCGAGCTCAGGCGGTGCTGGGGAGAAGGACGGTGCTTGGCTGTGGGGGACGACCATCGCCAGTGCCGCCTTGGTATGCGGTGCTGTGGCCGAGGCCCGTGGCGGCCGACGGTCGCCGGTGATGCCTGGTGGTCGTGGAGGCTTGGGATGGCCGCGCGGAGTGTGCACGTTTGCGAGTCCTTCAAAACGCGGCGGAACCACGACGACATCCTTGCAGCTCGTCGACTCCTCTCGACGCCTGGAGTTGCATCTTCGCTTGGTGGCTCTCGCTGCACGTGATGCGGGCTTGATCTGGGCCAGGCGGGCACCGGATCTGGTAGTGGCGTCTGTCCCGTGATGCTGGTGACGATGGAAGGTGACCTCAGAGGTGGGTCGCACGGTGGCCGTCCCGTGCTGGTGCTGGAGCCGCCCAGGCGTGAGGTTGCTTCCCGGTGGGTCGGAGTCCCGAGGCTAGGGTTAGCGGTGGAGGTGGCGCCCCTGCTGCAGTGCGGCTACAGAGCTTTACGGGTCCCTTGCGACCACCGAAAGGCGGTGGAGGTAGTTCCCTCCCGCGTGCTTCTGCATCGTTGACCCTCGTTTGGACTCCTCTACTCGGCACTTTCGACCTCGCGACTTGGGCCACAGTGAGACAAAGGAGAGGACTGCAAGATCGTGGTGGCGTGCTAGGGACGGCAAGATTGGTGGGGGTTGACGGAGCGCGGGGGGGGGGGGGGGGGGGGGGTGGTGTGGTGTTTCGGAGGTGAGGAGAAATCCCTGTCGTTGAGACACTGGTGATGCCTCCGGGTGTCGCCATCCTTCCTGAAGGGCGTGGGAGTACCTCTTTCTCACCCCCATCGTACCAGGGGGAAACCCTAGGATATTGTCCGTGAAACCATTGGAGATGTCCGGGCAGTAGCAGCGTCAGCGTCGTCCCCTTCTTGGGGGTGCTGCTTGGTATGAGACGCTTCCGTGGGCTAGGAGCGTGGTGGAAATCCTTCGATGGGCGCAGCGGTTGCGAGTCCTCTGTCTTTCGTCGTGCCTAGTTGCAGGCAATGTTTTTTCTCTTCTTTTCTTTGTTCTTTTCTTGTTTCGTTTGGGCATGATGTTTGCTGCTGCCCCAGCATGTGTGGTGTTACGTTTGTTTGCGGTGCTTGACTGTTGGTCGTTGCTTAATTTATAAAGCGAGACGAAAGCCTATTTCGGCAAGAACCGTATTTCTTCCAACAAGAAATTTCATCGCAACGCTCTCGAATGTTAAATTCTTTTTTGTTAAAATATTCTTTCTTTCAGTTCTAGAATGATGTTTTCTTTTTTTTGCTTTTCTATCCAACTACGATATGTTGCTTTGAATCGTTTTATTCTGCTGCGATGCAGTCAAAACAGACCATGGTGCAAACTGAGCACCGTAGGATTTGAATGTCCACGATATTCGTTCTGTTCCACGTTGCGCCAAATCATTCTAGCTAGCTAGCGCGGCAGGAGCACTTCAGCAGCTTTGGGCCAACGGAGCTACGCCTTTTGCAGGAGAATATCTCTAGCACAAAACGATAGACCTGTAACTGCAGCTAGCGAGTCTGCCTTGTAGTCGTTGCACATGTGTTGATGAACACCGGGCTAGCGACCTAATGTTCCGAGTTCTCCAAAATAGTTCCACATGAAAAATCTTAATCTAATTCATTCTTATGATTCGCAGGGGTATCGTTCACGCAGAAAATTCTTTAGGATTCAGATCCTATGAGTTTCCAGTAACCTTTTCTGTCCCAGCAAGCCCGCGGTGTCGGCCACTCGGCTATCCTCAACAAGGTTTCCTATCGGTTATAGGTTTTCAAACTCCGGCGCTGCTACATGTTAGATGTAGAAAATGACAACTTTTGGCTGCATAAACATCTCACTATATATGGTTTACCAAAGGGTAACATTCTTTTCCATAAAACCGTTTGCTACGTACATGAAGAGTAGTTTACCTAGGATAATTCAGAACGTGCATGGTTAAGTAAAACCCGGTGGATGATAAATAACTTTATTCTTTCACAACTCTTGTACATAGAGGTCCTAGAATAATTAAAAATTGGGCATAGTTAACTAAGTACAGAAACCTCTAAACATATATTTAAAAAAAAACAACTCAACATGTTTCAACAAGATATGCAAATGCTGCGTGTTCACTAGCGGTCTGATATCGATATTGCCGATGCATTTCATGTTTGGAATAAGCAACATAACTCTCGAATGCACAAAAGCTACTCTCCCTGGCGGTGCCCCAAGAAACCATGGAGCCTTCCGCTTTTTTTTTTTTTTGAACAAGAGTAGGTCCCTAAGGACCCGTTTGCTGCTTTCATTAACGATCAGGGTGGTGAATACAAGAAAAGACTGGCCGTTTTACAACGCTTGCACTATGGACCTGCAAATTCGAAGATAAGGCCAGCTTTGTTACAAACAAGACCCTAGGGCAAAGAAATAAAAAGCAATCCGATCCCTGGTCATCTTCACCACCGGTCGCCGGCGACCTCAAGACTCGGGTGTCGAGGTACGAGAGCTGCTCGCTCGAATGCTCTCCAGAACCAGCGAGAAGCAAGCACCACCGGCTGCCATGAAGAAAGCGGGGACGAACCACTTGCCTTCTACACAGCATCGAGCTCCGATGATCTGCTTGAAAGACCTCCGTCACATCGGAGGAAATATCTGGGCCGCCATGCCGGCCGAGAGTGGCGGAGTCCATCTTGGACTCAGCTTGGTACGCGCATAGATGCAGCTTGAAGAGTCGACGCCGCCCTGCAAAAGAAGAAGCATAGGCACAACAACCCTTCCTCCTCGCGCCTCCATGGCCGAACAGAGGAACGGAACTCGCCCCAATCAACAACTTCACAGCACAGCGATGATGGGCGCCAAGATTTGGAGTCCAACCTTCGAGCTTATGAGGGGAAAAGGCAGCACCACCAGTCCTGTCTCCTCCTCGTCCGAGCCGAGTGAGCGAGCTCTTCGTCACCTCTCTTTGTTCTCTGGAGCTCCAGCGTCGATTTTGAATAGGGATGGGTGTGGGTGCTGGTTCTGCTAGACCAGTGCAATGAGGATACAGAGAGCAATGTTGCTCTTCCTAACATGGCATCTACGAAAAGTCTCAATTTGAGCAATCGGCGCTTTTTATTCAAATCCTATGTTTTCTTTCAGCAAGCAAAACAGTCAACTATTGAGCCGGATGAAAAAGGTGGGATGGTCATTACTACTTAAGAGGGAGAAAGCTCTTTGAGGAAGTTTAAAGTGTAACATCCCAGGATTTTGAAAATTTTGAAAAAGTGAAAACCATCATGCATTCATGATCACCATAGAGTACTTGCACCTTGATTGCATAAAAAAATGGTTTTAAATTTGCTAAGCACAAAATCTGGGTATTTTTACCTATAAAAACCATTTTTTGTATTTAAATCAATTTCCTAAAGTAATTATTTTATTTATGGGAAATAATAGTACCAAAATATTCTATTTTCCCAAGCTTTCCAAAACATATTTTTAGGATTTTTTTCTGAATTATTTTGGTGGGGTTTTGGTATGTAGTTGAATCACTTGTTTAAAAAAAAAAGAGAAAAGAAAAAAAAAGAGAGAAAGAAAACCCGACGCAGCCCACCTTCCCTCTCTCCCTCAGGGCCCAGCCCGTTCGGTTTCCTCCCTCCCTCTCTGTTTTTTTTCTCGCGCGCGTGACGCACAACCAACTGGCCGGCCCGCGAACCTGGCCCAGCAATGCGACAGGCCGCCCCGATCTCCCACCCGTCTCGCTGACAGCTGGGGCCACCCCGCCGTATCCTTCCTAGAGACGAAGTTCGCCTCCCGCATGCCCCGCCACCACCGTGTCCGAGAGGGACAAGAACGCCTCCACCGCATCTCCCCTGCTTCCTTACCCCCTCCTCCACGCCACAGGTGTGTATTTAATCCCCGCCACCCTCGGCTTCTGTCCACCCGCCGCTGAAAACCCTAAACCTAGAACGCCGCCGCCTCCATTGTTGCCACGCACGGGAGGAATCGCTGCTGCCGCTACGACCCTCGGGAGGCGAATAAGAGGACGCCTGGAGCACCGCCGTGAGCTGCCGCGTCCGCAACCGTCCTCAACATCGCCCGAGAGCCTCCGCTGCGAACACGCCATCCACCCGAAGCTCGCCGGAGCCGAGCCGCGCTCTCCGCACGGCGCTGTCGACACAGGACCTCGTGGACCTCTCCATCACCTCCATCGACCTCGCCGAGCTCCTTCGCTTCTCTACGTCGCTTCCCCGAGCCCAAGTATCCACCGGAGCGCCATCGCCGGCGAAAATCCCCGTCTCTGACCACCGCGCCACCCTTCTCCGGTGAGTAACCACCGCCGCCCCTCGCGTTTTAACCTCGTCCGTAGTTCGATTTGAGGGCCCAGATTAGAAGGAGCCAGCGAAGCGGTACTTTGAATCTCGGCCGCCCGATTCCCTTTAGATCGAACGATCGACACACACGATCCGGCCGAAACGTCATCGACCAATCACAGCGCGCCATTGCCCTCCCCCCGGATCGAGCCCTTTTCTAATTAAAACAGAATTAAAACAGATTTGTTTCCAAACTTCAAAATTTCATATCTCTAGTTCTGTTTATCCAAATTAGATCTTGGGCTTTTTGAAATCAGCACAATGTGTAGATTAATCTAGGATATTAAAATTTCAAAATTGAAACGTGCACTCACATGTTATTTGTAGATCTCTATTAATCACTATTTTGGGCATAACTTTTAGTCTATAAATCCTTTTTAGGTGGAATCAATTGCTATGGTTTTGTTTTGATGTCCTTTATCCAGTAGATGCGTTGGAAAAATTATTTGTGCAACTTTGTAACAGAAACCCTGTTAATCTTCATGTTATCCTATATTAAAACCCTAGTAATACTAATAATTATAATTTGATTATTAATTTGTTTTGCATGCATCATAACCATGTTATAAACATCAGAGAACATAATTGTTAGTATGAATTGCTAGTTGTGAATTTGGTGCATTAATTTGATCATTGCATGCCATGCATACATGTTTTTGTATTGTTACTTTATTTTCTATGTTATGTTTGTTTATGTGTGGATTGTTTTGCTTGTTTAGATTGTGAAGAGGAGCAAGTCTACTCTTTTTGCTGTTATTCTTGTTGTGATTGTTCATCCTATTGCCAAGGCAAGTGACACACCATCAAATCTCCCATATTTTCACTATGCATTACTAGTGTTTTTGAGTAGTATGCATGATAGGGAATTTTACTAAGTTATTATTATGCTATGCAAAATCCCAAGTAGTGTGTAGCCATCCTTTAGACTTTATTTTGGAGACTTAGTACTTAGTAGATGCTTAGCCTTGCTACAAATTTGTTTTACTCAATGTTGTGAAAAATTCTAAGTATAAATTTCAATGAACCACCTGGGTGGATTTGGTTGTTTGGTTGATGAGAGTTGAGTGTCGCCCCGAGGGGTGTTCACTTGTGGATTGCCACCCAGGAAACAAAGAGATTACCAAGTCCTCTAAGTTTATTAGCTTTCCGTGCAGCCCTTTGACATATGGGCTCTGTCTTGATCAACTAAGTTGTGAGAGTTTAGCCCTTGCTTGACATGAAGATGTAGCAGAATTATAGGTGGAACGGGTCTTGCTGGATGGGTTGAATTCTTGCTTCTGAAAGATCTCGTCTCAATTCTCTCCTTTCCATGATGCACTCCGGATGTATAGGATGTTTGGGCTAATTGAAGACAAAGAGTGAAAATGCACAACCTCTGCAGAGTTAGAAACTATGATCATAGACGTGTTCCCGGTAATGGACAACTTCGAGCAGCTGGACAAGGATGGATGGAAGAATCTCAACACCGTTTTGAAGAAGTAAAATTTGGCTAAGGAAATATTACTTGTGGTGCTTAGGGGTGTGTCCCGTGGTGCCAATCTTTGAAAACAAAACTCTTTTTTAAAAGTGTTAGGGAAAAACTTGCTTTCTGCAAATAGCCTAAACTCCACCAAGCCAGATATGCATGTAGTTTAGACTTGCCATTTTATATCCACCAGTGTCATTTGCCAGTACATTGTTTATACTGAATCTCCTTCGGGGGCTGCATATTCCAACGTGCAGGAAATTCTGAGGATGAAGTTTGATTAAGTGCTTGGACTCGAGTCTACACCCAATATGTAATGCCCGTGGCGCATGATTGAAGATGGATGCTCATTGCTACCTTTATTTCTGATGTTTAGAACTCTGAGTTTTGCTAGTCTTTCAAGCTATACTTGGCTATTCTGGATCTTTTGTAATAATTTTGGATACTTCTGCAATGATACATTACATTTTTGTTCTATGGTGCTAGCATTGATCCAGGGACTAGCACTTAACACAGTAATTCTTACATTATTAAATGTGAGGACGCTACATAAAGAAACCTAAGGATCAATGGAGAAAGCCTGACACGGGATGGACAAAACTGAATACTGAATGGCCAGATTGTCTCCTCAATTCCACAATAACCCATAAATTTGGTAGAGCTAGTGCACATTGCTAACTACTCCCTCCATTCCATATTAGTTGACGCTGAAACGGATGTATCTAGTTCTAGATATAGAACGGTGGGCACGACACTTACAAAATTCTAAACCTTAACTAGCATGTAGCAAGCACGAAGGATAGCATGTATAGTGTCTCGCAAACATCGATGGACTGAAACTGTTGGAATTTTGGCCCAAATGGATCAGCCCATTTAATATTCCAGAAATTCCTAATAAATCCTAGAGGCCCACTTGGCCCATTCGTGTATGGCAAGAGGTGGGACAAATGTTTAGTCCCACATTGCTAGTTGAGTGGAAGTTTTACCTGTTTATAAGGGAGGGCTTTCCACTTGTTGTATGAGCATTAGAAAGAGATGACTACACGCGCGCTCCTCCTCCGCCGCCCGCCTCGCCACGCCTCGCCTCGCCTCGTCACGACGCGCGCCGCGGGTTGCGGGAATGCCTCGAGCCGAGAGCCTCTCTCTCTCTTTATTTTGCCACACGCACGAATTAGAATATGAACAGTCACAGGAATCTGAAACAAAACGCTTTGCTAAGTGGGTTTTGATTACGGAGGCTGCTCAGCTTCGGCTGCTGCCTGTTTGCCTTCCCAACTCTTCGTTTCATCTTCTCGCGTGGCCTGTTCGGCTTCTGCTCTGTGCCTATAAAATCAGAGGTCGCTCCTCTCCAGAGACACACATAGCAATACACTGCCTTCTCGTTTCCAGAGCCTTGCGCCACCGCTCAAGTCTTCCCCATCCTGGCCTGCGGCGTGCACCGCCGGTCGGGACAGTAGGCCTCCGAAACCGCGCTACTTCGAGTCCTGTACGGGAGAAGGGCGATAAGGTTTTTGGGGAGCGCTCTGCGCGACTACTGGCTTCTTCGTCACGGACGACAACGACATCTTCCCGAACGACGACTTCTTCCCGGAAGTCGACGATCTCTTCGACGACATGGGCGACAACGTCAACAATGGTCCCGCTGCTGCACCAGCTCCTGTCCAGTATGTGCTCATGTCTTCTCTGTTCAATCTCATGTTTCAGATCCTACTAGAATTCCTAGTTCTAGCAATTGGAGTAGATTTGTTTTCCCCAAATTCTATACTTTGTATGCCTGTTGCCTACTGTCTGAAAATTCATATGATTAACCATGCATGCCCTTTGTCTACTCTACGAAAATTCAAATGACTACTTTGACTATTGCAATTGTAGTTCTGCTTTACCTACTGTTTCTATTAATTAAATTATATGGTAAATTGCTCATATTTCCAACAATCCAAAAACCTTATTATAGGCAATTTACCCCAACTGGATTTGCTGCGTCTATGAGGCCACCTGTGTTTGAGGGCGCCAATTATAAGAGATGGCGCGTGAGAGCAGTTCTCTGGTTTCAATCCATGAACTGCTATGACGCCACTCTTGGCAAGCCTACGGGTGATCTTGACCCTCAACAGGAGGCAAACTATGAGAAAATGAATACCCTCTTTAAGCTTGCTCTGATCAGTGTTCTTGGAGATAACATTGTTGATGCTTATGCGTCATTTGACAATGGCAAGGATATGTGGGATGCACTTGAGGCAAAATTTGGTACCGCAGATGCTGGCACTGAACTGTATGTCATGGAGCAATTCTATGACTACAGGATGACTGATGAGCGCTCCGTGATTGAGCAGGCTCATGAGATTCAGTCACTCGCCAAAGAACTTGAGCATTTCACTTGTGTGTTACCGGACAAGTTTATTGCCGGAGGCATCATTGCCAAACTTCCTGCCTCATGGAGGAGCTTTGCTACGTCTCTGAAGCACAAGAGACAGGAGTTTTCTGTCTCTAATCTCATCGGGACTCTTGATGTCGAAGAAAAGGCAAGAGCAAAGGACACACGTGCTCGAGGTGCTGATGGAAGTTCTAGTGCCAACCTGGTACAGAAGAGAAACTTCCAAACCCACAAGTTCAGAAACAAGAACAAGTTTGAGGGTAAAGGAAAGTTTGATGTGAAGAACAAGACACCACATTCTACCAACTTCAAGAAGAAGTATGAGAAGAAGTATGAGAAGAAGAAAGGAGTCTGCCATGTTGCGGTGATCCTGAACACTGGGCTCCCAACTGCCCGAATCGCTTTGACAAGCGTCAACATGGGAAAGGCGGCAAGACCGTCAATGTTGTCATTGGTGATACTGAGATGAAGGACGCAGGGTACGGTATATTTCCTACTGTTCTTTCAGTATGTCATTCTCCTGATTGGTGGATTGATACGGGCGCCAATGTACATGTATGTTCTGATATTTCCATGTTCTCTTCTTATCAGGCAACAGGAACTTCTTCCGTGCTGATGGGCAACGGCTCACATGCTTCTGTTCGCGGTGTTGGTACGGTCGATCTGAAGTTCTCTTCGGGGAAGACTGTACGACTGAAGAACGTGAACTATGTGCCCTCTATAAATAAGAATCTTGTTAGCGGTTCTCTTCTGTGTAGAGATGGCTACAAGCTTGTCTTTGAGTCGAATAAATTTGTAGTGTCCAAGTGTGGAACCTTTGTTGGTAAAGGATATGAATGTAGTGGTTTGTTTCGCTTATCTTTGACTGATGTCTGTAATAACGTTGTAAACCATGTTTGCAACAATGAATCAAATTTATGGCATTCACGTCTTTGTCACATCAGTTTTAGCTGCATGACACGACTATCCAAATTGAGCTTAATTCCCCACTTCACACCTATTAAGGGTTCTAAGTGCCGAGTGTGTGTGCAAGCTAAGCAACCTCGCAAGTCCCATAAAACTGCAGAGGCGAGGAATCTGGCACCACTAGAGCTCATACATTCTGATCTCTGTGAAATGAATGGTGTGTTAACAAAAGGTGGAAAGAAATATTTCATGACGTTAATTGATGACTCCACCAGATATTGTCATGTGTATCTTCTGAAATCAAAAGATGAAGCTTTGAGTTTCTTCAAAATTTATAAAGCTGAAGCAGAAAACCAACTTGATCGAAAGATTAAGAGGCTAAGGTCTGATCGGGGTGGAGAGTATTTTTCCAACGAGTTTGATTCCTTTTGTGCGGAACATGGTATAATTCTTGAGAGGACGCCTCCCTATTCACCTCAGTCAAATGGGGTGGCTGAAAGAAAGAATCGTACTCTAACTGATTTGGTTAACGCCATGTTAGATACATCGGTCTTTCCAAGGCATGGTGGGGGGAGGCTATTCTGACTGCGTGTCATGTCCTAAACCGAGTCCCTACAAAAGACAAAGAGATAACTCCATTTGAGGAATGGGAGAAGAAAAGATTAAAACTCTCTTACCTACGACCTTGGGGTTGTTTGGCGTTAGTCAATATTCCATTCCCTAAGAAGCGCAAGGTTGGACCAAACACTGTGGATTGTGTTTTTCTGGGATATGCTTTTCATAGCATTGGCTATAGATTCTTGATCATAAAATCCGATGTGTCTGACATGCGTGTTGGTACAATTATGGAGTCAAATGATGCGACTTTCTTCGAAGACATTTTTCCTATGAAGGATATGTCTACCTCGTCACATCAGGAGATTCCTAATTCATCAAGTCAAGAACTAGTTCCACTTCCTGAACCTACCATTTCGATGGAACACGTTGAAAATCCTTTGGAGGACAACAGTGAAACTCCCAAAAGAAGCAAGAGACAGAGGACTGCAAAGTCCTTTGGTAATGATTTCATTGTATACCTCGTGGATGATACTCCCAGTTCCATTTCAGAGGCCTATGCATCTCCAGATGCTGACTATTGGAAGGAAGCCGTCCGTAGTGAGATGGATTCCATTTTGGCTAATGGAACTTGGGAAATCACTGATCGTCCTTACGGGTGCAAACCTGTAGGATGCAAGTGGGTGTTCAAGAAGAAGCTTAGGCCTGATGGTACTATGAGAAGTACAAGGCACGGCTTGTGGCCAAGGGTTATACTCAAAAGGAAGGTGAAGATTTCTTTGATACTTACTCACCTGTGGCACGCCTGACCACCATTCGAGTTCTACTTTCGCTGGCTGCTTCACATGGTCTTCTTGTTCATCAAATGGATGTTAAGACCGCTTTCCTAAATGAGAGTTGGAAGAGGAAATTTACATGGACCAGCCAGATGGATTCATGGTAGATGGTCAGGAAGGAAAGGTGTGCAAATTGCTGAAATCTTTATATGGCCTTAAACAAGCGCCTAAGCAGTGGCATGAGAAATTCGAAAGAACTTTGACTGCAGCAGGTTTTGCTGTAAATGAAGCTGACAAATGTGTGTACTATCGCCATGGTGGGGGCGAAGGAGTCATTCTTTGTTTGTATGTTGAGACATACTAATCTTTGGAACTAACCTCAAAGTGATCGAAGAGGTCAAGAGTTTCCTATCTCACTGTTTTGAGATGAAAGATCTAGGAGTTGCTGATGTTATCCTTAACATCAAGTTACTGAGAGATGACAATGGTGGGATAACACTGCTTCAATCTCACTATGTTGAGAAGGTCTTGACTCGTTTTGGGTATAGCGATTGCAAGCCTTCACCAACTCCATATGATCCCAGTGTGCTACTTCGTAAAAACAGAAGAATTGCAAAGGATCAACTTAGATTCTCAGATTATTGGCTCGCTTATGTATTTAACTAGCGCTACGAGGCCTGACATCGCGTATGCTGTAAGCAAACTTAGCCGATTTGTTTCAAATCCGGGCGATGATCATTGGCGCGCTCTTGAGAGAATCATGCGCTATTTGAAAGGCACTGCGAGCTATGGGATTCACTATTCTGGGTACCCAAGGGTACTTGAGGGTTATAGTGATTCAAATTGGATATCTGACGCTGATGAGATAAAGGCCACGAGTGGATATATATTTACACTTGGTGGTGGCGTTGTTTCTTGGAAGTCTTGCAAGCAGACCATCTTAACAAGGTCAACTATGGAAGCAGAACTCACAGCATTGGACACAGCCACTGTTGAAGCAGAGTGGCTGAGACAGCTCTTGATGGACTTACCTGTGGTTGAAAAACCTATACCCGCTATCCCGATGAACTGTGATAATCAAACTGTGATCATCAAAGTAAACAGTTCTAAGGACAATATGAAGTCATCAAGGCATGTGAAGAGGAGACTAAAATCTGTCAGAAAAATGAGAAACTCCGGAGTTATTGCATTGGATTATATCCATACATCTAAAAACTTGGCAGACCCCTTCACAAAGGGTCTATCGCGTAACGTGATAGATAATGCATCGAAGGAGATGGGTATGAGACCCACAATAAAGTTGTTCACTGTGGCAACCCACTCTATGTGATCGGAGATCCTGTGAATTAGAATTGGGAGACAAGCTGTTGATCAACTGAGAGGAGAGTATCCCTACTTTTTATACCACTCCATGAAGATGCAATACTCTCCTACTCTGCAAGGCAGGTTGATGTTTATCTTAATGTGTTCTAAGTGGCTTATTTAAGCAGAGATGTTGTCCTGCAGAACATCCTTTGAAGAACACACCTATGTGAGTCTGACTGTCAAACGTCGCAGTCCATGAGAGTTGGGTGCTCTCTAATAAACTCATGAAAGGTCAAGGAGTATGACGCATAAGCTCCACCCGCGGGGAAGTCTTGCGGCAGCCTAGTATCGATCAAGGCTTTATGTGAAACTAGATTCGCAGAAAACTTGCAGTTCAAGGCGCAGTCCACTGTCCAAGTTGCTTACTAGTGTAGCATAGAGTTCTAGGTGGAAGTTCAACTTCACAGTCTCCACTAAGCATCGGTATATAAAACAATGTTTTGGAACCAAAGGCAAATTTCGTGTGCCTCTGGGATCTAGTGGGGGATTGTTGGAATTTTGGCCCAAATGGATCAGCCCATTTAATATTCCAGAAATTCCTAATAAATCCTAGAGGCCCACTTGGCCCATTCGTGTATGGCAAGAGGTGGGACAAATGTTTAGTCCCACATTGCTAGTTGAGTGGAAGTTTTACCTGTTTATAAGGGAGGGCTTTCCACTTGTTGTATGAGCATTAGAAAGAGATGACTACACGCGCGCTCCTCCTCCGCCGCCCGCCTCGCCTCGCCTCGTCACGACGCGCGCGCCGCGGGTTGCGGGAATGCCTCGAGCCGAGAGCCTCTCTCTCTCTCTTTATTTTGCCACACGCACGAATTAGAATATGAACAGTCACAGGAATCTGAAACAAAACGCTTTGCTAAGTGGGTTTTGATTACGGAGGCTGCTCAGCTTCGGCTGCTGCCTGTTTGCCTTCCCAACTCTTCGTTTCATCTTCTCGCGTGGCCTGTTCGGCTTCTGCTCTGTGCCTATAAAATCAGAGGTCGCTCCTCTCCAGAGACACACATAGCAATACACTGCCTTCTCGTTTCCAGAGCCTTGCGCCACCGCTCAAGTCTTCCCCATCCTGGCCTGCGGCGTGCACCGCCGGTCGGGACAGTAGGCCTCCGAAACCGCGCTACTTCGAGTCCTGTACGGGAGAAGGGCGATAAGGTTTTTGGGGAGCGCTCTGCGCGACTACTGGCTTCTTCGTCACGGACGACAACGACATCTTCCCGAACGACGACTTCTTCCTGGAAGTCGACGATCTCTTCGACGACATGGGCGACAACGTCAACAATGGTCCCGCTGCTGCACCAGCTCCTGTCCAGTATGTGCTCATGTCTTCTCTGTTCAATCTCATGTTTCAGATCCTACTAGAATTCCTAGTTCTAGCAATTGGAGTAGATTTGTTTTCCCCAAATTCTATACTTTGTATGCCTGTTGCCTACTGTCTGAAAATTCATATGATTAAACCATGCATGCCCTTTGTCTACTCTACGAAAATTCAAATGACTACTTTGACTATTGCAATTGTAGTTCTGCTTTACCTACTGTTTCTATTAATTAAATTATATGGTAAATTGCTCATATTTCCAACAGAAACACTATTAGGAATTGTCTCACAAACAGCAGTAAAGCTCCAGTAACGGGCTCAACAATGAGAAACACCAGCAACATCAATGGTAACCGACACTGCTGGAGGTTGGCACTGGCTGCAGGGGCAAATACACCAATGTGCCCGAGACGACCGGGACAAGGACAAGGAAGACGAGAAGTAGAGCGCGACGTCACCATGCCCCAAGAAAATAAATATTCATCAATCCATGAAAAGAATACAATTTAATGAAGTGTGGAGACATACATAAAAGAGGGAAAAAATTAATCCACAAGCTGCAAGTAGCTACACGAAGTTGGACGCCTAGAGGGATAAGTCAGGAAGAAATTATATTCATTCAGTTGACAAAAACTGCTAAGTAATTACAAATTTATTCTCTGGGTATCATATCTTATGAATCTATCATAAGCACAAGAAGATATATATACGATCGAAACAATAATGTGTAATATATATGCAAACTTCCAGCAAAATAAATATTGCCAGGTACCTTGGAATGAATCTCACCAGCGTCAACTTCACAGAAGAATTTCAAGCAAATATAATCCACAAGAAAGCAAATACAAGCACAAGTCAGAAACCTGAATGGTCCATCAAGATATTATTGACAGATTCTGGCCTCCACTGTGCAACATAACGGCCCATAATTTTGCTAGAGCTGCTGCACATTGCCAGTTGAACATAATTTGAAAATGAACAATTTAAAGACAAATAACATAACCAGCATGCAGTTCAACTCAGGATAGAACTGAGAGGAGATCTTTTCATCCATAAACTTACAATAAGTATCTCACAACTAGCAGAAAAAACTAAGTATAGCATATGTAGGAGCACCTGGTCCAAATACATAACATCCCAATCCGAGTAATACTTGTTAATTAGCCAAGAACGCAGCAGATGCGGCATTTGCTAGTTAATGGATCCCAATACCTTGTTGATGTCCTTGTCCTTCACATGGCGTACAAAACAGAACAGTTATCAGGATAGTTAAGCATGACTAGATATGGGGGGCTGAAAAGTAGTTTAACAATGAAGCTCAACTATCATATGCCACTGAATAGTAAAAAGCGGCAACTGTGCCAACAATACAGACTAAATGCATCAATATCTTATACTGCAAGGGAAAATATGTAATGAAAAAGCATAATGAGCTTTAAACTTCCAAATGTGGCAATCAAATTACTATTTTAGATATAACATGGTTTCACTTTACTGTTTCGGTGCAGTTTTTGCCAGATTCCAGTTGTTAGAAAACTCATGCTGTAAAGATCAGTAAAAGCACATGATTATAGTTAGCATTTAGCAATGGCTAGGCAACAAATGAATAGTTATACTTATGTTCTAGCTTCAATATATCCCAGCAATAAACTAAGAAACTGCATCACCATATAATGACCTGAGCGACAAAGAAACAAACAACCCAACATATTCTTATTAATCTAGTCGATCCTTAATCAATGAACAATGTTATAGCAACGCCATTTGTTTCCTTATGAATAAAATACTAATTGGACTCTTTCCTTGTGTGTGCAATGTAGATAAAGAAGTATTACCTTCAGTATAGAAGTTTCTGTAGGGATTGAAGGTGTCATAACACATACTATTTCTTTTAATTATATGTCTGATCTGCATCGAGTCAATTTGAAGCATGAAGTTTCCAATCACGGTAGACAGAACAATGATATTCTCGTCCTCATCATACCCCACCAAATGTACCCTCTTGTCATTATGCATTCTCCGCGGAAACACACCCTCAAGTGCAATGGTTTTCTGCAGCAGCACCCATTCAATAACACCATCATTGTAAGATTTCCTGTCCCATAATTTGATGGTCAGTTCCGACAAAACAGCAAGGCCAAGTCCACCATCCTCTTTCCGTAATAGCTGAAAACACCGGTGGTCGGTAACATGATTATCTGCTGGCTGTTTGATCACACCAAGACTATGCCTTTCTAAATCAAATGTAAGGACATCACCTCCACACATCAACCAACAAAGTGCATTATTGACAAGTATGCTGGATCTTTCCATAAAGATCGCATCATCCATTGCCATATGGACAATATTTCCCCATGAACCAGATGAAGATTCGTAGAGACAAGCCGATGCACGCATGTATCCCTTGCAGAGCAAGACCAATTTGAATGGGCTTGAAAGGCAATCGCCATGCACATGCCCATCTTTGGCATCCGTGCATAGCACCGTGGCATTTGAATGTGAATAATATTTATAGTCGGTGATCCCTTGTGGAAAAGTCACACGGCGCTGTTGGCGGGTCAGGGGATCCCAAACGACGATCTCGCGCCTCGATGGGAGGACTAGGACAGCGAGGCCATGGCGGGAGCCAGTGAAGCGGGGAAACACGCAGCTCTCTGGCACGGAGAAACGCTTGGAGGGAATGCGGTCAGGCAGGCTATGGATGGGAGCGAAGCCGTGGTTTCTGTCATAGTAATCCCCTACGAAGAAGCCGAGCAGTGGAGGCTTCTGGTGGTGTTTGCGGAAGCGCATGAGGAACTGTGGATCGGAGAAGATGTTGCGCCAAAGCTTGCAGACGAGGGAGGCACGGGGTAGGGACGATGGATTTGGAGGGAGGCGGAGGAGGATCTCTTGGAGGAGGTCCTCGTTGTCGAGCGGGGTCGCTGGCCCCGGCGAGGTACGACGGCGGCTCATCTGAGCTTGGCTTGTATACTTATGTGTAGACTGAATGGGTGAGGAGGGGACAAAAAATCCCCTCAACCGAGTACCATGGCGAGATAGGGCGTTCCTACAAGTGAAGACAGGAAGAGAATTATCAGGAGATGTATACCAACACCCACCGTCGTAAATGAAATTTTCTTGAATTTACAATCTAATCTAGTCTTTGTATGCATCTCTCGATTTCCTTTGGTAAAAATACAGACGGAGAAATTTAATTTCAGTGTACCTCAGACCTTTTTTGGAGGGAAAAAGGAAATAACTTAGTGGAGACACGAATAAATACAAGAGAGGGAAATAGAAGAAATAAAGTATATGCCGGTTTCCCAAAATTTTATTCACCAAATTAAATATACAAGCATGCAAGGAGATTCACTGACACGAAATATAACAAATCCATATTCTCTTATTTTTCCTGAAGAACTGACACGGATGTTTAGTGTATTAACTTCTTTACAACTGAATGCAAGGTACAGATTTGTAGTGTGTATATTGATATTGAGAATCACCAGGACATGTAAAAAAAAAACTGAGATTGGGAAACAACAGATATTACAGGTGCTGACCAGTTTCTCCCAGGGCCGGGCCGGAGCGCCGCCGTCGGTCGCCGGGAGGAACTAGGGTTAGGGGGAAGGAGCTCCGCGGAGGTCGGGTCAGGGCCAAACAGCGGAGATCGGAGGCGACGCCGCGGAGGGCAGTGAAGAAGCGGTGGAGGTCGGGCGGAACGGGGTGCCGGCGGAAGGGTGGCAGCGGACGGCCGCCGGCGCTGGGTCAAGACGCAGCCTCGCGGCAGAGGTTAGAGTATGTTCCTTTTTTTTTTTCTTCCGTCTTCAAATTGCTACTCCGTTAATGGAAATATGATTGCCTCGGGGTACCATGGTCTTTTCCACTGTGTGGAAATATGATTGCCTGCAATGCTTCTAAGGGTGTGTTTGGTTCAGAGGATATGATTTGAGGGATGAGGGCACCTCCAACCACTTGGTTAGGGATAGCCATTTTTTCTGTTTGGTTGAGTGTGTGGGATGAGCCAGTATTGTGTTTGGTTAGAAGGATAATTTGTGGTTGGGACACTGCTCTGCCTAGTCACCGTCTGCTAGTGTGCAAAGCTAAATTGAAAGCTAATAGTGGTGGTATCGTAGGTAGTATATACAACTTGTCCCACAAAAAAGGTGATGTGGCATGCAATTAAGGAAGAAAGAGGATATTAGAGTAACATAGGTAGATACCGTATCATGACACGCAAAACTAAAAAAATTAATGACAAATAAATCTTGTACACATATTTGTATTGAGATTCTACAAAATAATAAATAGAAGGTGATTATAATACTCCTATATGATACTATACATTAGAGATGTAATATCATATATTAGTATCATATGCATGATACTTTTGTACGATACTTCCCACTATGACTAGTCTAACTTAAATTCTACTCCCTCTGTTCCATATTAGAGAACTCCCACATAGGACGTGTTTGGATGGAATATTTGTAACGGTCCCCAATACCAGCGCAAACATAAAACGTTAGATCACGTTTATTTAGATTTTGCTGTAATCGCATACCATGTAAACAAATTCCATCCCAGTTTTCTTTCGATTACGCCCATACCCCTCCGTTAAACAGATGCGTTACCGGTCGTCTTCTCCCGAGCGTCCCATCCCCTGGCTATGTTCTCACCCGCCTCCTCTTGCCAGGCTTTGCTGGTCTCATCCACCTCCTCCAGGCACCCCATGCCGATCTCCTCAGCCTCCTACGGCTACCCCTACGCCGATCTCCTCCGCCTCCCGCGGCCACTCCGGCGGCGTCGGAAGCTCCAGGACTTAGCCGTCCTAACCTAACCCGTCCGCTCCTCCCTCACCATGGATGCGCCGCTGGATCGACTGGATCTGTCGGTTTTCTCACCGGAAATCTCTACTCCCTCGAATTTGCTATTTCCGTGTGCAATATTGTTGATCGTGCGAGGGAGCTATTACCGTTACATAGTTGCACCAAACAGAATTTGATTTGGCCAGGTCGGAGCCTATTACACTTTGTAATTTGTTACCATTACGTTTGCGTTACAACCGCTCGAAACAAACATGTCCATAGATGTATCTAGTACTAAAATAGTACTAGATACATCTATTTGAGAGTCATCTAATATGGAACAGAGGGAGTAACATTTAAAGCACGACAATGCCATATCTTAGCAAAGATATAAAATAAACAGAAAATGTATTTTAACAAGGAAATTATAAGAGGAGCACCTGTCATACAAATAATTACGCCGCATGTACAAAATCATACAACACATTGAAAAATGATAAGATTATTCTAAAACTTGGAACAAGGTGCAAATCTAGTCAAAATTATTTTGGAGAAGACACATGTCACCTTTTTTCTTGGAAAAAACCCTTAAAAATATAATGGATCAACTTTCTTCTTCCACCGCTGACAGGTGGGCCCACATGGGTAATAAGATCAAACATAAAAGATAAAAAAATATATTTAAGGGTTTTTTGAAAAAAGATGGTGCCACGTGTTAGCTCCTAAGTGATGTGTACCAATTTTTACACCTTGTCGCAATTTTAGTACCGGGTAACCCCTTTTAGTATTTTGTATGTCAGGTGCTATACCTTAAGTCCTTAAATTTTATAAAATGTACAAAGTAGAATGTGGTATTTTACCAAATTCCGCTATTGGATATACCGAGTTTCAATTTAGCAAATTTTTAGAAAGATGGCTGGATATACATTCTTTTTAATATGTTTTATCCTTTTCCGAGCCTTTTTCGCCAATGATTCAGAAGGTGGTAAAATTAGAAGATTTCATTTTATCAAGGAAAATTGCAAGATTTCGCATGATAGTGATGAAGTTTAAAGTGGTATTGCACAACAAATCTACAGTTTGGATAGTGTTATTTTCTTTTACGAAACCCTGTTAGAGGGCCAAGTTTATCCAAATTATGATGAAAATCGGGTAAAATACTAAAGAATATACCACAAGCATCAAACACCCATCGCCCACACACAATGCCACCATCACATCAAACACACACCATCAAGACAATGCCCTTCCCACTCGCACACGAGTCACATTGTTCCTATCTACAAATGGTAACCGCCCGTGTGCCACAACAGTTGTGTCAACATCTGAGGCCGTCGCCCAAACTTTCCTGTTAGACCAACCCCCCGATCTCAACGACTGCCCCGATGAGCTTGCAACCCTCGAAGCACCAGGTTGTAACATCCCAAGTATGAAAACTCCCTTTAGAATGTTTGTTTCATGTTTATTAAAGTATTGCATCATGTCATCATATTGTTTCCATTTGTTTTCATTTAGTTTGCATCTGTTTTTCCCTGTTTTCACAATTCAAATTTAAACTTTATTCAAACCTTTATTTCATACTTGCTCTGTTACAATCTTTTTCAAATTATAATGTCAAATCAAACCCTCATTTTGTTTCCAATTATTCCATAATGATCACTTATTAAAATAATGGTTCTGATCAATCAATTGATTCCAAATTGCATTCAAAAATTCAAATCAAAGCACCAAACAGAACCACTTTGATATTATGAATGTTATCAAAACAAATCAACTCATTTTGTTTATAATTAAACATAGGGGTCACCCTATTTAAAAGTTTGTTTTATTAATGATCACTTAAATAAAAATCATCCAAATTGGGTTTAAATACAAACAGCAAGTAAATTTCAAACTTTTTGAAAACAGAACTTAGCATTTGTTTGCTAATGACCTAAATAACTTACCCTAATTTTTCCAAAATTTTTACTAATGTAAAACCTATCAAATTCTTCCAATTCCTTCTTCAGCAAAAAAAAAAACAGGAGAAAGAATAAATTTAAAAAGAAATTTTGGCGCCAAAGGGGAGTGGGCTGCGCCCAGCCCACCTCTTTTCTTCCGCGCGCAGCCCAGCCCAATCACTTAAACAGCGTACCGTTTCGTTTTTTTTCTTTCCTTCTAATCCGTCGTCGCCCCCGTGTACGGCAGGCCATCCGGCCGTGCCACGGCAGCACCTCCGCGAGCAGACGGTGATCGCGCGCCCTCCAGCTCTATAAAGCCGCCCTAGGGCCGCGCGCTGTGCCCTAGCTAACCCTAGGCTCCTGTTCCCCTCGCTCCGCCGCCGATTTCTTTCTCCCTCGCCGTCTTCCCCTCACTGCATCCACCCCACCGGCGAGCTCACCTCTGAACTTCCAATGACAGCCACCACCTCGCAGCGCCAATCCCCCACCTAGCCCCTGGAATCGAACGGCCGCGTCTTCCTCGTCTGTTTAAACACCAGAGCCACCTCGGATATCTTCTGTAGCCTCGCCGCCGTCCACGGACTTGCCGCCGTCGAGTTCGTCACCGGGTCTCTGCAACCACGACCACGCCGGTGAGCCACCGTGGCATCCATCCCTCCTGATCCCTCTCTGTTGTTCGCAAGCACCACCGCATCCTGCACACGCATCCCTGCACCACCAGCAGCAACCACGAGCACGGCATCAACGGCAGATCGCCGCCGGCGACCATGTTTCTGTCAGCTAGTTTCAGTCAGCGCGCGCACATTTGAGTTTCAGTTAACCAGCACGGAAGAATAACTTCACTGCATCTCTGTTTCTGTCAACACACTGAACTTACCGTATTGGCAACAGCGTTAGCGAGCGCGCAGCGAGGGCCTGGGTTCGATCGCTCGGCTCCGCAAATAAAAACCACATTTTTCGCACAGGCGCTGACAGGGTGGCCCCCCCTGTCAGCCACACTGTGGCCACGCAAGCACCCCGTGGTGCCCTGGGCCCTCTGTCAGTGGCTGTGTACAGCCACTGCAGAGTAACAAAAGGTTTTCAACTTTTCTGTTTTAATTTTAATCCCTTAAAAATTACAGAATGGTCCCTAGTTTCAAATTGCTTATAACTTTTATTTTATAACTCCAAATAATGAAAATAAAATATGAGTGTTGATCCAAATTGATTTCTCTATCCAATTATGACATTTGTTTCCTGTTTTGAGTTTTTCAAATGCACTTCAAATTTGAATTCAAATAATTCAATTGCAATTTGCTAAATTTCATAACTATTTCATTCTTAATCCAAATAATGCAAATAAAATATGTTTTCCATGCTATTTCAAATAACCTAGTCAAATATAATTTTTTTTTCATGGTTTGAATAATTTAAATTGCTTAAATAATTTAAACCTTGTTTAAATCATTTAAATTTGATAAAATCATAACTTGCTCAAATTAAATTATTTTTGAACATGCAAAATATGTTTTCAATCTAGAAAAACATAACCTTTTCAAATATGAGTTTTAATTTATGTTTTGAACAAATAAAATTCAAATAAAATTCATGCTTGTTTTAAATTCATTTAAAACTTGTTTAATTTTGTTTAAGTCATAATAAATTCATCCTAATTCCTTTTTCAATATTTGAAACATGTAATCCACCCAAAATTTTATGATCTTTGCAAATATGAATTTTGTTATTTATTTGGCACAATTTTAATTGGTGAAAACAACAAATACTTGTGTGTCACCTTTAAGGAACCAAAAATTCCTTAACTTAATAAATAAAATTCTAATCTGCTAAACCTCATTTCAAATTGGTTCTATTGTTGTCATTTTGTTGTTTTCCTCATCCATGCATCATACTAATCCACCTTCACCTGTTGATTAGTTGGAAAACAAATAATCTAACCAAAATCCATGGGCTTATCATATGCAACTCAAAATTGCATATGTGTCCATTTAAATTGTGTTACCATGTCAACTAGTTTATTTTGATGCATCCATTAAATTGACATGCATCATCCCATGATTGTGCACTATGCCATGATATTGATTGTTTATCTTCCTGTATTGTTTGTTTGCTTCTTCTCGGATAGACAACGACGTTGAGACCGACGATCTTTACGACACCCCTTCTGAGGATCTAGCCCAGTACCCGGCTACTGAGCTTGCATGCAAGTTATCACTCACATGAACCATTGTGTTCCTTTCAACATTGGTTACCGATACTTTCCGTTGTCTATTTCTGCTAGCCCTATGAATAGTTGTTTCTGTTACGAACCTATCACATGATACCCTGAACCCTGATATTGCCTCACCTCCAGTCCTATAACCCGTTGCTTGGGCCCGTGTCTTACTAGCATGCTTAGGGTTGTTTTTGCTCGAGTCTGTTATCAGTTACTTTCTGTTATCATATTTGATTATATTCTGGGGCTCGATGTTAAACAACAACCTGTTAATCTTGAGGTAATAATAAATTGCTGATAAGGCACCGGTAGGAGGCCCGGCGTGGTTTTGAGGCCTGCTAGTGTCGACCCTAATAGGAAAAGGGTCTTGTCTACTGATCCATGATGAGCGCACTATCCGCATGTGGGAAGCGTGTATGGGCGCCCCCCTCAATTTGATTCAATTCGCATCTCGTCCAAATCACCACACTTAGTTCGGGCTTTCCATTTGATGCACGCATATGCAGGTACGAACCCGAGGCCAGGGTGGAACTTTTGTAGTCGGCATTTAGGGCGGCGTGGTCTTCCAGTGCTATGAGGGTCCCCTGTTCTTCGTGGGGCTCGATTAGCCGCGCACGCACAGCACGTGGTGCTTTGGGCTTGATGCGAAGAAGAGTTGAGTTGTGTTGAGTGCCCCGCTTGGTGGGAAAGGCCTTCCCATCTGGCGGGTTATTCTTACGTGTACGGCCAAATTGGTGCACCCTGCAGGGATAAATCTTCTCGAGAAGCCGTGTTTTCCGCGGTTATGGTTGACTTGGTGAAAGTACTGGCTAACAAGTACTCAGAACAACTTACACCTAACTAATGATAACTTGACTAGTCATAGGCTTATTGACACAACAATTTGATCCATCATTAATCCAACTGTGTGAGTTATCCGCGGATTGCTTCTTTGGATAAGGGGCGAGATCCAGGATGGGTTTGTGTGGTGGTTAGTTGTAGTTGGTTACGGTACGCTATCTTATCCCCTCTCTGATAGCCGGAAGTTGTAGTATGTTCTGTAGTTGGTTAGTGCAGCCAGTTGCAGCATCTTTTATATCCCTTCCTTCCGTTGAACCCAAGGCATCTGTGCTTGGTGTTGACGGGCTACACTTTGGTGAACTGTGAGTCTTGCTTGCCAGTACGTTTATGTACTGACCCCTTTGGGGCTGTGGTTTCCGCAGACTACGCTTACGAGGATCCCCGTGACGGCTACTACGTGGAGTTTGAGAAGGCTGCTGACGAGTAGGTAGCGGACCCGGGCAGTATCCGAGACATCGTGGATGGGCTTCGTTTTCTTTTCATTCCCGGCTTCTTAAGCCTATTTGGATTTGTCTGTACTCAGACCCTTTGAATGCTTCCGCTGAGATGTAATGATGTTATGTTGGGACATGTGTCCTTTGGATGATTGTATTTGCTATCTCTGCTCTAGTGAGAGCTATTTGCACCTTATTTCCATCTTTTGTGTCTTAGAGATATGTTGTGTTATCATCTTGTTCTAAGCCGTTGACGTACCATGTGTGTATGGTATGAAGTACGTCAATGGTAGTTTCCTGATTTCTACGGGATAGTTTACATCGACGGTGAATAGTAAAGATTGGTTGTCACACATAAGTGTTGGCCTACTCGTAAGAGATGCGGGTGCCGGTAAGCCCCGTAATCCAATCAAAATACTGTTCAGTTCGTACGATGAGTATCCTCTAGAAGTCCGGGTGCGACAAATGGTATCAGAGCCTGTCTGCCTGTAGGATCCCCTTTTACTGGTCGCAGTTGAGTCTAGAAACTATTTTGTAGCTATATAGGAAAAATGAAACGTGAGAGTAGGAATTCTGCCATTTTTCTTCTTTCCCCACCCACCCACCCTTTTCTGGTAAGGAAGTGCAACGTTGTTTTTCCCTTCTCACCTAAACTTTCAAGTTAGGATTTCACGAATCCTGGTTTCTCTAGGATAGTTATATCTACTAGACCATATGAATGGAGGTGTTTGTGACATGATTTATCATGTTGCCTACTCATGATTGAGAACGGAGGCGTGTAAGCCCCGGAAGCAAATCCTCTATTCCTTAAGCAGTAGATATTGATCCTTTAGAATCCCGGATGGGGTTTTCCATAGTACCTCAGGAGTTTTGGTCTCGTGTTTCCCGATGTTGCTTCGATATCCTGTTCTTCCCAACATCCTTTTCGTCCGTTGAAACCTTGTTGTTGCTTTCCACTTCAGTTCTCTACCGGCGTCTAATCAAAACTTCCCCGATCATCTGCAGATGGATCTCAGGTTCTTCCCGCAGGTGGTTCGGATGACTCGTTGCGAGAGCAATGCCGGTTATCCGGAGATGGTGAGAGACATGGTCACTTATCTGGGGTTCCGTTGGGCACCAGAGTACCAGGTCTACGAGCAGCAGCGAGAGTTTGACCAGACCTACTACCAGGCTATCGTCTACATTCTGTCAGATGATGGCATGAGCGTCGTCCACCGCTACGAGGCAGTAGGTTCCACAGTGGATATGGCCGTGCAGCAGGCAGCTTATGTGAGTCTCACCGTCCTTCGTGCTGACTACTGGGGATTTGACGATTCTATCTATCGCCACATCCCCCGTGGTTACATCACTTCGGAGGGAGCTCATTTCACTCTCTACGACAACCTGGATGTCTACGAGCATGATAACACCAGGCTGCACACCACCGCTCAGTTTGTGAGGCACAGTGACGCAGTTGCCACCACACTCTCTCAGGAGTTGGCTTCAGTCAGAGAGCAGCTCTACCTTGCTTTGACTCGTCTGGCGACGTACACCACAGACTTTGTTGGAGATGAGCGCTTTGCACGTTTCGATCAGCCAGTTGGTCGTTGTCTGCCAGATGCTGGAGGTTACGAGCCGATCAGAGGTCCACTCCTCAACCTCGGTGCTGGTTACACTGGGATTCCACGCTTTGGAGCACAGGGAGTCGACGCTATGTACTTCACCACACCTAGAGTCGCTCTCAGACCACGTCAGATCTACGTGGATCGTCGTTCTACCTACTTTCGTGGGCGTGCTCCTCACCATACCTCTTGTCGTACTACTCACCGCCGTCCTGTGTGATGAGCATGGGAGTACCGATGTATCCATTCTTAGCTATGTTTAGTTATCCTTTGGATTTCGAACCATTTATGGTGTGTTGGATATTCTGATGTATTTGAACATGTGATGATGTACCTGTTGGTTATCTATTCATGCGTCGGAATAATCTCTCTTTCGGTTACCAAGTCTATCCTTTCCTATTGTTGTGCTAAAATGCATGACTATTCAGGATGCCGCCAACAAGGAGCAACCCGCCTGAGCCACCTCCGATCACGGAGCTGTTGACTCAGATGACTCAGGCCGTGATGCAGATGGCCCAGATCCAGGCTAACCAGCACAACAACCAGAATGCTCCGCGAGTCAGCATCAAGGAGTTTCTGAGTCTGGGGCCGAGAGCTTTCGTGGCAACACGGGAGCCTCTGGATGCTGATGACTGGATCAGGGAGATGGCCAGGGCTCTGGACATTTCTCACGTTGCTGAGGAGGACAAAGTCAAGTATGCAACCTACCTACTGAAGGGTCAGGCAGCTACCTGGTGGGAGAACTACCAGACCATGAGAGCTGGATACCCAATCACCTGGGGCTGTTTCAAGGATGCCTTCCTGAAGCACCACATCCCAGATGGTCTCACGGAGAGGATGCGTGAGGAGTTTTGCTCTCTCAAGCAGGGCAAGCTGGACGTCATTGGCTATCAGAACGAGTTCAATCGCCTCGCTCGTTACGCTGGTGATGAGGTGTCCACTGAGGCCAAGAAGATGGCAAGGTTCCGCCGAGGTTTTAACCCGGAAATCAAGTACGCCCTCACCAACATCAAGTGCAAAGACTTCGAGGAGCTCGTGAACATCGCACTCAACGAGGAAAATGGGCGCAAGGCGTTCGAAGAGTCCCGCAAGCACTCGCGTGAGGGTGGTTCCTCCTCCAACATGACCACCCCTCCGCAGAAGCGCCGCATCTGGGTGCCAAATGGTGCTGTCACTAGGGCTCCATATGCCCAAGCTTCTCAAGGCTTCGCTTCCCGCCCACCCAACCCAGCTCAGATGCAGGCTCAGAGGTTCTCAATGGGGCAGCCAAGGCCAGATGCACCTCGTGTCGTCACTTGCTACAAATGCAAGCAGACAGGGCACTATGCTGATAAGTGCACTCAGAGGCAGCTACCTCCACCACCTCGTCGCCCCAACACCAACCAGGCAATGGTGCGTGCTCCTCCGGCTAAAGCCTTCAACTCCAACAACAGGCCTGTCGGGAGGACCGCGAGGGTGAATCATGTCAAGGTCGACAAAGCTGAGGAAGCTGCTGAAGTCGTTCTCGGTACATTCCCCGTTAACTCTAACCCAGCTAAAGTGTTGTTTGATACCGGAGCATCGCATTCTTTCGTGTCAAAGATCTTTGCGACAACAGTTAAACTACCTTTTGTTGGTTTGGGTTCCCCGCTAGTAGTAAACTCCCCTGGAGCAACTATGCAAACTTCCAAGATCAGTCATGAAAATCAGATTCTAATTGGAGGTCACATATTCCTTGTTTCCCTCATTATGCTTGGCAATTCTGACATTGATGTCATTCTTGGCATGGATTGGTTGAAGGCCAATAAAGCTACGATTGATTGTGCTAAGAAGTCGATAACTCTGTTCCACCCTTCTGGCCAGATAGTCTATTCTCCAAATGAATCAAGTTCTGTTCAGCTGTACACCCTCGATGCTAAACCTCTACCTCTACTTGAAAATGTTCCGGTGGTTTGTGAATTCCCTGACGTCTTTCCAGAAGAGTTGCCAGGGATGCCTCCGGACAGAGCAGTTGAGTTCGTGATCGAGCTTGAACCAGGTACTGCTCCAATCTCTAAGCATCCATACAAGATAGCTCCTCCTGAACTGAAATTGTTGAAGGAGCAAATCGATATGTACATGGAGAAAGGTTACATTCAACCTAGTTCCTCTGCTTGGGGTTGCCCAACTCTGCTCGTTGCCAAGAAGGATCAAACAAAGAGACTCGTGGTTGACTATCGTCCTCTCAACGAGAAAACCATCAAAAACAAGTATCCAATTCCTCGTATCGATGATCTTTTTGATCAACTTGCTGGAGCCTCAATATTCTCAAAGTTGGACTTGAGGATGGGTTACCATCAAATAAAGATCAGAAAGGAAGATATTCCAAAAACAGCTTTCACCACTCGTTACGGTCTATATGAATACACCATCATGTCCTTTGGTCTCACCAATGCACCGGCGACATTCTCAAGACTCATGAATTCTGTCTTCCATGAATACCTCGACAAGTTCGTTGTGGTATATCTTGATGACATTCTGGTCTACTCAAAATCCGAGGAAGAGCATGGAGAACCTTCGTCTCACTCTCATGAAACTTCGCGAGCATCGTCTGTATGCCAAGTTCTCCAAATGTGAGTTCTGGATTCCAGAAGTTGCTTACCTTGGTCATGTCATATCCGCCAAGGGCATAGCCATTGATCCAGAAAAGGTTAAAGCAATTGTTGATTGGAAACCTCCTAAGACGGTGAAGCAAGTCAGAAGTTTTCTTGGCTTGGCTAGCTATTGCCGTCGTTTCGTCCAAAACTTTTCCAAGATTGCCAAACCTCTCACTGATCTCACAAAGAAGGACAAGAAGTTCGTTTGGTCTCCACAATGTGATGAAAGTTTCAATCTCCTGAAGACTAAACTCACTTCTACACCAGTTCTGGTTGGCCCAGATACTACCAAACCTTTCCAGATATTCTGCGATGCATCTCTCCAAGGTCTAGGTGCAGTTCTTATGCAAGAACGTCAAGTTGTGGCTTATGCTTCACGTCAGTTGAATGCCCATGAGCAAAACTATCCCACACATGACCTAGAACTTGCAGCAGTTGTGTTTGCCCTCAAGAAATGGAGGCAATACTTGTTGGGTAACCGCACTGAAATCTTTTCCGATCATAAAAGTCTGAAATACATCTTCACTCAACCAGATCTAAACCTCAGGCAAAGGAGATGGATTGAAAAGATTAAGGACTTTGATCTCACCATTTCTTACACTCCAGGCAAGGCTAATGTTATGGCCGATGCTCTCAGTCGCAAGTCATATTGCAATAATTCATGATCATGGAAAGCCAACCTCCACTTCATGAAGAATTACAGAAGCTGAACCTTGGTCTTGTTCCTCAAGGCTATCTTGCTAGCTTGACAGCCAGTCCAACTCTCGAGGACAAGATTCGTTTTGAACAACTTCGTGATGCTGAAATCAAGAAGATGGTAGAACACATCAAAGAAGGCAAGGAGAAATTTAAGTCCTTCTCAGTTGATGACAAAGGAACTGTGTTCTTCGAAGGACGCATTGCAGTTCCTCAAGTTCAAAGTCTCAAAGATATCATTCTCAAGGAGGCTCATGAAACTCCTCTATCCATTCACCCTGGAAGTACAAAGATGTACCAGGATCTTAAGACACTGTATTGGTGGCCTGGCATGAAACGTGAAATTGCTCAATACGTTTCTGAATGCGATGTTTGTCAACGTGTTAAGGCAGTCCATCAGAAAACAGCCGGTCTACTCCAACCTCTGAAAATTCCTGAGTGGAAGTGGGGCATGATTGAAATGGACTTCGTCACTGGTTTTCCAAAGTCCAAGAAGGGCAACGATGCAATTTTCGTTGTTATTGATCGTCTCACTAAAGTATCTCACTTCTTTGCTGTCAAAGAAACAATATCAGCTAGCCAGTTAGCAGAACTCTACACAGCAAAGATTGTTCCTCTTCATGGTGTTCCATTGGAAATAAGCTCAGACCGTGGAAGCATATTCACTTCTCATTTCTGGAAGAGTTTTCAAGAAGCATTGGGCACCAAACTTCTTTTCAGCACAGCTTATCACCCTCAGTCTCAGGGGCAAGTCGAAAGAGTCAATCAGATTCTCGAGGATATGCTCAGAGCATGTGGTATCTCCTTTGGCATGAAATGGGAGGATTGCCTTCCATATGCTGAATTCTCCTACAACAACAGCTACCAGGCAAGCCTAGGCATGGCACCATTTGAAGCACTCTATGGCCGCAGATGCAGGAGTCCATTCAATTGGTCTGGAGCTGGTGAACGTTCACTCTTAGGCCGTGACATTGTTAAGGAAGCCGAGGAGAAAGTTCGCATCATTCGTGACAATCTCAAGATTGCTCAGTCTCGACAGAAAAGCTACTATGACAGCAAGCACAGGGATATGATCTATGCACCTGGTGACAAGGCATATCTACGTGTAACTCCCCTCAGAGGCACTCATCGTTTTGGTGTGAAAGGAAAGCTTGCACCAAGATACATTGGTCCTTTCAACATTCTCTCAAGGCGTGCGGAAAATGCCTATCGTCTTGAACTTCCAGAAAAGCTATCCAAGGTGCACGATGTGTTTCACGTGTCACAGCTCAAGAAGTGTTTCAAAGATCCAGATCGTGCAGTTGATCATGATTCCATTGAACTGCAAGATGATCTATCTTATGAGGAGCACCCTGTTCGTATTCTCGATGAGACCGAGCGTAAGACTCGCAACAAGAGCACTAAGTTCTTGAAAGTGAAGTGGTCGCATCATTCCGATAAAGAGGCAACGTGGGAGACCGAAGAGGATCTTCGCAAGAAGTATCCGGACCTTTTCCTTTCTCAGTAGGAATCTCGGGGCGCGATTCCTTCAAGGGGGGGGGGGCGTTTTGTAACATCCCAAGTATGAAAACTCCCTTTAGAATGTTTGTTTCATGTTTATTAAAGTATTGCATCATGTCATCATATTGTTTCCATTTGTTTTCATTTAGTTTGCATCTGTTTTTCCCTGTTTTCACAATTCAAATTTAAACTTTATTCAAACCTTTATTTCATACTTGCTCTGTTACAATCTTTTTCAAATTATAATGTCAAATCAAACCCTCATTTTGTTTCCAATTATTCCATAATGATCACTTATTAAAATAATGGTTTTGTTCAATCAATTGATTCTAAATTGCATTCAAAAATTCAAATCAAAGCACCAAACAGAACCACTTTGAAATTATGAATGTTATCAAAACAAATCAACTCATTTTGTTTATAATTAAACATAGGGGTCTCCCTATTTAAAAGTTTATTTTATTAATGATCACTTAAATAAAAATCATCCAAATTGGGTTTAAATACAAACAGCAAGTAAATTTCAAACTTTTTGAAAACAGAACTTAGCATTTGTTTGCTAATGACCTAAATAACTGACCCTAATTTTCCCAAAAATTTTACTAATGTAAAACCTATCAAATTCTTCCAATTCCTTTTTCAGCAAAAAAAATAGGAGAAAGAAAAAATTTAAAAAGAAATTTTGGTGCCAAAGGGGAGTGGGCTGCGCCCAGCCCACCTCTTTTCTTCCGTGCGCAGCCCAGCCCAATCACTTAAACAGCGTACCGTTTCGTTTTTTTTTCTTTCCTTCTAATCCGTCGTCGCCCCCGTGTACGGCAGGCCATCCGGCCGTGCCACGGCGGCACCTCCGCGAGCAGACGGTGGTCGCGCGCCCTCCAGCTCTATAAAGCCGCCCTAGGGCCGCGCGCTGTGCCCTAGCTAACCCTAGGCTCCTGTTCCCCTCGCTCCGCCGCCGATTTCTTTCTCCCTCGACGTCTTCCCCTAACTGCATCCACCCCACCGACGAGCTCACCTCTGAACTTCCAATGGCAGCCACCACCTCGCAGCGCCAATCCCCCACCTAGCCCCTGGAATCGAACGGCCGCGTCTTCCTCGTCTGTTTAAACACCAGAGCCACCTCGGATATCTTGTGTAGCCTCGCCGCCGTCCACGGACTTGCCGCCGTCGAGTTCGTCACCGGGCCTCTGCAACCACGACCACGCCGGTGAGCCACCGTGGCATCCATCCCTCCTGCTCCCTCTCTGTTGTTCGCAAGCACCACCGCATCCTGCACACGCATCCCTGCACCACCAGCAGCAACCACGAGCACGGCATCAACGGCAGATCGCCGCCGGCGACCATGTTTCTGTCAGCTAGTTTCAGTCAGCGCGCGCACATTTGAGTTTCAGTTAACCAGCACGGAAGAATAACTTCACTGCATCTCTATTTCTGTCAACACACTGAACTTACCGTATTGGCATCAGCGTTAGCGAGCGCGCAGCGAGGGCCTGGGTTCGATCCCTCGGCTCCGCAAATAAAAACCACATTTTTCGCACAGGCGCTGACAGGGTGGCCCCCCTGTCAGCCACACTGTGGCCACGCAAGCACCCCGTGGTGCCCTGGGCCCTCTGTCAGTGGCTGTGTACAGCCACTGCAGAGTAACAAAAGGTTTTCAACTTTTCTGTTTTAATTTTAATCCCTTAAAAATTACAGAATGGTCCCTAGTTTCAAATTGCTTATAACTTTTATTTTATAACTCCAAATAATGAAAATAAAATATGTGTGTTGATCCAAATTGATTTCTCTATCCAATTATGACATTTGTTTCCTGTTTTGAGTTTTTCAAATGCACTTCAAATTTGAATTCAAATAATTCAATTGCAATTTGCTAAATTTCATAACTATTTCATTCTTAATCCAAATAATGCAAATAAAATATGTTTTCCATGCTATTTCAAATAACCTAGTCAAATATAAATTTTGTTTCATGGTTTGAATAATTTAAATTGCTTAAATAATTTAAACCTTGTTTAAATCATTTAAATTTGATAAAATCATAACTTGCTCAAATTAAATTATTTTTGAACATACAAAATATGTTTTCAATCTAAAAAAACATAACCTTTTCAAATATGAGTTTGAATTTATGTTTTGAACAAATAAAATTCATGCTTGTTTTAAATTCATTTAAAACTTGTTTAATTTTGTTTAAGTCATAATAAATTCATCCTAATTCCTTTTTCAATATTTGAAACATGTAATCCACCCAAAATTTTATGATCTTTGCAAATATGAATTTTGTTATTTATTTGGCACAATTTTAATTGGTGAAAACAACAAATACTTGTGTGTCACCTTTAAGGAACCAAAAATTCCTTAACTTAATAAATAAAATTCTAAATTGCTAAACCTCATTTCAAATTGGTTCTATTGTTGTCATTTTGTTGTTTTCCTCATCCATGCATCATACTAATCCACCTTCACCTGTTGATTAGTTGGAAAACAAATAATCTAACCAAAATCCATGGGCTTATCATATGCAACTCAAAATTGCATATGTGTCCATTTAAATTGTGTTACCATGTCAACTAGTTTATTTTGATGCATCCATTAAATTGACATGCATCATCCCATGATTGTGCACTATGCCATGATATTGATTGTTTATCTTCCTGTATTGTTTGTTTGCTTCTTCTCGGATAGACGACGACGTTGAGACCGACGATCTTTACGACACCCCTTCTGAGGATCTAGCCCAGTACCCGGCTACTGAGTTTGCAGGCAAGTTATCACTCACATGAACCATTGTGTTCCTTTCAACATTGGTTACCGATACTTTCCGTTGTCTATTTCTGCTAGCCCTATGAATAGTTGTTTCTGTTACGAACCTATCACATGATACCCTGAACCCTGATATTGCCTCACCTCCAATCCTATAACCCGTTGCTTGGGCCCGTGTCTTACTAGCATGCTTAGGGTTGTTTTTGCTCGAGTCTGTTATCAGTTACTTTCTGTTATCATATTTGATTATATTCTGGGGCTCGATGTTAAACAAACTGTTAATCTTGAGGTAATAATAAATTGCTGATAAGGCACCGGCAGGAGGCCCGGCGTGGTTTTGAGGCCTGCTAGTGTCGACCCTAATAGGAAAAGGGTCTTGTCTACTGATCCATGATGAGCGCACTATCCGCATGTGGGAAGCGTGTATGGGCGGCCCCCTCAATTTGATTCGATTCGCATCTCGTCCAAATCACCACACTTAGTTCGGGCTTTCCATTTGATGCACGCATATGCAGGTATGAACCCGAGGCCAGGGTGGAACTTTTGTAGTCGGCATTTAGGGCGGCGTGGTCTTCCAGTGCTATGAGGGTCCCCTGTTCTTCGTGGGGCTCGGTTAGCCGCGCACGCACAGCACGTGGTGCTTTGGGCTTGATGCGAAGAAGAGTTGAGTTGTGTTGAGTGCCCCGCTTGGTGGGAAAGGCCTTCCCATCTGGCGGGTTATTCTTACGTGTACGGCCAAATTGGTGCACCCCTGCAGGGATAAATCTTCTCGAGAAGCCGTGTTTTCCGCGGTTATGGTTGACTTGGTGAAAGTACCGGCTAACAAGTACTCAGAACAACTTACACCTAACTAATGATAACTTGACTAGTAATGGGCTTATTGACACAACAATTTGATCCATCATTAATCCAACTGTGTGAGTTATCCTCGGATTGCTTCTTTGGATAAGGGGCGAGATCCAGGATGGGTTTGTGTGGTGGTTAGTTGTAGTTGGTTACGGTACGCTATCTTATCCCCTCTCTGATAGCCGGAAGTTGTAGTATGTTCTGTAGTTGGTTAGTGCAGCCAGTTGCAGCATCTTTTATATCCCTTCCTTCCGTTGAACCCAAGGCATCTGTGCTTGGTGTTGACGGGCTACACTTTGGTGAACTGTGAGTCTTGCTTGCCAGTACGTTTATGTACTGACCCCTTTGGGGCTGTGGTTTCCGCAGACTACGCTTACGAGGATCCCCGTGACGGCTACTACGTGGAGTTTGACGAGGTTGCTGACGAGTAGGTAGCGGACCCGGGCAGGATCCGAGACATCGTGGATGGGCTTCGTTTTCTTTTCATTCCCGGCTTCTTAAGCCTATTTGGATTTGTCTGTACTCAGACCCTTTGAATGCTTCCGCTGAGATGTAATGATGTTATGTTGGGACATGTGTCCTTTGGATGATTGTATTTGCTATCTCTGCTCTAGTGAGAGCTATTTGCACCTTATTTCCATCTTTTGTGTCTTAGAGATATGTTGTGTTATCATCTTGTTCTAAGCCGTTGACGTACCATGTGTGTATGGTATGAAGTACGTCAATGGTAGTGTCCTGATTTCTACGGGATAGTTTACATCGACGGTGAATAGTAAAGATTGGTTGTCACACATAAGTGTTGGCCTACTCGTAAGAGATGCGGGTGCCGGTAAGCCCCGTAATCCAATCAAAATACTGTTCAGTTCGTATGATGAGTATCCTCTAGAAGTCCGGGTGCGACACAGGTCTCCACCCGTTTCACACATGCCACAATCGAATCCCATGGGGCCATCACCGCATAACATCCCAAGGCCGCTTCCTCGGCGTACATCCAACATCCACGAGGAAACCGTACGCAATGGCCACAACTCCCCTAGATGGTCAAGATCTCAAGGCGGTGCCTTGAAGAAGCAAGTGGTGTTTCCACTGCCTACTCGAAGAGATTTTGCTTTCATTCGGAGAACCCTTGACCATCACGAGGGCAGGGGCGTATTTCCACGATGATGACCTCAAGAAGGAATAATGATGCAAGAATGCACCGTCATTTCCGACACGCAGGAGATAGGGTGGCTTCGGAGGGAGACAGAGTAGGATCTCCTCGAGGATATCATCGTTTTCGAGTTGGGATGCCGGCCCCAGGCTAGAACTAGCATATCATCATCAAGGACCTTGGACATGGGGTCTACCAGGGTTAGGGAAAACTGCAACCTCTTTCCATTGACACATGTCGTGCTTTGAATGGAATAGGCACTGAAATAACAAGAAAATGTGATGACCGATGACTTACTTCTTTGATTGACATGGTTGCAAACACAACAAATATAATTAGTGGATTGGTTTCATTAATTATTATATGATAGAAAACAATAAACACATAACAAGAAAACATGGGCAAAGCTACTTGGTGTAACCCCCAATATTTTTTCCCTTACTTATCATCTAAAATGGTATTTTGCATCGGGTCAGCCAGTCAGGTATGCATCAGGCATCCAAATTTCCACCCGCAAGACTATATTATCAATAGGGCTTCAAGATCATTGTTGCTCCAGCTCCGCCCCTGCAAACAAACATCCATATTTGCATTGAAGATATAAATGTATTGTAAAACATCAGATCGATGCAGCACACAGGTGTAATCAAACAAACCGATTTCTTCGGTCAATGTGTCTCACACGTGGTGCTTGATGGTGCAGATCTTGCACTCGTTGGGAACCCCAAGAGGAAGGTATGAAGAGAATAGTAGCAAGTTTCCCTCATAAAGAAACCAAGGTTGAATCGAGTAGTAGGAGAAACAAATCACTTCCGAAGGTTGATGTAGCTGATATTGGCAGGACACGCTACCGGTTCAGCAGCAACGTGGAACCTACACAACACAATCAAATCACTTTGCCCCAACGAAGCAGTGAGGTTGCCAATCTCACCGGTTTTGCTGGAAACAAAGAGGTTAAACGTATGGTGTGGAAAACAGTAGCATCAGTATGAAAACAATGATCGTAGTGGTTGTATTATCAGTATAAAGGAAATGGGCCGGGTCCGCAATTCACTAGTGGTGTCTCTCCATAAAATATAGATAACATGTTGGGTAAAAAAATTATAGCTGGGCAATTGACAGATATAAAGGCTGCACTGTAGTGCATATGCATGACATGATGATTACTATGCGATTCATGCGGGCATTACAACAAGATTCATTGACCGTTATCCAACTGCATCTATGACTAATAATCCACCCTCAGAATGTCATCTAAGCAAACCTTGGGTATTAAGTTGCAAGCAACAGATAATCACATTAAGCAAAGTGTGTAATGTAAATAATGTAAACATCATTGTTTTCTCCCTAATGGCAACATCACATCCCCCACCCGTTACGTTTCTGTCACTCGAGTGTGAGTAAAAGGGAGGCATGAACCCACTATCAATCATAAATACTCCCTTTTGGAGGTACAAGCATCTACTAGCAATGGAGAGCATGCAAGATCATAAATAACATACACATGAATAAAACATGATAGATTGATAATCATTGGACATAGCATTCAATATTCATCGGATCCCAGCAAATACAACATGTAGCATTACAATAAGATGATCTTGATCATGTTAGGCAGCTCACAAGATCTAAACATGAGGCATAAAAAGGAGAGAACAACCATCTGGCTACTGTTATGGACCCGTAGTCCAAGGATGAACTACCCACACATCATTCTGGAGGCGGGCAAGGTGGTGTACAGCCCTCCGGTGATGAATTCCCCTCCCGACAGGGTGCCGGGGAGAGCTCCAGAACCCTCCCGAACTAGGGTTGACGATGACGGTGGCTACGGATGTTTTTGGTGGAAAAGACTCAGGGTATCTAGGGTTAACCCGTGAAGAGGTATAAATAGTTGACAGGGAAACGTCGGTGGGCAGCCAGGGGGCCCACACCACTCCTGGGCGCGGCCAGAGGGGGGGGGGGGACCGCCCTATGTCTTGTGGCCCCTATGGCCCCCTCTGGGTCCCCTCCGGACTCCGTGTCCGTGAAAAATTTCTAAGACTTTTGGCTTTTATTTCGTCCAATTCCGAATATATTTCGAAAAACTTTTTGAAATAAAAAACAGCATAAAGCAGGAACTGGCTCTATGGCATCTTGTCAATAGGTTAGTCCTAGAAAATTGATAAAAATGGCATAAAGTGTATATGAAACATGTAGGAGATTGTATGAAAATAACATGGAACATCAGAAATTATGGATATGTTTATGACGTATCAACATCCCCAAGCTTAGTTCCTACTTGTCCTCGGGTAGGTAAATGATAAAAACAAATAAATAATTTCTGAGGTGATGCTACCAACATAAACTTGATCATCATAGTAATGTAAAAGCATGCAAACTAGGATCAAATGAGTAAGGGTTGTGGTTTATAGTTGATATCAAATAGAATAATGTATAAACCATTAGGAATAACAAAGTAAAACTTTTCAATTAATCAATACTAAAAGACAATCAACCGTGCAAGGTTTATTAAAGGTGATTTAAGCTTCAAGAACAACAATATAATCATCCAAGGCATCAAACTCTCACAACAACTCCTGTTAGGATCCAGTCAAGGGACAACAATATGCACGTAGGAAAATCATTAAGATATTTGTGCACTAAAAACAAGCAAGCGTTCTGTATTGGTCCCTAGCGCCAAGATGTTATGGCTAGAAGAACATTATGGGGGGGTTTGGATGGTCAATGGAAGAAAGTCTCACACAACTGAAAGTGATCATTAGACAATAGTAAGTCTTATAATCGAAGTTATGCAAGGAGTAGTGATTGCCACACAACGGATGCACAAAGAGCTATAAGTGTATGAAAGCTCTCCTATGGAACTAGTGGGGGTGCATCCAACTTGCTTTCTCACGAAGACCTAGAGAACTTTTGATGAGGCTCTACATTGGAATATACAAGCCAAGTTCTATAACGTAAAGTTCCCCACATAGTTATGAAAGTCATAATATGAAAAATCTCTCCAAATTGAAGTATTGGTGCTAAGAGCATCTCCAACATCATTTACATATAGGATTTGTAAAAACTTGTTATAGCAAGATGAGAGAGAAGATTTAACAATCCAAACCAACTTGTGCTTTCGCAGCCTTTGTATAATGGATAGCTATATTTGCACAAAACACACAATGACATGTGGGGACAAGTTGTCATACACACTACACAGTAGTATACACACATATACATGTATAGTACCACCTCATACACGGGTACATATACATATATTCCACACAACATGCACGAGTGCATGTATATGTACGCATACAAAAATCCTTGTAAAAAATATATACAACACACACGTATATTTCGCACAACATGAACGGGTGCACGTATATGTACACATACAATAATCTGAACAAAATATACAGAACACACACGTAAACAAAAGTGCAACAACAAAAAAGTCCATGCAAAAAAAAAAATACACACACGCACCCAACATGCACGTACACAGAGCACACGTACATACGCACGCACCCAGCACGATACACAACACACACATCACACATGGCCCACATGTCATTGAGCCAAAAATATCAAGGGGACCACTTTGGGAGGCTTTGTAAAATTATAGCAAGTGGCCTCTCCACTTTGTAAATATACAAAGTGAGGGTGCAGATTTAGGAAGCTTTGTAAAATTTTTGGTGGGGGGACCACTTATACAAAGTCTGCTGGAGCACGATTTTGATGTTGGATTTGTATATTTTCAGTTTTTACAAATCCTAGCCAAATATGCAAAGGCTGTTGGAGATGCTCTAAATAAGCACATGTGTGGAATAAATGATAGTAGTGTTGCCCCCTCTCTCTTTATTATCTCTCTTTGCCCCCCTTTTTTGGGCTTTTTCTCTTTATTGTTTTTTATATATAACCTCACTGGTAGGGGCAACATTCTATTTTATAATGAATCATCCCATTTTGGCACTCATAAATCAAACTGAAATATCTCTGATGTATATAAAACTAAATGCTCCTGCCAATGTAGCAGTATGCAAAATAACAATGAGGCATGGCATCAAGTAACATAACGAAAATGGATGTTGTATGGCAATATATCTCGGAATGGCTATAGAAATGCCATGGTAGGTAGGTATGGTGGTTGTTTTGAGGAAGATTTTTTTTTTCCTTATGTGTAGAAGAACAAAGTTCTCCCACGGGGTTTGGATGCACTGGCAAAGTTTGCATCAACTCTCAATGTGTGAATGGGCAATGCACAGTACCGAAGAGGCTACCAAATATGGATGGTGGAAGTGCCAGAAAACCGCAACATAGAACTCACCAGTTAAAAGATTACAACTAAAATTATGATCCTACAAGGCATAATGAAAACCACTCCAAGAGGGCCCGTGGCAGTGACAAGTCACTGTTAGCTACCCCGACCGTAGAGCGTAACAAAAAGCCATTATGATTGCTATCAACAAAGGACTCATTTACCGTTATCCTATCAAGTGGTTGTTTGAGTGTGTCACAGTTTCAAGCTTTTAGACCAACCATTAATTGGTTTTACTCTACTGAACCAACAATTTTACCATTAAGCATATTAATATATTAAAACAACAACAAATAATCAAGTGAAACAGTTTAGTGATCTACAAAAATATGCTAGTTTTTCCGGTATACCATCTACCACATGTAGCATTTTCTATTTCCATCAAGCACCAGTCAATATATATTTTAACACAAACTCTACAAATAATATAGCAATGAAACAAGAGAGTACTAATACTACTCTACTAGAACTAACATATCTGAATAAGCGATGCATGAAAAACATGAGCTAAAAAGATTACATCAGCTAGAAGAAAAACTAAGAATACGAGCATAATGAGTATTCATACGAAAATGCAGCATGTATCTCTCCCACACAAGAATTCTGGGTACCAAACATATTTATTGCAGCAAGAGAAAAAACAAACATACGCTCCAAGTAAAATGCTTAAGATGTGACCAAACAAAAATATAGTTTCACAAGAAGTGACCTGATAAATTGTTGATGAAGAAGGAGATGCATTGGTGAATGATCGAGCGGTTAACTAGAGGGGGGGGGGGGGTGAATAGGTTAACTACAAATTTTAGCTTCTTTTTCAAGTTAACAAGGTAATGCTCAAATATAGATTATCTATATTACGCAACTAGGTGAACAATCCTATATGTTGAGCAAGTACAACTAGCACAAGGTGAATATATGACTAAGCTAGTAGTAACTAGTAAAGGTAAGTTGAGGAATAACCGAACATAATGACACGAAGATTTATCCCGAAGTTCACTTCCCAATGGAAGCTAATCTCCATTGGAGCGGTGCGGTGCCACCAAAGTGGAACACCGAGTAGCCCTTAAATGGCACACTGTATCTCCTTCGATTCCTTCCACCATGTGGATAGGCTCGAATCACTATGTTGCCGTTGAGGTTGACAACTAGAACCTTTACAAGGATGAGGCACACTGCACAAAATTGGAGGGTCCTCACCGAATCCCGAGAGCCACCAAGACTCCGAGAAACAAGATCCACAAGCACAAGAGCTCCGGGGATATCAACAAGGCTCCAAGCTCCGATGAGCTAAGAGCAACAAGATTCTTGGCTTCGATGAACTAAGAATAACAAGATCCCTAAAGGATGAGTGGGTGGATTTCTAATCGACTTGGTGGAGTTGTAGATCGGTGGTGTCTCCTTCAAATCCCAAAGTATCACGAGCTTTGGTTGGGGATATGAGGAGTTGATTGAGACTGAGCTTGGTCAATCAATGGTGGAGAGAGAGTGAGTGTGATTGACACTTTCTAAAGGTGGAAGAAGATCCCTTTTTATACCGGGTACGAGAAAACGGTCGTTGGGGGGGGGGGACCCCTCACTCTGCAGCCCACCCCGGCCTAAGGGGCCGGCCAGGAGCGACCAGGGCAGGTCCAAACCCCACCCCGGCCTAGAGGCCCGACCAGGGGCCGACGTGGACAGAGCACGAGCCGGGGACCCCTTCCCACCCGACCTGGGGCCAGCGTGGACGAAGTAGGGAGGCCGGGGCAACGCCTAGCCCAGCCTGGGGGGCCCGGCCAGGCCGGCGTGAATGGGAGCTGGGGCCGGGGACCCACCCGAAGGGTCCGGCCTGGGGCCGGCTCGGGGATGCGCTGAGGCCGGGGGTGGGGGTGCCCGGCCAAGGAGGCCGGCTCCCCTATTTTCTCCTCTTCTTTTCTCTTTTCTTTTCCTCCTTTCTTCTTATCTTTTCTCCCTTTTTGCTATCCACCGTATGCATGGTCAAGGAGATATATGATTGCATTTTATCCATGATATGCTCTGAGCAAATTAAGGAAACCATTAGATCTTCCAAATGTTGTGATCAAACACCGAAAACAAGATTAGGAACAATGTCCTTTCAATCTCCCCCTTTTTTATGTTTGATGACAACATACTGATTTGCATTAAGGATAATTTATCATATATATTTGCAAAGAGATAAAAATTATAGTGGTACTCCCACTATTTGTGTGCCCAACCTTGAGACATATATATTTGATGAACACATGGAGTGCAACTATCATAATTCTCTTTTCACACTATGTTTTATAGAACAATAGGGTATGTGATGCTAGCATGATACACCTATGTGAAGTATGAAGATTATCCGAACATGATTTAGCACTATAGATGGACATGTATAGGCAAAGCGTTTGTTGATACAACTTTGAACTAAAAGTGACTATTCATGTATAGGCATAATGTTATCTATATATAAGTGATTGTATTGCACACAAAATAGATCTCACCATAGCATTCTTCTCATAGTGGTAGATAGATAAAGAATAACCTCATTATGGCTTCATCACATTAATTAGTGGGTAGATAGATAGTATGATAGCCTTGCTATGATCTTCAACACATCAAATATCACATTGCATAATAGATAGATAGATAGCACGATGAATAAATAGAGACATAGTCTTACAATAGTACCAAGGTTCAACAAAGCACACATATAGTAGCATCAACTAAGATCGAGGGAAATAAAACGATGATAAAACGCAAATGGATGCATGGTATGCAATGCAATGCGTGAGTATTTCTCCCCCTTGGCATCAAGACACCAAAAAGGGAGAAAATGATGCACATCCAATCACTCGTCATCATCCATCTCATCATCCTCCGCGGCAACGTCCTCGGGAGGGCCCTGACTGGTACGAGCAGGAGCTGTATAGGAGCCCGCAAAAGAGCCGAGAGAGGTAGCGTCATCGCCAAGCCAATAGGTGTGCTAGGACTTCCATTGAGCCTCTGGGATCTCATCTGAGCTAGAAGAGCTGTGTGGGAGCTGTAGAGCTGTCATGATAGCCCGCTGATTGCGACGAGAGGCCTTGCCCTTGCGATAGGCCTGATAGTCCTGCTGCTGCTTGTCAATGAAGAAGCAGTTCATCTTCTGGAGTGCCCGCTTAATGCTGAAGGTGTCAAAAGCGGGGCCAGTAGGAGCTGGAGAAGGAGAACGACGGACACCCTGAGAGGTACTAGGCGCCGATGACAGTGTGCGGGTACGCTTAGGGCGTTGAGCAGCAGCTAACTCAGCCTCAGCCTCCGAGATAAGAACAACCATCTTGGGAGTCACCTTGGCATAGTTGTTGACAAGACCAACTGGGATCTTGGACTCAATGAGGATCTGAAGGTAGGAGCCATAGATGGATACCCTCTTGTCGCGAACCACGGTCCTCATCTCATGCCACATGAAATCCAAAATGTCCAATTGCTTGTTGTTCCTCATAGCAGTGCCGATGTGAAAGAGAAGATTGATCAACCATTTTCGGAGCTCACCCTTCTCACAAAACTTGACATTTATAGTGTTCCGGAGAATTGTGTGCACAATGTACCAAAACTCATAGAAATACTTGACCTTGGGATAGTGCTGAGATCCGGTACCTTCTGGGTAGCAGTGACGCAAACCATCCTTAGCCTTCATAATATACTTTGGATCACCATGGATGCGAATGTACCTATAATCATTAAAGATGATCGGTGGAACACCAATAAGAGTACCAAACTCTTCCATGGTAGCAGTACACAGAACACCACTACTCATCCAAGTCAAAGTATGAGGACCCTCAGTGGAGAAGAAAACAGTGGCATAGAACTCCTTCAGCAACTCAGGGGCAAATGGGTGAGCATTGTTAGCACCCATGAGAGGAGTGAGACCATGAAAATCCATAAGCTCCATGACCCCGGGACAATGCGTGCGGGCTGCATCCACATCAAAGAAGTGATGATCCACGTAGCTGTTCTGGAGTTTGCCAAGGATGAACTCATACATTACCTGATGCATTTTGCAGAAAAACCGTGGGTCGGCACAAGTACTCTGACCAAACGCATATGGGTTGAACTTCAGCCGGGCCTCCTCAAAATCAGTGGAACACAGACCACCCCAATTCTTGACCATGGGCTCAGCTGGATTGATAGGAATGGAAGAATCCTGTCTCGGAGTAGAGCCTGTGACAGCGGCAACACTTTTCTTGCGGGGACGAAGAGCACGGTGTGCATCGAAATCACCTGAGAGAGATGATGCATGGATATGGACAATTATGGTTAAGTGCACATGGTCGTTGTTGAATTAAAAAATATTCCATTATTATGAGTGATAGCGACACGGGTGGGAAGCAATAATCAACTAGTGAGTAAAACCTAACTACATCACAGCATGCTGTAAATTAAAGAAAGTGGTTGTGTGTTGTGTTTGTTTTTATTTCTTTATTTAGCATGATAATAAGTGAGTGGCAAGTGTGAACTATATCATAGCATGGCAAGTGAGCACGATATCATGGCATAGTGGAAAAGAAAAAAACGTTGTACTACGAGACTACTTCGTGAGGAACACAACTAGATGATGGTAATGAAGCTAGGTTAGGGCTAGGGGTACATATGAACTATGTGAGATGTATCATGAACCCTAGGGGAAAAATTTACACCCTAAATCAATGAACCAAACTAGTATACCGATAGAGATGAAGCACATACAACACGGTATAGAGTAGAGGCCCAAGAGATTACCCGAGTTGGATGCCATCTTCCAAAAAAAATTCACACAAAAACACGTGAGACGATCTCCCCCAATAGTGAACCAAAGATGAATCCGTGGGGAGGAGATGGTGGAGAAGGACGGGGGCTTGCAGATCTGTGATTTTGAGTGGTAGGGGTGGACTAGGGTGTGGGGGGGAAGGGGGGATGAGAGCTCCAAGGAGGGGCTCCAATGGTGGTGGTTGGTGGGAGGGAGAAGGGGAGTGGGTGATGGGATCGGGTGGGGGTGCCCGTGTGTGTGTTTGTGTGCGTGCTGTGCGTGCGTGTGTGCGTGCAGGCGCGCCCCGGCCTGGGGAGCTGGCCAGGCCGGCGGGTGGCCGGGCGTCCCAGCCTGGACCTCGGCCTGGGGCCGGCACGGCGGTGGGCGAGGCCGGGCAGGTGGCCGAGCAGGTCGGCCTAGGCCCCGGCTTGGGGTCGGCGTGGGAGGGGGGGCGAGGCCGGGCATAGGGCAGAGTCAGCCGGCCAGGCCGGACGGTTAGGACGGATTTCGAAAAAAGAAATTTTTTTTGTTTCCCCCTTTTTTCGAATCTAAATTTTTGGACTAGTGTCAAAACAATATTTTTTTCATATGTTTGTTAAGCAAACCATACTTTTATTTAGCAAATTTGTTACTTGACCCTGTGCACAAATAAAATGAGTATGATGATTTTCATATGCACACAATGGAGAAAAGTAAAAGGAAATTAAGCAACATTGGTGCAATATGAAATATGAAGAACATAAATGCATATGAGTGAAGCACAAAATGTCTCATTGATGACTCCCAAGTGCAGGAGATCAATTGTAGTACCTTTCGATAAGTATTTGAGTGTCGAACCCACGAGGAGCTGAAGGTAAGCTATCTATTCTAAAAGCCCTATAACCCTCTTATATGGCTGTTTATGCAAAGCAATAAGTTTGACTAAAAGGAACTAACTAATTAAAAGCAAGTGACGTGGAGTGTGGTTTGTCTAGTAACTAGTGAAGCAAGTTTAAAATGCAAGTTTCTAAGCAAGTTTCACAAGTAGCAAGCAGCAAATATCTCAAGTATCTCAAGGGAGCAAGTGTTCTAGCAATAGGTGTTTCGTTCGTGTGGTTGTCACAATTAGTGAAGCACATGTTTTAGTCTTAGTTGATTCTTCTAGGAAGGAGCCATGAATAGGTATAGTCAAGTAAATGATCTACAAGCCCTTATGATGGATCATGTGGCCAAGTAAATGACTGCACAAGATTGATTAAGACATAAAGTCCCACCATAGACTTACGTTCTAAGGTCCCCTATATATATCCCCCAATAACTTAACTTTGTGGCTCGGTCTCAGATTACTGTCACTCCCAAGTCACCACCACTCCATTATGCTACCGGTGATCACCTTACATGCATTCCCCAACATATGCGTGCACTCATATATTATACATAAAGACAATCATAGAAGATAACAAACTTGTATGCAACCAATCAACGAACTATTTCACCATTGCCAAGAACAATTCACTACTCAAACATAGACGGGGAGACACAATACATCAAGGGAATATAGTATTGCATCATACATCGTGTTTGCCAAATGATTACAGTGGAGAGATGGAGCTGATCTTGCTGTAGATGTTGATGATGAACACGCCGGAGGGGGTGGAGCCCTCCGGGAGTGATCCCGGCGGCGTTTCCCCCCTCCGATCCTCTCCGGCGGCAGCCTTCTGTCTCTCTGTTTCGTGGTTTCGTCTCTCGGCGCCGCCTCCTCCTCGAAAAGGCCAGGGGACCCTTTATATAGTCGTTTTTAGGTCACGAGACACTCGGGAGAAGAAAGATCGACGGCATCGGAGCCACGGGGGCAAAAAGGGGGCCTCTCACGCGGCCAAGGAATCTGGTCGCGTGGAGGGTCCTCTTTGCCACCTGATTGGCCTTTTGTCCCTCTACTTTGACCCATGGTCTTCGTCTCGAAAATTCTGAACCGTGCTCTTTGGCCTTGCCCTTTTTGGAGTCCCGAAGCTCCCGGAGAATCTGAAACACTAAAAAGTACGTTTTCTGGAAAAACAGGGCTAGAACCAAAAGAAGGGGGATTGTTTAGAAAATCCCCCAAATCATTATAAAACATGAATATAAGTTGCTAATATGTAGGAAAAACAAGTAATAACATGCAAAGTTCATGTATGCATTTTACATGCATCAACATCCCCAAGCTTAACCCATGCTCGTCCTCGAGTATGAAGGTGATAAAACTAACATGGACTTTGCATATTGAAACAATCATGGGATATCAAGGAGGATTATTCATGCTACATATAATCAAATAATTAATACTAGAAATGAGTAGCAATATACAATTTATGTTGTAAGAAATATCAAATATGCAAGCAAAGATGCTTCATGAAAGTTCACAAAGTGTATAATGAAATAAAAGCACTATGGACCAAATGCATACACAAAATGAAAAATAAAATCCTATATTGGTCAAAGAATAGCATCATGGAAAATAGAAAATATGGTGGACACTTTGGAGAAAATTGAGTAGAGGTAAAACATGATCAAGTCTTATTTAGCCTCTAAATTATTCAACTAAAATTACTAATTGAAATGTGGTATCCATTGATCTAGGACTCTCATTGCCCCTTTATCACTAGCATATTAAATGGTGAATGTTGAAGTAATGTGAATGACAAGGTGGTTGCAAGCCTCATGCCCCGTGAGTGTGAAAACCTACTCCATGATTACTCAACTTAAGATTCCTAATAAGTTTTGTACAATCATAATAAGTATTAATGACATCATAGAGAACCGCAAAGAGGTACCTCTTGCCCCATGACATGGAAACAAGCCCATGTCACAATGACAAGACAAACAAACGGAGTAGACTCATCATCCTTTTTATTTTCATTCACTATTATGCATAGCTTCTTATTTTATTGTAGGATGTGTTGTAGAGTCACTCAAGCTGTAAGTAAATTTCCACCATGATAAAGCATGGCTTGGGTTAGCGGCCCAATGCGTTTCTCTAGTCATATAGATACTTACTCATCAAAACTTACTATTCCTCTATTTCATTTCGACATGGCAGGAGTCCAAAAACAAAAGGACATGATATCAACCAAATGTAAATTTTTGTGCAACATTGAAAGCTTTCCGGTGATACACGTTTATAGCTAGCTCCAAACCACACACTTGTCAAACACAAAACTTGTGGCTCCCATTATTGGGTCATGTTTATTAGATGCATAAAAAGTAAAGTGTGCCTTCAAAAGTTCGTGAGAGTCCTATCCCAAGTTCAACCCATGACAATTAATAAAGTGAATATCTTAATTTAGAACATAAATAACACAATAACATGGTGAACATACTCGGAATAGCAATGAAGCTAATGGGAAGATATGGTGGACTCACTGGAAATACTTGGCTAAGGAGTGTTGGAAACAAGTTTTTACTTGTTGGAATTTTTAAATTTTTGGCTAGCAAGAGGGAGATAGTTGACCAGCTACTATGCATGAATATGTACATAGAACTAATCATTTCATGACAAACTAAATAAACCAGCAATTAACATCAAGGACATGAATAAGAGATAGCTCAAGACAACATTATTGCAAATTTCTACACATAAAAAGCCTATAAATCATGCAAACATATGTAGCTCTTCAAATCAACCATGGCATCCCTATTCCAAGTCATAATACTAGCATCCAATACATTCCAACCCCAAACTCCAGTATCTCAATCTCATATAAAATGATGGGTGTGGTCTTATCAAAACAAAAATAAAAACAAAAACTAGACGCTTCAAGTCTCTACGATAAATGCTTTGCTTAGAAAAACAGAAAGTAGAAGTGTGCTAACCAAAAGAGTGTAGCTCCAGTGGGGTGTTCATCACATCCCCAAGCTTATGTCTTTCACCATTCTTGGATGTCTTGAGGCGTAGCTCCTCTATTTCCTGTGAAAAAACTTCACAAAACATGCTTCTCCCATTCTTTTTCTGTGGGGTGAGATTAGCAAGGACAAACAAATCACATGCATGCTGTGCAAAATTCCAAATCAAATGCTCCAGTAGATAGACAATAAGGTTCATTATGTTGTATGTTCACTCTCTTGCTTGAAAGGATCATGGAAATTCGATTCCCAAGCCCAAAGAGTGCATAAAACAAAAGAAGGCAGAATCTGTCCAGAAAAGCAACAACAGCAAAACGAACGTGTTTTCCTAATCTAGACTCGTAAAAAAATCAATCCAATTTTTGTGCTTACAGAGAACGAAAAGTTGCAGAACATACTAAAAAATTATGTCAATACGACATACCAATAAAAAACGTAAAATCATACAGTGAGCAGACTCGTGCTGAAACAAAAATTTCATGCACTAGGATAACAACTTATAAGTTCAAATGGGTTTGACTTGACTCTTTATTGAAAACTCCAGAATTCAAAAAAAAAACTAATCTCTTGAGACAGCAAGAGGACACTAGGAAAATCCAAACAAAAACAACCGGGTTGCCTCCCGTAAAGCGCTTTCTTTATAGCCATATAGCTAGGCTTTACTTACTTAACATCATGATGGTTGGAGTGAGGTGGCTCGGCATCCCCAAGCTTGGATTCTTGTACTTATTTGATACATGTAGCGTGAGCCCAGGGGTACATCCCCAAGCTTGATTGGTTGTCCCTCTTGATCTTTGTTCATCTCACTCAACTCTTCCTCCTGAAAAATTCTTCTTACACAAATCTCAACATAAAACTTGATTAGAGGGGTTAGTGCCTCCATAAATAAAATCCACATAGGTACAGCAAAGACACATCATGAGTTGATTCTAAATATTAACTACTGTTACTACAGTTGTGCATTGCTCCTTGATCAAAAGAACCACACAAAACACAAGTAATGAGAGAAATGCAAAATAAAGACATAATCTGCCAAAAACTGAACAACCCGTAAAGAGTGAATTTTTAGAGACACTTAAGTTGCTCAAATCAGAAAACTTAAAACTAATGAAATATGTAGTGATAACTAAATATTGCTTTCGTAAATTACCAGGTCAAAATTCCACTTCTGTGATTTTAAATATTTTTCGCAGTGAAGTTCAGGAATCTGTTTTCTTGGCAGCTAATTACTATTGTTTAATCCTATCTCTCATATAAGATTATTCTTGCCATTTAAGATGAGAAATAAGACAGAAATGTGATGTTACAGTAGTGAACTAATATTTTTATTATTTTTACCTTTGGAAAAAGTTTTAATGATAGAGACTTTGCAATGGTTTCATTGGCATGAACAACACATGTTCAAGGTCGACCTCAACTTCTCCATTACTCATCCTTCTCATTTACTTTCCCAAATTTTTTATAAAATGAAAATCTTAAACTAAATGATACATAACAGTAGATAAAGGCATTTTACATGTTGTAAAGACATAAATGTGTGCTCAAACCGAATAGGAAATTAAAGCATAAGGAACACACCAAAAAAAATTAAACAATTTATTTTTAAGTCTAACCCATTTCCTATGCATTGGCATTTTGTAATGAAACAAATAAAAGAAGCACATAATAGCAAGCATAGAAAGGTAGATCAAGTGCAACTTCAATACTTTCAGCATAAAGAGGGGAAACTTAATATTGTTGAAATATGTGTAACCATGTTTCCTCTCTCATAATAATTTTCAGTGGCATCATGAATAGATTCAACAATATGAATATCACATAAAACATTCTTATCATGAGCCACATGCATAAAAGAATCACTACTCTCCACATAAGTAAAATCCTCATTAGTGATAGTGGGAGTTAAACATTCATAATTTTCATTGCAATCATCATATAGGAGGCATAGTATCATCAAAGTGAATTTTCTCCTCCAAGCTTGGGGAACTAGAAATATCATGCTCATCAAAACCAACTTCCCCAAGCTTAAAACTTTCCATAGAATCAGCAAGTATATCATTTTTATCCTCAATAGTAGGGGGACTAAAATATCATATTCATCAAGACAAACTTCCCCAAGCTCAAGGTTTTCCTTAGCAATAAAGGTGGTCAAAGAATTAGTACTACCACAAATATGATTGTTGTGCAAATAATTTTTCAATTTCTCCTCAAACACTTCATGTCCTAATTCAAGGTAGATATTATATAGTTCTAAAATTGTTTGGTTTTTTTCCATTTTATAATTTTTTTTGTGTTTTAGGTTTATATGTTAGTATGCAATGCAAACAAGAATAAAATCTTAGCACAACGCTCCCCGGCAACGGCGCCAGAAAAGTGCTTGATGACTCCCAAGTGCAGGAGATCAATTGTAGTACCTTTCGATAAGTATTTGAGTGTCGAACCCACGAGGAGCTGAAGGTAAGCTATCTATTCTAAAAGCCCTATAACCCTCTTATATGGCTGTTTATGCAAAGCAATAAGTTTGACTAAAAGGAACTAACTAATTAAAAGCAAGTGACGTGGAGTGTGGTTTGTCTAGTAACTAGTGAAGCAAGTTTAAAATGCAAGTTTCTAAGCAAGTTTCACAAGTAGCAAGCAGCAAATATCTCAAGTATCTCAAGGGAGAAAGTGTTCTAGCAATAGGTGTTTCGTTCGTGTGGTTGTCACAATTAGTGAAGCACATGTTTTAGTATTAGTTGTTTCTTCTAGGAAGGAGCCATGGATAGGTATAGTCAAGTAAATGATATACAACCCCTTATGATGGATCATGTGGCCAAGTAAATGACTGCACAAGATTGATTAAGACATAAAGTCCCACCATAGCCTTACGTTCTAAGGTCCCCTATATATATTCCCCAATAACTTAACTTTGTGGCTCGGTCTCAGGTTACTGTCACTCCCAAGTCACCACCACTCCATTATGCTACCGGTGATCACCTTACATGCATTCCCCAACATATGCGTGCACTCATATATTGTACATAAAGACAATCATAGAAGATAACAAACTTGTATGCAACCAATCAACGAACTATTTCACCATTGCCAAGAACAATTCACTACTCAACATAGACGGGAGACACAATACATCAAGGGAATATAGTATTGCATCATACATCGTGTTTGCCAAGAGATTACAGTGGAGAGATGGAGCTGATCTTGCTGTAGATGTTGATGATGAACACACCGGAGGGGGGTGGAGCCCTCCGGGGGTGATCCCGGCGGCGTTTCCCCCCTCCGATCTTCTCCGGCGGCAGCCTTCTGTCTCTCTGTTTTGTGGTTTCGTCTCTCGGCACCGCCTCCTCCTCGAAAAGGCCAGGGGACCCTTTATAGTCGTTTTTAGGTCACGAGACACTCGGGAGAAGAAAGATCGACGGCATCGGAGCCATGGGGGCAAAAAGGGGGCCTCTCACGCGATCAAGGAATCTTACCGCGTGGAGGGTCCTCTTTGCGACCTGGTTGGCTTTTTGGCCCTCTACTTTGGCCCATGGTCTTCGTCTCGAAAATTCTGAACCGTGCTCTTTGGCCTTGGCCTTTTTGGAGTCCCGAAGCTCCCGGAAAGTCTGAAACACTAAAAAGTATGTTTTCTGGAAAAACAGGGTTAAAACCAAAAGAAGGGGGATTGTTTAGAAAATCCCCCAAATCATTATAAAACATGAATATAAGTTGCTAATATGTAGGAAAAACAAGTAATAACATGCAAAGTTCATGTATGCATTTTACATGCATCACTCATCAATATGAAAACCAACCAAATTTTGGGTGGAGGCCTTAGCCACCATGTATGAGTATGTTCGATATGACACCGCGAAGATATATCTTGGGTGCATTGTCGAGACTCATCATTGAAGCATATTATGTCATTTGAAATGACCATTATGCATGATTTGTTTATTTATGCACTATAGATGTAGTGTTGGCTCATTGATTGAGCTACACTCCCCCTATGTCTATGCGTACATCTAGAATCCAAATAAGAGTCTAGTAGGGGTGTGTATCCAAGATTTTCAATCAACTGAAATTGCTTGCACATTACATTGAGCTCACTCCTTAATTTCTTGAATCTCTTCACATCTAGAGGCTTGGTAAGGATGTCGGCAAGTTGATCTTTGGTGTTGACATAGGAAAGTGAGATATCTCCATTGGCCACATGATCCCGAATAAAATGATACCGAATCTCAATATGCTTGGTCTTGCCATGAAGTACTGGATTGTGACCAATCTTTATAACACTCTCATTGTCAAATAAAAGAGGCATTGTCTCAATATTAATTCCAAAATCCTTAAGAGATTGCCTCATCCATAAGAGTTGAGAGCAACAACTAGCGGCGGAAATATAATCCGCTTCTGTGGAGGAGGTGGCAATGCAATTTTGCTTCTTGGAAGACCAACCCACGAGTGACCTACCAAGGAATTGGCAAGAACCCGAGGTTGATTTTCTATCAACTTTTTCACCTCCCCAATCCGCATCCGAATATCCCACAAGATCAAAAGTTGTGTTTGATGGATACCAAAGACCATGTGTAGGAGTGTCAACCAAATACCTAAGAATCCTTTTGACCGCAATCATATGGATTTCCTTGGGGTTAGATTGAAATCTTGTACACAAACCCACACTAAACATAATATCCGGTCTAGATGCACAAAGATAAAGCAATGATCCAATGATAGAACAATAAAGTTTGGGATCTACCGGTATACCTTCGTGATCCATAGTAAGATTCACAGTTGTTGGCATTGGATAAGGTGATGGTTTGGCATTGTTCATATCAAATTTCTTGAGCATGTCTTGAATATATTTTGCTTGAAAAATAAAAGTCCCTTCATGATATTGCTTGATCTCAAAACCTAGAAAGAACTTCAATTCTCCCATCATAGACATCTCAAACTCACTTGTCATTAGTTTGGCAAATTGGTCTACAAAACTCACGTTAGAAGATCCAAATATAATATCATCAACATATACTTGACATACGAAGAAATGTCCATCTACACTTTTGGTAAAGAGTGTGGGATCAATTACCCCAAGTACGAAACCACGATCCACTAAGAACTCCTTTAAATGATCATACCAAGCACGTGGGGCTTGTTTGAGGCCATACAAAACCTTACGGAGGAAGTAGACATGGTTAGGATACTTGGGATCCTTGAACCCCGGAGGTTGTTTAACATATACCATTTAATTTAGAGGACCATTTAGAAAAGCACTTTTAACGTCCATTTGATGCAAGATGAAGTTATGACTAGTGGCAAATGCAAGTAATATACTAATGGATTCAAGTCTAGCTACGGGAGCGAAAGTTTCACCGTAGTCAAGTCCTTCAACTTGAGAGTAGACTTGAGCAACCAATCGAGCCTTGTTGTGAATCACTTGCCCATGAGAATCTTGCTTGTTTTTGAACACCCATTTAGTTCCAATGACATTATGATCTTTGGGTCTTTCCACTAGTGACCATAGTTTGTTTCTCTCAAAATTATGGATCTCTTCATGCATGGCTTGAACCCAATCTTCATCTTCAAGAGCATCATACACTTTGATAGGTTGAACATGAGAGACATATGAATGAATACCACAAAACTTGAGTACTTGTCCACGAGTGGATACACTTCTTCCCAAGCCACCAATAATATTCTTTTGATAATGTGACTTTTGTTGCAATCTTGATGCTTGACGATTCATGATAAGAACTAGTGCATCACTGGGATTCTCATTTGGAGGGATATCCTCATCACTTCCTTCATCAAGACCATTGTCCATCCGGAGTGGAGTTCATGATGAAGAATCACCAAAGTCATTTCCACCATTATCATTGGGTGGATCTTGATCACTTTCTTGATGAGAGGTATCCACTTGAAGGTCTTGTTCTTGTTCTTGGTCTACCATTTGATTGGTGGTTGATGTAGAGGGCTCCACTTGCGTAGAGCTAGTACCATCATCATTTGCTACAAGGTGTCCCTCAATGGGTATAAGTGGACCTATACACATTCTTCCTATGGCTATGGAGGACGGTTCATCACCTACATCATCACAATCAATTTGATCCACTTGGGAGCCATTATCCTCATGAAATTCCACATTCATAGATTCTTCAACACACCCGGTGGATATGTTGTAGACTCTATAAGTGTGGTAGTTCGTGGCGTAACCAACAAATATGCCTTCAACAGTTCTAGGATCAAACTTAGACAATCTAGTTCCTTTTATGTAGACTTGACATTTGCACCCAAAAACTCGAAGATATTTGAGGTTGGGTTTGTTACCGGTTAGGAGTTCATATGGAGTCATGCCAATCATCGGACGAAGGAAGAGTCGGTTAGATAGATGACAAGCGATGTTGATGGCTTCGGCCCAAAAGTTATATGGGGATTTGAACTCGGCCATCATAGTTCTTGCCATATCAATAAGTGTGCGATTCTTCCTCTCCGCTACACCATTTTGTTGAGGGGTGTACGCAGCGGAATATTGATGTCTTATCCCCTCTTCACTCAAGAATTCATCCATGGTGTAGTTCTTGAACTCGGACCCATTGTCAGTCCTAATTGACAAGATCTTGGTGTCATATTGGCGTTGCACTTCGGTGGCCCAAGTTATGAACCTTTCTTGAGTCTCACTCTTCTTTTTGATATAGAAAAACCAAGTGTATCTTGTATAATCATCAGCAATCACCAAACAATACTTTTTGCCCCCAAGACTATCATATGTGGGAGGCCCAAATAGGTCCAAGTGAATACGCTCAAAGGGCCTTGTTGTGGAGATGATTGATGTCTTGGGGTGATTCTTCTCATGCATATTTCCGGCAATACAAGAGCTACAAGGACGATCTTTGGAAAAATTTACACTTGTTAGTCCTACCACATGCTCACCCTTCACAAGAGTTTGTAGATTTCTCATACCGACGTGGCCTAAGAGGCGATGCCAAAGCCACCCCACGTCGGATTTAGTCATTAGACATGTGGCGATATGTGTAGTTTCTTTCGAGAAATACACTATATACATACCGTTTTCCACAAATCCAACAAAGGCTACTTTAAGAGAAATAGTGTGAAGGACAAGCACGCGATGACGCCCAAATACACATGTAAAATTGCATTCACAAAGTTGCAAGACGGAAAGAAGATTATAGCCAAGGGACTCAACAAGGAGGACTTTCTCAATGGATGAATCCGGAGAAATGACCACCTTGCCATGTCCCAATACCTTAAGTTGTGAGCGATCACCAATAGTTACATGGGTAAATTTGAGAAGTTGGAGTTTCAAATCATCTAACACTTCCTTGCTTCCCGTCATGTGTGCGGAACACCCACTATCAATCATCCATGATGTTCCACCGGAAATACAACCCAACAATGAATCAACTTCTTGTCTTAGGTACCCATTTTTGGATGGGTCCTTTTTTGTTAGTCACAAGGGTCTTAGGAACCTAAATAGCATGCTTGTAATCATCACCATATGAGGTGCCAACATATTTTGCATAAACATGACCATCAATAGATTTAATAAGAACATAAGACGGGTTATACTTTCCCGCAAAGTTGTTGTGAGTAGTAGTGTTCCTAGGAATGATACTCTTAGCAATAATATCGAACTCATCTTCATGATTAGCCAACTCCCCCTCCTTCACAAAAACAATAGAGTTAGTGGAGGGAGTTTACTTCTTCTTGAAAGCCACCTTGGAAGTGGAACCAAAACCAAGGCCTTCCTTGCCAATAACTCTCTTATGATTACTCAAAAGATCATTAAGGTTCTTTTGCCCTTGAATGCATGTGGCAAGACCTTTGTTGAGTTGTGCCTTCAACCTATTGTTCTCCTCAATGAGAGTTGCCTTGACACACAAAGGGTTAGTAACACAAGAGTTTTCATTCACAAATTTTACCCCTTTTAAGGTCTTGAGCTCATTTGAAATTGTTCGATAATAAATTTTAAGCTTATCAAAATCCTTAATGAGTTCATTGTAACCTTGGTTAGTTGCATCATTTAAGGCCATTAATTCCGTTACCTTAGCAAAAGCATGTTCACAGTCAAGTTTTACTTTAGCTATTTCAATTTCAAAGGTTTCCTCTATGCTTTCTCTAAAGCAATGTGACTCATCTAGAGCTTTCTTAAGCTCCTCAATTTTACTAGCATCATCACGAGCAAACTTTTCAAGTAACATTATTCTCTCCTCATGTTCATAAATGAGTCCATGTGCCTCACTTAATTGATCCATGAGAGATACAATGATAGATTTAGTTTCTCCTTCTAGTTTTCCCACAAAGTTTATCAAGGGGTCTTCCTCGACACAATTTAATAGTGAAGGAGTAGAAGACTTTGCAAGTTTGAGTGTAGGAGTCACCTTTGGGGATATACCCTTGTCCATGAAGCACTTGTGACTCGAAGGACCCTTGTTGTCATTTGGGTTGGAGAAAAGAGAGCTTAAGTTAGGAGGTACGACGCCCTTAGCCATGGCCACCATACCTACTTGTTCACCTTCACCGTCGCTCTCTTCACCACCAAATGTGTACTCAATTTCTTTGGCAATCAATGCCCTAGGAGAGCCTCTCTTAATGAAGTTCTTGGACTTGGGAATAAAATTGGATTTCTTGATGAGTCTTCCACCATTCTCAATTCTACTCTTGAAGGGGCACTTGGCAACAAAGTGCTCGGAATCTCCACAATTGAAGCAAGTTCTTGCCTTCTTTATGCTTGAGACTTCCTTCCCTTTATTCTTGGTGGCATTGGATCTAAAGTCTCCCTTCTTCCACCACTTGTGTTGGGCAAGAGCCAAGAATTCTTCATGTGATGTCTTCATCTCTTTCTCGGAGACCTCATGAGTAGATCCACCATCATCACTTGAGTCATTTTCTTCATGGGGAATGGCCTTGGCCTTCAAGGAAAGAGAGGGTATCTACATTCCGTTTACACGGGCCATGACATCATCGGAGGTTTGCTTCATGACTTTTAGGGTGACGAAGAGACCCAAAACATCATTGGGGGATAAATCCAAGTAGTCGGCCCTTGCTTGCACATTCATCACCATGTTTTCATTATATGGCATCAAGGTGAGTAGAAATTTCTCCTTGACCCAATTCTCCGTACAATCCGTGAATCCACAATCTCTCATGTCATTTACGAGAGCCTTGAGTCTTCTAAACATGTCTTCTATGTTCTCTTCATCACTCAAGTGAAAGTGTTCAACTTGTCTTTGGATGATTGACTTCTTGGATCGTTGAAGGTTGACGTTGCCGTCAAACATATCAACAAGGCAATCACAAGCTTTCTTCGCACTTGTGAAGGACCGGATGTGCTCAACTCCTTCCTTTTCCATTGACCTCTCCAACACGTGCAAAGCATGAGCGTTGAGTTGCTCATCTATGATGTCACTTGAGCTTAAGTTCGCGGGATCCTTTGGCTCATATCCCTTTTCAAAAATTCTCCATATTTACATTGAAGAACTGCACATGTAAGACTTAATGGAAGCTTTCCAGTTAGTAAAACGATGCCTATCCACCATAGGAGGTGTACCAAGATGATTAACATGTGGATGTTGAACATTAGGAGCATTGTTATAAGCAAAGCCAAAAGAGTTTCCACCACTACCATTTAAAGGTGAAGATGTTGCAGTTCCTTCCTTAGTTGGAATGGGGTTTCCATGTTCATCTAAGGTAACATTCACTCTAGATTGATTAGATGGGGATGTCAATTCTTCTATTAGTCCCTCCATCTTTTTCTCGGAACTATCAATCATAGCTTGGATTAACTTTTGAATCCCCTCCATGGTGACGGGATCATTAGCCATCCTTTCCTCATCTTTAGGCGGTAAAGCCCTATATAAAGAGACGAGGCTCTGATACCAATTGAATGATCGAGAGGTTAACTAGAGAGAGGGGGGGTGAATAGGTTAACTACAAATTTTAGCTTCCTTTTCAAGTTAACAAGGTAATGCTCAAATATAGATTATCTAGATTATGCAACTAGGTGAACAATCCTATATGTTGAGAAAGTACAACTAGCACAAGGTGAATATATGACTAAGCTAGTAGTAACTAGTAAAGATAAGTTGAGGAATAACCGAACATAATGACGTGGAGATTTATCCCGAAGTTCACTTCCCAAAGGAAGCTAATCTCTGGTGGAGCGGTGCGGTACCACCAAAGTGGAACACTGAGTAGACCTTAAATGGCACACCATATCTCCTTCGAGTCCTTCCACCGATGTGGATAGGCTCGAATCACTATGTTTCCGTTGAGGTTGACAACTAGAACCTTTACAAGGATGAGGCACACTCCACAAGATTGGAGGGTCCTCACCGAATCCAGAGAGCCACCAAGACTCCGAGAAACAAGATCCATGAGCACAATAGCTCCGGGGACATCAACAAGGCTCCGAGCTCCGATGAGCTAAGAATAACAAGATTCTTGGCTCCGATGAACTAAGAATAATAAGATCCCTAAGGGATGAGTGGGTGGATTTCTAATCGACTTGGTGGAGTTGTAGATCGGTGGTGTCTCCTTCAAATCCCAAAGTATCACGAGCTTTGGTTGTGGATTTGAGGAGTTCCTTGAGCTTGAGCTTGGTCAATCAATGGTGGAGAGATATTGAGTGTGATTGACACTTTCTAAAGGTGGAAGAAGATCCCTTTTTATACCGGGGACGAGAAAACGGTCGTTGTGTGTGTGTGTGGGGGGGGGGGGGACTCCTCACTCTGCAGCCCACCACGGCCTAAGGGGCTGGCCAGGCCGGCCAGGAGCGACCAGGGAAGGTCCAAACCCCACCCCGGCCTAGAGGCCCGGCGTGGACAGAGCACGGGCCCGGGACCCCTTCTCACCCCGGCCTGGGGTCGGCGTAGGTGAAGCAGGGAGGCCGGGGCAGCGCCTAGCCCGGCCTGGGATCCCGGCTAGGCCGGTGTGTAGGGGAGCTGGGGTCGGGGACCCGCCCGAAGGGTCCGGCCTGGGGCCGGCTCGGGGATGCGCTGAGGCTGGGGGGAGCCCGACCAGCCCGGCCTAGGGGCCCGGCCAGGCCGGCCAGGGAGGCCGGCTCCCCTGTTTTCTCCTCTTCTTTTCTCGTTTCTTTCCTCCTTTCTTCTTATCCACCGTATGCATGTTCAAGGAGATATGTGATTGCATTTTATCCATGATATGCTCTGAGCAAACTTAAGGAAACCATTAGATCTTCCAAATGTTGTGATCAAACACCGAAAACAAGATTAGGAACAATGTCCTTTCAATTGGCATCCCCAAGATTAGACGCTTGAGTCTTCTTAGAATTTGCCGGGATGAACCACGGGGGCATCCCCAGGCTCTGGCTTTTCACACTTCTTGATCACATTATACCACCCTCTTCTCTTGACCCTTGAAAACATCCTTCACACCACACTCAAAGTAGTTCGCATTAGATGGTTAGTGCACAATAAAAAATTCAAATACTCTGCATGGACAACAAGCGTTATTAATACTTTTAAACATTAGCTACATCCACTGATGTTTCGTGAAGCAAAGAAATCCACTCGACATAGTAAAAGAGAGAATTGAGGTAAAAAGGCAGAATCTGTCAAAACCAGAACAGTCTGTAAAGAATTTTTTTTTCTGGGGCACTTACGTTGCTCAAATAGAAAAACGTAAAGCTAGAAAAAGTTTCGGAATTAGCTGAGGAATAAGCACAAAAATTGGCAAGTCATTTTGATTTTTCTATGATTTATGTGATTTTATACGCTGGACAACAAAAATCTGTTTCCTGCGCAGAAATCCAAATCTAACCTCAACTTTCACTAGAGACTTTACTTGGCACAACTAATACATGAAAATAAAGATACAACGGAGTTTCTACAGAAGTGTACAACACCTTGCCTCAAAGAAAACAGAGAAAAACAATGCAAAAATAAAAACATGGGTTATCTCCCAAGAAGTGATTTTCTTGAACGCTTTTCAGCTAGGCATAGAAAGAGAAAATTAAGTGTTTTCAAGTGAAGAAGCACCCAAATTGTAACTTGTTCGAATAAAAGAATCAAAGGGCAACTTCATTCTCTCTCTAGGAAAGTGTTCATACCTTTCTTGAGTGGGAATTGATATTTAATATTCCCTTCTTTCATATCAATAACAGCACCAACGGTTCTAAGAAAAGGTCTTCCCAAAAAATTAGGACAAGAAGCATTGCATTCAATATTCATAACACCAAAATCAACGGGGACAAGGTTATTAGTAACCATAATAAGAACATCATCAACTCTCCCCAAAGGTTTGTTTCTAGCATTATAAGCAAGACGAACATCCAAATAATAGTGTTCCAATGGTGGTAAATCAAGCATATCATAAAGTTTATTAGGCATAACAGAGATACTAGCACCAAGATCACATAGGGAATTACAACCAAAATCATTCACCTTCATTTTAATGATGGGATCCCAAGCATCTTCTAGTTTTCTAGGAGTATAGGCTTTACATTTTAATTCTTCTTCTCTAATTTGCATGAGAGCATTTGTAATATGTTTTATAGCGTTAGCATCGGGATTACTAGCAAGCTTTTATAGGATCATAATCACTTCAGATATATTGCAATTATCAAAGTCAAGATCATTCTTATCAAAAGTAATGGGACCATTGTCTCGCATACCTAGAAAGATTTCAACACTTTTATCAGGAACAATGATGTCTACGCACGCTTCTATTCTTGTAGATAGTGTTGGGCCTCCAAGTGCAGAGGTTTGTAGAACAGCAGCAAGTTCCCCTTAAGTGGATTACCCAAGGTTTATCGAACTCAGGGAGGAAGAGGTCAAAGGTATCCCTCCCAATCAACCCTGCAATTACGATACAAGAAGTCTCTTGTGTCCCCAACACACCTAATACAATTGTCAGTTGTATAGGCACACTTGTTCGGCGATGAGATAGTGAAATACAAGTAATATGGATGATTATAAGTGATAATAAAAATCCGAAATAAAAATGGCAGCAAGCAAACATGTAGCAGAACTGATTGTAAACGTCGTTTCAATGCTTAGAAACAAGGCTTAGGGATCCTACTTTCACTAGTGAACACTCTCAACAATAATACATAATTCAATGCATAAATATCTCTCTTCACAAAGCTACTCCGAACCAATCTTCGGTCGGACAACAAACACCAATAATTGCGTAGGGCTGGAAAAAGCACTCCTTAGAGTTTGCATTTCCCAATCTAGGTAACCCCCACGCTATCACCATCAGACCTAGATGGTTCTAGACAAACACCACAATTTCATAGGGTCATCTAACACAAAATATAAATATCATGCTAAACCACACGGTGCACACACTATCACCTTTACACCATGATAAAAGTGTCTACGGAGATCTCATAACAAAACCACTTGAGTAGCATAATAGATGAAGAGTAACATCTACTTATTTAACTAGATTACAAAGCTCATGATCACATAAAGATCACACCATGGGAGAGAGAGATGAAACACATAACTACTGATAGAGCCCCCCCAGCCCCGGGGGAGAACTACTCCCTCCTCATCATAGGAGACAGCAACATCGATGAAGATGGCGGTGGAGTTGATGGAGTTGGCTCCGGGGGCACTTCCCCGTCCCGGTAGGGTGCCCGAACAGAGATTTCTGTCCCCCAAAACTTGTCGACAGCGGCAGCGGAGCTACGGAACTTTTCATGGAAAAATGCTGATCTCCCTAGGATTTATGCATCGGGGGACATATATAGGCGAAAGGGCGATGGCGACGGGAAGCTAGGGGGGCACACCACCCCTGGGCGTGGCCAGGGGGGACCCACGCCCACCCATGGTGTGGGCACCCATCTGCCCCTCTCTGGGACTCTTTTGGACTCTGTGGATCCTCCGAGAATTCTAAGACTTCTGGGCTTCGAATCGTCCATTCCGAGAATATTTCCAGAACAACTTTTCTGAAACTAAAAACAGCAGAAAACATGAACTGGCTCTATGACATCTTGTCAATAGGTTAGTTCTAGAAAATCGATAAAAATGGCATAAAGTTTATATGGAACATGTAGCATACGGCATGAAAAGAACATGGAACATCAAAAATTATGGATACGTTTATGACGTATCAACATCCCCAAGCTTAGTTCCTACTCGTCCTCGAGTAGGTAAATGACAAAAAAAAATCTAAGGTGACATGCTACCAACATAAACTTGATCATCGTAGCAATGTAAAGCATGTAAGCTAGGATCAAATGAATAAAGGTTGTGGTTTATAGTTGATATCAAATAGAATAATGTATAAACCATTAAGAATAACAAAGTAAAACTTTTCAATGAGTCAATACTAAAAGACAATCAATCGTGCAATGGTTCATTAAAGATGATTTAAGATTCAAGAACAACAATATAATCATCCAAGGCATCAAAATCTCACAACAACTCCTGCTAGGATCAAGTCAAGTGATAACAATATGCACGTAGGAAAATTATTAAAATATTTGTGCACTCAAAACAAGCAAGCGTTCTGTATTGGTCCATGGCACCAGGATGTTATGGCTAAAAGAACATTATGGGGGGTTTGGATGGTCAATGGAAGAAAGTCTCACACAACTGAAAGTGATCATTATACAAGAGTAAGTCTTATAATCGAAGTTATGCAAGGAGTAGTGATTGCCACACAACGGATGCACAAAGAGCTATAAGTGTATGAAATCTCTCATATGGAACTAGTGGGGGTGCATCCAACTTGCTTGCTCACGAAGACCTAGAGAACTTTTGAGGAGGCTCATCATTGGAAATACAAGCCAAGTTCTATAACGTAAAGTTCCCCACATAGTTATGCAGGTCATAATATGAAAACTCTCTCCAAACTGAAGTAATGATGCTAAACAAGCACACGTGTTGAATAAATGATAGTAATGCTGCTCCCTCTCTCTTTATTATCTCTCTTTTGCCCTTTTTTCTTCTCTTTTTGGGCTTTTTTTTATTTTTTGATATATAACCTCACTGGTAGGGGAAACACTCTATTTTAGAATGAATCAACACACTTTTAGTACTATAACTCAAACTGAAATATCTCTGATGTAAATCTTTACCTAATAATAAAGAGAGGAAGCCTTCTTCCGGTCCAACAAGTGTTTTACCGTTTTACCCTTCATCAAAATCTTATATTACTTCATGTAAAAAAAAAATCTTATATTACCTAATATAAAAGCGCCGTTGGTTGGTGTTACCTCACGTTCTATGGATCGTTCGTTCCATATGTTGGGCAATGTGGTCTGAGTTCAAACCGGTGGCTAGCTACTCCTCTATCCATACGTTAGAAGGATTCTTCTCTAAATCGGAACCGATTGAGTCTGGAGGGTGGGTGACCATATTGCTGGGACCGAGAAGACCAATTGGTGGACTTCTGCTTCCTATTCCATCTTCTCTTTGCTCTCTAAAAAACTTGTGACATCCGTTGCATAGCATAGCAGAGTCGGATCCGAACCAAAAACATCCAGCCCTACCTTATGCTTCTATATATTTACGTGTCACCCTTACGTTCCTGATCAGCTCATCACATCTTACCTTATGCTTATATATATAATAATACATGTCACCCTTACGTTCCTGATCGGCTCATCGCATCGCGACCGATTTATTAGGTCTCTAGCCCGAGACACCCCTCGGTGCGACGACGGGCTAACAAACAGGCGACGACACAGGACAAGGGCTGGCTTCCGCGGCAGCCCCTTGAGACTGCAGGCACAGAGAGGAGAGGCGACAATGGTTGGCGGTCCTTAGATCGGAGCAGAGGCCGTCGCTTTACTCAATTGTGAGTAATAAGAATGTTCGAGTCTCTCAGGTGCTTGGTCAATCGCCACCTAACATTCATTTTCGCAGAAATCTCTTTGGAGATAAATGGGAACGTTGGTTACATCTAATAGAGAGACTCATGGATGTACGTCTATCAGATGCTCCGGACCATTGTGTTTGGACTCTTAACCAGTCAGGGATTTTTTCTGTTAAATCATTCTATGCAGATTTGATGAATGAGGACGCTAGTTTCCTAAATAAATATTTGTGGAAGCTAAAGGTGCCCCTTAAGATTAAGATTTTTATGTGGTTTCTATCTAGGAATGAATTGCTGACTAAAGATAATTTAGCTAGGAAAAATTGGGTGGGTTGTCAGAAGTGTGTGTTCTGTGGAGAACCAGAAACAGCTCATCACCTGTTTATCTCTTGCGATTTCGTTAAAAAAATTTGGAGGCTGGTGCATTTCACGTTTCGTATTTCACCACCTAATAACATCACATCTATGTTTGGGAATTGGTTAAGTGGCATAGATACTTCTACGAAAGCTCTAATACGCATTGGTGTATGTGCTGTTCTTTGGACTTTATGGAATCATAGGAATGGGATTATTTTTAACAATGAGAAAGCGGGGAATTTTTTGCAGGTTATTCATCTGGCCAGCTATTGGATGCATCTTTGGTCTCATCTCCTTCCAGAGGGCGACCGTGTTCGTTTGGATGGTGGATGCACTCGGCTGATGGCGGTCGTTCAGGCTATCTTCAGCAAGGGTGGCTGGTTGCATCATAGACGACTTTGCTAGTATTGCCCTCGTTGTGTTAGGCCTGAGTTGTCTTCTCATTATTGTAATTCTTTTATAGCCTTGTGAGCTGTTGAGACTCCCAGGTTATGGATGGTTTTGTGACAACAATGCTTGGTGATTAATAAAAGCCGTATGCATCAACCAGATGCAGAGGCTGGGTTTCCCCTTTTCAAAAAAAAAAAGATCGGAGCAGAGGCTTTTTACGGAAAAAAACCAGCTAGAGTATCCAAAACAAATCAGCCATTCCGTCCTAACTATGTTGTCAATGGCGAAGCCAGCCAGAGTATCCAAAACAAATCAGCCGTTCTGCCCTAACTACGTCGTCAACGGTGAAGCCTTGCCCCACAACTCCAGGCCGACACGATGCTGCCGACCGCGAATCCTTCGCCTAACACGCTGTCAATGCACCCAAAACTTCCTCCGCGTGCGTCGAAATCCTCGACGGCAGCCAGTGGTGCTAAAACGAGTTTCCGAGTGCAAGGCTGAGTTGAGCCGGGAGTGCCCTTCTCCAAGGATGGCAGCTTTGATAGGCCCATTGATTGTGGACGCTCCAAGAGCATGCTCCAGGAGGTGCCCAGTTTCTAGGACGTCGCCGGATTCGACCAGGTCAAGCTTGAGCCGGGGAATTCCTCAAGAATCCTATCAAGTACACTCTCTAGGGGACAAGTGCTCGTTGGCCCGCTAGCGACCGGGAAGAGGTTACTTGCCCATGTCGGGAGGCCAGTGTGTTCCGCTCTTCTCCATCACCACGTCGGTATTTGTCAAGCTATTCGTTGGTTTGCACCATCGATTGTGAAGTACTTGTTCGATGAAGTAGACCATCAGCCAGCCGAAACAGCAATGTCATAAACTCATAGTGTTTGCTTGGTGCTTCTAATGAGTGGGAGGTTTGATCAACATGTCAACGTCGATCGTCCATATGCCTAGGATGCTTAGAAAAATCTGAGGAACGCACTCGCCGCCTCGCCGGTGCTTAGAAAAATTGCAATTCCTTTGCCTGGAGGGCATATTGGTGTGAAACTCTGAATCCTTACAAAACTCTCTGGTACTTGGAACGATAAATCTGAGGAGTTTGAACTTCCTTTTTCCATTCTTGAAAGTGGTCTTATGTAGTCTCTGATAGGCATCTAAAATTAGAATATTACAAATAAAAAATTATACTACTATTGCTACAGTTGCGCCACATTACATCAGATTTTATTTTAAAAGAAACATATCATTTGTTAACGCATGTAAGAGGTCTGTCTGATTGTACTCCTGGATTAATCCAAAATTAGTTCATGCTATAATGTGCACAATAGTACATGTCTTCTTAAGTCTTTCTTTGTTTAGATATGTTTTATTTTTGTTGAATGCATGTAGGAGAACTAGCACAACCAATTATATTAGAAGAAGAGATGAAATAGAATAGGTGAATATAAAAGTCATTGCTCGGTTCGCACCATATCGCAAATGTGCTTACGTTTTACTTTTTTTTTCAGTTTATATCTTTTCTCTGATGCACACATATCGCTTCTCATTACATTAAACAGAATATTTCTTTGCAAAAATAATTCTAAACATGCCATGAGATGACTAAATTATGTTATATATGTGCGGTAGTATAATAAAAGTTGGTAAGTCTTGCGCTCCTTCTTGAGTCGTGACACGTGTTCCTATTCCCCGTTGCAACGCACGGGCATGTTTACTAGTAAAGCTAAATGCTCCTGCCAGTGTAGCAGTATGCAAAATAACAATGAAGCATGACAAGTAACATAATGATGATGGATGTTGTATGACAATATATCTCGGAACGGCTATGGAAATCCTATGGTAGGTAGCTATGGTGGCTGTTTTGAGGAAGATAAATTTTGGCTTATGTGTAGAAGAACAAAGTTCTCCCACGGGGTTTAGATGTACTCGCGAAGTTTGCACCAACTCTCAATGTGAGAATGAGTAATGCACAGTACCGAAGAGGCTAGAAAATATGGATGGTGGAAGTGCCAGAAAACCGCAACATAGAACTCACAAGTTAAAAGATTCCAAATAAAATCATGATCTCACAAGGCATAATGAAAATCACTCCAAGTGGGTCTGTGGCAGTGAAAAGTCACTGTTAGCTACCCCGACCATAGCGCATCACAAAAAGCCGATACGATTGTTATTAGCAAAGGAAGTCATATACCATTATCCTATCAACTGGTTATTTGAGTGTGGCACAATTTCAAGCTTCTAAACCAAAAATTAATTGCTTTTAATTTACTAAACCAGCAAGTTTATCATTAAGCATATTAATATCTCAAAACAACAACAAATAATCAAGTGAAATAGTTTAGTGATCTACAAGAATATGCAAGCTTTTTTTGTTATACCATCTACCACATGTAGCAGTTTCTTTTTCCAACAAGCACCATATAAAATATGTTTTAACACAAAAAACTCTCTAAATGATACAGAAAGCAAGCATGAGAGTACCACATAACTCTACTAAAATGAACTTATCTGAATAAGAGATGCATGAAAACAGGAGCTAAACAGGAATTTTGCAGCAGGTAGAAGAAAAACTAAGAATATGATCATAACGAGTATTCAAATGAAAAGGCAGAGCGTGTCTCTCTACCAAACAAGGATGCTAGGTTCCAATGATGTTTATTGCAACAAGTAAAACAAAATAAAACAAAGGAAAGCAAACATATGCTCCAACTAAATTTCATATGATGTGACCGAATAAAAATATAGTTTCACTAGAAGTGACCTAATAATTTGTTGATGAAGAAGGGGATGCCTTGGCCATTGATACGTCGAAAACATATCTCCTTTTCCGAACACTTTTCTTATTGTTTTCCTATAGACTTGTGAGCTTTGGATACCACTAACACAGACTAACGCTGTTTTCAGCAGAATTACTTTGATGTCTCGTTTTTGTGTAGAAAAATCAACTTTCGGGAAATTGCCCAGAAAAGACCCCATTGGCCCTAAAACACCAGAAGACCCCGGGAGCCAGAAGGAGACCCGGAGAGGGGCCAGGAGGTGGCCAAACCACCCCCGGTATCCCCCTAGGCCGCGCCGCCTGGTGGTGTGGGCCATCTAGGCACCCCCATGGACTCCCCTTTCGACTACATATTTCCTTCAATCCTAAAATGCGAGGGGGTTCTTCATATTCCACAGAAACACAACAGAGCGCTGCCACCAACCCGAAACTCGATTCGAGGATCAGAAGTTCCTGTTCTGGCACCCTACCGGGACGGGGATTCGAAGGAGATTATCGCCATCAACACCGCCACTCCTTCTCCATCAATCATCCATGTTTCCCCCGTCCATGAGTGAGTAAACCCCGATGTAGGCTGAGAGGGATGGAAGGGACTGGATGAGATTGATCATGTAATAATGCCAGATTATTAGGCATAATGCCTAGTATCCATTGTTAGTGTTTTCTACCGTTGTTGCAACTTGTTATGCTTAATGCTTGTCACTAGGGCCCGAGTGCCATGATTTCAGATCTGAACATGTTATTGTTTCATGAGTATAATTATGTTTCTTGATCATACCTGTAATTTGTTAACACACATTGTTGTTCGGAACCCGATGCCCCAAAGTGACAGAAATTGGGACAACCGCAGGGGATGGCTATGATGTGAGGATCACATGTGTTCATGGAGTGTTACTGCTTTTTCTTTATTAAAAGGAGCACCTTAATTACCAGTAGTTTCCCTAGAGGCCCCACTACCACGGGCTAGTAGGACAAAAGATGTTGTGCAAGTTTCTCATTGCGAGCACGTACGACTATATTGGAACACATGCCTATGGTTTGCCTACATGTTTGATGCTTTATCATTATTATCTGCAATGACCATGTTATTAATATTACATGATCCTTGTTATCCATGCAACGCCTGTCGGATATATACCAATTAGGGGTATATCAGATGGTAGTCTAAAATGCCGGATTACCGGGGTGGCCTAAATGGTAATGGATCACGGTTCATTGGGCGGCCCAGTAAGCTGACGCACAGAAGCCGGATTCTAGAAGAACCCAGATCACGGCCCACGTGATACGGCTTGGAGTAGAAGGCGGATTCCTTGCTTTCCAAGTAGCACATACCGTAGTCTTCTAGGTTTCCTTTTCTGTAAGCCCTAACCCGGCTATTATATAAAGCCGGACGGGAGATAAGAAAGATAGACAAGAAACTAGAGGCTAACTTGCCGAGAGGTGGATCCTTGTCGAGTAGCTAAACCTAACCTCACATTGTACTCTGTTTGCTCTAGGCTTTAGTACTGAATAGTGAGATTGCAGGAGTAGGAACGCCGCATTACTGCGACGTACCGAACCTGGGTAAAACCCTGTGTCATTGTCCTTCATACGATCACGTCCCCCCACTTCTCTATCAGTAGTCTCATGGCACCCCCGTCTATGAAATATACTACGATGTCTCGACAGTTGGCGCCCACCGTGGGGCCAGCGACGTCAGGCGTTATGTTCCGACCGGGGATACTCGGTGGAATCGGCAGTACCATAACTGTCAGAAGCTTGGAATTCGACAACGACGTCGGGCGCTTCGTCGATAACGGATCGTACATGCCGGCGCGGAATCATCTGGTAAGTGCCTGCGTTTTACCAATCCGATCTGCAAACATCTTTATCGGATTAACTGCAAAAGCAATGGGATTCTGCGGTGGAAGCAAATTTATCCCACCCGCCCTATACCCAGTCGAAGACGACTATGACACCGGATTTTGCTCCGATCGTTGATATACTGCTGCGTCGCACTCTATCGGCATGGTGCAATCCGAGATCGCTGAAAACGCGGATGAAAGCAATCCCGTGCAAGAGGCAGGAAACAACAATCCCACAATTGAGGTGGAAGATCCGACATCCGTCAACTTGACGACAAACTCGGAAGCTGATTCCATGTTAGCCGCCATAGAAGCAAGGTTGGAATCAGAAACTGTATCAGATAATTTTGATTCCGAAGACAAAGATGAGGATGCTTTCGAAAAAAGGTTAAATCTCTTCAAGAGGGATTCCACGAAGTACTAATGGCAAAACCGGCTGAAAACACGGATGCCGACAGTCAGGAAATCCCTAGGACGCCTCCGCCAGAGGAAGAGAGATAAGACGGAGAAACTTCTCCAACATATCCTGATGTCAAAGAACTGACAGAGGAAGAACCTTGTAAAAAACCTCCCTCTTCCAAGAAAAAACACAAAGCTGCCAAAAAACTCCAGTACAAGCTCCGGAAGAAGAAATCGGCTGAGACAGCCAATGAAAGCCCGAAAGTAGGAGATGCAAGCGGAGTTAAACCTGCGGAGAAGAAAACGAAGGAAATCCCTGTTCCTCCAATGATAGAACAGGACGAACAAGAATTGCTTCAAACACCAGTGGGACCACACGAGCCCCTTGAAGTGCTGGAAGCCCGGAGGCGAGCTCTCCAAAGGAAACATCAACATCTATTCCGAACTCGAGAACACCTCCAAAAAACCCAGGCTGACATCAAGCTAAGGCAGGAAGAAATTGAGGAATACGAGAGAAAGAATAGATCTGGCATTAAACCTACACGGTTACCCGGAATCGCAAAACCGGAATTACTACCACCAAAGGAAAGGTTTCACAACCCATCTTGGCAAAATCAAGTAAATGACAAAGATTCCAAAGGCGAGCCAATATACAAAACCGCAGCAGAAAACACGAAAGCAGCGTTCGCCATCCCCAACAACGATTTGTACTCCAATGGTGAAAAACTTCAAGGGGTGTATGCTTTCCTAGGAAAAGCATTGCAACAGCAACAACGAGGGCAAGATCGATTAGGGAAGTTGCTCGACGACTCCGCCTTATGCAAAACAGCTACATGCGCCGCTGGGGCACCTGGACCGGAAGAACCTGGAGATTCAAACAATTCGAAAGAGAAGAAATCAGATCCGAGAAAGGACAAGAAAAATCTCGACAACAAGGATGCAGCATCCAGAACCGGATCCCATCTGCCGAAAGATGGAACTAAGCCCCGCGATAGGGAAGAGAAAAACCGGAAGGACGGAAAAGCAATGCCGCCTCCGAGACGCCCCGCTGAAAACGCTGGAAGACAGGATATACCTCATAGGCGTGAGAGATCCCGGACACCCCCAGGAATAAGGAAAGACACAGGAGTAGAACTCCACCTTATCCCAAAGGGCACGATCACGGAGAAAATAGAGATAATCCCGGAAAAGCGCGCTCACGCCACAATGGAAAAGAAAGGAGCAGATCCCCTTCTGTCCATTAAGCCGGTAGATACTCCGCACATATGGACAGAGTGGAAAGAGATGATCTATACTTTGGACCTAAGTGTTTCACTGATAGGATCTGAAGGATAACTCTGCATTCTGGCTTCGCTAAAGTTGGTCCAACATATAAAAAATATACCGGTAGCTTAAACCCGGATACCTAGCTCTCTGACTATTACACAACCGTTCAGATTAACAACGGGACAGACCTGGAGGCAGTAAAGTTTCTCCCCCTAATGTTACTGGACGGAGCCAGAGACTGAATCAATGGGTTACCATCAAGAACTGTTGACAGCTGGGACGATATGGCTAGAGTGTTTACTCAGCATTTCCGGGGAACCTATAAGCGCCCGAACAACATCAACCAACTAAACCGTTGCACCCAGTTTGAAGATGAACCATACGTGGATTTTATCTCAAGATGGACTGCAATGAAGAATAGTTGCTCTGGAGTAACTGACGTACAAGCAATGCATGCTTTCGTCAATGGTTTAAAACCCGGACTCGTACCGTTCATGATCGGTTCTAAAAATCATAAAGATCTCGGATCTATGCTCACGACCGCCAATGAGCACGCAGCGGCCGAAGACGACATCAGAGCGAGAGGTGGCAATATCGATACTTTGATCCAGGCCAAAAAGACCCCCCGCCCTGAGAAAAAAGGAACTCCTGACGCAACACAAAAACCCAAAGAAGTTAACATAGCCTTTGGAAGAGAAAATGAGAGCAAGTGGAAAGGACGAAGCACAGAGCCGATAAATTACACCAAAGAAGAGTGGGAAAAAATAAAGTCGGAAAACTGTGTCCACCACTCGCAATTCGGGAAACCCACCCATACTAATGCACAATGCAGGCTAAACAAGCATATGAAAGGCAGTGCAGGATCCGGAAGCAAAGGGAAGAAATCCAAGAGGAAATTCTCCAAGTAAAAGCCAGAAGCTGAAAAAGAAGACAGTGAATCGGACACTGACAAAAGAATCCAGGAACAACAGCGAAAAGGCGAGCCTAAGTTTCGAGAGTTGACGGAGAATGTAACCTAACTTTCCTGGCAACTCCCTCAGCAAAGGTGGAAAAGAGAACACTTCAAGAAATAAACGCGGTTGTCCCTGCAAACCCGGAATTCTTGAAGTACTCAAATACACCAATTACCTGGGATCAGTCTGATCATCCCGGAAATATCCCAGAACCCGGCACACAAGCTCTAATTGTAAGTCCTATAGTTCAAAACACTAGGCTAAAAAGAGTGCTGATGGATGGAGGATCCATCATTAACATAATGTACCTGGATACACTGAAGCACATGCGAATCTCCGAGACCCAGCTCAATCACAGCAATATACGTTTTCACGGCATCGTCCCTGGCAGACAAGCACGGTCCCTAGGAGAAATTTCCCTAGATGTAACCTTCGGAGAGAAAGATCACTTCCGTCAGGAAATAATATCCTTCAAAGTTCTGCCGTTCGAAAGTGTGTATCACGCAATACTCGGACGCCCATGTTTCGCCAAGTTCATGGCAAGATCATGTTATATTTACAACAAGATGAAGATGTCGGGGCCAAAAGCAGGAGTAATCACGATAAGTGGAGACTTCAAATTGGCAAACGAGCTGGAAAAAGAAAACGCCCTTTGCGCAGAAAAGGTGATAGCAAAGGAAGAACTGAAGGAGCTGGCCAAAGAAGTATCGCCGACAGAAATGCCGGCAGGAAAAGAAAGCCGGAAGCCGTCAGATAGCTTCAAAACTTCCGAGAATACAAGACAGGTAATCCTAGATCCTAAAGATCCAACAAAGTTTGTCGTAGTAGGAACTGGGATGACCGACAAATAGGAAAGCGAGCTCATCAAGTTCCTCCGTGAGAACTGGGACATTTTCGCATGGTGTCCAGCTGACATGCCAGTCGGACCGAGGGAACTTGCTGAGCACCAACTTAAGGTGATTCCAGGATCTAAACCCGTCAAACAAGGTCTCCGTCGATTTCACGGAAGAAGACGGAAGGCCATTGGCAAGGAGATTATCCGGCTTTTGACAGCAGATTTTATCCGGGAAGTTATACATACTGAATGGTCTGCAAACCCAGTATTAGCCCCGAAGAAAGACAGTACTGTCCTTAGGATGTGTATAGATTGTACTGGCCAGAACAAATTGTGTCCAAAAGATAGATTTGCGTTACCGCGAATCGATCAAATAATAGATGCCACTGCTGGCTCTGAGCTTTTATGCTTTTTGAATGCATATTCTGGGTATCATCAAATACGCATGAAGGAAGAATACCAAATCAAAACTTCCTTCATAACCCCATATGGAACGTACTATTACATAACCATGCCGTTTGGCCTGAAGAACGCAGGCGCAACTTACCAGCGTTGCATGCAACGATGTTTGCATAGTCAGATTGGCAAAAATGTCCATGTTTATGTGGACGACATTGCCATCGTTTCCAAGGAAAAGGACACACTCCTTGAAGATTTACGAGAAACCTTCGAAAATTTGCGCACTTATAAGATGAAGTTGAATCCATTAAAGTGCGTATTCGGGGTTCCTTCAGGAAAGCTTCTGGGTTTCATCATTTCTCATAGAGAATAGAAGTAAACCCGGAAAAGAACAAAGCAATCTTAAACATCTCCAAGCCCACGTGCGTAAAAGATGTACAAAGATTGACGGGTTCTGCAGCAGCCGTTAGCAGGATCATTAGCCGGCTAGGGGACAAAGCTCTGCCATTATACAAACTGTTGAACAAATCCGACAAGTTTGAGTGGACAGAAGAAGCAGATGCAGCATTAACCCAGTTAAAAGAAACTTCGATGAGAGCTCCGATTTTGGCTTCCCCAAAAAACGAAGAACCCATGTTATTGTACCTCACAGCTACAAACCGGGTTATGAGCGCAGTAATAGTTGTGGAAAGGCGGAAAGACGATCAAAGCATACCAGATCAACATCCGGTGTACTATGTAAGTGAAGTTTTCTCCGAGTCTAAACAAAGGTACCCACACTATGAAAAACTGGCATATGGCGTGTTTTTCGCATCTCGGAAACTTCGTCATTACTTCCAAGGACATTCCATAACAGTGGTATGTAAAGCACCGCTAGGGGATATAATAAACAATGCAGACGCAACTGGCCGAGTAGCCAAGTGGGGCATCGAGCTTGCAGCGTTCGACATTAAGTACCAACCCCGGACGACAATAAAATCCTAGGTGTTGGCATATTTTGTCGCCGATTGGACAGAAGCAATGGAAAATACACCAATGCCGGAGTCAGAATACTGGATCATGCACTTTGACGGATCCAAAATGAAAGAAGGCGCGGGAGCTGGTGTAGTTCTCAAATCCCCTAAAGGAGACACAATGGAGTATATATTACAAATACACTTCAATGCTAATAATAACGTGGCAGAATACGAAGCTCTGCTTCATGGCTTGCATGTTGCAAAAGAAATAGATGTTAAACACATCTTATGCTATGGCGACTCAGATTTGGTACAGCACCAGCTCAACCAAACTTGGGACGCCAAAAGTTCCATCATGGCCGAATATCGGAGAACGGTGGATGAGTTTGCAATCTGTTTCCTAGGATTTGAAGTGCTTCACGTCAAAAGGGAAGAAAACTGGAACGCGGACGCATTAGCCCGCATGAGATCAGAAAGGGTGAAAATCCTACCACCAGGTGTGTTTGTCCAACATTTGTACGAACCATCAATAAAAGGTGGAGATGTCGACTATCCTCTGGTTTCCGAGTCAATCGAAGTCATGCTCGTTAACCCGGAATGGACAATCCCATATTTAAACTTCTTAGTTGATCAGAAGTACCCAGATGGAGTAGACGGAGTCTTGCAAAGACAAATACAACACCGATGCAAAGGATACACAGTAATCAACGATTGCCTGTATAAACGCAGTACTACCAAAATTTGTCTGCGATGTATATCGCCAGAAGAAGTACAAGAAATCCTGTAAGAAATCCATGCTGGAGATTGTGGACATCATGCTCAGTCAAAAAGCATAGTCAAAAAAGCATTCCGTGCAGGGTTTTTCTGGCTAACAGCCAAGACAGATGCTGAGCACATAGTGAAAAGATGTGCTGGATGTCAGTATTACGCCAAGCAGACAAACATGCCAGTCCAAGCACTCAAAACTATCCCTTTTACATGGCCGTTTGCGGTCTGGGGGCTAGATATGATGGGACCATTCAAAACTGCAAGAGGCGGACTCACACATCTACTTGTTGCAGTGGATAAATATACCAAGTGGGTGGAGGTTAAACCCATCAAAAAACTTGACGGTGTAACTGCCAGAAATTTCATCATTGACGTAATCATGAGATATGGCGTTCCACACAGCATAATAACTGACAACGGGACAAATTTCTCTATTGGAGAGTTGGCAAAATATTGCCGACAAACGGGAATTCGCCTAGATCTTGCATCTGTGGCGCACCCGCAGTCCAATGGACAGGTTGAAAGAATGAATAGCTCAATCCTGCAAGGAACACTAGTAGGGAATGACTTATAGCCACCAGTACACTGCTGGCGAACAACATTTGACGTTGGCCAGCGCTAATACCACTGGCGAACAATATTTCTTGTTCGCCAGCGCTATTCTGCTACCGCTGGCGAACATCCCCGCGGCTTCGCCAGCGCTACGGGTGGGACCCACCTGCGCGCGCTACCGCCGCTCCCTGATACTACCGCTGGCGAACTGGCCTGCGTGTTCGCCAGCGGTACGTTCACTACCGCTGGCGAACAGGTCTGGTTGTTCACCAGCGCTAACTTGTGGGCCCATGACGCATGTTAGCGCTGGCGAACAACCAGACCTGTTTGCCAGCGGTAATCTGGCAGATGTGCCATTTAAGTGACCACCCACCACCCACTTTCCCCTCCCTTCTCCACCTTGTCCCCTCTTCTCTCTCTAGCTCGAATTTATGCCAATTTCTCCACCCTCCTACTCTCTTTTGAACCAACTAAATTTATTTTAGTTGGTATATATATGTTTATATCCCTCCTAACACCATTTCTACCCAATTTTTCCTCCCTAGCCATCTAGATCTAGAATTACCCCCTCTCTCTCCAAAGCTCCAAAATTCTCCGGATATCATCGTGTAGCCATCTATTCATTTGAGGTGGGATGAATGATAATATATAATTAAATGAGTTTGTATATAAATTTTGTCCGGATACACGCGATATGCAATATGTGTGAAATTTCACCGGATTCAACAATGGTCGTGTGATGGAGACGATAAATGCATGTGTGCGCAATTTGTTGTGGAATGAAATTGAGTAGCCAACTATCACCGGAATGTTGATTCATTTCCGTCTCGGCATAGTTTGGCACTCCCTAATAACCTCCTATTTGTAGGAAGGTCATGCTGAATTTTTTCGTGAATACGACATGAAGTGAAATTTTTGATATGAAAATGAGTTGCCACTTTGCCGGAATGTTGATTCATTTCCGTCTCGGCAAAGTTTGGCACTCCTCTAACCTCCAATTTGTAGGAAGGTCATGCCGATTTTTTTCGTGAATATCGAAAAATATATATATATATATATATATATATATATATATATATATAATGTTTGGTTCTAATATTAATTATATCGGCGCGCTCTCGTGCAGGCGACATATAATGGTGGTCGTTAAGAGTGAACGTGTCGTGAATAGTTACTTGAGACACGCGACATAAGACATGTTACAAAATGGCCGCAAGGAGATACGATGTCCATGTCGAAAGTGCAAACTAGGGGGCTTGCTCAATCCCTTTACCGGAGACTTGCTCAGTCACCTCCTAAGGTATGGTTTCATGGATGGGTATAACAGTCAGTGGGTAAGTGATGATGAAGATGATGAAGTCCATGGGGCGGCGGCGGTAGGAAATGATGTGCAACAGGACAATAACAACGATCGACTAGAACTACAGCAGGACCAAGATCAGCCTCATGACCCCGCACATGATCATGGAGAAGATGCTGAACAAGACGTGGAAGAAGATCACGAGGACACAGGGACACCCCTAACGGAAGTTGTGCGTGACCCTCATCTGAAAGAACTGCTTTTGAGAAAGACGACTAACTCGATATCTGCTGCTAGAGAGCAATCAAAGCTGGCGCAACTAGAGATAGACTCGAAGACACCGTTGTATGCAGGCTGCGGTCCGGGAGAGTCCCGCCTGAGAGTGGCCCTCGATATTCTGCAGATGAAGGCGAGATACAAATGGAGCGACATAAGCGTCGATGCAAGCCTGCAATACTGGCATTATGTCCTTCCAGAGGGCAACACCTGTCCTAAAAGTTGCGACGAGGCCAAGAAAGTCGTGTGCCCCTTTGATTTACCTCACGAAAAATACCATGTGTGCATCAACGATTGCTACATTTATCGGAAAGAGGACGCGAACAAAACCATTTGTCCAGTTTGCAACGCCGCTCGATACAAGAAAGGGAAGAAGAAAGCTCCTCGGAAAGTTGTGTGGTACTTTCCGCTCATTCCCCGTCTGCAACGGTATTTCGCGGACCGCAAGGAAGCAGAGCTCATGCGCTGGCACGCGAAAAGGAGGAATAAAGTTTTGAAAGATCCAAATCAGAGTGAAAAAGTAATTCTAACACATCCTTCAGATGCAAGTCAATGGAAAGCAATTGACTGTGAATATCCAACGTTCGGGGCGGAGGCAAGGAACATCAGGTTGGGTGTGAGCACCGATGGACTCAATCCGTTTGGCAACCAGAGTAGCACCCATAGCACCTGGCCCGTGTTTGTATGGATGTACAACATCCCTCCCTGGTTGTGCATGAAGAGGAAGTATATTCACATGAGTATGCTAATTCAAGGGCCGAAACAACCAGGCAACGACATCAATCTATACCTGAAGCTGCTTAAAGATGAGCTGGACACGCTATGGGCCGAGGAAGGGGTGAACACATGGGACGCCTTCGGTGAACAATATTTCCCAATGAGAGCTGTCTTACTATGTACGGTTCACGAGCTACTCGGCTACGGATATATGGCGGGCCAGGTGTACCACGGACATAACGGTTGCGTGAGGTGCATGGATGACCCCACGTTTATGCAACTTCCGAAAGATCCTGGGTCTTCGAAAACAGTTTTCGTTGGCCATCGAAGGTGATGAGGAGACGGAGGGTCGCAAGGCCAAAAGGGTTAAGAGGAATGACTATTACTGCCCCCTCCTGCTTCACTCTTAGTTCGGACGAGATCACAAAATTTATGATGTGCCTTCTCGGAGTCAAAGTCCCTAGCGGTTACTCAGGGCTAATAAGCAGATTCCTCGACGCGCAGAAACAAAAGTTTAGCGGGATGAAGTCTCATGACCGTTACGTGATGATGACACAGATACTTCCGGTTGCGATCCGCGGAATAATGGACAAACACATCCGGGAAACCCTGTTTGGCCTCTGTAACTTCTTCGACGTTATATCTCGAAAGTCGATCACGGGGAAGCAGATCTCAAGGCTTCAGGAAGAGATTGTCGTGATACTATGCGAGCTCGAGATGTACTTTCCACCATCATTCTTTGACATATGTGTTCATCTGTTGGTCCATATCGTGGACGATATCATCCATCTCGGGCCGTTGTTCCTGCATAACATGATGCCGTTTGAAAGGATGAATGGGGTCATCAAAGGATATGTTCGCAACAGAGCTCGTCCGGACGGAAGCATCGTTCAGGGCTTTCTCACCGAAGAGTGCATCTCTTTCTGCACGAATCATATGGACGTGGAGGACCCAGTTGGTCTGCCCAGAAACAAGCACATTGGCAAGCTCGATGGAGTAGGTCACAAAAATGGACGTAGAGAAGTGCATGTGGATCGGGCTTGTCGACGCACCGACTTTAACAGGGCAAACTTAGTAGCTCTCCAACACATTGACATGGTCGATACTTGGGTGGAAAAACACAAGAGCTCGATTATGAAAAAGTACAGTGAACAAGGCAAGCGGAGGACCGAAGGAGAAATAATCAGAGAGCATAACTCCACTTTCTTGCATTGGTTTAAAGATGTGATCGTCGCTAATCCACCGCCAAGGGATTGTGCGAAAAATAAACTATTGTACGCCTTGGCACATGGCCCAGCTCCCAACCTAGCGACGTTTCAAGCATATGATATCAACGGGTTCACTTTCTACACAGAGGAGAAAGACAAAACTTCCGATTATCAAAACTCAGGGGTAACGATGGAATCCTACACCGGTGACAAAAAGTTAAGATACTACGGAAGGATCGAGGAGATATGGGAGCTTAACTACTATGGAGAGAAGGTGCCTATGTTCCGCGTCAGATGGGCTAGGATGTCGACCGTCAGAAAAGAAGACCAATACTTTACAACCATGGTTATTCCCGAAGCCGGAACCTCATCAAGCGTGAATGTCACAGCGCAAAATGAGCCATGGGTATTGGCTAAGCATGTGTCCCAATGCTTCTTCATAACAGACCCCGCAAGGCCTAGCCGTGTTGTCGTGAGGAGAGGGAAAAGAAATATCATCAGAATGGATGGAGTCGTTGACGAGGACGAGTTCGACACGTTCGGCGACCCAAATATTGGCGATGATCAAGAAGATGATGATGGTAGTCATGCAACATACACAACAAGAAGAAGCAGAACAACGCTACCTAGGCATGGTCTTCCATTCATAAGAAGAAGTCATAATGTGGGGTTAAATTATGCAACTGCGACCAAAAAAGGCAAACAGATCAAACACTGAGAAACTATGTATATACCTGTCTTCTAATTGTATGCGACGAAACTATGTATATGCATGGATCAAATGGTCTGATATCGATGTGCACTTATTATAAATTTAATGTACCTTGTTCTGTATTTCAAATGTGTGGACTTATATTATTTGAAACATAAAGGAAACAAATAGAAATTAAACAAGAAGGAAACAACGGAAAACAATAGAACACATAAAGAAAAAACAATAGAAAACAACTAAAACCAAAATAATGAAAAGAGAAAACAAGAAGGAAATATTGGAAAACAATTGAAAACATAAAGGGAATAATTGAAAACATAAAGGGAATAATGAAAAACAAAATAAAACATTATTATTTGTAATGTGTTTGAAATTAATTTGTAATGTGTTTGAATTATTATAAATTAAATATCTTTGAATAATTTAAAAAAATAAAGAAAACAAAATAAAACATTATTATTTGCAATGTGTTTGAAATTAATTTGTAATGTGTTTGAATTATTATAAATTAAATGTCTTTGAATAATTTAAACAAATAAAGAAAACAAAAAAACATTATTATTTGTAATGTGTTTGAAATTAATTTGTAATGTGTTTGAATTATTATAAATTAAATGTCTTTGAATAATTTAAACAAATAAAGAAAACAAAAAAACATTATTATTTGTAATGTGTTTGAAATTAATTTGTAATGTGTTTGAATTATTATAAATTAAATGTCTTTGAATAATTTAAACAAATAAAGAAAACAAAAAAAACATTATTATTTGTAATGTGTTTGAAATTAATTTGTAATGTGTTTGAATTATTATAAATGAAATGTCTTTGAATAATTTAAACAAATAAATAAAACAAAAAAAAACATTATTATTTGTAATGTGTTTGAAATTAATTTGTAATGTGTTTGAATTATTATAAATGAAATGTCTTTGAATAATTTAAACAAATAAAGAAAACAAAAAAAAACATTATTATTTGTAATGTGTTTGAAATTAATTTGAAACATAAAGGAAACAAATATAAATTAATTGAAAACATAAAGGGAATAATGGAAAAAAAAATAAAACATTATTATTTGTAATGTGTTTGAAATAAAACAGTAATGTTTCTCAAGAAAAATTAAGAAAAAACAATAAAGTAAATCATTTCAAAGAAAAATAAAAAAAAGGTAGCGCTGGCGAACGTGGCTGCTGGTTCGCCAGCGCTATGTTACTGCTGGCGAACCAACCTTTGTTCGCCAGCGGTAACGTAGCGCTGGCGAACCAGCAGCCAAGTTCGCCAGCGGTAAGCCCCCACAGAGAGGTACACAGGGGGCCGCGCGCGGGACTTAGCCGTTTTTCAATCTCGTCTCCAACCGCGCGCGCACGTTTGTCTCTCCGGTGAGTCTCTGTACCTCCGGCGAGTCCCTGTCCCCGGCGACCACCGCGCGTTCCGGCCCTCTCCTACCTCCCTCCACCACCACTGCGCCCTCCCCTCCACTCCCTCCCTCCACCACTGCGCCCTCCCCTCCCTCCATCGGCCCTCCCCCTCTCTCCGCACGCCGCGCCGCCCCTCCACGACCATCGACGCCACGCCAGCCGGCCTCCACCTCCCCTACGTCTCCCTCCTCTTCCACTCCGCCGCCCCTACTGCCTCCTAGAGCGGCGGCGCCGGTCTACTGCCTGCTGCTGCCCTCTCTTCACCCTTGCACGCAACGTGTTCGACCCCTGTTCTGCAAGAAACAGGTAATGTTTTTTTTTGTCTATGATTTACTTTGAACTCATATGTTTGAACTAGCAGTTTAAATGTCCTTCTCTTCTGTTTAAATATACAAGTTAAGAGAGGGCAGCCACTCTCCTGTCTCTTCTGTTTTGTGCCCAAACAGAAATCAAAAATTCTGTGGCTGTTTTAAAACAGAAAAATTCCTGATGTTTTTTGTGGCCATGTGCTTATTTACCTAGGGTGTGTGTACTGGCTGTGTGTGTGTACTGGTTAATTTCTCCTGGCTGTATATTTACCAGTACCAGTACATTTTGTATGGAATTTTTGGTTAATTGCTTCTGGCTGTGTGTGTGTGTGTACTGGTGGTTAATTGCTCCCAAGATGAATAGAAGAAAATTGAGAGAATTTTGTATGGAATTTTTGGTTTGATCAAGTGAATTAGATAGATTTTTTGTATGTACTGCAACCTGTAGTAAAGACTAGTACTGCAACCAGTAGTAAATTTTGGGTTGCATTTTAATTTTATGAACAAAAAGAAACTACCTAGTGAAATGCTTAACATAAGTGAAAAAGAAGCAAGTTTATGAAACTTTGCTTGTGTATTCATGTTTACAGTTGCAAGTGGTTGCAAATTTCTATCTTGAAACTAAAGTTCTGATCAGAAACATAATAATCACAACCAACATAAATTTTTTGTGGCTGTTTTCAAACAGAAAAAAATTCCTGATGTTTGGTACAGCATGCAACACTTGAGTATGAAAAATATGTGATGGTTGGTGTGATCAGATTAGAAGATGCAATTAGTTAATTTTAGGTGCAGCTGACATTATCTATTAGTTTTAGGTGCAGCTATCTCACTGTATGCATTTTGATTTCTAAAGCTTATTTCATGTATGCATTTTGAATATGTTCCGTTTTTGGTGGTTGGTGATGGTTGGTGGTGATGGATGTGGTGTGTATGGATGGTGGTGATGGATGGTTGTGATGGATATGGCGTGGTGATATGGATGGTGGTGATGGATGGTGGAGATGGTGTGTGGTCGTGTGGATATGTGCCCACCTTCGTGTGGATGACGATGATAATATGAGGGGTGGGATCGATTATATGAGGGTGGGATTATGTGCAGGTACCCCACGTGAGTCCCTATTTGCCGGAATGTTGATTAATTTCCGTTTCGGCAAATTTGGGTACTCCATTTGTGATATTTTTAGCAAAGTTCATGCCAAAATTTTCCGTGAATTTTGGCATGATCTTTGCTAAAAATATCACAACTTAGAGTGTCCGAGAAATTTGGACTCATATGGGGTATACATCGTCTAAATTGTAGGATTTGTTGAACTTATTTCGGGTTTTCTCTCCTTCATTAGATATGGCTCACAACGACGAGGCGGGTGGTTCTGGTCTCGGACACGGGGACGACGATGTGTGGCTTTCTATGCTAAGCGCCGGAGGAGGACCCGTAGATCCGCACCCGGATCTAGAGATGCAGGGCGACGATGCAGACGACGAGATGGACGAAACCGTTCGCCAGGAGTTAGAGCCGCGCAACGATACATCGGGCGCAGAAGGTGATCAAACCGGTAGTGGCACCGGGGATATCGCCTCCGGTAGCGAGGCGTCGGCTAAGCGCAAAGATAGGCGGCACAACATGCTCGCCACCATCCGGGAAGAGTTCACGGAAGTGGACCCCAAGAGCGGTAATCCCCTCGAGCCGGAGAGTTACGCCAAGGGCTATGGAAACCAGATAGGCTACATAGCTCGAGACTTCGGCAACGTTAATATGGAGCACCTCAGAGATAAAGAAAACAAGGCTATGGCCGCCCTGCTGATTGAGAAGCTGCACACGAGGTACAAATTCCCGGATCCTTACGACAACCAGGACCTGAAGAAGAATCTGGTCAACTCGTTAGCACTGGGAAAGTTCGCCAAGGCGTTTACGACTTGGAGATCCAGTTTGCGGGAGATGGTTGCAAAGGGTAAGGATTTCGATGAGATCCATAAGATGTGGCCCTCCATTTCCGAGGAAGACTTGGCCCAATTCAAGATCGACGAACTCAAACCGGAAAGGGTGGCGCTGAGTAAATGGGGGGAAAGAACAGCGAAAAAAGAACATTGGCCCTCACAATCTCGGAAGCCGGGGTTACCTTGGGAAGCAGAAAGTCTGGGCCAAGGAGGATGCGAAGAGAGAAGGGCCGAACCCGTTTGACAAGATCACCGCCCCGCAGGTGAGAAATTTTGTCAGGGCCCATTATAGGGAAGATCCCCAAAAGCCCAGCGATCTTGTGTTGAACGAGAAGGTCAAGCTGCTCGAGAATAAGTATCTCGAGGAAGAAGAAAAAGAACGCCTATCTCAATCTGACGGGGGGTCCTCGGCGACGACGAACAAGGACCCGTATGACACCCCTTTCATTAGGGCGCTTAACGCGATGAAGGGAGTGCCCCTTGACATGAAGCCGCATCGTGGCCATGTGCATGGCCTCGGAAAGGGTCATCGGCATGCGCACTACTACCCGGACACCAAGGAGAAGCGTAAGGAGCGGAACAAGGGCCCAGAGAAGACGGTCGACGAGCTTGTGAACGAGAGGCTCAATGAGCTCCTCCCTACCATCTGTGCGTCCGTCGCTCAGTCCTTAGCGCCGTGGATGGCAGGTGGAGGACAAGGGCCGCTCCCGGAGATAAACATAGCCCAAATGGTGCAGCCAGCGCCGCAGAACGTGGCCCCCATCGTGGCGCCTGCTGCGCAGAACGCGGCCCCCGTCGTGGCATCTACTGCGCGGAACGAGCCGGCCCCCAACCCTCAGCCGGAAGGTCGCAAAGATCCGTCGCCTCCCCGCCACATCTCTTCAACGCCGCCGCCGACACTTAGCGGTGCATCCCCCTTGTCCGAGCTCAATGCCCTCACGGTAATTCAACGTCCACTGCTTAATTATATATTATGACTTGATTCGTGATGGCATCAGTCTCTAACAACGATCGCGCGACGTTTCACAGGCCGACGAGACGGGATGCACATTGCTCCTTCGTGTGAACGGCGAGTTAAAGGACGTCGCCAAAGGAAAAATCATAACACCTCTGAACCGCGTATCCCACGGCGTTCGTATGCCCGAGGACGTGTTCAGAGTGACATTAAGTCGGGTGCTCCCTGGTTGCGGTGCTCTCGATCCTCCAAACCAACCACCCGCAGCCGACAGCGAGTTGAACCTGGAGCAATGCTTGGTTTGGCCATTGACCTGGCCGAAATCACTAATTCGTTTGGAAAGTACTCCTGTCAACACTCCAACACCGGTCCAGGGGTCGGGGCACCCGAGCCAACACAAGGATTTCTCACCTGCAAAGTCTGTGCAACACGACGGCGACGATGCTGAAGATGAGAACCCCAATGACTACCTCGTCGACGATCCTTACGAGAGGGCGCCCGGCCTGGATGATCTTGATCAACTTCTCTTGCCAGCGGAGGAAGCGGATAAATATCGATGCACAAAGCGTCTCTTCTCTTCTCAAGAACTGGCAGTCCCCGAGCAAGAAGTCATCGGCAAGGATGCCCTCAAAGAGGCGGTAGCGGATGTATTTCATCAGACTCAGCCTAAGAAGACGGTACGGAAAAGAACTAAGAAGAATTCTGCCGTTGCATCGATGAGCCAACCGGTGGAGGGGACCAAGTCCAAGCCGCAGACAGGACGTGTATTGGACATGATACCCATAACCGACTGGCATCAGATCCATGAGTTGGGCAAACCGATGCTTCCGCCGAGGTTGGTCTCCTTGCTGTCAGGTGATATGCGTAGCGTCCATGACGGTATTCTATATATGGAGGAGATGCTTCTGAAAGAGAAAAATCCAACGTTGCCGGTTTTGGTCGCAAAGGTGCCATCTACGGCGGGATTTGTCACTGAAGGCAACGCAAACAAGATCATCGTTAGATTCGACGACATTTTCCGGATGTTCCACATGAAATTCCTCCACTCGTCAATCGTGCGTCTGTTTACGCTCAGTTTGGTGCATCAGCTATCCATAGAGGATGTCAAAAACATCGCGCTAGCAGACCTCTACTACATGCACGACATTTACTTGAGCAACCCCAAGGGTAGGGCAAAAGCGACAAAGTACCTCCAACAAGTGTTGCTCAATAACCATATGAACAAGAGGATCACCCTCGTGCCTTACTTTCCCGAGTAAGTTATATTTCCCATCTTTACATAAGTTTGCGCATATACAATTTTTGAGGATTATATATATGGACTCTCCTGTTTTGCGCATAAACAAATACGGCACCCTCATCATGCTCTACCCGAGAGATGCGCACGCAGTATATCTCGACTCCGGGAGTACGATGAAGGAGAAGAACTACTCCCTCATCAAGTCTGTTCTGAATGATGCTTTGGACGGCTACATCAAGGGGGAAGGATTCTGCGACAGGAAGAAACAAATTCAAGGCAAATATGTGTTCAGACACAGAACAGAGCCCAGCAGGCGCGAGGCGGCCATATGGAGGCATGGTACCTCATCCAACACATGACGGAGATCGTGAAGGACCAACATAGTCTACAATACATGTCTGCTGTGGACAAATGGTCTCGCAGCATCGTCGAATGGTCTGATGCTGAATTCAGACAAAACTTTGGTCGCATCCAGCGCAAGCTCTGCACAATCATCTATAAGGATGTAGTAACTAAAGGATCCGTCTTCCACTGGAACTCCCCACCATCTAACAATGAGTTGCGACAATGTGTGCTAGAGCAGACTGACGAGAGACCATTCAACTCGTTAGAAGGTGCTTTTCCGTTCCCGCCGGAGAAGAAACAGAAGATCACAACATCGAGGAAGAAATGATCGACGGTATGTATTCGATTCGTTACGAATTGCTCCTAATAAGAACTTGTGATTTCCTTTGCCGGTCTAATGCTTTTATCTTGGTCTACAGAGAGATGAAGAAGTGGACGGCGCGCTGGCCCTAGCGAAAGATTGCAAGCGGAGGCGGAAGCTAAAGCGGAGGCGGACCGTATATCTAGCTAGTCTTCTTTGCGATTGATCTCTATATCGCGCGTACGTTGTAGATGTCGTCATACCTTTGTAATCGTTGAACTAATTAGATGGCTATATTTTGGGTTCAAAATCTTCCGACATAAACGTGTTATTGAGATCAATGTGTATTCGTACTAATGAGAATTGGATATGGATGCATATGTATCGATGTGTTAATTTCGTTATCGATGTGTTAAATTGATGCATATGTATCTAAGAGTGATTTATATGTGTGAAGTTTATAAATTGCAGAATTTGAATGTATTTGGACCTGTATAGTATAATATAGAATATACAAACTGTTATAAAAAAATACACACCTGGGAGACTTACCGCTGGCGAACTCAATTTCTACCGCTGGCCAACACTACCACTGGCGAACGTGGGGTATAGCGCTGGCGAACCAGTACCGCTGGCGAACAAGGAAGCTACCGCTGATGAACATAGCGCTGGCGAACAAGGCTCTGTTCACCAGCGGTAACATGCACTACCGCTGGCGAAGCGCTGTTCGCCAGCGGTACCCTGCTACCACTGGCGGAGAACTGCTGGCGAAGCCTTGTTCGCCAGCGGTAGAGAGATTCTGTTCGTCACTGGTAGCTTATTTCCTACTAGTGGAATACGCCCAAGACTCGAATCTCCTCTTCATAGAGCAGCTGGAGCATGGGTGGAAGAATTACCCTTTGTGCTTTGGAGCATTCAAACGACGCCAAATAGGTCAACAGGGCAAACCCCGTTTTTCCTAGTTTATGGTGCGGAAGCAATTCTTCCAACGGACATGATCCATAACAGCCCAAGAGTGCAGGATTTTGATGACTCAGATGCCGAAAGCGCACGACAGGATGCCGTCGATCTCTTAGAAGAAGAACGAGAGCTTGTGCTTCAAAGATCCGCCATTTATCAGCAAGGTTTACGACGTTATCATAGTCGGAAAATCAGGCATCGTTCTTGTAAAGAAGGTGACCTAGTGCTAAGATTGATACAACAAAGAAAGCATAAATTGACCCCAATTTGGGAAGGACCATTCGTCATTAGCAAAGCTGTGAAAAATGGATCATACTATCTTGTAGACATTCGAGACACGGAAGATCATCCCGAGAAGCCGAATTGCAAAAGAAAGAGAAAGATAGATGATGAACTAGGAGAGACAAAGAGGCCCTGGAGTATCCAGCAGTTACGTCCCTTCTATACTTAGTTCAATTTCTATGTAAACATCTTTGAGATCATGAAATAAAGTTGTCGGAGTCCATATTTCTATGTTTTTACATGTTTATTATAGTATAAAGCATATTTCCGCCTTATCTATTTCCCAATGATCTTTCAAAATACTCAATGTTAACCCGAATTGTGCCTGCGTGCTCGGCGTTAAAAAACTGAATGATTTTCAGCCTAAAAAGGCTTAAGGAAACCCAGATTTTGCCTGCGTGCCTGAGTTTCATGAAAATATTCCTTACTATTCTCTAAATATTATCTGATTGTTTTGTGCTGGGTTACTGGAGCTAGTAAGCAAAAATGCCTTTAGCATTATCCATATTTCCGAGTTTTAGACTGATTGGTCATACCCAGTCACTCGGCGTGAAGATTAAAACGCTATCGAGCCATTTCAAAGCACTAAGGACAGTTAAAGCATACAAAACCAGAGAATTTAGAAGATAAAGGAATAATAACCCGAAAAACTTGCAAAATAGTTATATAACATTGATGGAAAAGGCGGAGTACTTGTTCATTCAAAAGAATAGAAGCATTCAAATAATGTTTACAACATAAGTTCGGTAATGCTACTATTTCCTATCTACCCAGGACCCGGAGTTCTCCTTCAAGCATCTGAGTCATCTTCGCTGGAAGATTCTTCGGGAATTTCCGGGATTGCCTCCTCCGGGTAGAAGATCGAGACGTTGACCATGGAAGCAATCTTGGTTGCGTGACCTTTGATCTAGTCAAAGATGTTGGTCCGCTGGGCTTCCGTATACCCTTGCGGGATGCCGGAAGCCACGCGCCAAGATTTGGCAGAAGGGTAATGCACACGCATGAGCCCGTGCAGCGGAGCGCAAGGTGGATTCCTTGGACTCCGCCACCTCCACGATAGCTCCCGGAAGTTTCTCAACTTCCGAGAATTCCCCAGTCCTTGCGGGAAGGAATCTGTTGATAAGCAACATCCCCGCAGCCTTGAGCGCGGTAAAGACCTTCCCAAAGGCTCAGATCTTTTCAATCCGAGTAAGAGCTGGGTCATCTCCTGTTTTTTCAGACAAACAACCAAAGTGTTATGGAAAAAGCAGAGAAAGATTGTAAAACATCGAAAGTACGGTAAAAGTAGAATACTTACCGAGGATTTTATCCATCTCGGAGCCCTCCTCCAGGCGAAGGGTCAAGGCATTCTCCAGGTCTCGGATAGTTGCCTTATCCTTCTCAGCTTGGTTGGAGGCATTGGATTGAGCAATACCAACAGCCAGCTGGCTGGCCTCTAGTTCCTTCTGAACCCTCATAATTTCCTTATGAAGGTCCAGGTTTTCCCGGCGGAGGTTCTCGGCATTGCCGGCATCTTCGGCAATTTGCTTGGCTCTCGCCAAAGTAGCTGAAAAGCAAGTAAAAATCCCGAGTTAGAAAAATTCGGAAAAATACTTAGGAAAAAGGCATAAAATTAAAACAAAGAGAAATCACATACCTGTCGTTTCCTCCAGGTGATGCTGAGATGATGCCAACTCCGCCTCCTTAACGTCAAGAATAGAGAGAAGGTTTCTAACCTCCTTATTCTTGACGGTAAGTTTGCCAAAAACTTCCAGATTTATACTTTCAGCGGTTTGCTGAAACACGGAAATGAAACAAAAGTCTGAAGTTAGCAGCAAGAATAATAAGGATTAAAACATTAAGTTATAAGCATGCATTTGACTTATTGCTTGGGGGCTAGAGATATTACCTGGCTCATCCGCTGTAAACCTGACAAAGTTTCGGTGAACTCTTTTGCAAAATCTGCAAACAGAGACCCGACAGCGCTAAGGCCCTCATTGATATTCATGAAATCTTTATCGAAGGTGGGAATGGTTTCCTCCTCGGTTGCCCGAGAGGGACCTCCCACTTCCGCGACCGCCCTTTCCCTCATGTCCGTTTCCGGCACAATAGGCTGGCTGGTCTGCTGGGTTTCGGCGTTGGGGGCAGCAGCATGCTCTTCTGCAACTACTACAGGGGTATCCGGGGCAGTAGCAGGAGAAGGGTGTGGACCTCTGCTGGCCACAGATTAAAGCCTTTTTAGCTTCTTAGGCTTCAGAGTCGAGGGAAACAAGCTAAAAAAGAGAAATGCCGGAAAGTTAAATCTCCGAGACAAAGGAAAAAGCTCCGATAAATCGAGAAAACCCGGATAACAAACCTGGAAGTAGCGACGAGGACACCGTCAAGATCAATAATTTCCTGCGAGGCGGAAATCTTGTTGCGCTTACGGCCGCCAGCGAAGTTGGCGCGCAATGCGTCCAACTCGGCGTCGGTAGCAAGATCCGACTCGAGGAGTTCAAGGATCTGTCAAATGGGCAAAGGCCGGGTTAAAATAAAATCCGAGAAAGCAAAAATAATACAAACTCAAAAGGCGAAAAATGTACCTTTGGGGCCTTGTTAGATGCCGTATACATTGGCCGGCTTTCTTTATATTGCTCGCGTGAGGCGACCAATTGGTTTACGCGCTTTCGCAAGTCTTTTGCCGAGAAAGACTTGCTCGTTGTCCGCATAGAGTCAGGGGCTCCCGTGTAATTACACAAAAGGCGGGAGCCATGATCAGCCAACGGCTGAATTCGCCTTTCTAACCAGCATAGAACTGTGTCCATGCCGGTTAGAGGTGGATCGGAGGCGACGAGTTTTGCGATGCGCCGCTTGATTCTGAGAAGATCTTGCAGCAAAGATTGCACTGCTTATGTCCCCCAGTTTTCTTGGGGAACGACAGCGGTATTGGCGAAAGGTGGAACCCCGGTGGTTTTTCCGGGAAAAGGAACATCGGGATGGTAGAAGAAGGAACCCGTCCAAAATTTGACGGATTCCGAGGTCTTGATCTTGGGGAACCAATCCTCCCTGAATCTACGCAGGGTGAAGGATATGGTCCCGCAAGTCGGGAGTGCACCCTCGGAAGGGTTTCGCTTAACCCCGAAGCAATACTGCCAGAAGTCTAACCTAGGAGCTAAACCTAGATACCCTTCGAAAAGAGCTTGAAATACGGCTAAGTAGAGGATGGAGTTGGGAGGCAGATTATGGGGTTGAATGTGGTAGTGGTCCAAAATCTGAAGGAAAAAGGCTGACGACGGAAAACCCATACCTCTGGCGATATGGGAGGTAAGGAGAACGAGTTCCCCGGCTTTGGGCGACGACTCGGATTCTTCTTCCGGGCTCCGCCATTTTCCCTTCACCAAGAACCCCTCCTTCTACATAGTCGGAAGAAGGGAGGGAGGAATGCTGCTCTGGCTCCAGTTGCCGACATTTTCCCCTTCGTCTTCCGCCCCGGCGGCGGCGGACGCAGCGACAGACGCGGCGGCGAGCTCCTCTCCGACTAGAAGTATCTTCTCCTCCGCTGTCTCGGGTGCGAACGGAGGAGACGGCACGGAGGAGGACGCGGCCAAATTCATGGCGGCGAAAGGCGGATCCTCGCTGGCCTGGCCGCTGGTAGTTTTCTCCGGCTCGTCGCCGGTAGCGCGGAGTGGCGAATCCACCATGGGGTACATGGTGTTGATGATGTCGTCTATCTCCGCCGCGACGGAGCGAGCCGGGGAAGCGTTCGGAGATGCCATTCCTGGGCGGCGCGAGGAAGAATCCGTGCGCTCCGGCGAGGTTGCGAACTGCTGTGGTGCGAGCGCGCGTTTAGGTCTTGCTCTTCTCACAGTGCTTGGGCGCTAAGTGCTTGAGGCGATGAGAACTGGGAAGCGGAAGGTTTGCCGGAGGGGACGGCGACGGCTATTTATAGCCGGAAACCCGTCGTGATACGTGCTAACGGCTCTTTTGGCCGTTGGATGATTAACGCGTGTCACTCGCTGGAAATTCCGAGAAATGAAACGACAGGTGATTATTGTTATCTTCTCGTTTCCTGTGAGAATCTGTCAGAGATACGTTTCAGGGTTTCCCGCTCGAAACCCAAACGTCCCTGACGTCAGCATGGTTAAAGCGCTGACGTAGGAAGTTCCTTCTCCACGAAGGCTCGTGGAAGAAAAGCCGGATTTTCCGAAATCCGAGTTTCGCGTTACAGCATTGTTTAAAGGAAAACAAGAATCAAGACAAAAAGCCGGTAGTTCTTGGAAAGAATGCGAATTTGACGAAAGACGGTGAATCAAAGTCTTAATCTTTCTTGGGGGCTACTGTCGGATATATACCAATTAGGGGTATATCAGATGGTAGTCTAAAATGCCGGATTACCGGGGTGGCCTAAATGGTAATGGATCACGGTCGGGCAGCCCAGTAAGCTAACGCACGGAAGCCGGATTCTAGAAGAACCCGGATCACGGCCCACGTGATACGGCTTGGAGTAGAAGGCGGATTCCTTGCTTTCCAAGTTAGCACATACCGTAGTCTTCTAGGTTTCCTTTTCTGTAAGCCCTAACCCGACTGTTATATAAAGCCGGACGGGATATAAGAAAGATAGACAAGAAACTAGAGGCTAACTCGCCGAGAGGTGGATCCTTGTCGAGTAGCTAAACCTAACCTCACATTGTACTCTGTTTACTCCAGGCTTTAGTCCTGAATAGTGAGATTGCAGGAGTAGCAACGCCGCATTACTGCGACGCACCGAACCTGGGTAAAACCCTGTGTCATTGTCCTTCATACGATCACGTCCCCCCACTTCTCTATCGGTGGTCTCATGAAACCGTCGTCTATGAAATCTACTACGATGTCTCGACAATGCCCGTTCATCCATTCCCTCTATGCCTACGGTACTCCCATCCTGCTGTTTTCCGCGATTGCTAATGCTGTTACTATTTTACTGCTGCTATTATTTTATTTCTACTGCTGCTATAAAACTGTTACCACTGATAAATTGTTGCGAGAAAGTCTACTTTGAGGTGCAGCTTAATTGGCAACTCAGTTTTTAAGGCATATAAATATTCTTTGGCTCCCCCTGTGTCGAATCAATAAATTTGGGTTTTACTTCCCTCGAAGGCTGTTGTGATCCCCTATACTTGTGGGTCATCAGTCATCCCCAAGCTTAGATTCTTGAGTATTCTTATAATTTGCTGGGTTGAACCACGGGGGCATCACCAAGCTTTGCCCTTGCACTATTCTTGATCACATTATATCACACTCTTCTCTTAACCCTTGAAAACTTCCTTCACACCACACTCAAAGAGTAATTCGCATTAGAGGGTTAGTGCAACAATAAAAAATTCATGGGTTCTGTATGGGTACAAGTACTATTGATACTTTTAAACATTAGCTACAGCCACTGATGTTTCATGAAGCAAAGAAATCCACTTGACATCGTAAAAGAGCAAACACAATAAAAATGGCAGAATCTGCCAAAACTAGAACAATTTGTGTAGACGCATTTTTTCTAGGTACTTACGTTACTCAGATAAAAAAACTTAAAGAACAAAAAAGTTTCAAAATCAGCTGAGGAATAAGCACAAAACAATTTAGGTCAATCTGGTCTTTCTGGATTTAATACGATTTTGTACGCTGGACAGCAGAAATATGTTTCCTACGTAGAAATCCAAAACCAACTCCAACTTTCGCTATAAACTTTACTTGGTAGAAAATAAAGATACAAAGGAGTTGCTACAGAATTATACAACCCCTTGACTCAAAGAAAACAGACAAAAAACAAAGCAAAAAGAAAACTATGGGTTATCTCCCAAGAAGTGCTTTTCTTTAACGCCTTTTAGCTAGGCATGATAATTTGAGAAGATGCTCACATAAGAAATATGAATTGAAGCAAAAGGGAGCATAACGAAGCAAATGTGAAACAAATTTAAGTCTAACACACTTCCTATAACAAAGAATCTTGTATAAAAACAAGTCATGAAAGCACAAAGCAACAAGCATAGGAAAGCAAAACAAGTGCAACTTCAAAATTTTCAACATAAAGAGGGGAAACTTGATATTGTTGAGATGCATAAAACCATGTTTCCCTCTCTCATAATAACTTTCAGTAGCATCATGAATGAAATTAACAATATAACTATCACAAGAAACATTCTTATCATGAGCCACATGCATAAAAGAATTAACACTCTCCACATAAGCATAGTCATTCTTATTAATAGTAGTGGGAGGAAATTCAACAAAATAGCTATAATTATCATTCTCATCCCCATAATCATCAAATATAGGAGGCATATTGTAATTATAATTAATTTTATCCTCAATAGTAGGTGGACTGAAAATAGCATGTTCATCATTGTAAACATCATATATAGAAGGCATATCATGATCACAATAAAATTTATCATCAATAGTAGGGTGAACTAGAATACCATAATCATTATAATCATCATAAATTGGAGGCAAAGTGTCGAGACATCGTAGTAGAATTCATAGACGGGGGTGCCATGAGACTAATGATAGAGACGTGGGGGGGGGGGGACGTGGTAGTATGACGATCAAGGACACCAAAGTTTACCCAGGTTCGGCACGTCGCAACTAGGCGACGTTCCTACTCCTGCAATCTCACTAAATCTGGGCTGAAGCCTGAAGTATACAGAATACAATGTGAGTTGGTTTAGCTACTCGACGAGGATCAACTTCTCGGCGAGTTCGCTTCTAGCTTATTCCTGTCTCTTTCTTCTCTCCCATCCGGCTTTATATAATAGCCGGGTTAGGCTTACAGCAAGGTAAACCTAGAAGACTATGGTAAATTCTAACTTGGAAAGAAGGAATCCACCTTCTACTCCAAGCCGTACCACGTGGGCTGTGGTCCGGGTTCTTCTAGAATCCGGCTTCCGTGCGTCAGTTTACCGGGCCGCCTAATGGACCGTAATCCATTACCATTCAGGCCACCCTGGTAATCCGGCACTTTAGGACACTATCTGATATACCCCCATTCGGTATATATCCGACAGTAGCCCCCAAGATGGATTGAGACTTCAACTCGCCGTCTTTCATCAATTTTGCAATCTTTCCCGAGAAATGTTGGCTCCTTGTCTCGATTCTTCTTTTCTTCAAATCATGCTTTAACGCGAAACTCGGATTTTGGGAAATCCAGCTTTATCTTCCACGAGCCTTCGTGGAGAAGGAACCTCCGACGTCAGCGATAAAATCATGCCGACGTCAGGGACGTTTGAGTTTCGAGTGTGAAACCCTGAAACGTATCTCTGATAGATTCTCGCGGGAAACGAGGAGATATCAATAATCACCCGTCACCTCATTTCCCGGATTTTTCGGCGAGTGACACCGTTGAAGATCTAACGGTCCAAAGAGCCGTTGCAACGTATCTTAAAGATTTTCTGGCTATAAATAGCCTACCTCGAGCCCTCCGGCGATTCTTATGCTCTCACTCCACCTCCCAGCCCCCAAGCGCCACTGCACCCGTGCCAATGTTCTCTAGAACGAGCAGAGCTCACACAAGTCCTGCGCCATTCCCGGAATCCCTCCATCGGGAGCTCAAGAACCTCACCGCGCCGCTCGCGAATGGACTCCAGGGAGTCACCGCGCGCCGAGGAAAAGCTCTCGGTCTCCGTTGAGATCGACGAAATCATCAACGCCATGGATCCGCAGCTCGATTCCCCAAGCCGCGCCTCCGCCAACGCACCGGGGAAAAACTCCGACGACCAGGCCCGCCAGGAAACGTCTCTCGCGGCCGAGACCCTGGCCGCCTCTTCCTCTGCGCCGCCTCCGCTGTTCGCTCTTGAAACGGTAGAGGAAAAAATCCTCCTTGTTGGGGAGGAGCTCGCCGCAGCAGCCGCCGCCACCGGAGCCGAAGACGAGGGCAAACTCTACGACAACTAGAGCTGATTCAACTTGGCCCCTTCTCTTCTTCCGACAATGGAGAAGGAGGGGATGATTGTGAAAGGGAAATGACGGCATGAGGAAGACGGGTCTGATCCCTCGCCCAAAGCCAGGGAACGGGTCCTCCTGACCTCGCACATCTCTATAGGTATGGGAATTCCGCCTTGCAGCTTCTTCCTCGAAGTCCTTAGCCACTATAACATCCAACCCCACAACCTGCCACCAAATTCTATTCTTTATCTAGCCGGGTTCCACGCCCTCTTTGAAGGGTATCTAGGATTAGCACCTAGGCTAGACTTTTGGCAGTATTGCTTTGGGATTAAGCGAAACCCCTCAGAGGGCGGTCTCCCAACTTGCGGGACCATATCTTTCACCCTGCGTAGATTCAGGGAAGATTGGTTCCCCAAGATAAAAACGTCGGAATCCGTCAAGTTTTGGATGGGTTCCTTTTTCTACCACCAAGACACCCTGTTTCCTGGAAAGGAAATGGGGGTTCCACCTTTCGTCAATGCTGCCGCCACTCCCCAGGAAAACTGGGCTGTGGAGTCAGTTTAGACTCTTCCACCAGATCTTCTCAGATCAAGCGGCGCATCGCCAAGCTTGTTTCCGCCTCTCCGCCTCTTACCGGCATGGACACAGTTCTATGCTGGTTAGAAAGGAGGATTCAGCCTCTGGCCAGTCATGGTCCCCGTCTTATGTGTGAATACACGGGAACCACAGACGCGATGCGGACAACAAGCAAATCTTTCTCGGAAAAAGATTTGAGGAAGCGCGTCAATCAATTGGTCGCAACTCGCGACCAATACGTGGAAAGTCGGCCAATGTACACGGCGACAAACCCCGCCCCAAAGGTATGGTTTATTCATTTTGGTTTTTTGATTTTGCGTTTCTTCCTTGTCAGATTTTAACTCGAACTTTGTCCTTTTTTTGACAGCTTGTTGATGTTCCTGAGAAGGATCTTGCATCCGACGCCGAGTTAGAGGCCATGCATGCTAACTTCGCAGGTGGGAGGAAACGTAAGAAGCCTTCTGCCACTCAAGAAGTAATCAACCTTGACGGAATTCCCGTCGCTACCTCCAGGTTAGACATCCAGGTTTATTTGTTTTCTCGGAAATTTATTCCTTTGTCTCGGAATTATGATTTCTCGGGATTTTTCTTTCTAGCCTAGCTCCAACAACACTGAAGCCAAAAAGGCTGAGAAAACTAAAGTCGGTTGCCCAAAGAGGGTCACATCCTTCTCCTGCATCTGCTCTCGACACTCCAGTCGCAACTTCGGAGGAAAATGTTGCTGCTAGGGAGGAAGAAACCCTGCAGTCCAGCCAGCCTTTTGCGTCCAAGCCGGACGCGAGGGAAAGGGCGACACCAGAGATGGGTGGATCTTCTCACGGTGCTGAAGAAACGCCCATCCCGTCTTTTGATAAAGATTTCAAGGTAAAAGAGGAACCATTTGATGAACTCGGATACATTCGTCCATGGGCTACCAAGTTCTTCGCACCAGCGTCTGTAATCCGTCCTTGGCCGCAAGGCAGACTAATTGTAAGGAATAACTTCGTATTTTCACCTCGGCAGGTCATCCAGGACGACCTCTGCAACGTCGGGATTCTTTTTGCAGATTATGCAAAATAATTCAACGAAAATCTGGCTAACTTAACTAGGATGAGCCAGGTAATATCTCTAGCCCCCAAGTAATGAGTAGAATGTATACTTTCTACTTAATACTTTTTTCATTGTTATGCTTGTTTTCAACTAAAGCGTTCTTTCTTTCTTTCCCGTGCTTCAGCAAAGTGCTGAAAATATCAAAGTGGAGGTTTTCAACAAACTTTCCATCAAGAATAAGGAAGTTAAAACCCTTCTCAAAATTCTTGAAGATAAGGATGCAAAACTGGCATTTACTCAGCAACAGCTGAGTGAACTAGCAGGTATGAGATTTTTCTCTGCTTTTTATTTGCAATTTTTTCTAAGTATGTTTCTGAGTTTCTAACTCTTCTTTTTTACTTGCTTTTCAGCTTCTTTGGCGAAATCCAAACAAGTTGCTGAAGATTCCGACAATGCTGAAAACCTCCACCGCGAGAACCTGGATCTTCACAAACTCAATGTGAAGCTGCAGCAGGACCTGGAGGCCAGCCAACTACCATTGGCATTGCCGAACCTAAGGCCTCCAACCAGGACGAGAAGGACAAGGCCACCATCCGGGATCTGGAGAGCACCTTGAACCAGCCCCTGGAAGAAGGCATCGAGATGGACAAGATTCTCGATAAGTCTTTTGTCATTTACCGGATTTTCCATGTTTCATCTCCTTCTGTTTTTTCTAACACTTGTGTGTTTTACTGAAACATGAGATAGCCCCCTTACCCGGATTGAAAAAATTCGGGCTTTCGGGAAGGTGTTCACCGCGATCAAGGCTGCGGGAATGTTGCTTGTCAACAAGTGCCTTCCCGCTAGATCTGGGGAATTCTCGGAAGTTGAAAAACTTTTGGAAGCTATGGTGGAGGTGGAAGAATCCAGGGAGTCCCTTCTCCGTTCCGCGGCTCGTGGTGGTGCACGCATGGCTCTTGGGCTCATGCGCATGCACTACCCAACTGCCAAATCTTGGCGTGTGGCGTCCGGCATCCCTCAAGGATATACGGAGGCGCAGAGGGCCAACATCTTTGATGAAATCAAAGGTCACGCCACCAAGATTTCCAACATGGTGAACATCTCCACATTCTAACCAGAGGAAGCTATTCCGGAAACTCCCGAGGAATCCAACAGAGAAGACGATGAGTCGAAAGCCTGAAGGAGCTGCCTGGACCTGGGTAGAGTTAGGGAAATAGAAGCATTATTGTTCTTACAATGTAAACTTATTGTAATGATTTCTATTCTTTTGTATAAACAAGTACTCCGCTTTTGCAGTTATATTATTAATCCTTTGCAAGTTTTCCGGGTTTTTATTCCTTTATGTTCTAAGTTATCTGGTTATATGTCTTAACTGTCCTTAGTGTTTGAAATGGCAAGATAGTATTTAATCTTCATGCCGAGTGACTGGGTATAACCAATCAGTCGAAACTCGGTGTCGTGGTGGTGTCACGGCAGATGCCATAGGATGGCTAAAGATGTGGGGACGAAGGACGCTGGAGGCGCTCGGGGAGGGATCACGCGACGAGTAGACGCGTGAGGTGAAGATCAAACACTGCAAACAACACGATCTACCCAGGTTCAGGGCCCTCGTGAGGAGGTAAAACCCCTACTCCTGCCTTTCTCTATATATTCTGGTGTCTCACCGAGTAGCCACAGTACAATGGTTCTTGCTACCGAGTAGCCGCTCTTCTCTCTCCGAGTAGAATTAGGTCAAGAATCTCTACGTGTGATCCAGCCCAAGTCTCGTCCCTCGCGCAGGCGGCGGGCACCTTATATACCCGGTGCCCAGCCGGATACAGCCAAATACAAACAAGTGTCGACATTGTGTGCACACCGTCCTTCTTCCGAGTTCCCGCTGACAGCTTTGGCTTCTAAGCTTGTCCTGATGCGGAAAGTCGTTGGGCAAAACCAAGTAACCAGTCTGTTACCACTGTGCGAACACAGAGTAGGTCCCCTATCCTGCGACGCCCTGCTGACACACTGTCGCTGTCAGGCACGCCGTCCCCAGATGAACAGTGCTGTGAACAGTGCCAAGTACGGACCCGGGATACGCGGGATTCGGTGTCAGAACGACTCCTTTGACTTCTGGCCCGAGTAGGTTCCCGCCAGTTTTACTCGGACCAGCTCTTCTACTCGAACAAACATAACTTCCAGGATTCATCCTTCTGACCATCTTTCGTGTAAGACCGAGTAGCAGTCGACCGGGTAACGAGTACCGGGTAGGCGGCTACTCGACCAAACTTCTCTTCTGACCCTGCATTTAGCACTTGCCTTTACCCTACTCGGGGGTAACCCCCCGACAGCAGTCCCCGAAGCTGGTAGAGTCCTGCGAACTCGTTCACTGGGCCCTGCCAGCTTTAACCCAATCTTGGCAACATTGCCCTTGAACTTCACGATGCCGAGTAAGACCTCCGAGTAGCATTCTGGAACATACCTTGAGTCTCTTCCCCTCCGAATAGAGCTACTTCTCTTCTCTGTAACCGAGTAAAAAGACTTAGAGAATTTTCCCAAACAGAATCTCTGCGGCGCAGAGCACAATCCGACTTTTCGCATCGCAACTGGGCACGTGTCACGCATCCACGACCGTGACGCCTCGGTGCCTGGTAACTGACAGGCCACGCGCCCTGCTTTCACGGGGTGGGCCCACCAGCTCGTAACGTCCCATCACGTGCAGTAATCGCCCACGATCTCGTCGTGGGATCTAATGCGGCCGTTACGCGCGCGTTCCGCGCTGTGTGCGTTTCTAACCGGCCCACAGACCCCACGCCGCACGATTACTGCCACGATTGATCCTACTTCCTCAACTCGTAACGGTAACTCGAGGAGCGGTATAAATACCCCCTCGGTAACTCCTTCTTCTCCTTCCGCTCACAATTCCCCTCTGCCTTCCCGTTTCTCCGCCGCTGCAGAGCTCCTCGCCGCCGCGCAACTTACTGCGCCGCCACGAGTTCTTCCATTCCACCAAAGCCTCAACCTTTTCTCTCCAATTTCTTCCTCTCCGCCATGGCCCGCGATGACAACGCTCGCGCCGGCTAGGCGGGGTCCGAGGTCACCGCCGAGGACTGCCAATGGCTGGTGAACACCCGGAGGGTTCCTCCCGGTGTTCGCTGCCGGCAACCTGGCGACGAGCTCGTTCCAGCTCCGGAGGAGGGAGAGCACGTCGTCTTCCTCGCGCACTTCGCGCGAGGATTTGGGCTTCCCGCATCAGGTTTTCTTCGTTCCTTCCTCGACCACTATGGTCTCCAGATGCACCACCTTCCTCCCAATGCTGTTGTCTTCCTCTCCTACCACGCCGTGGTGTGCGAAGCCTTTCTTGGCGTTCGCCCCACGACGGAGACGTGGTCAAGGTACTTTTTCTTCCGCCAGCAGAGAAAAGGCAAGAAAGACGGGGCGGACACCAGCAGCCGGATAACCGAAACCGGCAGCGCCATGATGGTGCAACGCCCTGGGACCAACCATCCCCGCATCAAGGGCTTGGATTCTGTCCGTAAGTGGAAGAGGTCTTTTCTGTACGTGAAGAACATTCCGGCCAAGAAGGGAGCCAAGGTGGAGGACAGGATCAATCTGCCCCCGTGGAGCAACCGAGCTCCTACCGGGCAGAACTGGAAGTCCAAGCCGTCCGTCGACAGCAATTTGACGCAGATGGAGGAGCGCCTCGGCTACCTGATCGAAGAGGAGCTCAAGAGCGACGATCCATTCGCCTGCTGGATCGTCAGGCGGGTGCTGCCACTCCAGCAATGCGCCCACCCCATGTGCTACATGGGCGGCCCCCGCGATTGTACTCGGACGACCACGTTCGAGCTCAGCAACGCGGATGTCGCCGCTCACGCGCGATCCATCCTGACCACCGGGCTCAGAGACAACTGGTAGTATGGCTTCATTCCATACAGCCGTACGAAGCCAATCGAGCGGGTACGTACTCCTTATCTTGCTCTTTGCATGTCTGTTCCGAGTAGCTGGCCATCTTATCTTGCTGCGATTAGCACTTGCACTCCGCGCCGAGTAGGGCGCTTAGCGGAACTGCTCAGGCCTAGTGTGCTTGGTGTTTGCACGCCTTGTCGGATTTCATACTTAGGAGAATTTCTTAGGCTTAATGTGCTTGGTGTTTGCACGCCTTGCCGAGTAGGACTGCTTAGGCTTAATGTGCTTTAGGTTTGCATGCCTTGCCGAGTAGGACACCTCCATGCTACTCGACTAACTTGTGATGCTTTGCTATTCTTCAGGTCCTTGCTCGCCAGCTCGCTGAGAGCAAAGAACGCTTTGAGGACAACTGGTCGGATGACCGGGAAGAAGACGACGTGGTCTCCTTTGAGAACGCGGACAAGCTCAACCTTCCTCACGCCCAGACGGAGAAGCACCGCGTAGACGCGTCTGTCCATGATTGGACTGAGGACGAAGACGAAGGTGATTGGGCTCATTCGGATTGGTCGCAAGTAGTACAAACCAATTGCCTCCTGCTTCTGAGCTGTTCTTTCTTTTTCCCAATTTCACAGATGATGCTAACGCTGAAGAGGAGGGCGACGATGAGGGCGAGGAAGCCCTTGTCGTCAAGCCGCTCTCGGTCGCTGCTCCTCTAACCCGCAAACGGACGGGTAGCGGTGCTCAGGAGCCCCCCGCCAAGAAGAAGAAGACTGCAGCCGGGAAGACGACCACGAAGATCACGACGAAACGATCACGGGCGATTCCCACCCGTAAAGGGTAAGTACTTTCTCCTTAGTTTTGCGCCTCTATTGCTGCAAACTCCCAATTCTTTTACTTTGTTATCTCTTCTCGGTTTCTTCTGCCCTTTTCTCTTTTCTGAACATATTTCCCTCTTCAGAGCCCCCTTGGATGCTAACACCGCTCTCGCGCCCACCAAGACCAAGAAGAAAACGGCCATCGACGTCGATAATCTTATCGACCTCGACGATGAGAGCGAGCCCGCAGCGCAGGACAAAGCGGGCGCGTCCTCTCCTGCACGAGGAGAAGACTCCGATGAGGCTCAGTACAGGGATACCGACGCCCATGACGTCGAGCAGGAGCAGCAGTCCCGCAGCGCAGAACAGGAGGCGCAGGACGCTGCTCGCCACGAGAAGCCTCCTTCTCCGCCAGCCAACACAGCCGAGGAGAACCAAGATCAAGACCACGAGATGCACGACGACGCCGCCCTTGAGCGGCAGGAAGAAGAACAAGAGCAGCCAGCAACAGGAGCTGCTGAACACGAAGACCCCGCGGCCCAGGCGCGGGTAGAAGTTCCAGACGCCTCACAGCAGGATCCCGCTGCCGAGCAGCGGGTTGAAGTAGTCAACAAGGCGGAGCAATACCCTCTGAGCGTTCGCCACCAGGCGCCGCGCAGGGTAGCGCTCAGCCGGACGCCGCGCCGAGTAGCGCGCCCTTGGCGCCGCCTGCTCAGCAGGGTACCTCCTCCACTGCGCCAAGCTCTTCATTGGTGCAGAAGACTAAAGCTGCAGCCAGCCCTCCGGCCAAGCCGGTTGCGAAGAAGATAACCCAGGAAGCTGCAGCAGAGAAGGCCGCCGAGAAGAAGGCCGCCGAGAAGATAGCCGCCAAGAAGGAGACTTCCAAGAAGCGGGCTGCCGAGAAGCCGTCTGGCCCGCCAGAGGGCGCTGTTCGCCGAAACCCGCCGCGTGGTGGCGCCCAAGATGTAGCCGTGATGCCGCCGCCAAAACCAACCTCCAAGCCTGGTCAGCTGGTTATCCGCGAGCCCGGCGCGGCTGGTGATGCCGCTGCAGCGTCCCGCATCCCGGATCCGCCCAGCTTCCCACCTTACATGGTGAAGGTCAGCCAGCAGTACCAGGTTGGCTTAACCCCTGAGGAGACGAAACTTGCTCTCAAGAAAGGGAAACAGGCCGCGGCAGTGGACTCCAGACCCCCAGCCAAGAATCAGGACAGGTCCATCTCCATCTCTTCGCGCGAGGTCCAGGACAAGGCGGTGACGTCCCAGGGCCTTGAGCAAATGATCGATTTGGTTGGCTTCATCGACGCCAAGTGGGACAGCAAGATCCTTGGCAACCCGAACTGGGACGGCACGGAGTTGGGCGACTTGGACCACATGTGTGTTGATTGGAACAGGGCGGACATGGGTTACAAACCCATGACTATCTCATCCAACACCAGCACACTCGCCGCCAAGATGTTCGTCCACCGCAAGGCTGCGGAGGACCTTGAGCAATCTTACGCGGTAAGCTTTTACTCATCCTCCCCGAGTTGCGTTTCACTTTTCTTCTACTCTCCTTCTTTCCTTATCCATCACCCAGTCCCCGAGATTCTGGCCGAGTAGGTGGATACTCTCCCGAGTTGCCGCCTTCTCGGGTTGAATCTCTATCACTTTGCTTGACTCTTTTTTCTTTCGCTTCTCAGAATAGCTTATTGAAGCGGACCGGCCTGTACCGTCGGCTACTCTGGGACCATGCCATTGCTAGGAGACGCATTGACGCCCTGGAAAGAGAGCGTGCAGCCGACGAGGCAGCCGAGAAGGATGTTATGAACAACACACTGAGACTTTCTGAAGTTGAGGGTACGCTTTTAGCTATGCGGTTCTTGCGTTTGGTGTGTACGCCCGCTCTTGCTTTTTGCGCTAACCAATCCTACTCTGCAGGGAAGTTAAAGGCCTTGGCCGAGGAGCACTCGAACTGCCGTGCCTTCGTTGAGAGTGGTCAAGCCACGATCAAGAGACTGGAAGGTATGTGCCTTCTTCTCGGCTTGTTTTTACGTTTCTTTCTTCGCTACTCTGCTAACCATGCTTTGCTCTCCGCAGAAGATCATAAGAAGTTCGTCGAGGAGCATCTTGACTGTCTCAAGCCTGCTGAGGTGCAGCAGCAACTATCTAGCCAAGCTGTCGAGCTAATGAAAGAACATGCTACCGAGATGGAAGCTCTCCAGACCCAGCTGCAGACAACGCTCCAGGATGCCCTCAACTTAGCAGCCGAGAAGAAGAGTTTGATTGCCGAGAAGGAGAAAAACGAAGCAGCAGCTAAGGCCAAGGAGAGAGCCCTTAAGCAGGAGTGCGAGGTGCTGAAGAAGACCAACGCTAACCTCTTCGCTCAGCTGGATGGGCTCCGCTTGATTGAAGAGAGGCACCTAGCCGACGAGGAATTGTGGAAGAGCAAGCTTCAGGGGCTACTCTACGATCTGAACAGTACGTGCCCTCTTTTCTGCGTCTCTGTTACTCGGTTCACTTTCTACTCTGCTTCCGTCTCTGATCTTCTCAATAGCTCTTATAGAAGTCTTCCCCGGCCTTGAGTCTTCATGCAAGCCTGCTTTGGCAAAGACCCGAGCAGCTCGCGCCGAGAAGGGCGAGCCCACGGACACCAAGGCAGAAATTGAAGAATGCTTCCTCGTCATGCAAGGTCAGCTTCAACGTCTAGGAGGAGTGGGCACCGAGCTGGTGCGCATTGCCTTCAAGCTCCACGACCTCTTCTGGCCTCAAGATTCCGCGCCAACAACGATCCATGGACTCGCCTTGAAGCTGAACGGCGTGAAGGCCGAGCTGAAGAAGTGGCGGGCGTCTGGAGCTCGGGCAGGCGCCGAAATGATGCTGCTGTTCGTCACCAGTTGGTACGAAAATCTCAACTTGCAAGTAGTCCGCGAGATGCGCGAGGATTCCAAGTGGGAGACGGATTCCGACTGCGTGGCTATCCGCCAGCTCGTGGCACACGAGGTAGCCCAGTACGCGGCTCGATCAGCCTTGGCTTTATGCCTGCCAGTACCATGCCGTTTGCTCTTTCCACCTGCCCATTGGAGGCGGGATGCGCAACAGACGCAACATCTAGTCGGATGTGCTTATCTCTGCAGAACCGCACCATTGCTCCCTCTGCGAAGTTTGTGCCGTTGTCGGTGATGATGCTGTGCGGGTAGCCGTATCTCAGGATCACATCCTTCAAGAATTTCACAGCTGTAGCCCCATCGCACTTCCGAATAGGCTTCACTTCAATCCACTTGGTGAACTTGTCCACCATGACCAAGATGTGTGTCATGTTGCCTTTAGCCGGCTTGAAGGGGCCAACCATATCCAGGCACCATACGGCAAACGTCCATGTGATAGGAATTGTCTTCAACTCGGAAGCAGGCATATGAATCTTACTCGCGAACATCTGGCAGCCATTGCACTTCCTCACGATATCTTCAGCTTGCTGCAGAGCTGTGAGCCAGTAGAAGCCATGCCGAAAAGCTTTCTTGACCAATGCCCGAGAAGAGGCGTGGTGCCCACATTCTCCTTGGTGTATTTCCAGCAGAATTTCTCCTCCTTCTTCTGGGTCCACACAACGTTGCAGCACGCCGGTGGCACTTCTTTTGTGCAGCGCATCTCGGAATATAGTGTAGCCCTTGGATCTTCTCTGAATCTTTCTTGCGGCCACCTCATCCTCTGGCAGAGTACCGTCCCTTAGAAAGGATAATATGGGCATGGCCCAACTCGGTGTCTCCCGTGTGGGAAACACTGGTTCGTCCACTTCCATTGGGACAGGCACCTCTGGTTGCTCTTTAGGGTTGGGAGCACTTCTCTGGAGCCCTGATCGATTGGCAAGGACTTCCTCAATGAATGCGACAGTCCCCGGGTCAAGGACAGCAGTCCCCGAGTATGGAGTGGCAGTCCCCGAGTAGGGAGTGGCAGTCCCCGAGTAGGGAGCGGCAGTCCCCGAGTAGGGAGTGGCAGTCCCCGAGTAGAGAACGGCAATCCCCGAGTTGGGAGCAGCAGTACCCGGGTTGGGAGCAGCAGTCCCCGGGTTTCCTGTAGCATTCTCCCAGTCAATCTCCATGGGATCAGATTCCTCGCTTGGCAGAGAAGGGACAAATATGGATTCCGAGTTGGGAGAGGGCTTGATGGATGGCTTCCTCAAGTGCTCCAAGGCAACCCCCGCCGGGATGGATTGCCGAGAAGATCCCAACTTGGACAGCTCGTCTGCCGCTTCGTTCTCTGCCCGGTGAATGTGCTGGAACTCGCAGCCTTCGAAGAATCCAGTCATAGACTGTACCAGGAAGCGATAGGATGCCATGTTGGCATCTAGAGCATCCCAAGTGCCAGAGACTTGCTGCACCACCAGATCTGAATCGCCATAGCATATAATGCGCTGCACGCCAACCTCCTTGGCTACTCGCAAACCATGCACCACTGCCTCGTACTCTGCTACGTTGTTGGACGCCTTGAAATGAATCTGCAGCACGTACTTGAGTTGATCTCGCTTGGGTGACGTAAGCACTACGCCAGCACCAAGGCCTTCCTTCACCTTCGAGCCATCAAAGTGCATCTTCCAGTAATTAGAAACTGGAGCAGGAGGTTCATACTGCACCTCGGCCCAATCCACCAGAAACTCCGCCAGAATATGAGACTTGATAGCTTCTCTTCTCGCATACGCGGGTGCGTACGCGGCCAGCTCGATTGCCCACTTGGCTACTCTGCCACTCGCCTCCTTGTTGCCCATGATATCCGAGATGGGCGCAGAGCTCACAACCGTGATAGGATGCTCTTGGAAGTAATGCTTTAGCTTCTTGGCGCCCAGGTACACGCCGTAGGTCATCTTCTGGTAATGCGGGTAGTTTTGCTTGGAGCTAGACAGCACTTCACTGAGATAGTACACCGGGCGCTGCACACTCTTCCCTTCTTCTTCTCGCTCCACCACAATCACCACACTGACTACTCGGTTAGTGGCAGCAATGTACAGCAGCATAGGCTCCTTGGGTAGTGGACTAGCCAAGATGGGAGCACTAGCCAGCATTGCCTTCAGCTCGTTGAATGCCACATCCGCTTGCGGAGTCCAGACAAACTTGTCACTTTTCTTCATCAGTTGGTACAGAGGCAGGGCCTTCTCGCCCATTCGGCCCAGGAAACGGCTCAGAGATGCCAAGCAACCAGTGAATTTCTGCACGTCTTTCAGGGATCTCGGCAAAGACATGCTCTCAATAGCTTTTATCTTTGAAGGATTGGCTTCAATGCCCCGACTAGACACCAGGAAGCCGAGTAGCTTGCCAGCCGGGACACCAAAGGTGCATTTACTCGGATTCAGCTTCATTTTATACTTGCGTAGCTTAGCAAAGGTTTCCTCAAGGTCGGCAAGCAGAGTATGTGTTTTATTCGTTTTGATGACAATGTCATCTACGTACACCTGCACATTCTTGCCGAGCTGATCGTGCAAGCATTTCTGCATGCATCTCTGATAGGTTGCACCCGCATTCCTCATGCCAAAACACATGACACGATAGCAATAAGCCCCGTACGGGGTAATGAATGCAGTCTTTATTTGATCAGCAGGATTGAGAGCTATCTGGTGGAAACCAGAGTAGGCATCTATGAAAGACAGCAGTTCACAACCAGCAGTGGAATCGATCACCTGATCGATGCGAGGTAGCGGGAAGGGATCCTTGGGGCATGCCTTGTTCAAGTCGGTGTAGTCGACACACATGCGCCATGCAGTGGCAGCCTTGGGATCCTCCTTTTTCTTCTCGACCATGACCGGGTTGGCTAGCCAATCCGGATGCAGCACCTCCATGATGAAATTGCTTATCAGCAGCTTGGTGATCTGGTCACCAATGGCCTTCCTTCTCTCATCTCCGAAGCGGCGCATAGCCTGCTTCACTGGCTTGGCGTCAGGACGCACATGTAATGAGTGCTCAACCAACTCCCTCGGGACTCCTGGTAAATCTTCATTGGACCAGGCGAACACGTCCCGATTCTCACGGAGGAAGTGGATGAGCTCGCTTTCCTATTTCTCCGCCAACCCGGAGCCAATGATGGCTACGCGGTCGGGGAACTCGGGGTCGACCTGAACCTTCTTGGTTTCTTGAGATGCCTGGAACGCGGTTCCGTGTTGGGTACTCGGCACGCCTTGTGCGCCAGCTTGCGCGGATTGCGCCATGGCCACCACCTCATACATCTTCTTCTTCTCGGCAGCAATCACCATTGACTCCGCCAATTGGGAACCAGCAGAGGCACACTCCATGGACTTCTTGTAATCGCCAGAGATGGTTATTATGCCGTTGGGACCAGGGATCTTCATCTTCAGATACGCGACATGAGTAGAGGCCATGAACTTGCTCAAAGCAGGCCTGCCGAGTAGAGCGTGGTAGGGGCTCTGATGATCAACCACTTCAAACTGCAGGCGCTCTGTGCGGCAGTTCTCCCTTGTACCGAATAGCACATCTATCCACACTCGACCAATCGGGTTGCACGAGACTCCCGGCACAATGCCATGGAAGGTGGTCTTGCTGGGCAGCAGCATGTTCTCGGCCAACCCAAGCTTCTCGAGTGTGTCCTTGTACACGATGTTGATGCTGCTGCCGTTGTCGATTAGCACCTTGCTGAACCTCACATTCTTCTCGGGGCCCAGGAAAGTAGGATCCAACACCAAGGCGTAGCTACCCGGGTTGGGCATCACCTTGGGATGATCTACTCGGGACCACCTGATATCTTGGTCACACCAATACATGTAGTGAGGGACTGCAGGAATCACCGCATTGACCTCCATGGCGCGCCTGTGCTGTGACTGCTTGTCGACAGGCTCAGAAGTGAAGATCATGTAGCTCTCATGGTGTTCTTGGTACTGGTTGGAGCCTCCGCCCTCATTGTTGCCGTTGTTGTTGTTGCCTTGGTAGTTGTTGTTGCCTCTGCTGTTGTTGCGGTTGTAGTTGTTGTTGTTGCGATAGCCCTCATTGTTGAAGTGACGGTTGGCTCCTAAAGCCACTTGGTTCACATTTTCCCTTCTCGGAAACACTGGCGGCCGAGCTGCGTGTGCGCGAGCAGGCTGCACATTAGCATTGGCCGCTGGCAGAGGAGGGGGAGGAGGCAAGCCTTCATTCTTGATCAAATCCCACCACTCGCACTGCCGGGTAGTATGATTAGCTGGCCTTGAGGGGTGCTGAGTGTGAAAACTGCATGGGCCATCCTTCATGTCGTCAAAGACGAACTTCCTCGGCTGCTCGGAGTTGCCGCTACCCGACTGAGGAGCACGGAATGGTTTCTTGTTGCCTTGGCCCTGGTTCTGGTTCTGCCCGTAGGCTCCAGCAGGTTTCTGCCTTTGGCTACCCCCAGCTCCAACAGCCACTGCATTCACCTCTTCAGGGTTGTACCGAGTATCTATTCGGTCACCCCTGCGCTTGTTGCGGAACTCGTTGCGCTTGTTGCTGTTGAAGTTTCTTCTCGGCTCAGAGGAGTCCATCAAGGGCTGAGTAGGATCACCGAGTGCGTACTGATCCGCAATCTTGATGGTCTCCGCCAGAGTGTTTGGCATCTCCCTCTGCAACCTTTGCCACAGCATACTGCCATGTCTGCAACCCTGCGCAAACCAAGTGATGGCTTGGGCCTCGTTCACACCTTCACAGGTGTTCCTCAATGTGCTCCACCGAGTAAGGTACTCGCGATCCTTCTCGTCTTCTCGCTGCCTGCAAGCGGACAGCTGCTGTGGCCTATTCGGCCTCTTGTAAGTGCTTGTGAAGTTGCTGATGAAGGCGTCCGAGAAATCCAGCCAGCAATTGATGCTGTTCTTGGGCAAGTTGTTGAGCCAAGTGCGAGCTGGACCCTCTAGCATCTGCGGGACGTACCGCACCGCCCATCTCCGGTTGCCGTTCGCGATATGAACCGCGGTGACATAGTCATTGAGCCAATCCTCCGGCTTGGTGCTGCCGTTGTAACTCTTGGTGCCTCTTGCCAGCTGGAAATTCTTCACGGACGGCTCGTTCATGATGCGCGGGCCGAAGCACTCGGGGCCAGGGGGACCCGTGTTCTCAAGCCGCGCCGACAAGCTGATCCGGTCCAGCTGGTGCCTTGCATCTCCAGGCGCCAACACGCGCTCGCCAACACGATCCAGAATATCATAGCCAGCCATCTCCATGGCCGAGTAGCCGTCATCATATCTATCCACCTGCACAGCTGCAGGCTGCTCCACTGGGTTGGCGGCTGGCGCCACTGCACGCGGCTGCTGCCTCTGCCGAGTAGGCTGAGCGGCGGGATGCTGAGAAGGACCTGGGCGCTCTCCATCTCGGGCCTGGCTTTGAGCTTTATGGGCTTGAAAGTCTGCTCCTGCAGCGTTGTGTTTCTGACCGGGCTGCTGCGACACAGCAAGCTGTTTCACGGCAGCAGCCGGGTCGTACACCTGCATTTCCCTGTCCTTGCCTGAACGCCCACTGCGGCTCTTCTCGCGGCTGGGATGCGGAGATGAGGCCTGATCGTTAGATCTGGCCACATGCGAGTGCACCACTTGCGAAGCTCCAGCACCCGGGTTGGCTTTCCGGAACTCCTCGTTCTGCCTAGTCGCCTCTAGCACCAACTCGTTCAGCCTCTCCTGCTGCCTAACGCGCGCGTCGCCTACTAGATGTGGCAACTCGGCAGCTACAGCCTCAGCAGCTCTAAGTGTCTTGGCGGGTGTGCTATATCTGGGTCGGGTGGAGGTGTTTGCGGTGGCGGACTGACTGGGAGCCTCTACAACAGTTGCCATCTCGGCACCTAGGTTACAACGCGTAGCACCTACTTTGCTAGCTCTCCTAACAACTGGTGTGAAACCGTGAGCCTTGTTGTACTCTAGCTGATCTAAGCTAAGCTCTAGCCTGATCTTGTCCAACTCCGCCTGCTCAGCGAGCAGCTCTTGGCGCTGCCGGTCGAGCTGCGCCTTCATGGTCAGGAGCTCGAGGTCGGTGGGAGGTGGCATGCCCGTCCGCGCAGCAGACGCAGGGATTGTCGGAGTAGTGGAGAGCGGAAGGTTGCACTCCTTCTCGTAAGGCTTGTGCGTCTTCCCGCCAGCACTAGAGCCAGCGAGATCCTCGACGACGGCCGCAGCGGTAGCAGCCGCTCCCTTCCCGGCGTCTGCAGCCAGGCCAGCTACCATCACCTCCGCGACGTCCGCGGAGCAGCCCAGCGGCCTCCCGCGTGCGGCGATAACGGCAGGCGGATCCTCCGCGTCATGCACCAGCCCGGGGTACTCGCGGTCGACGACGGTGGCGACGTAGAAGAGGTGCGCGCCGAAAGAAAGCACCGTGCCGCCCTCCGGCATGGCCCTGCCGCCGAAATCGCCGGTGTTGTCGGTGACGAAGTCGAAGGAGCCGAATCTGTGGACAAGACCACAGACCACGCGCTCTCCAGTAGTAGAAATCGATCCCGTCCGAACGGAAACTCCAGCCAGTGCCGCTGGTAGCCCCACGGTGGGCGCCAACTGTCGTGGTGGTGTCACGGCAGATGCCATAGGATGGCTAAAGATGTGGGGACGAAGGACGCTGGAGGCGCTCGGGGAGGGATCACGCGACGAGTAGACGCGTGAGGTGAAGATCAAACACTGCAAACAACACGATCTACCCAGGTTCAGGGCCCTCGTGAGGAGTTAAAACCCCTACTCCTGCCTTTCTCTATATATTCTGGTGTCTCACCGAGTAGCCACAGTACAATGGTTCTTGCTACCGAGTAGCCGCTCTTCTCTCTCCGAGTAGAATTAGGTCAAGAATCTCTACGTGTGATCCAGCCCAAGTCTCGTCCCTCGCGCAGGAGGCGGCGGGGCACCTTATATACCCGGTGCCCAGCCGGATACAGCCAAATACAAACAAGTGTCGACATTGTGTGCACACCGTCCTTCTTCCGAGTTCCCGCTGACAGCTTTGGCTTCTAAGCTTGTCCTGATGCGGAAAGTCGTTGGGCAAAACCAAGTAACCAGTCTGTTACCACTGTGCGAACACAGAGTAGGTCCCCCTATCCTGCGACGCCCTGCTGACACACTGTCGCTGTCAGGCACGCCGTCCCCAGATGAACAGTGCTGTGAACAGTGCCAAGTACGGACCCGGGATACGCGGGATTCGGTGTCAGAACGACTCCTTTGACTTCTGGCCCGAGTAGGTTCCCGCCAGTTTTACTCGGACCAGCTCTTCTACTCGAACAAACATAACTTCCAGGATTCATCCTTCTGACCATCTTTCGTGTAAGACCGAGTAGCAGTCGACCGGGTAACGAGTACCGGGTAGGCGGCTACTCGACCAAACTTCTCTTCTGACCCTGCATTTAGCACTTGCCTTTACCCTACTCGGGGGTAACCCCCCGACACTCGGAAACATGGATCATACTAAAGGCATTTTTTTCTTACTAGCTCCAATGACCCAACATAAAAACAATCAGATAATACTTAGAGAAAAACAAGGATTTTTTTGAATGAAACTCAGGCATGCAGGCACAATCTGGGTTTCCTTAAGCCATTTTAGGCGGAAAATCATTCAGTTTTTTAACACCGAGCACGCAGGCACAATTCGGGTTAACATTGAGTATTTTGAAAGATCATTGGAAAATAGATAAGACAAATTTATGCTTTGTACTATAATAAACACGTAAAAACATAGATGTATGAATTCCGACAACTTTATTTCATGATCTCAAAGATGTTTACATAGAAATTGAACTAAGTGTAGAAGGGACGTAACTGTTGGATGCTCCAGGGTCTTTTGGTCTCCCCTAGTTCGTCATCTATCTTTCTCTTTCTTTTGCGATTCGGTCTTTTGGGATCATCTTCCGTGTCCCGAATATCTACAAGATAGTATGATCCATTTTTCATAGCTTTGCTGATGACAAATGTTCCTTCCCAAACTGGAGCTAACTTGTGTTTTCTTTCTTGCGCCAATCTTAGAACTAAGTCACCTTATTTGAAAGAACGATGCCTGATTTTCCGACTATGGTAACGTTGTAATCCTTACTGATAAATGGCAGATCTTTGAAGCACAAGTTCTCGTTCTTCTTCTAGGAGATCGACGACATCCTGTCGTGCACTTTCGGCATCCGAGTCATCGAAAGCTTGCACTCTTGGGCTATCATGGATCATGTCCGTTGGAAGCACTGCTTCTGCGCCGTAAACCAGGAAAAACGGGGTTTCCCCTGTTGAACTGTTTGGCGTTGTTCGAATACTCCAAAGCACGGAACGTAACTCTTCCACCCATGCTCCATCTGCTCTATGAAGAGGAGATTCGAGTCTTGGGCGTATTCCCTGCAGGATTGAGCTATTCATTCTTTCAACCTGTCCATTGGATTGCGGGTGTGCCACAGATGTAAGATCTAGGCGTATTCCCGTTTGTCAGCAATATTTTGCCAACTCTCCAATAGAGAAATTTGTCCCGTTGTCGGTAATTATGCTGTGTGGAACGCCGTATCTCATGACTACGTCAATGATGAAATTCTTGGTAGTTACACCGTCAAGCTTTTTGATGGGTTTTGCCTCCACACACCTGGTATATTTATCTACTGCAACGAGCAGATGTGTGAGTCCACCTCTTGCAGTTTTGAATGGTCCCATCATATCTAGCCCCCAGACCGCAAATGGCCATGTAATAGGGATAGTTTTGAGTGCTTGGGCTGGCATATTCGTCTGCTTGGTGTAATACTGACATCCGACACATGTATTTACTATGTGTTTGGCGTCTGTCTTGGCTGTTAGCTAGAAAAAACCCTGCACGGAATGCTTTTTTAACTATGCTTTTTGCATGAGCATGATGTCCGCAATCTCCTGCATGGATTTCTTGCAGTATTTCTCGGCCTTCTTCTGGCGAAATACATCGCAGAAAAATTCCGGTAGTGCTACGTTTATACAGGCAACCATTGATTACCGTGTATCCTTTGCATCGACGTTTTATTTGTCTTTGCAAGACCTCGTCTGCTCCATCCGGGTACTTCTGGTCCACTAAGAAGTTTAAATATGGAATTTTCCAATCCGGGTTAACGAGCAGGACCTCAATTGACTCTGAAACGAGAGAATAGTCTATATCTCCACCTTTTATTGATGGTTCATGCATATGTTGGACAAACACACCTGGTGGTAGAGTTTTCACTCTTTCCGAGCCCATGCGGGCTAATGCATCCTCATTCAAATTTTCTTCCCTTTTGACGTGAAGTACTTCAAATCCCAGGAAGCAAATAGCAAACTCGTCCACCATTCTCCGATATTCGGCCATGATGGGGCTTTTGGCATCCCATGTTTGGTTGAGCTGATCATGTACCAAATCTGAGTCACCATAGCATAGGATGCGCTTGACACCTATTTATTTTGCAATATGCAAGCAATGAAGCAAAGCTTCGTATTCTGCCACATTATTGCTGGCGTTGAAGTGTATTTGTAATACATACTCCATAGTGTCTCCCTTTGGGGATTTTAGGACTACACCAGCTCCAGCGCCTTCCTTCATCTTGGATCCATCAAAGTGCATAACCTAGTATTCCGACTCCAGCATTGGTGTGTTCTCCATTGCTTCTGTCCAATCAGCGACGAAATCTGCCAACACCTGGGATTTTATTGCCGTCTGGGATTGGTACTTAATGTCGAACGCGGCCAGCTCGATGCCCCATTTGGCTACTTGGCCTGTTGCGTCCGCATTGTTGATTATATCCCCTAGTGGTGCTTTGCATACCACTATTATGGAATGTCCTTGGAAATAATGTCGGAGTTTTCGAGATGCAAAAAATACGCCATATGCCAATTTTTGATAGTGTGGGTACCTTTGTTTAGACTCGGAAAAAACTTCACTTACATAATACACCGGATGTTGATCTGTTATGCTTTGCTCTTCTCTCTTACATAAGGAACATACCGGGGTTATGATACGGTGTAATATGGAACATACGGGGTTATGAAGGAGGTTTTGATTTGGTCTTCTCACTTCATACGTATTTGATGGTACCCGAAATAAGTGTCCAAAAAGCATAAAAGCTCGGAGCCAGTAGTGGCATCTATTATTTGATCGATTTGAGGTAACGCAAATCTATATTTTGGACACAATTTGTTCAGGCCGGTGTAATCTATACACATCCGAAGAACAGTACTATATTTCTTCGGGACTAATACTGGGTTTGCAGACCATTCAGTATGTATAACTTCCCGGACAAAGTCAGCTGCCAATAGCCGGATAATCTCCTTTCCAATAGCCTTCCGTCTTCTTCCGTTAAATCGATGGAGACCTTGTTTGACGGGTTTGGATCCTGGAATCACCTTGAGTTGGTGCTCAGCAAGATCCCTGGGTACGCCTGGCATGTATGCAGGACACCATGCAAAAATATCCCAGTTCTCACGGAGTAACTTGATGAGCTCGCTTTCCTATTTGTCGGTCATCCCCGTTCCCACTACGACAAATTTTTTCGGATCTTTGGGATCTAAGATAACATGTCTTGTGTTATCGGAAGCTTTGAAACTATCTGCCGGTTTCCGGGTCTCTTTTCCTGCCAGCATTTCTGTCGGCGATACTTCTTTTGCCAGCTCTTTTAATTCCTCCTTTTCTATCACCTTTTCTGCCCAAAGGGCGTTTTCTTTTTCCAGCTCGTTTGCCAATTTGAAGTATCCCTTTATGGTGATTACTCCTCCTTTGGGTCCTGGCAGCTTCATCTTGTTATAGATATAACATGATCTTTGTCGCACCCTGGTTTCTAGGGGATACTCATCGGCCGAACTGGATAGCAGATGCTTGGATTATGGGGCATAACTGCTCCCACGTCCCAGCTTCCTGGTAGGCCTGCGCTTATGCGCGACAACACAAGCCCTGCTATTCCATCGTCGATGTAAACTATCCACTAGAGACCATAGGCACTACTGTCGACGTACTTCATATCAATCACGCAGGGTACATCAACAGCGTTAAACGGAATGATACCACAACACATCTCTAAGACACAAAAGATTGAAATAAGGTTGCAAATAGCCTTCACTAAGGCAGAGAATAGCAAATACAATCATCCAGAGGACACATGTCCCAACATAGCATTCATTACATCAGCGGAAGCAAACAAGGTGTCTGAGTACAGACAAATCCAGATAGGCCTAAGAGGACGGCAATGAAAGGAAAACGGAGCCCATCCACGACGTCTCGGATCCTGCCCGGGTCCGCTATCTACTCGTCAACAGCGTCGTCGTACTCCACGTAGTAGCCTCCATGGGGATCCTCGGAATCGTCGTCTGCGTAAACCACAGCCCCAAAGGGGTCAGTACAACAACGTACTGGCAAGCAAGACTCACAGTTCACCAAAGTGTAACCCGTCAACACCAAGCACAGATGCTTTGGGTTCAACGGAAGGAAGGGTGATATAAAAGATGCGGCAGCTGGCTGCACTAACCAACTACAGAACATACTACAACTTCCGGCTAACAGAAAGAAGATAAGATAGCGTATCGTAACCAACTATAACTAACCACCAAACAAACCCATCCTGGATCTCGCCCCTTATCCAAAGAAGCAATTCGAGGATAACTCACACAGTTGGATTAATGATGGTTCAGGTTATTGTGTCAATAAACCTATTACTAGTCAAGTTATTATAGTTAGGTGTAAGTTGTCTGAGTACTTGTTAGCCAGTACTTTCACCAAGTCGTCACAACCGCGGACAACACGGCTTCTCGAGAAGATTCGTCCCTGCAGGGTGTGCTCCAGTACCCGTACACACTCAAGCCACCAACTAAAACTCAGGTGGACTCGACACGACTCGAACCATCACTACAGCCTGTCCTAGGAGCCACGGAGCTATAAGGTCCCAGCCACGCAGCCGAATACTCAGCGCAGGTGTGTAAAACTCCCGCAGGACACAACACCCCGGCACTACAGGCCTCGCCCTATATGTGTGCGTCATCATCATCATCAGTAACCATGGGAGCGACCCATTTTATGCGTATGAGCCAAATGGAACACCGAACTAAGTGTGGCTTTTCGGACAAACTGCGGATCAGATCAAAGCCGAGGGGGGTTCCATACCACCACCCGGATGCGGTGAGCACGCTCATCATGGATCAGTAGACAAGACCCTTTTCCTAATTAGGGTCGACACTAGCAGGCCTCAAAACCACGACGGGCCTCCTGCCGGTGCCTTATCATCATATTATTATTACCCAAGCATTAACAGGTTGTTGTTTACACATCGAGCCCATAGAACATAATAGAAATATGATAACAGAAAGTAACGGGTAACAGACTCGAGCAGAAAAAACCCTAAGAATGCTAGTACACGGGCTCAAACAACGGGGTTGTAGGAGTGGAGGTGAGGCAATATCATGGTTTCAGGGTATCATGTGATAGGATCGTAACAGAAGCAACAATACATTTGGCTAGCAGAAATAGACAACGGAAAAGTATCGGTAACCAATGTCGAAAGGAACACAGTGGTTCATGTGAGTGATAACTTGCCTGCAAACCCAGTAGCCTGGTACTGAGCTAAAACCTCTGAAGGGGTGTCGTAAAGATCGTCGGTCCCAACGTCGTCGTCTAACCGAGAAGAAGCAAACAGACAATGCAGAAAGGGTAGACAATCAATATCATGGCATAGTGCACAATCATGGGGATGATGCATGTCATGTTAATAGTTGCATCAAAATAAACTATCTAACATGGTAACACAAATTAAATGGACACATATGCAATTTTGAGTTGCATATGAAAAGCCCATGAATTTTGGGTTAGATTATTTGTTTTACAACTAATCATTAGGTGAAAGTGGATTAGTATGATGCATGGATGAGGAAAACAGAAAAAATAACAACAATAGAACCAATTTAAAATAGGGTTTACCAATTTAGAACTTTATTTATTAATTTAGGGGATTTTTGGTTCCTTGAAGGGATTACACAAAATAGTTGTTGTTTTCACCAATTTAAATTGTTCAAAACGGATAACAAAGTTTATATTTGAAAAGAACACCAAATTTTAGTTGGATTACATGTTTCAAATATTGAAAAAGGAGTTAGGATGAATTTATTATGATTGAAACAATATTAAACAAGTTTTAAATGAATTTAAAACAAGCATGAATTTTATTTGAATTTTATTTGTTCATAACATAAATTCAAATTCACATTTGAAAAAGTCACACTTTGATGGTTTGAAAACATATTTTGCATGTTCAAAATTATTTTATTTTGAGCAAGTTATGATTTTATCAAATTTAAATGAATTAAACAAGGATTAAATTATTTAAGCAATTTTAGTTATTCAAATCACGAAACAAAATTTATATTTGGTTAGGTGGTTTAATTTGACATGGAAAACATATTTTATTTGAGTTATTTGGATTAATATTGAATTAGTTATGGGATTTAGAAAATGTGAAAGGAATAGTTTGAATTTGAAATTTGAAATTATTTGCAATGGTCAAAACAGAAAACAAATGGCTTAATTAGATAGAGTATTAAATTTGGTATTGAAAACATATTAAAAATGTTAAATTTGGAGTTGTAATTAATTAGTTAGGCATTTTTAAAGTTTGGTGGTTAATCTGCCATTTTCTTCCACAGCTAGGGACTTAAAACAAAACTGCAGGGATCTAGAATAAATGTCCAAGGACCTGTGTGCGAAAAAGGGTGTTGTGATGGGTCTGAAAAATAAAACGGAAAAAGATGTGGCTAATGCGCGGGGGGTGGGGGTCGAACCCGCGACCCCTTGGGTGCGCGCACAGGGCGCTTGCCACTGGGCTGGTGATGATTTCGTGTCAGGTAGTAGCAGCGAGGGGAGATAACCTTCAGATAAACGAAAATAACTGAACTTTGTTCAGTTCGATCTGAACTTCTCTGCAGCGCTCATGGTACAGCGAAGGCGGACAGGGAGCGACAGGCGGTCGACGATGGGCAGCTGCGGCTGCTGTGGCTGCTCGCCGCGGATCGCGGCCGTGCGTGCGGTGGCCTCCGCGTGCGGGCGCTGCGGGCTGCCGTGCGCTCGGTGTGCGAGCGGGAATAGGAGAGGAACGAGGGGCGGATGGTCGTGCTCACCTTGCGGTCGCAGCGGTGGGGCGACGGTGGCGGAAACCCGGCGATGGCGGCGGAGCTCCGGGCGCTCCCGGCGGGAGCCGAGGGGATGGCGAGGTAGAGGAGCGCGCGGCGTTTCCGTTCCCGGCCCTAGCGCGGCCGGGCGGGCGCCGTGGCGCCGGCGATGGTCGGAGGAGGGCGGCTGCTGTGAGGAGCTCGGGAGTTCGGTTACAGAGAAAGGAGGAGCAGTAGGGAGAAGGAAGACGGCGCTCGGGAGGAAGAAGGAGGAGGAGATTAGGGTTAGGAAGGGGAACTCGGGGAAGGGATTCTTAAGGGGGAGGGGGATGTGCGGATCGACCGTCTGCTCCCTGCAACCCCTACGTGGCCACCATGGATGGGGTTCGTACAATGTACGGAGGAAGAAGACAACTGAACAGGTAAGCAGGCCAAGGCCACTTGGGCTGGCCCAATTGGGCTGCAGGCCCTATTCCCCCTCTCCCTCTCTTTTGTTTTTCTATTTATTACTTTTTTTTTTGCAGATTTGGAAAAAGAGAAATAAGAGATGGTTTTTAGGCTAGATAAAATTTAGGGAAAATTGTATTGTTGAAATATTGTGATAGCAACAAGTCCACACTTTGGTTTACCAAATATTTCAAATATGTTGCTTGTTTGAAAAATTAAATGAATTGAGCCATTTGTGGTATCAAAAATAAATAAATGAAACTTAGCCAATTTAAAGATTTTGATTCCCAGTTTTAGAGGAACCATTTGTTTGTTTGTTTGTAGTTTTTTATTTGACACAAAGTAACAAAACAAGTATGACAATAATTTTAATGTTTTGTTTGGAATTCAAAATAGAAAACAGGTGGAAACAGATGCAAACAATGCAAAGAATATGATGACATGATGCAAAGCAATAATAAACAAGAAACAAACATCTAGGGGGAGATTTTCATACTTGGGATGTTACAAAACGCCCCCCCTTGAAGGAATCGCCCCCCGAGATTCCTACTGAGAAGAGAAAAGGTCCGGATACTTCTTGCGAAGATCCTCTTCAGTCTCCCACGTTGCCTCTTTATCGGAATGATGCGACCATTGCACTTTCAAGAACTTGGTGCTCTTGTTGCGAGTCTTACGCTCGGTCTCATCAAGAATACGAACATGGTGCTCCTCATAAGATAGATCTTCTTGCAGTTCAATGGAATCATGATCAACTGCACGATCTGGATCTTTGAAGCACTTCTTGAGCTGTGACACGTGAAACACATCGTGCACCTTGGATAGTTTTTCTGGAAGTTTAAGACGATAGGCATTTTCCGCACGCCTTGAGAGAATGTTGAAAGGACCAATGTATCTCGGTGCTAGCTTTCCTTTGACACCAAAACGATGAGTGCCTCTGAGGGGAGTTACACGGAGATATGCCTTGTCACCAGGTGCATAGATCATATCCCTGTGCTTGCTGTCATAGTAGCTTTTCTGACGAGACTGAGCAATCTTGAGATTGTCACGAATGATGCGAACTTTCTCCTCGGCTTCCTTAACAATGTTAGGGCCTAAGAGTGAACGTTCACCAGCTCCAGACCAATTGATTGGACTCCTGCATCTGCGGCCATAGAGAGCTTCAAACGGTGCCATGCCTAGGCTTGCCTGGAAGCTGTTGTTGTAGGAGAATTCAGCATATGGAAGACATTCCTCCCATTTCATCCCAAAGGATAGACCACATGCTCTAAGCATATCCTCGAGAATCTGATTGACTCTTTCGACTTGCCCTTGAGACTGAGGATGGTAAGCTGTGCTGAACAGAAGTTTGGTGCCCAATGCTTCTTGAAAGCTCTTCCAGAAATGAGAAGTGAATATGCTTCCACGGTCTGAGCTTATTTCCAATGGAACACCATGAAGCGGAACAATCTTTGTTGTGTAGAGCTCTGCTAACTGGCTAGCTGAGATAGTTTCTTTGACAGCAAAGAAGTGAGCTACCTTAGTGAGACGATCAATAACAACGAAGATTGCATCGTTGCCCTTTTTGGACTTTGGAAAACCAGTGACGAAGTCCATTTCAGTCATGTCCCACTTCCACTCAGGAATTTTCAGCGGTTGGAGAAGACCGGCTGTTTTCTGATGAACTGCCTTAACACGTTGACAAACGTCGCATTCAGAAACGTATTTAGCTATTTCACGTTTCATGCCAGACCACCAATACAGTGTCTTAAGATCCTGGTACATCTTTGTACTTCCAGGGTGGATGGAGAGAGGAGTTTCATGAGCCTCCTTGAGAATAACATCTTTGAGACTCTGAATTTGAGGAACTGCAATGCGTCCTTCGAAGAACACAGTTCCCTTGTCATCAATTGAGAAGCACTCATACTTCACATTTCCTGCTTTGATGTTATTTGCGATCTTCTTGATCTCAGCATCACGAAGTTGTTCAGAACGAATCTTGTCCTCGAGAGTTGGACTAGCTGTCAAGTTTGCAAGATAACCTTGAGGAACAAGACCAAGGTTCAGCTTCTGGAATGCTTCATGAAGTGGAGGTTGGCTTTCCATGATCATGAGATTATTGCAATAAGACTTGCGACTGAGAGCATCGGCCATAACATTAGCCTTGCCTGGAGTGTAAGAAATGGTAAGATCGAAGTCTTTGATCTTTTCAATCCATCTCCTTTGCCTGAGATTTAGATCTGGCTGAGTGAAGATGTATTCCAGACTCTTATGATCGGAAAAGATTTCAGTGCGATTACCCAACAAGTATTGCCTCCATTTCTTGAGGGCAAACACAACTGCTGCAAGTTCAAGATCATGTGTGGGATAATTGAGTTCATGTGCGTTCAACTGACGTGAAGCATAAGCCACAACTTGACGTTCTTGCATAAGAACTGCACCTAGACCTTGTTGAGAAGCATCACAGATTATCTGGAAGGGTTTGGTAGTATCTGGGCCAACCAGAACTGGTGTAGAAGTTAGTTTAGTCTTCAGGAGATTGAAACTTTCATCACATTGTGGAGACCAAACGAACTTCTTGTCCTTCTGTGTGAGATCAGTGAGAGGTTTGGCAATCTTGGAGAAGTTTTGGACGAAACGACGACAATAGCTAGCCAAACCAAGAAAACTTCTGACTTGCTTCACCGTCTTAGGAGGTTTCCAATCAACAATTGCCCTAACCTTTTCTGGATCAATGGCTATGCCCTTGGCAGAGATGACATGACCAAGGTAAGCAACTTCTGGAATCCAGAACTCACATTTGGAGAACTTGGCATACAGACGATGCTCGCGAAGCTTCAAGAGAGTGAGACGAAGATGTTCTCCATGCTCTTCCTCGGATTTTGAGTAGACAAGAATATCATCAAGATATACCACAACGAACTTGTCGAGGTATTCATGGAAGACAGAATTCATGAGTCTAGAGAATGTCGCCGGTGCATTGGTGAGACCAAAGGACATGACGGTGTATTCATATAGACCGTAGCGAGTGGTGAAAGCTGTTTTTGGAATATCTTCCTTTCTGATCTTTATTTGATGGTAACCCATTCTCAAGTCCAGCTTGGAGAATATTGAGGCTCCAGCAAGTTGATCAAAAAGATCATCGATACGAGGAATTGGATACTTGTTTTTGATGGTTTTCTCGTTGAGAGGACGATAGTCAACCACGAGTCTCTTTGTTTGATCCTTCTTGGCAACAAACAGAGTTGGGCATCCCCAAGCCGAGGAGCTAGGTTGAATGTAACCTTTCTCCATGTACATATCGATTTGCTCCTTCAACAACTTCAGTTCAGGAGGAGCTATCTTGTATGGATGCTTAGAGATTGGAGCAGTACCTGGTTCAAGTTCGATCACGAACTCAACTGCTCTATCAGGAGGCATTCCTGGCAATTCTTCCGGGAAGACATCAGGGAATTCGCAAACCACCGGGATAGTTTCAATAGATGGTAGAGGATTTGCATTGAGAGTGTAGAGTTGAGCAACTGGATTTTCAGCATGGAAGTAGACTATCTGGCCAGAAGGGTTTGTGATTTTGACAGACTTAGCAGGACAATCAATGACTGCTTTGTTGGCTACCAACCAATCCATCCCAAGAATGACATCAATATCTGAAGAGTGGAGAGCTATCAGAGATGCCTGGAATGGTAGGTTTCCAATTGTGATCTCGATGTTCTGGCCAACTTTATTGCTTTGCCAGCTAGATCCCGGTGATTTCACTAGGAAAGGGATAGACAACTGTTCGAAGTTGATTCCACTGTTGTTTGCAAAGCATCGAGAGATGAAAGAGTGTGAAGCACCAGAATCGAACAATACTTTAGCACGGAACGAGTTCACAAGAAGTGTGCCCATTACAACCTCTGGAGATTCTTCTGCTCCCTGGGCCTTGACATGGTTCACCCTCACAGTTCTCAAGACAGACTTGTTCCTGTTGCGGGGCCTAGGCGACGAAGTGTGTACCATCACATGATTGACCTTAGAGATAGGTAGTGATGGTGGCTTGTTCTGCGGGCACTTGTATGAGTAGTGTCCTGATAGACCGCACTTGAAGCATGTACTCGCAGAACAAGGAGTTGTTGGACTTGGCTGAGATGGAGCACCTCCTGAAGATACCACTGGGGTGGGAGGGAGGGCAAGAGATCCTGCCGGGCTTGGCAAGCAGATGGGCGGTGTTGGAGTGGTATATGGAACCCAAACTCTTCGTTTTTGTGGAGGAATGATAGCTTTTGAGAGATTAGCCTGTTCACGAGAGTGCTTACGAGATTCCTCAACCAACTTGCGCCCATGCTCTTCATTTAGAGCGATGTTGATGAGGTACTCAAAATTCTTGGCCTTGACGTTGGTGAGAGCATACTTGAGTTCCGGGTTGAGACCCCTGCGGAACTTTGCCATCTTTCTCGCTTCCGTGGAGATTTCATCTCCGGCGTAGCGAGCCAGACGATTGAACTCTCTTTGGTATTCGAGAACGTCCAACTTGCCTTGTGTGAAAGAATAGAATTCCTCACGCATTTTCTCCATGAGCCCATCGGGAATGTGATGGCGCACGAAGGCTTGCTTGAAATCCTCCCATGTGATTGCCACACTAGAACCTCTCATTTCTTGGAAATTCTCCCACCAAGACATGGATTGTCCACAGAGAAGGTAGGTCACGTAAGGAACATGGTCCTCGTCAGCCACATGAGCTACCATAAGAGTACGGTTCATTTCACGGAGCCAGTCATCAGCATCCAATGGCTCGGAGGAGGTATCAAACGTGCGCGGATTGAGCTCAAGGAACTCCCGAATAGACACCCGGGCGTTGCCATTACTCCCAAGGTCTTGGTTCTGTTGCATCTGCTTTATAACTTGTGTCATCTGAGACAGCACTTTCCCCATCTCAGGTGGCGGTGTGGGTTCTTCATCACCACTTTCCATCCTGAAGAGGATACCAAGATTAACACACTAACCGGATAACAAAATCCAATATAAGTGCTTAAAAGGCTTACTTCAGACGGTAAGAAGGTAGCATAGAACAAGGATGGAGGTTAACAACGGATTAACAGATAAGTTGTTACAACGGAAGAGAAAGATTTGTGAAGGACGATATCGAAGCAACAACTGGAAAACAGGAGACCACAAACACCTGAGGTACTACGGAGAAAACCCATCCGGGCTTCTAAAGGATCAATATCTACTGCTTAAGGAATAGAGGATCTGCTTCCGGGGCTTATTTGCCACCGTTCTCAATCGTGAGTAGGCAACATGATAAATCATGTCACAACCACCTCCATTCCTATGGTCTAGTAGATATAACTATCCCAGAGAAACCAGGATTCGTGAAATCCTAACTTGAAAGTTTAGATGAGAAAGAGAAAACAACGTTGCACTTCCTTACCAGAAAAGGGAGGGTGGGTCGGGAAAGAAATAAAATGGCAGAATTCCTACTCTCACGTTTCATTTTTCCTATATAGCTACAAAATAGTTTCTAGACTCAACTGCGACCAGTAAAAGGGATCCTACAGGCAGACTGGCTCTGATACCATTTGTCGCACCCTGGTTTCTAGGGGATACTCATCGGCCGAACTGGATAGCAGATGCTTGGATTATGGGGCATAACTGCTCCCACGTCCCAGCTTCCTGGTAGGCCTGCGCTTATGCGCGACAACACAAGCCCTGCTATTCCATCGTCGATGTAAACTATCCACTAGAGACCATAGGCACTATTGTCGACGTACTTCATATCAATCACGCAGGGTACGTCAACAGCGTTAAACGGAATGATACCACAACACATCTCTAAGACACAAAAGATTGAAATAAGGTTGCAAATAGCCTTCACTAAGGCAGAGAATAGCAAATACAATCATCCAGAGGACACATGTCCCAACATAGCATTCATTACATCAGCGGAAGCAAACAAGGTGTCTGAGTACAGACAAATCCAGATAGGCCTAAGAGGCCGGCAATGAAAGGAAAACGGAGCCCATCCACGACGTCTCGGATCCTGCCCGGGTCCGCTACCTACTCGTCAACAGCGTCGTCGTACTCCACGTAGTAGCCTCCATGGGGATCCTCGGAATCATCGTCTGCATAAACCACAGCCCCAAAGGGTTCAGTACAACAACGTACTGGCAAGCAAGACTCACAGTTCACCAAAGTGTAACCCGTCAACACCAAGCACAGATGCTTTGGGTTCAACGGAAGGAAGGGTGATATAAAAGATGCGGCAGCTGGCTGCACTAACCAACTACAGAACATACTACAACTTCCGGCTAACAGAAAGAAGATAAGATAGCGTATCGTAACCAACTATAACTAACCACCAAACAAACCCATCCTGGATCTCGCCCCTTATCCAAAGAAGCAATCCGAGGATAACTCACACAGTTGGATTAATGATGGTTCATGTTATTGTGTCAATAAACCTATTACTAGTCAAGTTATTATAGTTAGGTGTAAGTTGTCTGAGTACTTGTTAGCCAGTACTTTCACCAAGTCGTCACATAACCGCGGACAACACGGCTTCTCGAGAAGATTCATCCCTGCAGGGTGTGCTCCAGTACCCGTACACACTCAAGCCACCAACTAAAACTCAGGTGGACTCGACACGACTCGAACCATCACTACAGCCTGTCCTAGGAGCCACGGAGCTATAAGGTCCCAGCACGCAGCCGAATACTCAGCGCAGGTGTGTAAAACTCCCGGGACACAACACCCCGGCACTACAGGCCTCGCCCTATATGTGTGCGTCATCATCATCATCAGTAACCATGGGAGCGACCCATTTATGCATATGAGCCAAATGGAACACCCGAACTAAGTGTGGCTCTTCGGACAAACTGCGGATCAGATCAAAGCCGAGGGGGTTCCATACCACCACCCGATGCGGTGAGCACGCTCATCATGGATCAGTAGACAAGAACCTTTTCCTAATTAGGGTCGACACTAGCAGGCCTCAAAACCACGACGGGCCTCCTGCCGGTGCCTTATCATCATATTATTATTACCCAAGCATTAACAGGTTGTTGTTTACACATCGAGCCCATAGAACATAATAGAAATATGATAACAGAAAGTAACGGGTAACAGACTCGAGCAGAAACAACCCTAAGAATGCTAGTAAGACACGGGCTCAAACAACGGGGTTGTAGGAGTGGAGGTGAGGCAATATCATGGTTTCAGGGTATCATGTGATAGGATCGTAACAGAAGCAACGATACATATGGCTAGCAGAAATAGACAACGGAAAAGTATCGGTAACCAATGTCGAAAGGAACACAGTGGTTCATGTGAGTGATAACTTGCCTGCAAACCCAGTAGCCTGGTACTGAGCTAAAACCTCTGAAGGGGTGTCGTAAAGATCGTCGGTCCCAACGTCGTCTAACCGAGAAGAAGCAAACAGACAATGCAGAAAGGGTAGACAATCAATATCATGGCATAGTGCACAATCATGGGGATGATGCATGTCATGTTAATAGTTGCATCAAAATAAACTATCTAACATGGTAACACAAATTAAATGGACACATATGCAATTTTGAGTTGCATATGAAAAGCCCATGAATTTTGGGTTAGATTATTTGTTTTACAACTAATCATCAGGTGAAAGTGGATTAGTATGATGCATGGATGAGGAAAACAGAAAAAATAACAACAATAGAACCAATTTAAAATAGGGTTTACCAATTTAGAACTTTATTTATTAATTTAGGGGATTTTTGGTTCCTTAAAGGGATTACACAAAATAGTTGTTGTTTTCACCAATTTAAATTGTTCAAAACGGATAACAAGTTTATATTTGAAAAGAACACCAAATTTTAGTTGGATTACATGTTTCAAATATTGAAAAAGGAGTTAGGATGAATTTATTATGATTGAAACAATATTAAACAAGTTTTAAATGAATTTAAAACAAGCATGAATTTTATTTGAATTTTATTTGTTCATAACATAAATTCAAATTCACATTTGAAAAAGTCACACTTTGATGGTTTGAAAACATATTTTGCATGTTCAAAATTATTTTATTTTGAGCAAGTTATGATTTTATCAAATTTAAATGAATTAAACAAGGATTAAATTATTTAAGCAATTTTAGTTATTCAAATCACGAAACAAAATTTATATTTGGTTAGGTGGTTTAATTTGACATGGAAAACATATTTTATTTGAGTTATTTGGATTAATATTGAATTAGTTATGGGATTTAGCAAATGTGAAAGGAATAGTTTGAATTTGAAATTTGAAATTATTTGCAATGGTCAAAACAGAAAACAAATGGCTTAATTAGATAGAGTATTAAATTTGGTATTGAAAACATATTAAAAATGTTAAATTTGGAGTTGTAATTAATTAGTTAGGCATTTTTAAAGTTTGGTGGTTAATCTGCCATTTTCTTCCACAGCTAGGGACTTAAAACAAAACTGCAGGGATCTAGAATAAATGTCCAAGGACCTGTGTGCGAAAAAGGGTGCTGTGATGGGTCTGAAAAATAAAACGGAAAAAGATGTGGCTAATGCGCGGGGGGTGGGGGTCGAACCCGCGACCCCTTCGGTGCGCGCACAGGGCGCTTGCCACTGGGCTGGTGATGATTTCGTGTCAGGTAGTAGCAGCGAGGGGAGATAACCTTCAGATAAACGAAAATAACTGAACTTTGTTCAGTTCGATCTGAACTTCTCTGCAGCGCTCATGGTACAGCGAAGGCGGACAGGGAGCGACAGGCGGTCGACGATGGGCAGCTGCGGCTGCTGTGGCTGCTCGCCGCGGATCGCGGCCGTGCATGCGGTGGCCTCCGCGTGCGGGCGCTGCGGGCTGCCGTGCGCTCGGTGTGCGAGCGGGAATAGGAGAGGAACGAGGGGCGGATGGTCGTGCTCACCTTGCGGTCGCAGCGGTGGGGCGACGGTGGCGGAAACCCGGCGATGGCGGCGGAGCTCCGGGCGCTCCCGGCGGGAGCCGAGGGGATGGCGAGGTAGAGGAGCGCGCGGCGTTTCCGTTCCCGGCCCTAGCGCGGCCGGGCGGGCGCCGTGGCGCCGGCGATGGTCGGAGGAGGGCGGCTGCTGTGAGGAGCTCGGGAGTTCGGTTACAGAGAAAGGAGGAGCAGTAGGGAGAAGGAAGACGGCGCTCGGGAGGAAGAAGGAGGAGGAGATTAGGGTTAGGAAGGGGAACTTGGGGCAGGGATTCTTAAGGGGGAGGGGGATGTGCGGATCGACCGTCTGCTCCCTGCAACCCCTACGTGGCCACCATGGATGGGGTTCGTACAATGTACGGAGGAAGAAGACAACTGAACAGGTAAGCAGGCCAGGGCCACTTGGGCTGGCCCAATTGGGCTGCAGGCCCTATTCCCTCTCCTCTCTTTTGTTTTTTGTTTATTACTTTTTTTTTTGCAGATTTGGAAAAAGAGAAATAAGAGATGGTTTTTAGGCTAGATAAAATTTAGGGAAAATTGTATTGTTGAAATATTGTGATAGCAACAAGTCCACACTTTGGTTTACCAAATATTTCAAATATGTTGCTTGTTTGAAAAATTAAATGAATTGAGCCATTTGTGGTATCAAAAATAAATAAATGAAACTTAGCCAATTTAAAGATTTTGATTCCCAGTTTTAGAGGAACCATTTGTTTGTTTGTTTGTAGTTTTTTATTTGACACAAAGTAACAAAACAAGTATGACAATAATTTTAATGTTTTGTTTGGAATTCAAAATAGAAAACAGATGGAAACAGATGCAAACAATGCAAAGAATATGATGACATGATGCAAAGCAATAATAAACAAGAAACAAACATCTAGGGGGAGATTTTCATACTTGGGATGTTACAATCTTGCCATGAATTTGGCGAAAGTTGGACGTCCGAGTATTGCGTGATACACACTTTCGAACGGCACAACCTCGAAAGAATTTTTTCCTGTCGGAAGTGTTCTTTCTCTCCAGAGGTTACGTCTAGGGAAATTTATCCTAGGGATCGTGCTTGCCTGCCAGGAATGATGCCGTGAAAACGTATGTTGCTATGATTGAGCTGGGTCTCAGAGATTCGTAGATGCTTCAGTGTGTCCAGATACATTATGTTGATAATGGATCCTCCATCCAACAACACTCTTTTTAGCCTAGTGTTTTGAACAATAGGACTTACAATTAAAGCTTGTGTTCCAGGTTCTGGGATATTTCCGGATGATCATACTGATCCCAGGTAATTGGCGTGTTCGAGTACTTCAGGAATTTGGGGGTTGGTGGAACAACCACGTTTATTTCTCGAAGTGTTCTCTTTGCCACCTTTGCTGAGGGAGTTGCTAGGAAAGTTAGGTTGCATTCTCTATCAACTCTCGGAAACTTGGGCTCGCCTTTTCGCCGCTGTTCTTGGATTTTTTTCATCAGTGTCCGATTCACTGTCTTCTTTTTCACCTTCTGGCTTTTGTTTGGAGAATTTCCTATTGGAACTCTTCCCTTTGCTTCCGGATCCTGCACTGCTTTTCATATGCTTGTTGAGCCGGCATTGCGCGTTAGTGTGGGCTGGTTTCCCAAATTGCGAATGGTGGACACAGTTTTCCGACTTAATTCTTTCCCACTCTTCTTTTGGTTAGGAGATAGGTTCTATGCTTCTTCCTTTCCATTTGCTCCCATTTTCCTTTTCAAAGGCTATGTTGACCTCTTTGGGCTTTTGCTGTGCCTCCGGAGTGGCTTTTTTCTTAGAACGAGGGGCCTTTTTGTCTTGAATCAAAGCATCTATATTTCCACCTCTCGCTCTGATTTCATCTTCGGCCGCTGCATGCTCATTTGCGGTTGTAAGCATATATTCGAGATCTTTGTGCTTTTTTGAACCAATCATGAACGGTACAAGTCCGGGTTTTAAGCCATTGACGAAAGCATGCATTGCTTGTACGTCAGTTACTCCAGAGCAGCTGTTCTTCATTGCAGTCCATCTTGAGATGAAGTCAACATATCGATCATCTTCAAACTGGGTGCAACGATTTAGTTGGTTGATGCTGTTGGGGCGTTTGTAAGTTCCCTGAAAATGCTGAGTAAAAACTCTAGCCATATCATCCCACCTGTCTACGGTCCTTGACGGAAGCCTGTTAATCCATTCTCTGGCTCCATCCAGTAACATTTGGGAAGGAATTTTACTGCTTCTAGAGTTGTCCCATTGTTAATCTGGACGGCTGTGCAATTGTCTGAGAGCCAGGTATCCGGGTTTATACTGCCGGTATACTTTTGATATGTTGGACCAACTTTGGCGAAGCCAGAATGTAGAGTTATTCTTCGGATCCTGTCTGTGAAACACTTAGGTACGAAGTATATATCATCTCTTTCCGCTCTATCGGCGTGTGCAGAGTATCTGCCGGCTGAATGGACAGAAGGGGATCTACTCCTTTCTTTTCCATTGTTGCACGAATGCGCTTTTCCGGGATTATCTCTATTTCTTCCGTTATCGTGTCCTTTGGAATAAGGTGGAGTTCTACTCCTGTGTCTTTTCTTATTTCTAGGAGGAGTACGGGATCTCTCACGCCTGTGAGGAATGTCATGTCTTCCGGCTTTTTCAGCAGGGCGTCTCGGAGGCGGCATTGCTTTTCCGTCTTTCCGGTTTTATTCTTCTCGATCTCGGGAATTGATTCCACCTTTCGGCAGATGGGATCCGGTTCTGGATGTTGCATCCTTGTTATCTGGGTTTTTCTTGTCCTTTCTCGGATATCGTTTCTTCCCTTTTGAATTGCTCGAATCTCCAGGTTCTTCAGATCCAGGTGCTCCAGCGGCGCATGTGGCTGTTTTGCATAGGGCCGAGTCATCGTGCAACTTCCCTGATCTTGCCTGCCCTCGCTGCTGCTGTTGCAATGCCTTTCCTAGGAAAGCATACACCCCCATAAGCTTTTTGCCGTTGGAGTACATATCATTGTTGAGGATGGTGAATGCAGCTTCCGTGTTTTCTGTTGCGGTTTTGTATATAGGTTCGCCCCTGGCATCAGTGCCGTTTACTTGCTTTTGCCAAGCAGGGTTTCCAAACCGTTCCTTTGGCGGCAGTACTTCCGGTCTTGCGATTCCGGGTAACCGTGTAGGTTTTATGCCAGATCTACTCCTTCTTTCGTACTCCTCGATTTCTTCCTGCTGCAACTTAATGTCAGCCTGGGTTTTTTGGAGGTTTTCCCGAGTTGTGAATAGATGTTGTTGTTGCCTTTGGAGAGCTTGTCTCCTGGCTTCCAGCACTTCAGGGGGCTCGTGGGGTCCCACTGGTGTTTGAAGTAAATCCCATTCATCCTGTTCTGACATTGGCGGAATAGAGATTTCCTTCGTTTTCTTCTCCGCGGGCTTGACTCTGCTTCCTCCTCCTGCTTCCAGTTTCTCGTTGGCTGGATCTGCCTGTTTTTTCTTCCGGAGTTTGTACTAGAGTTTCTTGGAGGCCTTGATTCTTTTCTTGGAAGATGGAGGTTTTTTACCAGGTTCATCCTCTGTCAATTCCTTGACATAAGGGTATGTTGGAGTGGTTTCACCATCCTCTCTTTCCTCATCTGGCGGAGGTGTTTGAGGGTTTTCCTGACTTTTGGCATCCGTGTTTTCAGCCGGTTTTGCCATAAGTACTTCATGGAATCCCTCTTGAAGAGATTTGAACTTTCTTTTGAAAGCACTTCATATTCGTCTTCGGAATCGAGTTCATCTGATCCGGGTTCTGATTCCAATCTCGCCTCAATGGCGGCTAGTACGGAATCAGATTCCGAGTTCGTCGTCATATTGACGGATGTCAGATCTTCCACCTCTATTGTGGGACTGTTTTCTTCTGCCTCTTCCACGGGATTGTTCTCATCCATGTTTTCGGCGATCTCGGATTGCACCATACCGACAAAGTGCGATTCTAAAGAATATCGGCGATCTGAGCAAAATCCGGCATCATAGTCTTCTTCGACAGGGTATAGGGCGTGTGGGATAAATTTGCTTCCACCACAGAATCCCATTGCTTCTGCAGTTAATCCGATAAAGATGTTTGCAGATCCAATCGGTAAAACGCAGGCACTTACCAGATGATTCCGTGCTGGCATGTATGATCCGTTGTCGAGGGAGCGCCCGATGTCGTTGTCGAATTCCAGGCTTCCGACAGTATGGTACCGCCAATTCCTCCGAGTATCCCCGATCGAAACATAACGCCTGACGCCGCTGGCCCCACAGGGGGCGCCAACTGTCGAGACATCGTATTAGAATTCATAGACCGTGGTGCCATGAGACTACTGATAGAGACGTGGGGGGAACGTGGTAGTATGACGATCAAGGACACCAACGTTTACCCAGGTTCGGCACGTCGCAACTAGGCGGCGTTTCTACTCCTACAATCTCACTAAATCAGGGTTGAAGCCTGAAGTATACAGAATACAATGTGAGTTGGTATAGCTACTCGACGAGGATCAACTTCTCGGCGAGTTGGCTTCTAGCTTATTCCTCTCTCTTTCTTCTCTCCCGTACGGCTTTATATAATAGCCGGGTTAGGGCTTACAGAAAGGGAAACCTACAAGACTACAGTAAATTCTAACTTGGAAAGCAGGAATCCGCCTTCTACTCCAAGCCGTACCACGTGGGCCGTGGTCCGGGTTCTTCTAGAGTCCGGCTACCGTTTGTCAGCTTACCGGGCCGCCTAATGGACCGTAATCCATTATCATTCAGGCCACCCTGGTAATCCGGTACTTTAGGACACTATCTGATATACCCCTATTCGGTATATATCCGACACAAAGTATCATCAAAGTAAATTTGTTCCTCCGCGCTTGGGGAACTAAAAATATCAAAACTAGCTTCCCAGTTTTCAATAGCATTAGCAACAATTGTGTTCAAAGAATTCATACTAATAACATTGCTACTAGCATGCAAATAAAGCTCGATAGGTTTTTTAATTTTCTCTTCAAACACTTCATGTCCTAAGTCAAGACAAATATTATAAAGCTCTCTTGTATATTTGTTGTTTTCCATTAATCCTAACTAGTAAAAATAAAAACAAGGAACACAAATATATAATTAGAGAATCTAAAGGAAATAACTTCGAGCACTCACACCTGAGGATGTGAGTACCTTTAACCTTACCTCCACGGCAACGGCGCCAGAAAAGAGCTTGATGTCTACGCACGCTTCTATTCTTGTAGACAATGTTGGGCCTCCAAGTGCAGAGGTTTGTAGAACATCATCAAGTTTCCCTTAAGTGGATTTCCCAAGGTTTATCGAACTCAGGGAGGAAGAGGTCAAACGTATCTTTCTTAAGCAACCCTGCAATTACGATACAAGAAGTCTCTTGTGTCCCCAACACACCTAATACAATTGTCATTTGTATAGGTGCACTAGTTCGGCAAAGAGATAGTGAAATACAAGTAATATGGATGATTATAAGTGATAATAACAATCTGAAATAAAAATGGCAGCAAGCAAACATGTTGCAGAACTGATTGTAAACGGTGTTTCAATGATTAGAAACGAGGCCTAGGGATCATACTTTCACCAGTGAACACTCTCAACAATAATAACATAATTGAATGCATAAATATCTCTCTTCACTACGGTACTCCTAACCAATCTCCGGTCGGATAACAAACAACAATAATTGCGTAGGGATGCAAAAGGCACTCCTTAGAGTCCGCATTTTCCCATCTAGGTAACCCCGACGCTATCACCATGAGAACTAGATGGTTCCAGACAAACACCACAATTTCATAGGGTCATCCAACACAAAATATAAATATCATGATAAACCACACATTGTCACCTTTACACCGTGATCAAAGTGTCTACGGAGATCTCATAACAAAACCACTTGAGTAGCATAATAGATGAAGAGTAACATCTACTTATTGACCTAGATTACAAAGCTCATGACCACATAAAGATCACACCATGGGAGAGAGAGAGATGAAACACATAGATACCGGTAGAGCCCTCAGGCCGGGGGGAGATCTACTCCCTCCTCATCATAGAAGACATCAACGACGATGAAGATGGCGGTGGAGTTGATGGAGATGGCTTCGGGGGCACTTCCCCGTCCCGGTAGGGTGCCGGAACATAGATTTATGTCCCCCAAAACTTGTCGGCGGAGACGGAGGAGCTACCAAACTTTTCGTGGAAAAAGGATGATCTCCCTAGGGTTTATGCATCGGGGGGCATATATAGGCGAAAGGGAGATGGTGGTGGGTAGCCAGGGGGGCCACACCACCCTGGGCGTGGCCAGGGGGACCCACGCCCACCCATGGTGTGGGCACCCCTCTGCCCCTCTCCGGGTATCTTTTGGACTCCGTAGATCTTCCGGGAATCCTAAGACTTCTCGGCTTTGAATCGTCCAATTCCGAGAATATTTCCAGAACAACTTTTCTGAAACTAAAAACAATAGAAAACATGAATTGGCTATGTGGGATCTTGTCACTAGGTTAGTCCCAGAAAATCGATAAAAATGGCATAAAGTGTATAGGAAACATGTAGCATATGGCATGACAACAACATGGAACATCATAAATAATGGATACATTTATGACGTATCAAACAGTTTTAGTGGTTTTAGGCAAGTTTAAGCGTGTAGCAGAAGAAGTGGAGACATTGCCAACACCAATTACTTTACCATTAACAGTATAAGGTTTACTAGCATGAGAAGGTTCAGTTTTACTAGTTGTGGTAATAGTACAAACATTAGCTATATTATTCTTTCTAGCTATCTCATCTTCTCTTTCCCATCTAGCATGCAATTCAGCTAGCATTCTAACATTGTCATCAATTCAAATTTGAATGGCATTCAAAGTTTTTTTTCTTTAACATCATGAGGCATAACCTTTATTTTAAGAAGATCAACACCAAGAGCAAGGCTATCAACTTTAGAAGCAAGAACATCAATTTTGCCAAACTTCTCCTCAACAGATTTATTAAAAGCAGTTTGTGTACTAATAAAATTCTTAATCATGTTTTCAAGATCAGAGGGTACACTTTTATGGTTGTTGTAGGAATTACCATAATAATTGACATAACCATTATTATCATTAGGAGGATATGGCCTATAGTTGTTGCTACCAAAATTATTCCTATAAGCATTGTTGTTGAAATTATTATTTTTAATGAAGTTCACATCAACATGCTCTTCTTGAGCAACCAAAGAGGATAAATGAACATTGTTTGGATCAATAGGAGCATGACCATTCACAAGATAGACATAATAGCATCAAGCCTATCACTCAAAGAGAAGGTTTCCTCAACAGAATTTACCTTCTTACCTGTTGGAGCTCTCTCAGTGTGCCATTTAGAATATATTACCATCATATCATCAAGAAGCTTTGTTGCTGCCCCCAAAAGTCATGGAAATAAAGGTTCCTCCAGCAGCTGAATCCAGAAGGTTTCTTGAAGAAAAAATCAGTCCTGCATAAAAAGTTTGGATGATCATCCAAGTAGTCAGTCCACGAGTGGGACAATTCTTTACTAAAGATTTCATTCTTTATTATGCTTTAGCAACATGCTCATTATCAAGTTTCTTAAAATTCATAATACCACTTCTTAAAGATATAATCTTGGCAAGAGGATAATATTTTCCAATGAAATCATCTTTACATTTAGTCCAAGAATCAACACAATTTTTAGGCAAAGATGGCAACCATTCTTTAGCTCTTCCTCTCAAAGAGAAAGGAAGGAGTTTCAGTTTAATAATATCTCCATCTACATCCTTATATTTTTTCATCTCACATAGTTCAACAAAATTATTAAGATGGGCAGCAGCTTCATCAGTACTAATACCAGAAAAATTCTCTCTCATAACAAGATTCAACAAGGCAGACTTAATTTCATAAAAATCAGCAGTAGGAGCAGGTGGAGCAATAGTGTGCTAATAAAATCATTGTTGTTGGTGCTAGTAAAGTCAGTGTTCTCAGGAGTACTCATTTTAGTAATATTAAAAACAGGATAAAAATAACAACTAGAATAAGAACTATTTTTTGTGTGTTTTCGATATAAAGAAGAAAACAAGACAAAATAAAATAAAATAAGAAAAACTAAACAAAGTAAAGAGATTGGAAGTGAGAGACTCGCCTTGCAGAAATCCTCTTTCTCCCCGACAACGGCGGCAGAAAACTGCCTTGATGGTGCAGATCTTGCACTCGTTAGGAACCCCAAGAGGAAGGTAAGCAAGGTTGAATCGACCCGTAGGAGAAAGAAATCACTTCTGAAGGTTGATGCAGCTGATATTGGCATGGCGGTACTACCAGTTCAGCAGCAACGGAACCTACACAACACAATCAAATCATTTTTCCCCAACGAAGCAGTGAGATTGTCAATCTCACCGGTTTTGCTAAAAACAAAGAGGTTAAACATATGGTGTGGAAAACAATAGGAAAATAGTAGTAACAGTATGAAAACAGTGATTACAGTGGTTGTATTATCAGTATAAAGGAAATGGACCGGTGTCCACAGTTCACTAGTGGTGTCTCTTCATAAAAGATAGATAACATGTTGGGTAAACAAATTACAGCTGGGCAATTGACAGATATAAAGGCTGCACCATAGTGCATATGCATGACATGATGATTACTATGTGATTCATGCGAGCATTACAACAATATTCATAGACCTTTATCCAACTACATCTATGACTAATAATCCACACTCAGAATGTCATCCGAGCAAACCTTGGGTATTAAGTTTGAAGCAACAGATAATCGCATTAAGCAAAGTGTGTAATGTAAACAATGTAAAACATCATTGTTTTCTCCCTAATGGCAACACCACATCCCCCACCCGTTACGTTTCTCTCACTCGAGCGTGAGTAAAAGGGAGGCATGAACCCACTATCGAGCATAAATACACCCTCTTGGAGTTACAAGCATCTACTTGGCTAGAGCATCTACTAGCAACAGAGAGCGTGCAAGATCATAAATAACATACACATGAATAAAACATGATAGATTAATAATCATTGGACATAGCATTGAATATTCATCGGATCCCAGCAAACACAACATGTAGCATTACAATAAGATGATTTTGATCATGTTAGGCAGCTCACAAGATCTAAACATGAGGCATAAAGAGGAGAGAACAACCATCTAGCTACTGCTATGGACCCATAGTCCAAGGATGAACTACTCACGCATCATTCCGGAGGCGGGCATGGTGGTGTAGAGGCCTTCGGTGATGAATTCCCCTCCCGGCAGGGTGCTGGGGAGAGCTCCAGAACCCTCCCAAACTAGGGTTGACGATGAGAGCGGCTGCAGATGTTTTTGGTGGAAAAGGCTTGGGGTATCTAGGGTTAACCCGTGAAGTGGTATAAATAGGCGAGAGGGCAACATCGGTGGGTAGCCAGGGTCCCACACCACCCCTGGGCGTGGCCGGGGGCCGCCATCCTATGGTGTGGGGCCCCTATGGCCCCCCTCCGGACTCCGTGTGCGCGACAAATTTCTAAGACTTTTGGCTTTTATTTCATCCAATTCCAAGAATATTTCTAGAACAACTTTTCTGAAATAAAAAACAACAGGAAACATGAACTCGCTCTGTGGCATCTTGTCAATAGGTTAGTCCCAGAAAATCGAGGAAAATGGTATAAAGTGTATAAAAAACATGTAGCATATAGTCTAAAAATAACATGGAACATCAGAAATTATGGATACGTTTATGACGTATTAGTGCTCAAAATAAAGAGAAATTAGATTATATTATCCATGGGAAATCTGAGCAGGATCCTTCATCTATCTTGTCCCCCTACATGGGCACCTTCTTATGTGTCCTTTGTGTCAACAAGCATGTAAATGTTGGGAAATGGTTTTACCGCAAGGGGATTGAAGAGAAGAAAATGAAAACACCTACATGAGGAGAGGAAGGAGACACTGTGTGTACTAACCTCAAATGGTAGATGGCTGAGGTCACTGGCGTCGCCGTTCCTTGTTTCGGTTCCACGTGGAACAACACGCTCCAGCAAAGGTATTCCTATTATGCACCGTACCGAAAATTCTATATACAAAAAATGTGGGACATAGTAGTTTGAGGATCACAATTCAAATGCATATCCCTCCAACCGATCTAACCCATTATCCTCTTCAACACGCCGATCATGCACCTATGCACATGGAACACCCTGGTTCTCGCGTGAAACACCCATATTGTTCTGAACATTTCTCCTCTACGGTAAATCAAATAAAATAACTTATTTCACCACTAAGGAAAGAAAATTTGTAGTCATAAGACCCAAAGGAAAAAACGGCAAACCTTGCATGATCAGCCTTGAGCACATGGAATGTTGGAGGCCAGGTTATCATAAAAGGATGGATATGATGCAATACACAATCTCTTGCGACCCCATACACATTACTCAGTGTTCCGCACTTAATATTCACGTAGAGCATAGATCGACCCACCTCGAAGAACACAAACTCATCAATGTTCCCCACTTGTTTTATAAGGACAACACCAATATGACCATCCTCGCGTCGTCCAATTGGGGCCATGCACTCAGAAGCTACTATCATCCCGTGGAGGCTCTCCCTCTCTCTCCTTGAGAGTCGATCAAGATCCGCCAGCTCCGGCCTCGCTCGCTGTTGGTGCCTACGTTGGTTGGTTGAGGGATGGAATAGGGTGCGGCCCGCTCTGTATAGAGGTAGATTAGGTAGTAGTCTAGGTATAGTGTTGTTTTTTTTATTTCGTCCACCATGGCGTCTGGCATCATGCCGCACAACTTCTTACTCTATTCGTCCACGAGGCACGACTGAGACGCATCTCTCCTCCTGTCCGTCCGAGATTTCTGGACGATGGCGGCGGTTGTGGTTGGAGCGGGTGGGGACAACTTAAATAAGCTCGCATGCATCAGATCTGATAGACGGGGGCGGGGGGGGGGGGGGGTCGGAAGCGCCTCTGCCAAGTTCTTACTGTCTCGGTGATGGGAAAGACGGAGGTTGAGGAGTGTGATTCTGATCTGCCTGGGCTAGAAGCTGGGCGGGGTGACCTGCGCGGTGCCTTGCTTGTGTTCCATTGCAGAGGTGATCTGCTATCTATGTGCAGGTACTGCTTTGGGGAGTGCATCCTCGACAACGTTCTCGTCTTTGACTGATCGGGCCGAAGGGCGGCCACTCCCGGCTTGGTCGTTGCCGCGGTTTGGCAGGCACAATGTCTACTTCAACCTCCACCTTCGGAGGCTCTCTCGTGTCAGCGCGGTTAGCTCCCGCTGTGGCACACAAAGTGGCCATGTCTCCGGTCATGCTGTGGTTGGTCGGCATTGACGCCGGTCTAAGATGCTCAGCATAGCAAGAGTGAGGAGAACGTCTGGACTCGATTGTTTTTCCTATTTTCTCTCAAGGGTCTCTACTATAAAAGTTAAGGGTCTTTCTGTTTTCGACAAGGTCCACTTTGTAAAGGTACTTTACTGATGGTTTAATGGATGATTCCGGTCCTTTGATCCCACCCCCGTTAAAATAAAAATACGGATTGTTTGTCTCCACCGCGGACATCCCTCTAGCTCTGATAAGTGGTGGATGTTCGACATAGAATGCCGACCGCTCGCGCGACCCAACCCGCTCCCGCGACCCACCCGCTCCCTTAGGGTTCCGGCGTCGCCGCCCCCGCCCCCGCCGGAGACCCTACCGCGCTGCCGCTTCTGCCGCCCCCACCCGCACTCACCTCCCCTCCCGCGCCCCCTCCCTCGCATCTCGCTCCCGTCGCCCTCCCCGGGGCGGCCGGGGCGCCCCCATCTTCGGCGGCCGAGACCCCCCTTCTCCCCTTCCCGGCTCGTCGTCGCCGGTAGCTGCCACCGGGATTCTCCCGGGCGGAGCGGGCGGCGGCGGGTGAGCTTCTACCCGGCGTCCTTGAGGCCCGACGGGGAGGTTCCTCTTGGTGACGGTGCCCCTCAAGGTGGCAGCGGCCTAGCCTTGGCTGGGAGGTGGCGCGACGATGGCGACACTCGATGACGCGAGGCGACGCATGTCTCGGGTGCCGGAATGCAGTAGCGGTGGCCAACCCATCTGGGTTGGTACGGTCTGATTTGCCGGGTGCTCTGCAGGTGGAGACCATGGTGAGGCTGTCGGGGGACGCAATGCCGACGACCGGCCTGTTGCAGCGCGACTGCGGGCTTTACAGGTCTAGATCGGACCCGGCTAGATCCCGTTTAGGTCTGGTGTGTCCCCACGGGGGCTTTACAGGCCCGCTGGGCCTGCCCGGACCTGACGGGGACCGGTTTGCCCTGCGGCTGCGTCCGGCCGACTACCGTCCTCGACGGTGGAGGTAGTTCCCTCCCGCACGGCCTCGGTATTGTTGTTCCCGATGGCCTGTCCTCTTTTCCATCTTGCAGACCTTGTGGCGTTTTCCTCGGAGAGACGACGGTGGTGGCTTCGTAAACGTGGTGGCGCATGTTGGTGGGCGGTTGGTCTGGTGGTCGCGAGGCTCGTCCTTGCGGGGCTCCTCTTCTATGGATCGTCCGGGCTGGTGGTGTGGGGGTGTTCGGGAGAAATCCCTGTCGGAGTGCCGACACCGGCGCAGTGCCGCCCACGGGTGGCATCCTCCCTTCCTGAAGGGCGCCGTGGCTACCCTGCACCTGTTGCCCCGGTGTGCCGGGGGAAACCCTGGGACCATGGTGGTCCGGGCAGCAGCACGACACTTCTTGCTGAAGGTGCTGCTTGGTACTTGACGATCTGTTGCTAGGAGCATGGTGGTAGTCTGTAGGTGGGCGCAGCGGTTGCGGGGCCCTGTCGTTCTGTCGATCCACTTATGTCGCATTTTCTTTCTTTCTTTTCTTCTTTGGTTGTGTGTTGGCTGTCGCCTCAGCCGGTGTCTCAGAACTATTGTATCGGGTGTTTGCTATATTAATATAGCGGGGCTACGGCCTTTTTCGGAAAAGAAAAATACGGCCATCCTCAAACGTGCTATCCGACATTGTCATATTGGCAAGCATCTTTCCAAAAAAAATTGTATCCACCAACGACCAATTCACACTATTTTGGAGCCATATGTCAAGTTGAGATTTCAAGGGATTTTTTTTTAATATAGAAACGGGCGCAAAGGCAAAGACGACCGACCAATCGTGCACGGGACTCCTCTTCAGGCAAACAAACAATGGAGGGAGGGATACAGCTTGATCGGGCATCGAGTGGAAGCTGGACATTCAATGGATCACGCTTAAGATACTAAGCCAAGAAATAAAATCTTTTCCGCAAGCCTCCGTAGCATAGTGGTAGTGCGTTCCCTTCGTAAGGGAAAGGTCGTGAGTTCGATCCTCACCGGGGGCTCCACCAATTTTCGAATTCTAAATCTAAACCTTTTTTTTCTGCTAATTACTCTCTCCATTCCATACTTCCATGTATAAGCGTACTTTTATCTTTTGAATCAAGACAAACCTTTAGCCCTAAATCCACCATTTTTCGAAAACTAAACTTTTTCCTGCTAATTACTCTCTCCATTCGACACTTCCATGTATAGGCGTACTTTTATCTTTTGAATCAAGACAAACTTTTAGCCCTAGATCCACCATTTTTCGAAAACTAAACTTTTTTCCTGCTAATTACTCTCTCCATTCGACACTTCCGTGTATAAGCGTACTTTTATCTTTTGAATCAAGACAAACTTTTAGCCCTAAATCCACCATTTTTCGAAAACTAAACTTTTTCCTGCTAATTACTCTCTCCATTCGACACTTCCATGTATAAGCGTACTTTTATCTTTTGAATCAAGACATTATTTTAGCCCTAATATATTCCGATATAACAACAACTAATATAGATAGGAGGGAGAACTAAATTAGTATCACTAGGTCTGCCTTAAAATTTACTTTGTATAATACAACAATTTGACATCGTATATATTGTTACCATTTTCTATAAAATTGGTCAAATCTAGAATTTTTTTTACTCCGAACAATAGTTAGTTAGCGGTACACTTATTCGCCCTTGATCTTCTAAATCATGGTTGTAGAAATCAATGGTTTGTTATTGAAAACATTCACACTTCTTTCCTTCCAAATCTCCTAACCCAATAGGATAAATGCACAATTGACTTAAAAAATACAACAAAGGGTTGTGGTGAATCCGGGTGTCGGCCCCGATAGAAGACATCAAATTCATTATTCATTAGTTGCACTCGGGTGCCCTTGAAGTGAATGAGGTATCGAAAAAGCAAAATCAAAAGATGCATAAAAAAGAGGAGGTCCATCCCATCCGTGTACAGTACAGTAGTGAAACACAAGGACCGATCCTGAAAGACCACTCCTCCCATATTCCCCTATACGATGATCTGTGGGATTTGCGGAGATGGCAAACCGGTATTGCATAAACGTGTTCTAACCACTAGTAGGAAACAATATATTAGTGGCATGGTATTTAGCCACTAGTAGGAAACATTATATTAGTGGCGTGCTATTTCCGAGGTTTATGGTGTGTACCTCCCACGTCACTGCTATCACGTCGGTGATAACTGGTAGCGGTGGCGTTGATTCATCCACGCCATTGGTATTGATGCAGCACACCCCATTCCACCAAGCCCAACACCAAGTGGACCAATGACAAGATCACGAGCAAATGCAATGCATGATAAGGTGAACTCAATCCTCTCTCTCTATGCCTTCGATGACTTGGTGAATGGTGCGCTACCTCATGGATCCACCCTATGCGTGATCAGGTTTGACCCCACATTGGAGCCCCAAGACGATGCGCAAGAAGCTCAAGAACATGCCCAAGAAGCTAGAAAGGCAGATCAAGAAGAGGGCACCGAAGGAGAAGGAGGGAAGAAGGAAGAAGAAGAGGTGCTGGAAACCCGGCCTATGTCAGCCCCAGGCCGGCCTCCAGGCCGACTCCCTAACAGAGCCAGCCGCCCTCTGGCCCGGCCTAGGACGGCCACCCTCAGCGCCAGGCCGGCGCCCTCCCAGAGCAGCCTGACCTCGACCCGGCCTCCAGCCCAGCCTAGGCCGACCTCCCAGTTCGCCAGGCCGGCGACCAAACCGAAGAACCCAGCCTCTAGGTCGGCCTCAGCCGGGCCAGGCCGGCTCCCCTGCGTGGGAAAGGGGCCAAGTGCCTTGTAACATCCTACCTTCCCCCTCTACCCCCTAGACTATAAATAGACCCCCTTGGCTTCATATCTCCTTACCCCTCTTGTGAGTCTACTCCTATGGTTGGACCTAGGACCGTATCAAGTCTACTCTTATGATGTGTATCTAGGATCGTATCAAGGCTACACTGGGTTACCTATCCTTTCCCCATGGGAATCAGTTAGGGACTTTCCAATCTATCTCAACTAATCCTTGAGGTTCTATTGTCGTGGTGGATCGGCCACGTGGTGTTGAAGCGGTTTTCGAAAATGTGAGTTCGGTTGGATCGATTGTCCCGTAGGAGGCTGTTGCGGCTTAGTTGACGGGAGATTTGGGATTATGTAGTTTTTGCTAGATATCTCCCTTTGTTTGCCCACGATACCCCTTGAGTGTTCATCGTGTTCATCGTTCGTTCTTCGTGTTCTTGGTTGGTTCGTGAAGATTAGGCCACCCAAGAGGTTTACCCTCCATATCATATGGTATTCAGAGCTAGATTGACACGAATTCGACCCCCACAATACCCCTTTTCACCCAATTTTTCTTTCCCTGCCTTAATTTCGAAAAATTTCACCAAAAATAGCCAAAAAGGGATTACACCATACTGTGGATTCGTTGAGTTTTTCGTGGATTTTTTCCGTGGATTTGTTGCCAAAGACCATTTCCCACCTTTCTACTCAGCCAATTTTCTCGGATTTGTCCAAATTTTTTCTTGGATTTCAAGGAATTTCGAATTTGAGCAAAAAACACAGAAAATTTCAGCTCTTCGATTTCTGGACAGATTTTGTAACTTGTTTTTCTTGGTCGTTGTTGGTCCGATTTGAGTGATTCAAGTTTCCACGCGAAGACTACAACATAATCTACGCAACCACATCAAGGGATTGACACGTCATCAAAAACTCCCGGCCGCAAGTCCGTGATCATCCACAAGATAGGTATAACTTGCTTCCGCTTGAACTAACCCATTGTTTGTGTACCTTGCCCATTCGGACTAGCTCTTTTACATCGCTTGGCATTGCACTAGTGGCACCAAGAGTGCGTGTTTGGCACTTGTGAGAGCCTAGTTCGACTAGGCTTGGCATTTGTATCCCCATATAGAAAAAGTGAAAAAAGAAGAAGAAAAAGATGGATGCCAAGTGCTATCCCTTGTAGAAACGTGTAGCTTCGGGTCGCAAAAGAGAAGAGAGTGACCGGTTGCCACGGTGCGAATCTTGTTGCCTCTTATAGTTTGCGGTTTGAGCTAGCGTCCTCCTTGTGTTGGTGTGGCATTGAGCTTTAGTCTTCGATAGGTACATTTCGTCTCCGCTCGTCCATTGGCCGCACTAACCCATTAATCAATTGTATGTGCGTGTTCCATTTTAATTTCCTCCACTAGGAATTGGTTCTTGTGCTAACATTTCATTTCGGTTCTTCTCCACGTTTTACAACAAAATTTTCTTCAGATTTTTTGCTTTTCCTTTCCACTTTCCTCACCCATTTGCCTTCCACATAAAGCGCGTGTGTTGTTGTTTGCGGTTTTCTTTCGATCATTTTGGACTCACTTTGGACATACCGCCCTACACCTAGGCTCATCCACTAGCCTCAATACGATAAAAAAAAGGTAATGTTGGTTAAGTGAGACATCCATTTCTTCATATCACCCTTGTGTGTTTTTGAGATGGCTAGGGAAGGAGTGTTCACAAGTCCGAGCTCGGAAGAGGAAGGAAACCCTTTCTTCAACGACAACGCCTACCACAACTTCGTCACCCACAATGATCATTTACAACTACGCCAACTCGTGAAGGACGGATTGGAGCGCTATGAGCATCAGCTCCAAGCGCAACAGACTCGATTGAATGATCAAATGATACACATCAACATAAACTTGGCCAATCTTGCCAACCGGCATGGATCATCATCGTCCTCAAGGTCGCGGCGTTCAAGCCACCACACTCAAGATCATCACCAAGCTCGTCGCCATGATCGCAACGCCAACATGGAGGATGGTGGACAACCTCAACAACCACCACCACCACCTACTCCACAACATGCTCCCCGACAACATTGGTATGAACATAGATCGCCATCACCACCTCCTCGACACCGCTAAGGCCGTGGCGACACTATTCAAAATCACCCCTGACGACCGGACCTTCGACAACATCATCATCCACCTCGACAAGGCATTGCTAATTACTATGGTCAAAATGATTTTGCGGATGGCGATCGCCAACATCGAAGGCCACCAAGGTGCAATGCTCGTCCCCACCACAATGACCGCCAAGAACAAGAACTCCCTCAACACCCTCGCCAAGAGCAAGAACTTACTCAACACCCTCGCAATGAACATGAGCGTTCTCAACAACAAAACCGTGCCAATGATGATAGTGAGCACCGTGAAGCACGACTCCGCTGTCATCACCAAATCCATCCTAATGACCACCAGCGCCATCCTCCTCGCCATGCCTGCCAATGCTAAGACAATGAGGATGACCCATATGATCTTTAACCTCCTATCTATGATGAATACCCACATGAGAGACACCAACACCATGAAGACAACAATATGAGTGCACTTCGCTTCAACGTCCCAAAGTTCAATGGTGAAAATGATCCCGAAGAATATATTGCTTGAGCTCTCAAGGTGGACAAGATCTTTGGCATACACAACTTTAGTGACAAGAAGATGGTCGCTATGGCTTCTTTGGAGTTCGAAGGATATGCACTCTTATGGTGGCACCGTCTTCAAGCGGAAAGAGTCTGGAACCGGATTGCTCCCATCGACACTTGGAACGAGATGAAACAATTCATGAATGCATGCTTTGTTCCTCCACACTACAAGCGTGACCTCTTCAAAAAGCTTCAAGAGCTTCGACAAGGTTTGAAGTCAGCTCATGAGTACTACAAGGAGATGTAGACCGCTTTGATAAGAGCTCACATGATGGAATCTCAAGAGCAAGGAATGACCTGCTTCCTCAATGGCCTCAACTACCCCATAAGGAAGATTTCCGAGTATCAACCCTATGACAACATCGTTGCACTTGTCGATCGAGCTCTCAAGGCCAAACGTCAAATTGCGGAAGACCTCAAGTACAAAAAGTAAAAGGTTTACTTTGCTTAAAGACCTTCTCCTTTGTCTCCAATGACACAAGTCACAACATCGACCAACACCAAGAGCGCCTCTAGAACTCCCAATGCTACCAACAAAACTTCACAACCGTTCAAGAAACAAGCGTCTCCTACCACCACCTCTAATGCTCCTCAAGTCAAATCAAGTACAATTACTTGCTTCAAATGTGGCGGAAGTGGACACAAGTCTTTCGAGTGTTCCAACAAGATGATCATGATTGTCAACCAAGATGGTGAACGTGACTCCATGAGTGAAGGCAAATACTATGCCTTCCACCAAGTTGCTCCCAATTTCTTGGACGTGCAAAATGATGATGAAGAAAGTTTCTATTGCGATGAGGACAAGAATCCATCGTTAGTGGTGAAAAGAGTCCTTACTACTTCCCCTCTAGATGAGCATGACCAATGTTGCAATCTTTTCCAAACTCGTGCCGACATCAATGGAAAATCAATCAAGGTTATCATCGATGGAGGTAGCTGACACAATTTGGCTAGCAAAGAGATTTGCGACAAACTCCAATTGACTTAAAAGCAACACCCACATCCCTACCATATATAATGGCTTAGTGACTCCGGCACCTTCAAGATTTAACACATGGTCTCCCTACAATTCAAGATTGGCCCCTATGAAGACACTGTTGAATGTGACGTTGTGCCTATGATAGTGTGTCATCTTCTTGTTGGACGACCTTGGTAATATGACAAGAGTGCTATTCATGACGGGCGTACCAACCACTATAGCTTCTAGTGGAATACCAAGACGTTTGTTCCCCGCCCCATGTCTCCTAGTCAAGTGATCGCCGACAAAGCCAAGACCCTTGCACGCAAACAAGAAGAGCTCGAATCTCGTGAGATGAGTGGTGAGAGAGTGACCCACCTCAAAGAGTGAGCTCCACAAGCCAAATATGAGTGGAAAAAGTTCGAGTGCTCCCAAAGGCCTTGCCTTACTTGCCACCAAAAGAGAGATGCGAGAGTTACAAGATGACCCATCCATCCTTCACTTTTTCCTCGTGTGCAAGGAGAAGCACTTGAAACTAACGCCATAAGAAGCTTTCCTCCATCTTTGTTGCCTTTGTTGCAGGAATTTGAGGACGTGTTTCCCGAAGAACTACCACCGGGCCTACCTCCCCTACGTGGAATCGAGCACTGCATTGACCTCATTCTGGGTGCGCCACTCCCAAACCGTGCTCCCTACCGCACCAACCCCGAGGAGACTAAGGATATCGAGCGGAAAATCCAAGAACTACTTAAGAAATGTTTCATCCATGAATCTCTTATCCCTTGTGTCGTTCCGGTTATCCTTGTCCCTAAGCAAGATGATACTTCTCGCGTGTGCATGGATTGTCTCCCTATCAATGCTATCACCGTTAGATATAGACATCCCATTCCTAGGCTTGATGATATGATTGATGAATTAAGTGGTAATACCATCTTTTCCAAAATTGACCTTAAAAGTAGTTATCACCAAATTTGCATCAGCATAGGGGATTAATGGAAAACAACTTTCAAAACAAAACTTGGTTTGTATGAATGTCTTGTCATGCCCATTTGTCTCTCGAATGCTCCTTCAACTTTCATGCGTCTTATGAATAAAGTCTTGCGCCCTTTCATTGGAAAAATTGTCGTGGTTTAGTTTGACGACATCCTTATCTATAACAAATCTTTGGCGGATCACCTTGATCATATTTCTCAAGTCTTGTTGTCTCTTCGCAAAGAAAAACTTTTTGCCAATCTTTCCAAATCCAATTTTTGCACCAACAAGTTTGTTTTCTTGGGATTTGTGATTTCTTCAAATGGAATTGAAGTCGACAAAAAGAAAGTTGAGGCAATTAGAAATTGGCCTAACCCTACTTCCGTGGGTGAGGTAAGGCGTTTTCATGGCCTTGTCAGTTTCTATCGCCGCTTCGCGAAGGATTTTTCCACAATTGCTTGCCCTTTAAATGAGCTGACAAAGAAAAACGTACCATTTGTTTGGGGCAATGCTCAACAAAAAGCTTTTGACACCCTCAAGAAATGTTTGACCAAAGCTCCTTTGCTTGTCTTGCCGGATTTTGAGAAAACCTTTGAGATTGAATGTGATGCTAGTGGAATAGGCATTGGTGGTGTTCTTATGCAAAATGGACGTCCTGTTCCTTATCATAGTGAAAAATTAGATGGCGCTAGACTCAATTACCCAATCTATGACAAGAAACTATTTGCTTTGGTTAGAGTCTTAGAATTTTGGCAACAATGTATTTGGCCCAAAGAATTTGTTATTCATTCCGATCATGAATCTTTGAAATTTGAAAAGCCAAGCTAATTTGAACAAAAGGCAAGCTAAATGGGTAGAATTCACGGAATCTTTTCCTTATGTCATTAAGTACAAGAAAGGTAAAGAGAATGTCGTAGCGAATGCTTTGTTTAGAAAAGAGTGTCTTCTTACTTGCCTTGAAATCAATGTGATTAGTTTGGATGAGATCAAAGACTTGTACTCTTTCGATGTTTTATTTGGACCAATTTCTGAGAAATGCTTGCCCAATCGAGGTTTTGATGACTATTATCTTCACAAAGGGTTCTTGTTTAAGGCTAACAAATTGTGTATTCCGGAGTCCTCTCTTCGTTTGTTGTTATTGAAGGAATCGCATGAAGGAGCTCTCATGGGACATTTAGGAAGGGACAAGACCTACACCATGCTCTCCAAACACTAATATTGGCCTAAGATGAGGCACCAAGTTGAAAGACTCATCAAGTGATGTCCTACATGTCTCCGAGCTAAGTCTACTTCCAACCCTCAAGGTCTTTACTTACCATTGCCTGTACCACACGCACCTTGGAGTGACATTAGAATGGACTTTGTGTTAGGACTACCACACACTAAAACGAACATGGACTCAATCTTTGTCTTTGTTGATCGTTTTCTAAGACGGCACATTTCGTTCCATGCAATCGGATGGACCATGCTTCACATGTTGCCACCTTGTTTTTCAGGGAAATTGTGCGTGTACATGGTGTGCGCACGTCAAATGTGTCGGATCACGATGTCAAATGCACCTCCTACTTTTGGAAGACACATATGGTCAAGCTCGGTGTCAAGCTACTATTCTCCACCGCTTACCACCCACAAACGGATGGCTAAACCGAAGTGGTAAATCTCACACTCTATTCACTCCTACGAGCATTGATCAAGCCCAAAACCTCAAGAATTGGGACGAATGCATTGATGGTGAAGGTCTTGCACTCGTTGGGAAACCCCAAGAGGAAGGTATGATGAGCACAACAGCAGTTTTCCCTCAGGAAGAAACCAAGGTTTAATCGACCAGTAGGAGGAAGGAGTAACTTCAGAAGGTTGATGCAGCTGATATGGCAGGGCGCACTATCGGTTTAGCAGTAACGTGGAAACTACACAACACAATAAAATCACTTTGCCCCAACGAAATAGTAAGGTTATCAATCTCACCGGTTTTGCTGATAACAAAGAGGTTAAATGTACGGTGTGGAAAACTGTATGAGGGCAGTGGAAAGAGTGGTTGTATTATCAGTATGAGGAAATGGACCGGGGTCCACAGTTCACTAATTGTGTCTCTCCGTGAAAGATAAAAAACATGTGTGGTGAAAAAATTACAGCTCGACAATTGATAGAAATGAAGGCTGCACCGTAGTGCATATGCAAGACATAAAGATTACTATGTGATTCATGCGGGCATTACAACAAGATACATAGAACGTCATCCAACTGCATCTATGACTAATAATCAACCTTCACAGTGTCGTCCGAGAAAACCTTGGGTATTAAGTTTCAAGCAACAGATAATTGCATTAAGAAAAATGTGTAATGTAAACAATAAAACCATCCTTAGAAAAAGCATTGTTGTTTAATCCCTAATGGCAACAACACATCCTCCATCCGTCACGTTTATGTCACTCGAGCACAGATGCAAAGGAGGCATGAACACACTATCGAGCATAAATACTCCCTCTTGGAGTTACTAGCATCTACTTGGCCAGAGCATCTACTAATAATGAAGAGCATGCAATATCATAAATAACATATACATGAAGATAACATGATATATTGATAATTAGAAGACATAACATTCAACATTCATCTGATCCCAGCAAGAACAACATGTAGCATTACATAAAGATGATCTCGATCATGTGAGGCATCTCACGAGATCTAAACATGAGGCATAAAGTGAAGGAGACAACCATCTAGCTACCGCTATGGAACTGTAGTCCAGAGATGAACTACTCACGCATCACTTCGGAGAAGGGCATGGTGGTGTAGACCCCTTCGGTGATGAATTCCCCTCCCGGCAGGGTGCCGGGGAGAGCACCAGAACCCTCCCAATCTCGGGATGACGATGACGGCGTCCTCGGGTGTTTCTCGGGAAAAGGTGGTATATATCTAGGGTTGATATGTCGGGGGGGAGGGGGATTATATAGGTGAAAGAGCGATGGCAAAGGGCACGTGGGGGGCCTAGACCACCCCTAGGCGCGGCCAAGGGGCGCCGCCCTATGGTATGGCCCCCTGTGGCCCCTCTTCGGGTCTCTTCGGGACTCCGTGGAACATTCGGGAATTCTAAGAATTCCGGGCTTCGAGTTTTCCAATTCCGAGAATATTTCCAGAACAAATTTTCTGAAACTAGAAACAACAGAAAATCTGGAACTGGCTCTATGACATCTTATTAATTGGTTAGTACCGGAAATCGATAAAAATGACATAAAGTGTATAGCAAACATGGGGGAAATAACATGAAAACAACATGGAACATCAGAGATTAAGGATACGTTTATGACGTATCATGCATCCCCCATGCTGAGTTCGCCTACAATCGAGCACTACACCAAGATACAAAGAGAAGCCCCTTCGAGACCGTCTACGGCTTCAACCCCAACACCACTCTTGACATCCTACCTTTACCTCTACGTGAGCAAACGAACATGGACATCGACAAGCGCACCGACTACATCAAGAAGCTCCATGAATCCACAAGAACCACGATTGAGAAGCATTCCGAGCAATGTGCATCCATAATGAACAAGAACAAGAAACCCATGGTGTTTCGGGAAGGTGACCTCATTTGGCTAAACTTGCGCAAAGAACGTTTTCCACAAGAGCGCAACTCCAAGCTCAAGCCAAGAGGTGACGGACCTTTCAAGATCATCAAGAGCATCAACAACAACGCCTACAAACTCGACTTGCCGCAATCCAAGTACCTTGTCCACAGCTCCTTCAACGTCAAGGATCTCTGTCCCTTCCATGGATATCCAAGTGATAAGGAAGACCACGAGTCGAGGTCGACTCTTTTTCAAGGGGGGAAGGGAGGGGAGATGATGCAGCACACCCCATTCCACCTAGCCCAACACCAAGTGGACCAATGACAAGATCACTAGCAAAGAAAATGCATGATAAGATGAACTCAATCCTCTCTCTCTCTATGCCTTCGATGGCTTGGTGAATGGTGCGCTACCTCATGGACCCATCCTATGTGTGCTGAGGTTTGACCCGACATCGGAGCCCCAAGACGGTTCCCAAGAAGCTCAAGAACATGCCCAAGATGGTGCCCAAGAAGCTAGCAAGGAAGATCAAGAAGAGGGCACCGAAGGAGAAGTAGGGAAGAAGGAAGAAGAAGAGGTGCAGGAAACCTGGCCTAGGCCGGCTCCTTAACAGAGCCAGCCGGCCTCTGGCCCGGCCTAGGCCGGCCACCCTCAGCGCCAGGCCGGCGCCCTCCCAGAGCAGCCCGGCCGCGACCCCGGCCTCGACCCGGCCTCCAGCCCGGCCTCCCTAATAGGGCCATGGCATTGTTATTTTTTTTTTGCTTTCATCCGCCATGGCGTCTGGCATCATGCCGCACAACTTCTTACTCTGTTCGTCCACGAGGAATGGCGGAGATGCATCTCTCCTCCTCTCCAGCCGCGATTTTTGGAGAATGGCGGCGGTTGTGGTTGGAGCAGGTGGGGACAACTTAAATAAGCCCGCCCGGATCAGATCTAATAGGCGGGGGGCGGGGGTCGGAAGCGCCTCTGCCGACTTCTTACTTTCTCAGTGACGCGAAGGACGGAGGTTGAGGACCAATTCACTTCAAATTAGCAAAGCATCTCTTAAAAAAAAGATGGTATGCACCAACGACCAATTCACATGGTTGTGGAGCCATATGTCAAGTTGACGTTCCAAGGGATATATTTTTATACAGAAACCAGTTAAATCAGTGAGGGGTGCAAAGGCAAAAACGACCGACGTGCTTATATAAAACCACTAGTGGAAAACGGGGCACTGTTACAGGTTCCAGAGGGCAATAGGTACCGGTTAGACAACCGGTACCAATTATTTGGGAATAATGTCCCCCCTTTGGTACCAGTGCCTTATGAACATGTATAATAGGGGACTCCACGTGGCCCCGGAGAAGGCCGCGGGCTGGAGACCTTTAGTCCCGGATTGTATAACGAGCCGCGACGTAACGTTCCTTGCCGCGGCAGAAATTTGGCCACTTTCTTTGTCGCGGCAGAGAATTAATTTTGGTTACTGTTGTATATTTTTTCTTCGTTTCTGTGCCGTATATTTTGGTTACTTTTGTTATCATGATTGATATTCATATTGATCTCCTTTTCTTATATAGTTAGACGCCATGCGGAATCATGAGTATATGAGTTGCCTACGTCGACTCTATAATCTTTGTGCTCATAGGTAATCGTGCGAATGAACTCGCAAACATAGTTTCCACATAGATTCGTCCCCTGTGGCTGCTGTGCGCACTTTACGAGAATATAATTCAATTAAAATAATAATCTAGCTTCACAATTGTATTGAAACTCGTAGTAAAGAGATTCACGGCCCTATCTTGTACACTTACCGATGCCCTCTTAAACGTTAGGTCCTTATTATTATTAAAGAGACCTGTAATCTTAGTCTTGAACTTTTTCGAAACCCTGCCCGACAAGAAAAATGAATGAATGAGTTATTCATTACTTGATATCTCAGGAAATCATGGAAAGAGACCGATTTAGCGCGAGGATGATTGGAATTACCTTTGGAGCATGTCTTGCATGCTTCGGAACTTTTTCATGTCTCTCGTTAACGGGTCGTAGACTTCAACTATTCCCTTATCAGTTTGAATGTCTAGCATAATACAGTGATAGCTGCACAAGTAAGTCACCAAAATTACACCTAACATCGAGTGAGAAAAAGTGAATGGACACAAGAGAGTAATTAAGATCCTCACTCGAAGTTGTAAGGAAACAGTATGTGGGCAGCGAAGTGTTGCTCGTTTAGAAACCTTAGAATGTTTTCCACCATCTCGTCGGGTTTGGTCATTAGCGTATGTATATGTACTTTATCTGGGTCAATGAACCCAACATTAAAGATATTCCTACTTTTGCAGACCATGATCTGCATTCTGCATATAATAGAGTACAAAAGGATATATATAATAAGGATAATTACATGCGATGAACTTAACAGAAATATATGAACAACTTATATGTAGACAATGAATTCAACAACTTACAGACAATAGCAACTCATGCGAGATTTGTCGAGGGCGTCGAAATTATACATCTGGAAGAGTACGTCAAATTTGACATGGATCTCCTCGGGTCGGAAGTAGTACTCCCGTGGGACTTTCGCCATGATAAACGTTATGTCAGCTGTCATGTACCATTCATGCAAATTACGCACATATGTTAGCAGTTGCCGCAACCTCTCTTTGCTGACCAAAGGCTATCCTTGAGCATAATTAGGATTGTGGGCCACAACAGACTTGGGTAACTGGTCGTCTTGGACACTTAGTAAGACTTGAACATTCACACCCATTTCGGCCGCCAACTTCGCAACTTCTTCCATATTTTGCCCTAGCAGCGGGGGAACGCTTTCAGATAACACCTTGATGGGTGGGATCGATTGTTCGGGCTGTTGTCCGAGCTGGGAAACGTCTGATCTTTTCCTGCTGCTTGCACTTTTCCTTGCACCGCCTCTACGTGGTTTGCTATTTTTCACTTCGTTCTAAAGAGTGCGTACATAGTTATCAGGCTTATGGTGCAATTCATATTGAGATGGCGTGGTCAGAAAATCAGGTGCATATTTTGTCTACTTCTCAGAGTATACCGGGGGGGGTGGGGGGGGGTCTCGGGTTTCTTGTTTTGCAGCTGCACATCTTTATGGGCCTTTGCGATCACAACGTTTTTCTCGTCAGGACGATCGTAAGGTCGGATGGTAAGATCTCCTTGGGCTCCGTCGGGTAGAACTCATCGATGGTGCTCTTGGAGGCGGTGTAGGTGACGGATATCAAGATGGACTTCTTGGAGGCGGTGTAGGTGACCTGCGACGACTCCGAGGCGGTATCGGCGCCGAGCTAGAGCCTGGAAGCTTGATGTAGTTCTTGTCCCATAGAATGATACCACCCACTACCTCTCCGAGTGTCCTCTCATTTTCAGGTCCAGGGTGGTCAAGCTCCATATCCTGAAACACTGGTACGACCTCATCCTGATAAGGGGTGGCCCGATCTTCTCGATGAACTAACTCTCTCTTTTTGTATTTTCTGATAATTGGATAACTAGTGCTACACTGAGACCTCTCTTAGCTAATCCCCGTTGCCAATGCAACAACAATCAAGCTCCTTAGATATTCTCAACTACACACTCTTGCACAAATGATCAATGATCACAAGTGGTGCTGTATCCCTTTATTCCCAGATGGAATAACAAGATATCACGCTGCTTTGCAATTGGTAAACTTCAAGATGAATGCTTAACAAGCAATACAATCTAGAGGCTAGGGTTTTGGGGGTTTTTGGTTTAAACTTGTTCTCCCTCTAATCCACACGCAGGTGGCACATATATAGGTGGAGGGATGCGGCCACAAGGGGCCCTTGCGCAAGCAACCCTCCCCTACTAGGACTAGGACTCCTACTAGGACTAGGAGTCCAACTAGGACACACAATAGGGATACAAACCGACCCAAACAAGTGGGATGCGGCCACAATTGGTATACAAACCAAACCTACTACTATTAGGACTCATCATGGCGCATAGATGCTCTTTGTGGGCGCCCTCCTCTTGCTTGTCCATCAATGAGTGCATTTAACCTTGTGGAGGCATTCATCCCCTTGTCAAATTGATGAATAACAATTGTTTCTATTGAATAACAATTGTTATGAATTGTTTCCACCATCTTGCTTGATTGTTTTCAACAATGTGACCTTGTTTTCCACCTCTTGAATATTTGTTTTCACCATGATCTTGTTGGCTTTGCTTGTGAGAACATAGTCCTTAGGTCCATCCTTATCATCCTCCCTTTCTTCAAGACAAGACGTCCTCGTCTTGTTATTATCTGAAAGTGGAATAAACAAGAAAAACAAAGTGTATGCACCATATATGTATATATAATGGCACTCATTAGTTGTTAGTAAAACACAATATAGTGCATATATCATATGATCACGAATTTTGTAAGAAAACAACACATAAAAGTCATATTGTTTCATTTCATAGCAATCAAAATTGCAAATATAAGTGTAGTTTGAATTATATGTATCCAACCAATAGTGTGGTGAAATAAACATATGTGTAATATCATCTCTATAATCATCTATCCAAGAGAACACATTATGTAATTCTGCCACTTTATCATAAGTAACACACATGTGATGTATAATGAAAATTTTATCCAAATTATAATCACCAATCAAGTAAAATTTGAAACTATTATCATAACCAAATTTATCCATAGCACATTGCATATTAATTGGTTCTTTTATCATGTCATAGTATATAATATCACTAGAAGGTATCATAGCAAGTACTTCTTTATGTGTAATAAAAACCACATTGTGAAATTTCGAATTTATAGGTTTATATGATTGAAAATTATCACATAATTCACTACTTATAGTTATCAAACCGAAATCCATACCCTTATCAATACTAACCTCCTCATGTGTAGTAGGTATGATCTCCTCAATATCTTGTGAATTTGAAGGTTGTGTCTCCCTTTCTTCAAAAATAACCTTCATATCACAAGCAAGAATTCTTGTATCCGTGGCATAACCTTCTAATTGATGTGATGGTTGTGTTATGTCCTTGTGCTCCCTTTCTTCAAGAGCAACCTGTACACAAGAAAAAACACTAGGAAAAATATTATCATTAGTTAAAAGGCTTTTTCCACTCGGCCTAGGCTTGTCTTCCTCCATGGATTTGGTGTTTTCACTCCCCTTCTCTTTCACTTCAAACTTTTTTCTTGATTCATGCATGATTTGTTGGGGTGACATAGGCCTCAATATGATATCCTTATTGTTCCAATTCAAGTGGTAGGTGTTTGCTCTCCCATCATGTAGCACTTTTCTATCAAATTGCCATGGTCTTCCAAGTAATAGATGGCAAACCGACATGGGAACCACATCACACTCAATTGTATCCTTGTATGGTCCAATTTGAAATTCCACTCTCACCATATGACATACCTTCATCTCCTCTTTATCAGTAATCCATTGAATATAGTATGGATTGGGGTGTGGAATATACTTCAACCTTAGCTTTGCACATAATTCTTTGCTTGCTAGATTTCTACAACTTCCTCCATCCATGATCACTTTGCAAGCCATATTGGGTCCAACAATTGCCTTGGTTTGAAATAAATTGCACCTTTGGCTCTCATCTTTGCTAGGAGCAATAGTCAATGCTTTGGTGCACACAATAGTTGGATAATTTGTAGCAAAAGCATCAATAGGACCATCATCATCATTATCATCATATGCATCCTCATCATTAGGATCAACATCATCTCCAGTCTCATACTCATCATTAGCATTAAGGAGCATAACTTTCTTGTTGGGGAAATCGTTCTTAAAGTGTCCTTTTCCTCCACATGTATGGCATGTCATGTCTCTATTCCTTGTAGGAGGTGTAGCACCACTAGAACCCGAAGTAGAAGCAATGGGCTTCTTTGAAATTGATGAATTTGGCTCGGGTTTGGGTGTAGAAGGTCCACAGGTAGGAGGTGTAGGAGTTGCAAAATTAGATTGTTGAGAAGAAAAACTTCTCCTTGCACTCACTTGAAGCTCCTCTTGCAATCTCTTTTCGGCCTCCCTTGCTTGATGTAGTAATTCACTCATATTGTTGTAAGGAACATGCCTCACAATGCTTCTCACTTTGAATTGCAATCCACTCAAGAACCTTTGCATTGTTTGTTCAGGAGCCTCTCTAATTCGAGCCCTTTGAATAATCAACTCCATCTCCTTGTAATAGGCATCAACTGTCTTGGTTCCTTGCTTCAATTGTTGCAATTTGTCATAGAGAGTTCTAAGATAATTCTTGGGAACAAATCTTTCTCTTAATAAGTGCTTCATCTCTCTCCATGTGTTCACCTCTTCTTCGTCTTTTTCTTCTCTATCTTTTGTAATGCCATCCCACCACAAAAGAGCATAGCCATCAAAGGAAGAAGATGCAAGGTTCACTTTCCTCTCCTCGGAATACTCATGAAGTCTCCATAATTTCTCAATTTTAAGCTCCCACATTAAGTACTCTTCCACATCTTCAGAGTCACAAGCAAGCTTAGGGATGGAGAATTTTGGTTTTCCCAAGCCATCATTCTCTCTATTATTTTCCAATGGTACTCTTCTTGCTATTTGTCCACGGCCATCAATGTAATTTCCTATCCCATCATCAATTGGAGCAATGGCTTGTGGTGCTTGTTGTAGTTGTTGCAATGTATTTGTAATTGTATTCATTTGTAGAGTCAATGTCCTTATAGCATCCTTGATCTCATTGACAGAATCTTGAGATGCACACTCCCTTATCTTCAAATCAATGACATTCAAATCTTCTCTCAATTTATCATCACTTCTTTCAATATCTTTAGCAATTTTATTGGACAAATGATCTCTCAATGCCTCATACTCATTCCAATGGACAGTATCCTCGGGTTTCTTCTTTGCCTGCACATCAACATCACTAGAAGAACTCATGATTAATTTGTTAGTAACAAAATAAACAATGGGTTTGTGGTGCCTCTCTCAACTCACTCAAAACCAAGCAAAGAGGTTTCACTTGATGTTCCAAGAGAGAAAAAGATCAACTTACCAAGAAGGAGCAATGATCAATGTGCTTTGGTGTGAGAAGAGAATAACCGAGCTATCAAGTATCACAATGCAAACAGGGTTTATGGTGGAGCTTGGTTGGGATTCCTAACAACACCAAAATAACAACTCCAATGCACTGCTTAATGTGATAAAAATTACTAAGGAAAACACACTCACACTTGGAGACAATTGTGGCTAGCAAATATATGGTAGAGATTTTGCAAGCACTAGAAAGACACTAGCAAATACTCAATGAAACAGGCACAAGATTGCTCAATTTGTCCACAAAAAATATCCAATATGAAATAGCTTCCACTAGTGATAGTAGCACGGCCTCTTTTGAATTTTCTCTCTTTTCTATTTTTTTATACTTTTTGCTTTTTCTCTATTTTTTTGATTTTTTCAATGGCCTTTTGAATCAACTAGGAGCAATGTAGTAGATGGAAAACAACTAGTGGACAGAAATTTGAGCAGCCCGTAGAGCAATTAAACAGCTAGTCTTATGGGTTTTGATTCCTAAAGTCTGCTGTAGAAAGGCTGTAGCTAAGGCTTATCAAAGATCACACAAGAAACCTAGAGATAACAGGGGGTAAACAAAAGAAAAACGAAGAAAAACTAGAGAAAAACAGGCTCACGGCAGCACTTATAGCTCACGGCAGAAAAATCCACGGTTTTGAACCGTACGGCAGAGAAAACGAGCCAATTTGGCCTCACGGCAGAGCTCACGGCAGGGATGCTGCGTATTACGGTGGTGTTCTGCGGTGTGTTTGCGGGTGGAGCGCGCGGTGGCTGTTTTATGGGCACTGGTAAGGGCAATCCGAGACCAACTAGGTGGGGCGCGCGCAAGTGGTGGCAGCGGCGGCAGAGAAACGCGCGCGTTTTGGCTCGCGGCAGCGAATCCAAGTGGAGGTGGGAGTTCGAGTGCGGTAAGGCGAGGGTGGGCGCTGGTAAGGAAAATATGGCACCGTGGGGGGGTTTGGTAAGGTGGAATCCGACTGCGGCAAGGAATCGGTGGCGGCAGCGATTTGAGGCGTTTTTGGTGCCACGGCAGGAACCCGAAAGCAACTATAATTGCAAGTATGATATGGCTCGGATCAACAACAACAGCAATGCAATCTTATGAACCCTAGGAACTAGATCAACTCGTAAACAAGCTGTAGGTCTAAAATTCCAAAGAGTAACAAGATCCACGATATTTTTGGTGGGGATTTTCGGTAGGAACACAAAGGAACTAGATGAACCCTAAAGTATGAAAACCTAAAAATAGAAAAACAGAAACACAAATCAACAAAAAGCAGCAACTAGTAGATGCAAATTGGTGTTGATCTAGGCTCTGGCAATGATCTAAACAACTATTTTTGTGTGGCTTTTTCTGGATAGGTATAAAAAAAACAGTAAAAACTAGGGATAACTTTGCTCACCGAGTAAACCCCAGGCTCTGATACCAAGATGATAAGGGGTGGCCCGATCTTCTCGATGAACTAACTCTCTCTTTTTGTATTTTCTGATAATTGGATAACTAGTGCTACACTGAGACCTCTCTTAGCTAATCCCCGTTGCCAATGCAACAACAATCAAGCTCCTTAGATATTCTCAACTACACACTCTTGCACAAATGATCAATGATCACAAGTGGTGCTGTATCCCTTTATTCCCAGATGGAATAACAAGATATCACGCTGCTTTGCAATTGGTAAACTTCAAGATGAATGCTTAACAAGCAATACAATCTAGAGGCTAGGGTTTTGGGGGTTTTTGGTTTAAACTTGTTCTCCCTCTAATCCACACGCAGGTGGCACATATATAGGTGGAGGGATGCGGCCACAAGGGGCCCTTGCGCAAGCAACCCTCCCCTACTAGGACTAGGACTCCTACTAGGACTAGGAGTCCAACTAGGACACACAATAGGGATACAAACCGACCCAAACAAGTGGGATGCGGCCACAATTGGTATACAAACCAAACCTACTACTATTAGGACTCATCATGGCGCATAGATGCTCTTTGTGGGCGCCCTCCTCTTGCTTGTCCATCAATGAGTGCATTTAACCTTGTGGAGGCATTCATCCCCTTGTCAAATTGATGAATAACAATTGTTTCTATTGAATAACAATTGTTATGAATTGTTTCCACCATCTTGCTTGATTGTTTTCAACAATGTGACCTTGTTTTCCACCTCTTGAATATTTGTTTTCACCATGATCTTGTTGGCTTTGCTTGTGAGAACATAGTCCTTAGGTCCATCCTTATCACATCCACCCCGACTTTAGCATAGTCAACTGGGATCTCACGGGCATGCCAGAGTGCGTCAGGTGGACAAGGTAAAGCATATCCGACGGCCACATTAATGGATATGTTCTTCATTGTTTGATGGAGCTCACAAGATATGTTATCTTTGCTTCCATCCACGGGGTAGCCGGGACCGCTCTCTATCCTTCGTGCATCGCCAGCCGGGACCTCCGAGTCAGCCACACTGCTGCTTTTCCGCTGAGGAGATGGCGCGAGGTAATATCGAGGGCAGGATCTTGCAGGCGCGCTACTCCGGTAAGCAACTGGTTAACTCGGGCAAGTTTGTCAATCTGCTGTTGCTGGTTGTCAAGTCTGGCAAGCAACTGGTTGTACTTTTCTCCCTCCTTCTCCTCTTGTCGCTTCTTTGCTCTCGCTCGGCTGCTGTAAGTTTCTATGTCTTTGGCAAACGCAAACCACCATGGTATCTTGCCAAGGCCTTGTGCTTGTTCTCCACATTCGTCATTCCCGAGGACCAGTGTCAGCAAGTCTTTCTCTCTATCCAGACGGAATTGTAACTTCCCCTCTTTAATATCATCTTTGACCACCTTAAACCATTTGTCCCTGGGTACCCTAATCCCGTCACAGCAAATAAGGTCCCTTGTTATTTCGTCGTATGAACCCCCATGCGCAAGAAACCAATTTCTCGCCCTCAACTCCCATTCTTCGCGCATCCATTCAGGGGTGACCCCTTTATCAAGCAGCTCTTGCTCCTTTTTGTCCCACTTTGGAATGGCATTCTCGTAGCCTCCTGGCCCCAATTTATGGTGATATTTCTTCTTCTCAACATTTTTCTTATTCTTTTGTGACAGGTCATTGGCATCTTGTGACTCCTTGTAGTCCTTAAATGCGTCCCAGTAATTCGCCTCCTTCGCTAGATGGACTTCGAATATCGGAGCAGTCTTTTTCTTCTAATAGTTTTGCCATAATCTTTTCTTCCACACCCGGAATAGTTTGGCCATCTTCGTAAGAGTCCACTCCTTGACTTTATCTCTCAATTTTGCAGTGTCGTCTTCATCCTCCAATTCCGGCAGGGTGAAATGTGCCATGAGGTCAGTCCAAAGACCCTCTTTGTACCTTTCGGCGACATAGTCACTATCGTTCGCCCATTTGCGCTTATTCCACTCTCGAACGCTGATCGGGGACGTGATCCCTAACCAGAACTCCACATTGCTTTCTAAATACATCGGCATCCTTCTTGGGTTCCTTCGGTTCACCCGTAGGGGATATGGCCACAAATGTATAATGCGTAGTTAGGCCCAACTTTTTGGTCGGGCCTCGTTTTAAAGATGTGGACGCCTAAGAGAAGAAACATTTGTCAATTTATATATATATACAACTAAAGTAATATATATGCATCTACTGATCGCCGAACTTCATATATATACCTCGCCGGATCTGGACTTCGTTAAGGTTCCATCGGCTTTTCCATCATCGGAGCTATCACCTTCTCCATCATCAGAGCCGTCAGCTTCATCCTCATTCCGCTCGACCTCTATTCCATCCCCGGAGGGGTTCAGATACGACGAAGGAGATTCGAGTCTCTGTGCATCATATCATTGGGGGTCGCACATCATATCCTAAAAAAGTTCTTCCTGTTCTAGGTCTCTGCGCAATGACGGACTAGGTGGATCCATACTTTCTGCAAAATGAACACAATATTATTTGAAAATGCATAGTATTATCTCTCTATCTCTATCAATATTTGAACATAGTTATTTTTTTTAAAAAAAACTAGCATATTTATTCGGGTAAATGATATTTTTATGTCTTAAAAAAATTACGAGGTTGTCCGAAACAACTAACATGTTTAAAATAACAATATTTTTTTGTACACATTTTTTTGAACATAGCAACATTTTTGAACATTCTCAATATTATTTTGTATCTATATTTTTTGAACATAGCAACATTTTTAAACATTTTTGCATCTACTATTTTTGAACACAGAAATAAAATATTGCAATGATATTTTTTGTTCTATTTTTTCTGCAGAGAAGGGAATTACAAGGGAATTACAGAGAAGGGAGTTGCTCACCCTCTGCGGCCGGGGCGCGGAGGTGGCCGGCGGCGACTTCCAGCGCGTGGAGGAGGCGGATTCGCCGGTGGGGCGGAGAGGCGTCCGGTTGTGGACGCGCGTGGCGGAGGTGATGGCCGCGAGGGGGAGCGCGGACAACGGTGAGGCGGAGGAGATGACCGCGACGGGGAGGAGCACGGCCGGCAGGGCATGACGAAGCGGAGGTTGCGGAGGAGCACTCGGCGACGCGGAGATCGAGGAGGAGCACAACCGGGCTCAGGAGTGGCCGGAGCGTCGGCAGTGAGTGGCAACGGCGAGGCGGACCAGAGGCGGCGACGGCGAGGAGGTCGGGCAGTCTGAGGCGTCGATCTGATTTTTGTCCTCCAGAGTGTCGCAGCCCGTGCTCCCGCGCGCGATTAATATACCCCCCTTTATTCCCGGACCGTGGCTCGACCCGGAACGAAAGGGGTTTTATGGTCGCGACCTTTTCCACGGGCCGAGACTAAAGGGGTGTGGCGGTTCTGAGAGAAACCAAACGTACGCTTTAGTCGCGGCTCGTGGTATGCGCCGCGACTAAAGGTTAGGAAAATTAGGCGTCAACCGTCCAAAATTTTGGCCCAATAATCTTCAATTTCAATTTGAATTTAAACTATTTGAAAATACTTATGAATTTGAGAAAACTTTAAACATGAAAAGTGTTTCAATTTGAATAAATATTCCAAATCTATTTTGTATTTTATAAAATAATTACTTAAAAAACAATATTATAAAGGAAAAACAAGGGCTAAATAAATCTGCAATATTATTTTATTTCAATCAAACGTCTCACATATGACAATTATTGTTGAGACGATCAAGATCGACACATTGAGACTACGATCACAGACACTTCATAGCAATCTCATATCTTAGGCGAGGACTGCAGGCGGAATACATGATGCAGAAATAGCTCAATGGAAAGGTGAGGGCCTCCGGCACCCGATTAGCGTGGAAAATATGGAACACCAACGTGTCGGTCGCCACGGACAGTTGTAGGACGGCGGCACGCTGCACCCCGGTGGCGGCATCGGTGAACTCGCAGTCGAGGCCAACGATCTTCATCGGTGCGGCGTCGAGGTAGCGCGTCCTGACGTCGCGGATCCATCTCTCCACGGTTGACGCGAGGAGAGTGACCACGACCTTAAAGTTCATGTTGACGGCGCCGTCCTTGTAGTGATACACCCGACGTCGAGTTGAGTCCTCGGGTAGCTCCATGGCGCGCGGCATCGATTTGAGAGAGGATTTGACAGAAGATATTAGAGAGAGAGGAGAGGGATGGTGCATTTAAAAAATGGCACTATATATATTAGCTCTCTTATATAGAGCTAGCAGGGAGATGAGGGGGTGGCCGTGGCAATTATAGGCGCAGGTCATGTTTCAACTTCCCAAATCCATTAAGGGTTCGTCATTCGCCGTGTGTTCAAAGACCAGCGCGGGAGATCAGTCCTGGCGTGTATCTAGGACCGGGACTAATGGGTGCTCGCACTAGCCCATCTCTACAGCTACCCTTTGGTCCCGGTAGATTCAAACAGGTAGAAACCACGGCCGACGCCCTGCACGATCGAACCGGTAACAGAGTCCCGATTGGTACCGGTTCGTAGCCAAACCGGTACAAGCCAACCGGAAGGATGTGGGGTTTTCCAGTGAACTAACGTCACCAAAGCCCAGCAGGCCCACATACATAAACAAGTTTGCTGATATTTGATCGTGGACGGGACTCCTCTTCTGGCAAAAAAACAATGGAGGGACATATAGCCTGAGAAAGACGAAGCCAGGTAGAAGAGAGGCGTTGCTGATCGGGCATCGAGTGGAAGCTCGACATTCCATGGATCACGTATAAGATAGAAGACCAAGAAATAAAAACGTCTCGACAAGCCTGCGTAGCATAGTGGTAGTGCGTTCCCTTCGTAAGGGAAAGGTCGTGAGTTCGATCCTCACCGGGGGCTCCAGCTTTTTCGAAAACTCAACTTTTGTTTTGCTAATTACTCTCCCCGTTCCACACTTCCATGTATAAGCGTACTTATCTTTTGAACCAAGACAAACATTTAGCCCTAAATATTTTCGGATATAAAAACAATTAATATAGATAGGAGGGAGTACTAAATTAGTATCACTAGGTCCACCTTAAAATATACTTTGTATAATACAACAATTTGATATCGTATATATTGCAACCATTTTCTATAAAACTCAACTTTTTGTTTTGCTAATTACTCTCCCCGTTCCACACTTCCATGTATAAGCGTACTTATCTTTTGAACCAAGACAAACATTTAGCCCTAAATATTTTCGGATATAAAAACAATTAATATAGATAGGAGGGAGTACTAAATTACTATCACTAGGTCCACCTTAAAATATACTTTATATAATACAACAATTTGACATCGTATATATTGCAACCATTTTCTATAAAATTGGTCAAATCTAGAAAAGCTTGATTCCGAACAATAGTTAGTTTGCGTTACACTTATTCGTCCTCGATCTTCTTAATCATGGTTGTAGAAATCAATGGTTTGTTATTGAAAACATTCGAGGTTTTTTCCTCCAAATCTCCTAACCCAATAGGATAAATGCACACCATATTCCACTATACGATGATCTGTGGGAGCCGCGGAGATGGCAAACCAATGTTGCATAACTGTGTTCCAACCACTAGTAGGAAACAATTTATTAGTGGCGTGGTATTTAGCCACTAGTAGGAAACAATACATTAGTGACGTGGTTTTTTCGACGTTTGTGGTGTGCATCTTCCACTTCACTACTACCACGTCAATGATAACTAATAGCATTGCCGTTGATTCATCCACGCCATTGGTATTTCCCGCACTACCGGTGTGGGAACAGACGTCACTAGTAATTTATATAGCTCTAGCATGGGATGGTTATGTCACGCCATCAACGTAATTTCGGTTTAAAAAATGCATCAATTATTGACTTGAAGCAAAATTCAGCATACTCGGTCATCAATATCACATAACACAACAATCATCATTGATCAGTAGCACATAATAAAAAAGTTCACCCTCACATAGATAGCATGAATAGGAAGTAACTTAGTACTAGGACCTGACTAACTTATTACTAGCGAGCTACTCCTGATCCGACGGATAATTCACAACGAAATTTTCATCATCGCCAGTAGGATCACAATCTTGATCATCGTTAGAACTGATTGACGCCACTCGTACATGGCGGTCTAGCGACGTGGTGTCCTTCACGACGCTGCTACCTTTTTAGTAGTGACATGGTCGTTGTTTCAACGTTACTGGTATTTGTTGGCACCTAGGCGCAGCGTAGCCGTGGCATGACTTACATTGACCCGCCACTAAAATGTGTTCATCTAAAACATTTTCGTACGCATGGGCCCGATCGTGCAAAAGGGACGGTCACGACGGTCACACCCGACCAAACCGTCGGAAGTAGCGGTACTAGAAAAGAACGTGACGAGTGACTTGATGACTTTGAAAAACCTAGACGATGTTTTATTTCTCTTTGTTTTATGTCTTTTTGTTAGTTTGTTTGATCTAATATTGCTTTACTCCAGCAATGCTCTATTGTTCACAAAACAGTCATGTTAATGCGTACTAAAAAAAATGTACCCTTATTGTTTTTGCTCCGTCTCGTAATAAGTGTCGCAGTTTTGAACTAGTCGAGTTTTGGACCCGAGGGGTGGTACATTTTTTTGAACTAGTCGACTTTTGGAGACGCCATCGGTCTTACTTGCTCAATTTTTTTTACCAGATCGAAATTGATTGATATTATACTACGTCCATTTTAAACGAAGACTAATTGCTACTATTAATAAGACGACCGACGTGGTGGGATCAAACTTGTCCATCCTGCATGGCACGCACAAGCTCACCTCTGTTTGGTCATCGTGCACGCAACAAACAATGGAGGTGAAATCCAGTCGACGAGGGGACAGCATTCCTCCCTCGATCGTGCACGGCCATCCCAATCGCTACACCAAGAGCCAGCTGATCGATGCTCGCCCAGCCGAGCGTGATCGCCCGTCTCATGGGCATGGAAGCTCCCACTACGGCCGTCTCGGCCCCGCCCACGCCCACGCCCACGCCCGCGGTGGCGGCAGCTGACGACGCCGTCAGCATGCTGAAGCCGCCCACCAAACCGATGAAGCCGTTCAAGTGCACCTCGCTCCCGCATCACGGCCGGATCAACGGGGACTACTACAGGTACTGCCTCAGCAAGATGAAGCCCCGCCGCAGCAAATCCCGCCGCTCGCGCAGCCACCGTCGGGACCATCATCCGCAGGAGGAGCTGCTGGAGAAGATCAAGGACGAGTTCCGGGCATCCTGGCAGCAGGCTTCCATGGCCACGGACTCGGAGGGTGGAGAGTCGACTGTCGCGAGCGCGTCGGGGAGGAGGACCGGCGGCGGTGCTGCTGACCCGGCAAAGTGGGTGGACGGGAGGTGCATACAGAGGATCGCGCAGGAGAACCTGCGCCGGGAGAAGATGGCCAGGTACGGCAAGACAAAGGTAGAAGATGAAGACGACGACATCCATGCGGCGGCGGCGGTGGTGGTTACCATGAACAGAGCTGAAGAAGCAGAGCAGCTGCAGCCAACCGTGTCCACTGAAGATGGTTCTGAAGAATTCTTCTTCAGAGCTCCGGGGCCAGCCGCCAACGGTGAACCCGAGCACCGTAGCGCGAGCACGCCCATCCGGATAGCGGTCCTCCGGCCGATCGGCGCCAGTGGTGGCAGCACGGGTGCCGGTGACCTCGGGGAGCCGGCGTTGGGATTGGGCACGCCGCCGCCGTCGTGGAAGGCGTTGCGGGATGGCGGCGGCATGGAGGAGTTCCTCCGCGCGGTGAAGGAGCGGCTGGACAACGAGATGAAGCCCAACGCCGGAGACGGCCACCTGGCGCTGGTGCCGGCGCCGACCACGTCGACCAGGGGGAGGAAAGGCTGGGGGAGTCACGAGGGCAAGGGGGACACGGCGAGGCGGATCAGGGAGGCCGCCGGCGTGGCCAAGGAGGACCTCGGCAGGAGGCTGTCGCGACTGGAGTCCTTCCGCGTGTTCCGAGGCGACCGCGGCCGGCGCGACGCCGCCGCCGTGAAATCGCCCGAGCACAGGATGCTGAAGAGCGTCAGGGCGAGGATCGACGCCATGTCGCCGAAGAAGACCGGCTTAGGCAGCTCCTCGTCGCCGGTGTCAAGCAGAGGAGGAAGGGTCTGGAGCTCACCGCCGGCATATGCAGGCAATGTATCATCGTTCTCTGGCATGGGCTCTGACGAGGAGGAGGAGGGGGGACAGACACAGAGCTGCTGCAGAGGCGATCAGAAGCGCGCGATGACAAGGCTGTGGAAGGTACATGGCGCGGCGGCTACGGCCGACACCGGCGTTGGCGTGGTGCCGTCGCCGCGAGCGCTGGTCCGGTCGTTCTCTGCGCCGGCGACGTCGGGGGTCCCCGGCGGAGGTGCAGAGACGGCGTCGCTGAGCAGGAGCACAAGTTTCAGTCTCCTGAGGACGACGGTGGCGAGCGGCCTGAGGCAGAGCTTCAGTTTGGGAGGGAAGCTGCTGATGACGATGATCCATCTGTCCAAGAAAAATCCATTGACGACCATGATGTATTCTTCTTCATCCAATCCTCAGGATTCCAGCAATTTGATCACCGCGGCACAGGCAAGTCGATGTTTGATCGGAATTGAAGAAATTTCATCGTTTGATTCTCTGAAGATATGCGCTGCTGTACTGCTCTTGACGCGTGTGTTGTGTTGCTGCCATGGCAGACTGATATCTTGGCCGGACTGCCGCCTCCGAGCCCGGTGTCGCCGTTGGAGGTTCACGGCCGCAGCCCACGCAGTTTCTCCGGCTGCACATTCCTCCCAGGTGGGAACGACGCCACAAATGAAATTCTCACAACAGAAAAACACGTTGCTTACATTTCATAGTGTCGTTTGCATGCAGAGTCGAGCCCGAAATGGAGCCCCAAGTGTTCGTCAGAGTTCGAGGCGTCCGTCTCCGTCGTCGGCGGCGAGTCGCCGTGCAGATGGAAGGCCGACGCCGCAGCCGACGACCCTGACAAGGCGTACGTCAGGGAGCTGCTCATCGCCGCCGGGCTATTGGACGACGATGAAGACGCCGGACCATCAGAGGACACGGCAGCTGCGACGGTCATATCTGGCCACGTCTTCGACGAGGTCGAGGACGCGTACTACTACCGCGGCCTCCGTCGCCGCGTTTATGAGGACGGTGCCGAGGAAGACGAATACGGGTGGTCGGACCGTCGCAGGCTGCTCTTCCACCTCGCGAACGAGGCGCTGCGGGTCCTACAGACGGGCCCGTCGTCCTCGTCGCCGTCGCTGCGCCGGCGGGTCATCGAAAGTGGCAATGACGTGTCGACGTCGCGCCTTCGCTTGCGGGGGAGGGATCTCGAAGACGAGGTGTGGCGGCAGGTGGCGCTGGCGATGGCAGGAGACGATGCCACGACACCAGTGATGACGGTGGACAGCATGGTGGAGGGTGAGGTCGGAAGGTCGCCGTGGATGGCGCTGCACGAGGACGTCTGCGCCGTCGGGAGGAAGGTCGAGCGCGCCATCTTCGACGAGCTGGTCGGCGAGGTCCTGCGCCAGGTGTTCGTCCGAACCTGATCCACTTTCATTTTTGTTCTCTCGCGGGCACGGGGGCGCGTTGTACTACCAAATTTCTGTGACTAACGAGAGAAAGTAAACGCAGTGTTTGGAACCTTATTACTAAGGATTTTGACTCGGGGGATTATTGCAAGACACACACTCTTAACTCACAAACTAATAATAGCATTGTGATGCAAGCCGCAAAATCCAGGCATGATATATCGTGATGATAGTGTTTTTAACGAGAAACAAGTTTCCATTTTCTTGCAGGTTACCGGTATGTTTTTAAAAAAAAAATTTAAACCACTCTATATAGAAAAAGAGCAAGCAAGCCGTCTCATTTAAAACCTTCCAGTCCTCTTAGGTACCCGGGTAAAGAAAATAGTGCGTAAGAAACTTGCTGCCCGGTCAAATCACAGTTACATCATTCGCAATTATAATTTTGATGATGTCCGGTGTTCGACATGCCAAACCTCCTGGTTCACCTCAAAATATCTAGTAAGCTCATGAGCAGCGCCATTTGCTTCCCTAGGACAGTGAGCAAATTTAACACTCACAAAATTACGACAGAAGAAAGTGCATTCTTCATAAATTGCCGCTGCCGTACCTAGGGAATTGCCACCATCTTTCATAACATCGACTACTTCCAAGCAATCAGACTCCACTACAATTCTGTTGCACCCCACCTGACCTGCCAGGAGAAGACCATTACGAAGGGCCAGAGCCTCTGCCATGGGGGTATCTTCAATATTACTCAGGTTCCATCTGGCTCCAGAGATAAACGAGCCGACGTGATCCCGGATGATCGCCCCCGATCCACCCTCCGCAGAGTCCACATTGTACGCTGCATCTACGTTGAGCTTGACGTAGTCCTCAGGCGGCTTCGACCAACCGCTCCTTACCATCGGCCCGACGCCCGACTTCCTTACTCTTTATAATTAAGAGCAAGCGCCATAATGGATTGAGCACATCTTGGGGCTGCTGGTATTTGTTCACCATGAGTGACCTTCCTCCGTTCCCACCAAATGTACCAGATGGCCACCGCCACTACGTCGCAAACCCTCAGCTTCGAGGCCATAGGAACCCCCGCAGTGTCAAGGAGCAATGAGACAATGATAGGTTGGACATATAGGGCTATTACCTCACTACTAGGAAAAGACTAATGCGTGACGCACCAAAATTGCATACCCGTGACGCACCATGGTGCGCCACGGCTATCACGCCGCGCCTATTAAAATAGCCGTGACGCACCACATTTTGGTGCGTCATGGCTATCTCGTTTACCCGTGGCGCACCACCTGTTTGGTGCGTCACGACTATCTTTAGTTACCCGTGACGCACCTCATGCCTCGTGCGTCACGGCTATTGATTTTGAAATTTTGAAAAACGAAAACAGAGAGGCCGGAGTGGAGGGTGGTCGCCGAAGTGGAAGTAGCCTCCGGAGAGGAGGTGGCCGCGGTAGTGGACGAGGACGCCGGAGAGGAGGTGGCCGCGGTAGCGGAGGAGTCCGCCGGAGAGGAGGTCGCCGGAGAGGAGGTGGCCGCAGGAGAGAGGTGGCCGCCGGAGTGGACACGAGGATGTGGTCGCCGGAGTGGATGTGAGGTTGTGGTGGTGGTGTTGGTGGTGGTGGTGGAGGTGGTGTTGGTGGTGGTGGTGGTTTTGTTGGTGGTGGTGTTGGTGGTGGTGGTGGTGGTAGGAGGAAAGGAGAAGAGAGAAAGAAGAGAGAATGGAGAGTGGAGGAAGGAGAAAGAAGAAATGAGAGGGGAATGGAGAAGATTGGAGTAAGGAGAAGGAAGGGGAGTATATACATGTGGGAGGCCTCTCCCGGGATCGAAATTCAAAAATCCTGCCCAGACTTAGCCGTGACGCACCATACATGTGGTGCGTCACGCCTATTTTTTTTTTTGATTTTGTAGGAAAAAAGCTTCTGTCTCGCATAACTCTTTTTCCTTTCGGAATTTGGAGAATCTAAAAAAGGCTCACAGGCCAAAGGCGAGTGAGGTTGAGTTCCTTTTTTTCTCGAGTTTCCGTTGGTATATTGAATTTTAAATTCCGACATCGTATGCAAAAGTTATGCCCATTTTACTTTTTTAACGAACTTTTGCTCAGAAAGTCGAAATTCATATTTCAAAATTTGTTTAAAAAGTATACCTTAAACTCTCCGTGCATCTATAAGGAATTTATTTTTTGATGATTTTTAGACATGGAACTCTTCCGTGACAAAACTAGAAAGACGGTCCCGGGGGGGGGGGGGTGGTGTGTGGAGGGAAAATTTTGGTGAAAGCCATAACCGTGACGCACCATATGTTTGGCGTGTCACGTGTATTGAAATACCTGTGACGCACCAAACATACGGTGCGTCACGGCTATCTTTGCCCTCGGCTATGGCCTTAGGCCCCCGGCCGCCCAGCACCCACCTATAGTCGTGGCGCACCGTCTGGATGGTGCGTCACGGCTATTGCCCTTAGCCGTGAGGCACCGAGGCCCACTGATGTGTGGTGCGCCACGGGTACATAGGCGTGACGCACCGAGCATGTGGTGCGTCACGGGTATGATTTCTCCTATAACTGTTTTCCTAGTAGTGCCTCCGCAACTGTACTTTTGTCAGTAAGACCAAGCGCTGCCCAAGCCTCCTTTGCTCTCCCACAATTGAATAAGGCATGTGCTACACTTTCATAGTCGACTTTAAAGATAGGACATTGGCTTGAAATCTGGATATGACGATTTGCAAGGACACCAAGACAAGGAATCGCGCCAAGCAAACTCCTCCGTGCATGAATTTTAATTTTGGCAGGAACTTTGAGAGACCAGAGCGCCCGCCACACTGGGCTAGTACTCGAGGTATCATGGTGACCACTTCTGCCCAGTTTATGGCCGTGCTGGAAATTCCACTCAACGTGGTAGGCAGATTTAACAGAAAACCACCCTTGTTTATTATAGTGCCATCCAACCACATCATCCATCATGCCCACAACTAACGGGATTCTCAGGATTCTCTCAGCATCAATAGGCCAAAACATACCACAAATTTGTTCCACATCCCATGTTCCTCTTTCCGTGACTATAAGTTCAGATACCTTAGTCAGAACAATATTCGCCCTTCTAGTTCAAATCCTTCTGTTTGCACTAGTGGGGATCCAACAGTCATTCCATATATCAATTTTTCCCCGTTTCCCACTCTCCAAATATGTCATCTCTTGAAAGTTTGGATCCCACTCTAGATACTTTGCCAAGTAAAGGAGCTCCCCTTTTTGAGTGGACAATTGAGCAAGTCTCCATTTGAGAAATATTTAGCCCGAAGAACTTGCGAGCATAAAGAATCTGGTTCCGAAATAAGACACCATCATTGTTTTGACAGCATAGCTAAGTTAAAACTCTCTAGGTCTCGGAAACCCATACCTCCTCTCATCTTCGGGACACAAAGCTTCCACCAAGCAAACCAATGTATATGTTTCTGTTTCTCTTTGTCTCCCCACCAGAATTGAGATATTACATATATTATCCCTTTGAGAATCTGTTTGGGTAGTCTGAAAACCGACATATCATATACTGGTAATGATTGAATGACTGCTTTAATAAGAATTTCTTTACCTCCAAAAGAGAGCCTCTTCTCCTTCCAACCACTCAATAATTTGCGAACTCTGTCAATTAGATGTTGGAAACAATCTGATCTATCCACACCCACAAGAGGTGGGAGACCCAGGTATTTATCAGTAAGTGCTTCTGTCATGATGTTCAATATATTGCACACCTCCACTCTTCTTTCAACCGTAGTACATGGACTGAAAAACACACTGGATTTTGCAACGCTCACTAGCTGCCCCGAGGAGGAGCAATAATCTTGGAGAGCTTTGTTTAGGCTTGTAGCATTAGGTACATCATCCCTCATCAGAATAAGCGAGTCGTCCGCGAATAATAAGTGTGAAATGGGGGGTGCATCTCGGCAAACTTTGACCCCTTGGAGACCTCCAAATTCTTCTTCATGAGCTAACAAGAAGGTAAGCCCTTCAGCACACAAAAGAAAGTATGGTGAGAGTGGATCTTCTTGACGGAGGCCACGAGTAGGGATAAAAAAATCAGACAAAGAGTTATTCAACTTGACCTTGTAACGGACAGAGGACACACAAGCCATGACTAGCTCGACCCAATCCTTATTGAATCCAAACTGAATCATTATCATCTCCAGAAACTTCCACTCGACCCTATCATAAGCCTTGTGCATATCCAGTTTAACAGCGCAAGTGCCAAAACTCCCCGTTCGCCTATTCTTAATAGCATGAAAACTCTCGAAAGCCACCAAAAATTTATCCGATATAAGTCTATATCGGATAATATCCATAAGAAATAATTTGAGCCTCGCTGCAATCAATTTTGAGATGACCTTGTAAACCACATTGCATAGACTAATTGGCCTGAATTGAGAGATATGTTCCGGGTTCCTGGCTTAGGGATTAGAACGATTGTAGTATCATTCCAACCATCCGGAATAATCCGCGAATTAACCGCCAGAAGCACTTCATCAGTGAGATCTTCTCCAATAATATGCCAGAATTTCTTATAAAAAATTGCATGAAGACCGTCGGGGCTAGGACCTTTTAAATCGCCAATATTGAATAGCGCCTTACTTTTAAATCGCCAATATTGAATAGCGCCTTACATACCTCTTCACACCTATATGGCGCAGTTAGGGCGTTATTGCAAGCTCACCCTGGTCTTCACCTTCGCTAAGACCTCCGGGTTTGGGTTTTGGACTTCCGAGGCAAACAAATTACCAAAATACGCTACCGTTAGATCTTGTAAGGCTCGTTCATCGTCAACAATAACTCCCAAATCATTCTTTAGCTGTTTTACATGATTTGATTTACGCCTGGCCGATCCTGATTTATGGAAAAAGGAAGTATTGAGATCACCGAATTTAAGCCAATCAGCCCTACCCCTCTGAACTCAGTATAGTTCTTCTTTCTCGAGAAGATCTTCAATTTGAACTTGCAGCTCTCTTTGTGTATCTAGCGATTCCTCCTAAATTGTACCAGTCATCACCTCGTTTAATTGTGCTTGGAGCTCATGCAGCCTGGTTCTGGGGCCTTTTAGAACCACCTTATCCCATGTATGAAGAACCATATGGATTTCGTTCGTTGATTGCGCCACCCGGCCGAGCCTTGGCACGCTCCCATGCCGCCTCCACGATGTTGTCAATCGATTCTCCCCTTAGACACCGCGCTCGAACCTCTGTTGACCTGAGGATCTAGGAGGCTCGGCTCCCAACATGTACTCCGTATCAAAGATGATAGTCCGATGATCCGACTTACCAAAATCATCATGTACAACCGCCAAGCTAGGGAACAATTTCGATAAATCTTCGGTAGCCACTCTTCTATCAAGTCTCTCTCGGATGCGACCCCTTCTTCAAGTGAAAATATGACCAATGAATCCCATATCAGAAAGATTACATTCACTCAACACCTCTTGAAACGCCCTCAAGCAACGTTGGGGCCTTAGATTTCCACCTTCCTTTTCATTATTAAACAGAATTTCAATTAAATCTCTTCCGACGAGCCAAGGAATATTTGACGTTTGATTTAACTCGCGTAAATAGTCCCAAGACAGATATTTTCTCTCACTGCTCGGTTCACCATAGAACCTGGTGAACCTCCACGCTACATTCTCACCGATCCGAATATCAATGTAATTAGAGTGTACCTCACTGGATGTAACATTAGTGTCATTCTTCCAGAGCATGAGTAGACCACCTGCTCGACCATCGCTTTTAGAAACTTCCATCTTATCAAACTTAAACCTCCGCAAAATGTACTCAACACCTCTTTTATTCAAATGAGTTTCCGAAAGAAAAAGAATGTCAGGACGGATTCTCTCTAGGAGCACCTAGAGCGCATGAACTGCCGAGGTTTTTTTTCATCCCTCGGCAGTTCCAGACGAGTATTTTCATTGCGACCGGACGGGCTCCTCTCGGGAACCCGACGATCCCAGTGAAGTGGAGTTAGCTCCTACCTTCTTCGATCGTTTAGATCGATTTTCAGTATTGTACTTTAAACCTTGCGATACAACCATAGTTTTCACATCCGTTGTCATCTCATCTGTATTATTCTGTGGTGACGCCTCTTTGTCTACCCCTTTCACCGAATTAGGATATGAGAGAACAATCGCTTTTTTTTACTTCTGTATCTCCCTTTTCCTTGTCAACCATCTCCGTATCCGCTGTCTTGATTGGACTACTCGCAGTGTCATTCAGCGAATCTTCCTTGTCAGTTTCCATACCTTTCAGAGGAAGGGCATTAAATCTCCAGCTTCTTGGGGCTTCCCCCCGGCCCTCCGAAGCTCTACCTCTGCCACGCATCGACCCTCTTCCTCGGACACCATTAAAACCCCCTGCCTCAAGGGTTTCTTCCTTTCCATGTTTCCCACTCAGCCTTTAGCCAATCTCCCCACTGTAGATTATCAACTACGTGTTCACCCGTGCCACATTCTAGATGGGTATGTCCACATAATCCACAAGCTCCGCAGAACCGTGGCACCTTTTCAAACTTTGGCCTATAAATCTCCCTCTTTCCTCCCCTAGACAGTGACACCACTCGGGGCAGAGGTTTCCTGACGTCGAGCTTAAACTGCACACAGACAAAATTACCTGCCCCGTTCACATCAGTTTCCACCGCCATAACATTGCCCTTGCCCACACTTTTTTCAACCAGATTGGTGATCAGAGAGGTGTTACGGTATCCCATAGGTAATTTATGGATTTCAACCCAAACCGGCAACATGTTCAGGTTAAAACTTTCAGGGTTTGAGAAGCCATCATAGGGGATGAGCACGACAACATTCTGTCGAAACAACCAGGGTCCACCCTTTTCCACTTTCAGCCAATCACCCAAACAATAGCATTAGATGGTAAATAGGGTTGGTTCCAAGCATGTGATCGTCACCTCCCTTGCGGGACTCCATGCATTAATCATATGTTGCTCGAAAGTTTGTCTACTGAAGGAATTCGACGAGTGCACCCGTGCAAGAGCCATCCACTTAATCCCTTTTGTTGGAATATCAACTTCATCTTCCAAGACTAAATCATCCAATTCACCCTCTTCAATTCCCAGCCTCTGTAGAAGATCATCGATTGTTTCGTTGTCTGAGTTCGCAGGGACACCCGTATGACTAGATGCGCTTGACGTTGCCATCGAAGGATGCTCTCCAAGCTTGAGACGAAGAAAAGTTTCCAGGAACCGATGCTTCTCGGGGCCCCTATGGATTTCTTTAAGAACCCGCAAGGTAAGAGATCGAACTGGAAGGCTGCACCGCCTCGACAGGAATCGGTAACGCAGAAGGAATCCGATCCCTGCTCGAGATCGCTGGGAAAAGATGTGAAACCCTAGTCACCCGCCGGCACTAGGTCAAAACCCTAATCGCCAGAGCGGTGCTACCAGTACAGCCTTGGACTCCTTGTTGTTCTAGGTTACCAGCATTTTTAGAACACTGCTACTAACTTTGAACATTTTAATTTTTAGCGTCTCCATAGAATTTTCCGGACCACTCCAACACCGTCAAAATCGTCCCCATCAGACGGCCGCAATGTGCTCTTTTTTTCCCATCGTTAACCCACGGAATAAAATCTTGGTGGACCCCAGTCAGCTAACAAAAATCCCCCAAATCACTCCCCTCAAATTGCAGGCGATCCGCCCATCGTCGTTCTACGCTGCCCCCCACAACCCGCTCGCCGCTGCTCCGATCTCCACGTGGCCTCCGAGATCCGCTCAGCAGACACATCCGCCTCCATATGGTTCGGCGAGCTTCACCGCCACGCACCAATGAAGATCCGCCACGGGGAGACGTCGACAGGGATACAATGACCGGCCACCATCGTTGTTTGTGCCAGAGACCGATTTCTGGCCGGTGCATCATGCTCCTCCCTAGATTGATCTGCTCCTCACTCCTTCTACTATCCAATACAACCACGACATCAATCCTCTCCAAATAGGGATAAGGTAATTGCAAGCAACCTAAATCCCAATCTGTTCATTTCTTCTCCACTTTTGAAGTTCAAATTCATGTAATCCTTTATGCTTCGTCTCATGAACTGACTTCTACACTATCAATTAGACCTTCGGCCGACTGTACATCATCTGCATCGTTGCTAGGTCCATGCCGCTCCATCCCCTGAACCATCAAACAACAGAAGGAAACAAAAGCACCATCGAAATGAAGCATCACCACCATCGGAAGGAAGCATGGACACAATCGTCAGCTGGCATGCGAAGGGAGCAAGGCCTCCATCTATATGAAGCACGATAACCATCTGAATGAAGCATGCATAGTTTTGGAAGGAAGCATGAACACAATTGTTTGTTGGCATATGGAGGAAGCACATGCGTCATCTACAGGAGCACGGCAACCATCTGAATGAAGCATGCATAGTTTTGGAAGAAAGCATGAACACAATTGTTTGCTGGCATATGGAGGAAGCACGTGCAACATCTACAGGAAGCACGACAACCATCTGAATGGTGCATGACCACCACTGAAGAAAGCACAAACGAAGCATGGCCACCATGGCACGGTGGCAGCGAGACGACCCAAAGCCTACTCCTATATGAAATGTATTGTACTATAGAAGGAAACATGAAGGAATTACAGAATATGCCGCGACAACATTCTAGAAACCATGTTGATGAAAATAGATGGGAGCAATGGAGAAAAAATTGTATTCATGGGAAGCATGTGGTATGATCATATAAACTAGTATAGTGTTCGTGACTAACGAATCAAACTTGTATATTGTCAGAAACATGTTATATAAATGTATGAAACATGCTGCACTAGAGCTTTCTTATTATCCATGGAAGCCCTTTTTTATGTTGCTTCGAGGCAAAATAAAACTATTATACCAGAAATACTTTTTTGTTTTGTTGAAGCAGATGTTAGTTGAACCAGCAGCAAAAGTAACAATTTTTGCTTCTGTACAAAATAGAGTAAGTTGTCATATTAGCTAGCAAAAAGATACTACTTGGAAGCAAATTTGAAAGGTAGTGGCAGCATATTTGACATTAAGTGGAAGCAAACCGTATTGGAAGCATTTTTGTTTTCTTTAATACCGTGGCTACAAGAAACTTACAGGAAGAGTAAGCACGGGGTTCAAGTCTAAAATCAGAAGAGTAGAAGAGAAGCACAGAGAGAGAAAGGAGCCATTATAGGAAGGCATGAGGTAACGCGCGTGTGTACTTTATGGAAACATGCAGTATTTCCGGGGCTGCTCTCAAGGAGTGATTCCCACTCGCGCGCGGGACACCCACTATCATCTGACGGTGACTGTGCTACTGATCCTACGGACAAAAAAAGGTCCGATATTTTTCAAAGAATCGGCGTCCGACTCCTAGTAGCTTTTTTTTTCTATTTAGTGACCTTCTAGATTCGTCCATGTAATTTAGTTCAGGCGCAATTCAAGTGATTTCTTGCCAATCAATTTATTGCATTATTTAGTGTAAGTATGTATCCTAGTTGGACTGAGGTGTTCTATAAGTTCCATTATGAAATATCTCTTGAATCGTTCATCGAAGTTGCGAGTGGTATTCATAGTGGTGCTTGTCGTGAAGGTGGTGCACTCACACTCTAAGTGCGTGCTTTCTTAAAACATCACACTTCTAGACGAGGCGAGCGGTGACATGATGCGACGGTTCATAATACATCATTCATTATATTATCATATCATTATAAATGTTAAATGTATTCATCTTGTTTATCTAAATGTATTTTGCACACTCATCTGTTGTCTATGCCATGCCACGAGTTCGCTCACCTTTTCAGCAAAGCTTCCACTGTGTATGGCATGTGGCAGCGGCACATCAGCAAATACGCATTCCTACGGATTCCAGCGACGCCTTTGAAACGTATTCGGTGACTGTATCGAGCGTATAATGCGGTATGGTGACGACGGGCGAGCTCGCTGGACAAGTACAATGACCACGGATGTATTTTACTATGGCGAGCTCGCTGGACAAGTATGATCAGTACTGAGTATGATGACCATGGATGTATTTTTACTATAGAATGAATCTGGCCAAAGCAATGACCCGCAAACGCAGACATGCGGTGGGCAGCCGCATGCGACTCAAAGCATCACTTCACATGCATGCATGTGCTATGCATCAAGACAAAGCTATTCCATGCACATCGATCCATGCATCAGCATCAATATATACGTACTAATACTACTAGCACTGCATGCACACTTTATAAGCATAGTTAGCTAACCTGTGCTAAAAGATAATTTAGCTAGCTTTGTACATACACACGTACACATCACACATTCACCGATATTTATGCAGAGATCGAGAAAAAAGATTAAAGCCATTATCTCTATCTCTATCTCTATCTCTATTATATAACGCCGCTTAACGACCCGTACGTCGTGCGTCGTGCGTTGCACGGTTTTGCATTTTAATCCTTCTAAAATAGAGAACTTAAACCGCAGTATAAGAAATTGACATGTTTTTCGCTTTAGCCCCTCGACACCATCCACTCGCCTGCTCTCAGGACAGGACAAGGCGGCCATGGCGTCTCGAGTTCTCGACCGAGCCTGGAGACAAGGTGGCCATGGCGTCTCGAGTTCTCGACCGATTCTGAGGGAGAGGAGGCCGACGCCGTCCGGGCACCGTTCTATGCCGGATAGGAGGGAGCTGTACGGGGTAATCCAGCTGTGGCGTCTCGAGTTCTCGATCGAGTCCGACGGAGAGGAGGCCGGCGCCGTCCGGGTCCCGTTCTATGCCATGAAGGAGGGGGTGGAACTCACGCATCTGGCGATCGTCGGGAGATCCCCGTATCCCACGGCCACCTTGTTTGCCACAACGCATCTGGCGACCGTCGGGGGCAGCGTCTGACATCTCTCTTCTCTCTGTCTTCGTGTAAAGGAAAGGGGCTTCTTCCTCCTCTCTTTGTCTCAGCGCGGTGGTTAACGGCGACGGTGACACCTGCGTCGGCGGCTGGGCGCCAGATGTGCAACCCAGAGATGGAGCGCCGCCGGAGCTGCTGGTCGTCGACGCGCTAAAGTGGCCATCTCCGTCCGCGTATCCACCATGCTAACAATTTCGGTAATCGGCAGTCACATTTGTTACCTGGAGATAATGGAATTGCAACCCTTTCGTCCCGCGCATCGGCAACAATCGCTGACGGTGGTTTTGGCTAGCGGTGCCATCCAAGTCCATCATGTTGCTAAAGCTCGACATGAATGAGCTGCGACACCTCCCTAAAATCGAAGTTATGATCAGTATTCCTGTAGCAGGTCCGGGTTGGGTATAAAGGGAAAATCAGACGGCATGAACGGTCTACTGAATATGTTGCAGCCGGTGGTTCAATCTGGTCCGGCACCTCTATTGTCTGGAGAACATTCAGAGCACAATGCCAGAAATCGCACATTCATCACAATTTAGAATTCTAATCAATTGGAGAATTAGATAAAAACTCACTTGCCATTAAGAACAACGGTTGGACATTGCTACGGGTGACTGTGCACCACCAATATTGTCGCAACAGCGCCTCTTCCTGCCAGCTGTGGCCAGTATGCAAGGATGTAATGAGCTTCTGAATGTTTGAGGAATTACTTTATGACCATGGTTGCATATATGCACAACTTAAAATCCTCGGAACGTAAGTAATCCCATGTCTTGATCTAAGATTTATTTGGTCACATGGACTATAGTCTTCGTGCGGACTTGCTCCTTGATCTTATTCCAATGGTGGTCGAACCTATAGCCCAGCTGAATTGCTTAGCAAGATCTCAGTTTATGATAGAAATTCTCGAGCCTATAAATCAGACATACTATACCATCATCTCTCTTCCCACAAAAATAAAAATCTCTCGTGGTATGTGAGTTGGTATTTCATAGATTTGCTTATATAAGAAAAGATGATAAACTTTAGAAACGACGCTAGACTGAGAATACACTTTTATCATCGGAAAGGTGTGGATTCTTAAGGAGATACGGCAGGAACGTTAAGCCAAGCAGGAAAAAAACTTCTAAATGTTTAAAAATTTATTTAAAAAAATCGGATGCATACATCTAGAGGTACTATGTGTCCATACAAAGTTTGGTGGAGAAACGACTTTTTACTTGGCCTGTGTAAAAAGACAAAAAAAAAAATATGTCACATGATTACGGCTATAGAGCACCGAAAATTTCTGTTTTTTTTTGCGGAGCCAAAGTAAATACGAATTCCTCACAAAGTCATGTGTTGCACACTTATTTTTTATTACCTATGCATCGGATTTGATTTCCGTTTTGTGATATTTGAAAAGATCTACACTACACATTTAAAATAGGCGGGAGCAAATGCGCTCCCAATATTTGACACTGTATGAACGGAAACAATGTCTCGTGTCCCTATGTGAATGAAAATCACATATCATCATGTTCAACAAATATTTATGAAATTAGAAAAATTGTTTGATACTATAATTTTTGCTATTCGTGGCAACGCACGGGCACTTTGCTAGTTTTAATTTATTATCTCTAGCAACCATCACGCTAGAACTTTTTAGTACAATCAGTCATATAAGTTAGGCCTTCCCTAATGCATCGTCTCTTAGCGTAGTATGCTAAGTAGTATTGTATTATAAGAGACAACCACCCTAATGCATGGTTTCTTAAGTTTTGTATTAAGTAGACTAGCCTTTAATGAATTTGGCCTCATACTTGCATGTGATTGGTCTAATCCTATTTTTGCCTATGATCTCGTGCAATAGCCGTATCCTTACGACATCACTCTCTTTGTTCAATTAATATACTACCACGTCAGCAATATGCCTATGATATCGTGTCAAGATACGACCATTACGGAAGGCCTTAGGCTGGTCACAATGGGCAGTAACTAAGTAGTAACATCACTGCCACGTAGACAAAAAATCTGATGTGGCAAGTATTTAATGAGGAGAGAGATGGTTGTGGTAATTTAGCTAGTTACCGTAACATCACACCTCCCAATACAACATGAGTCTATAAGCTAATAAATACACCTTTGCATGACACCACTTTTATGTTACTACCCATTGTGGAGGTAGTAACCTATTCTAGAAAAATGTGTAGGTTACTAGTTTATGTTACTCCCCATTGTGACTAGCCTTATACATTAGCCGCATTAAATATTCTTACAGCATCTAGTCTCTAAGCAACAAAGGTAGTCTGCAGTCTGCATGTACTCCGTATTGACCTTTGCTAGTACTCCTACCTCGTACGGTAGGGCGAAGGACGAAAAAATTGAAGGTAGAGCGGAATCAAAATATACTTATAAATAAACATCTAGTCTTTATTTTCGGTTCGGAATCGATCCATAACTTTCTCATATATACGGAGTATGTCTTTAACACATAACCACTTCGATCAATTGCTTAGAAAAAACACGTGCATCCAAAATTTGATATATACGACTACTCAAACTGTGTTTAATTAGTATGCATCCAAAATTCAAGATAGGATGGCCTTAAGAGGAGCTTTGCCCGCGAGTCCGTATATAATATGTATTGTGGGATGCGGTGGAACAACATACGGACCAAATCAGGATGAAACAAAGTGAAATTCCACCGACATTTATTTATTCCTGATTGGTACAAAATACAGAGACTCAACTGACCGATGATCAACGCTAGCTAGCTCGCATAGGTAGGAAAACACAACACACTCACATGACGCACAGTAAAAGCAAGCCAAGAAGCAGGTGGGCATGTGAGACCAAGATGCATGGGGGAGACCTCAGTTGCAGACCGCGTCCCTGACGCAATCCACATTGTTCTGCCTAGTTTTGCCCTGGGCCTTCCACGCCGCCTTCATCTTGCAGAGGCAGGAGTGGCCCTGGAATGTGCTGCAGCAGTTCACCTTACCCGGCCCGACGACATCGACGATCTTCCTCTCTTCTGCGAGGCTCTTGTAGCACGCGTTCACGACATTCTGGTCGACCATGTCGCACACCGGCGCACCGCCGGTGGCAGCAGGTGGCTTCTGGGCCACCGCGACGGCGGCGCACAGCAGCGCGACCAGCGCCGCCAGGGCAAGGAGCCTCGGGAGCATTGAAGCTGCCATGGCCAGATCGATGCAGGATATAGCTGATCGAAGGTGGATGCACTCACTGGCTGCTTATGCCTGGTGTGGGATGTCTGCAGGAGCTACCAGTAGCTTTTATAGGGAGCTGGATAAGGAGTCGTAGCTGGAGTCGACTGGACAGCACGTGGATACCATGGCTGAGCACGTGGGCACCATGCTTGATCATGTGGGCTAGCATGCAAATCGCCACCTAACCTGACATGTTATATAGTACGTGACAAATCTCACGTGATACACATTAGCACAACACGCCGAGATCGGCACTCCCCACCGTTCAAAACGCGGCCTCTCCGGCGCCCAGAGGGCAAGGCTGCTGGGATCTCAACGCGCATTTGGGTAACGTACATTACATCGCTTGACATGACTCCATGCACTTGCTAATTCACTTTAGTGCCAGCAGCTAGCTCTATATGCTAATCTCCATGAAGGAGTTTTACATGACGTGTATGCATGGTACATGCACATGCATGCTGCCTGCAAGGTTAAGATGTATCACTACGCCGACGGCCAAATGTCGGGAGGGAGCGCGGCCAGCCCACCACCTTTGGCGTAGGGAAGATCTTCCCCGTTGGTCGATGTTGGCGTCTGGTCTCCGGTCTCTGCGTATGGCACGGCGAACCGACGGAGTTTCTTTTTCTTATCTTTTCACTTCTCCTGAACTCATGTCCCACTCGCACACACAACACGCAAACCGCCGAATCTCCACGTCTCTAGACCCAACCCCCAACCATCCGTCGCCGCAACCACCGCGCCCTTCCCCGGCTGCGCCCTCCCCCTTCGCCCTTCCCCGGACATGGGCCGCCTCTGCAGCCACCCTCGGGCCTCCCCACCCTCCTCCACCTCCAGAGAGGAAAGCAAGGTGAGATCCCCTCTTTATTTTTTTCTCTTTAATTTAATTAGGTTAAATTAGTTGATGTTAGTTAGAAAATTTTAGGTTATAAAAAATTCCGTTGGAAAATTTAGGTTAGAAAAATTTTAGTTGTTATTTTTTTATTTAATTAGTTGTATTTAGTTTGGATGCTAATTTAGTTGCTAGTAATAGGGTTAGGTTTGTATTAGGGTTAGTATTATTATTAGTGTTAGAATTTTTTTGATGCGCCCTGTTATTTGTTATAGGAGATCAGAGCGCCACGCTGTCAACCCCTGACCCGGCCACGCCACGCCCCCTCCATGCCACTGCTGTCTAGAGCCGCCATGCCACGCCCCCGGCTCCGTCGACACGCCGTCATTCGACTACTTTCTCTAACACTACTAGTAGGAAAAGGTTTACTAGTAACACAATGATGCTACCGTTGATGAAGTGGTGTTCGCCAGTGGCAGCGGGTTACCGCTGGCGAACCATTCCTGTTCGCCAACGCTATTTGGCTACTGCTGGCAAACAACTTATTTCGTTCGCCACCGGTAAGTTCAAAATATTGAAAAATCTAAAATAAAATTTTCCTTATTATTTTATTTCGATTTTTTTTGAATTGAGGAACCTTTAATCACAATGTAGTATTTTTTTTTTTTTGCTTTATTTCAATTTTAATTGTCTACTTCCCGCTCGGTCACCCATCCTCATACTGCTCTAGTCCCAGCACGCTTAACTTCCTAATTCCTTTTCTATTAGCTATCTAGTAAACCCGGCAATTCGACCCATGGGTACGTCCGCCCATGGGCACCCGACCCGAATAGATAGGGTATGGGTCGCCAACTTCGCCCATGGGTAAGACCCATGGGTGACCCGATTAGTCATGGGTAGTGTATGGGTACAAGGTTATACCCATGGGCAACCCGATGGGTCGCCCGATTAATATTAATGTTCATATAAATTTTAAATATACATTATATTTCATACATTTTGTGTAAATACACTACAAGTAACATATCTAAACCTAGCAGCTAGCCAACTCAACTCTCGTACACCACTAGCAGCAATAACCATTTGGTTTGCCCCATTATTGTACATATAAACTAACTAGAATAATTATTTACTAACTTTATTTTATCGCATGCCATTTACGGAAAAGCAAAACTTTAACCCGATGGGTTACCCGATAGAGTCGATGACCCGACGGGCATGGGCATGGGCATGTCCCAGCGCCCATGGGCAGGGTCGTGGGCAGAGATCCTTGCCCGTTTAACAAATGGGCATGGGTTTGGAAGAGGTCGACCCGACCAAACCTGACCCGATTGCCAGGCTTACTATCTAGGAACAATTCATACTTTGTTGATAATATAGTATTATCAATCCTCTTAACTATTAGACCATAGTGTCACACGCCTTCACTTTTTGAATTGAAAAAATTATTTGAGTAGACAAAAATGAATAAGTAGTGATAATCTAGAATTCAAATAGCAATAAAATATTTTAATATTTTTTGAATTTTGTCATTTAATATTGAATAATTCATATCTCTACAAATCCGTAATTCGGAATTCGACAAATGATATGTCTAAATTGATTAGAAAAATAAGAGGAATCCAAATAACATTCATATCATCTTTTCTTAAAAAATATTTTTAATGTTTTGAAATTTTAATTTTATTCATTAATTTGATTTTGTAGGAAATTTTATTCTATCTCCAATAACTTTTTTTCCTTTTCGAATTTGACAAATATGTGAAAACACGTTTTATTTTGAATTTTGCAAGGTAAAAATTCATATTTCAAAATTTCTATACAAGGTATACCCTAAACCCTACCCAGAGATCAAAGGATTTTATTTTTTTGAACATTTTATCATTTTTGTTGTATGATATGCACCACGGTACTTCGAGATACGACTGTGCATCGAAGACAAACTTCTTGATAAAAGTTTGGTTCCACTATTCCAGGCACGACATGCCGATGTACGCTCTATTCTGTGGATGGTGTACAATTGGTAAGTCGCCATGCCTAGTGTGCAAGAACCGACCTGAGTTCCTTTGGCTAATCGGGGGCAAGAAGTATTCCACATTTGAAACGCATCGAAAGTTCCTCAAAAGAAGGCATCGGTTTAGAGAAGCCAAAAATAACTTCAAGAAGGGAAGAGTTGTGTGCGGAGAAAAAGAGATACCAACTTTTGATGGTGCAACTGTTGATGCCGAGCTACGTGCTTTCGTGCCTGCTTATGAAAATGGCCCACAATATGTGGGATATGGTGTGACACACAACTGGAATCACGTGGAAGGCTTGACGCAATTCGAATATTACAGGAACCTCGAACTTCCCCATAACATCGATGTGATGCACACCGAAAAGAATGTCGGAGAGTCCCTCTTTCACACAGTGTTGAACATTCCTGAGAAGTCAAAGGATAATGTCAAGGCTAGAGTCGATGTTCAGAAGCTCTGTGATAGGGAGAGATTACACATGCAGGCTCCTTATGGCTGTCAAAAAAATTGGTTGAAGCCGCATGCCGACTACTGCCGTGATAGTCTCCAAAAGAAGGAGGCATCTAAGTGGCTCAAATATGTCGTAATGTTCCCTGATGGTTCAAATATAAACCTTGGGGGGTTAATAAGTTCTCAGATGTTTTCAATGCAATTATTAAAACCTACTCCCTCAGGGAGGTGGATATGTCTAGGGAATGTTTACTTGGACTAAAAAATAGAAAAATCCTACTCTTGAGAAACTTGACAGATTCCTGATGAGCTCTGGTCGGGAAAGCTTGTTTCCTCTTACAAATGCTAGTAAGATACCCAGGGTCATCTCAGATTACAATCCTTTTATTGTTGATACTGGCGAGGTGGTTTTCCCTAAGAAGAAAGAGTTTATATTTGAAAATCTTGGTTATCCCATCCTGAGTTTGTTGGAATAGTAGAAAAAAGCCTGGGGAGCCATTATCCCCTCTGTGGATAGTGTCTCCTCTTTACAAGTGAAGCTGAAAAGGGTCAAAAATAGTCTGAAAGGATGGGGGCCAATGTTAGAGGGAACTCTATCAGGCTATAAGGAAAGATCTCACTCTTGAGCTTGATTCTATGGAACAGTTTGAGGAGCAGGGGGAGTTGTCTGCTGAACAACATGATAGGAAAGGTTGTATTCATGGTGAGTTGATGAGGTTGTGTGCCGAGGAAGAGAAATTCTGGCATGAAAGGTACAGTGAGAGGTGGCTCCTGCAAGGGGATTCAGATTCTACATTCTTCCATAGAATTACTAATGGAAGGAAAAGGAAAAATACTATGCACTCCTTGGTTAATGGGGACAACTGTATTCAAGGGACTGCTGATTTGCTTGCCCATGCTACTGAATTTTACAAACAATTGTTTGGTCCTGGGGAAGGTGATTTGATGAGATTATCTCCTAATGTTTGGTGGGAAGAGGAGAAATTGTCTGCTGTTGATAATGTTGTGCTTGACAGTCCCTTTTTTGTTGAAGAGGTCAAGATTACTATTGACTCTATGGTTAGAAACAAAGCCCCTGGCCCTGATGGGATTCCTATTAAGTTCTTTCAAGCCTGCTGGAACACAGCGAGGAGTGATGTCATGAAGTTGTTTAGTGATTGGTACCTAGGAAAACTTGGAATCTATAAACTTAATTTTGGGATGATAATCCTTCTACAAAAGACTCCCGATGCAGATTGCCTCCAGAAATATAGACCAATCTGTCAGTTGCAAGTAATCTACAAAATCATCACTAAGGTGGCCACCCTCAGAGTGGAACCTTACATGGATAAGCTTATCTCCAAGTGTAAAACTACTTTTATAAAAGGGAGAAACATCATGGATGGTGTTATGTCACTGCTTCAAATTGTCCATGAGTCTAAAAAGAGAAAACAACAAGGTGTGGTGTTCAAGATAGACTTCGAGAAAGCCTATGACAAGGTTGATTGGGCCTACTTATTACGTTGTGTGTCCTTGAAAGGATTTATGCCACTCTGGAGAAGACTTATTGAGGAAGTTATTAAAGATGGGACCCTTTGTGTGAAGATCAACAATACCAGGGGAAAAGACTATGGCAGTCATAGGGGTGTGAGGCAGGGTGGTCCTTTTTCACCCTTTCTGTTCAATCTTGCAGCAGAGGGCGTAGCTAAATTAATTCAACATGCTCAGGCAAATGGACAAATTACTGGCCTGGTCCCACATCTGGTTGACAAAGGGGTTGTAATCTTTCAGTATGCTGATGACACTCTCCTGATGGTCCAAGATGACGTTGACCAGATCAGGCAGCTCAAGTTGATTATGTACTTGTTTGAAGTTATGTCTGGTTTGAAAATCAACTTCATGAAAAGTGAAATGTTTTTGGTTTTGGAGGATTCTGTCAACGGTTATATGTATTGTGATATGTTGAATTGTCAATTAGGACATTGGTCAATGAAGTACCTGGGGGTTCTTGTCAGTGGATCCATAATTTTGGTATCTGACTTAAAACCCCTTGTGCGAAAATTGGGAAAAAACCGGATGGATGGGCTGGAAATAACTCATTCACTGGTGGGAGGCTAACTTTTATTAAGTCTTCCGTTAGCAGCATTCCCATTTACCACATGTCAATGTATTTTCTCCCTGAGACTTGCTTGCAGGAAATGACTAAAATTATAAGAAGATTCTTCTGGCAAGGGACCAGCTCCAAGAAAAAGTATTACTTAGTGAGGTGGAATATTATCAACAAGCCCAAGACTAAAGGGGTTCTTGGCATCAAGAACATTAAGCTTTTCAACTTCAGTCTTCTATGCAAATGGTGGTGGAGGCTGGAGTTGGAAGATGGACTCACTAGTCGAAAAAAAACCAACGGTTTTTAGCTCTAGTCCCCATTAGCCTACCAACCGGGACCAGAGGGGGCAGGGCAACGGCCCGCCTTGCTCGAAAGCTTTTAGTCCGCGTCGTAACACGAGCCGGGACTAAAAGTCCTCTGGCAACCGTTCGCGTCGCCTCGCAGACTTCTAGTCTCGGGTTGTAACACAGCTCGGGACTAAAAGTCTTTGTGACAACCTTTCGCCTAGCCAGAGAGCATTTAGTCCCGGATGGTGTTATGGCCCGGGACTAAATGCCCAAACTGTTTGTCTCCCACGCGCTTTGTAAGTTCACTAGTAGGAAAACCCTTACAAGTGACGAACAACTTTGGCCTACCGCTGGCGAAGCGCTGTTCGCCAGCGCTAGCTCGCCAGTGGTAGCGGGTTACCGCTGGCGAACAGCGCTTCGCCAGCGGTAGCATATGTTACCGCTGACAAACAGGGCCTTATGTACCGTGTTGTATTTCCTGGTATTATACTATACAGGTGCAAATACATGTATTTTCTATAATTTTAATAATTCACACATACAAATCACTCCAACATTTTGATTCATAGATATATATCTTCACGTATGCATATATATGTATATGCAATACACAAACCGAGATTGTACGAAAATAAGTTTCATAAATATTAATATATGTACATGCATTCATGAATACACATCGATATCGATACATGTTTATGTCGGAAGATTTCGAACCAAAAGTATAGCCATCTAATTAGTTTAACGATTACAAAAGTATCACATGCATGCGATCGCAAACACATCGACGATTACAAAAGTATCACATGCTTTAGCTTCCGCCTCCGCTTGCTATCTTTCAATAGGCCAGCGCGCCGTCCACTTCTTCATCTCTCTGTAGACCAAGATAAAAGCATTAGGCCAGTAAAGAAAATCACAAGCTCTTATTAGAACCACAATTCGTACCGAACCGAATACACACCGTCGATCATTTCTTGGTCGTTGTTGTGATCTTCTGTTTCTTCAACAGCGGGAACGGAAGAGCACCTTCTAACTAGTTGAATGGTCTGTCGTCAGCCTGCTCTAGTACACGTTATCGTAGCTCATCGTTAGATGGTGGGCACCGCGTTTAGAAAACCCCAGCGCTTACTACATCCTTATAGATGATTGTGCAGAGCTTGCGCTGGATGCGACCAATGTTCTGTCTGAATTCAGCATCAGACTATTCGACGATGCTGCGACACCATTTGTCCACAGCAGACATGAATTGTAGACTCTGTTGGTCCTTCACGATCTCCATCATGTGTTGGATGAGGTACCACGCCTCCATATGGACGCCTGGCGCCTGCTTGGGGCAGGGGAACTCTGTTCTGTGTCTGAACACATAGTTTCCTTTAATCTGGTTTGCTCTGCCGCAGAATTCTTCCTCCTTGATGTAGCCATCCATAGCTTCATTGAGAACAGACTTAATGAGGGAGTATTTCTTCTCCTTAAGTTTACTCCCGGAGTCGAGATATACGGCTTGCGCGTCTCTCGGGTAGAGCATGATGAGTGTGCCGTAATTGTTTCTGCGCAAAACAGTTCAAAGAGTCCATATATATAATCCTCAAAAATTGTAACCACTATTAATTGTATATGCGCAAACTTAACTAAAGATGAGAAATAACTTACTCGGGATAGTAACACAGGAGGACGATCTTCTTGTGCATATGATTATTGTACATCACCTGTTGGATGTACTTTGCCGCTTTTGCCCTACCCTTAGGGTTGTTCAAGTACATGCCCTGCATGTAGTAGGGGTGTACTAGCGTGATGCTTCTGGTATTCTCTACGGATAGTTGATGCACAAAACTGAGCGTAAGAAGGCGGACCATTGATGAGTGGAGGGATTTCATGTGGAACATCCGAAAAATGTCATCAAATCTCACGATTATCTTGTTTGCGTTGCCTTCAGTGACAAATCCCACCGTAGATGGCACCTTTGCGATCAAAACCGGCATCGTTGGATTTTTCTCTTTGAGAAGCGTCTTCTCCATATATAGAATACCGTCATGGACGCTACGCATATCACCTGTCAACAAGGAGGCCAACCTCGGCGGAAGGATCGGTTTGGCCAACTCATGGATCTGATGCCAGTCGTGTATGGTTATCCTGTCCAATACCAGTCCTGCCGGCGGGTTAGACTTGGTCCCCTCCACTGGTTGGCTCATGGATGCAACGTTAACGACAGAACTCTTCTTAGTTATTTTCCGTGTCGTCTTCTTAGGCTGATTCTGAAATACATTTGCTACCGCCTCTTTGATGGCATCCTAGCTGAGGACTTGCTCGGGGGCTGCCGGTTCTTGAGAAGAGAAAAGACGCTTCGTGCATCGATATTTATCAGCTTCCTCCGATAGCAAGAGAAGTTCATCAAGATCATCCGGGCCGGCCCCCTCATAAGGATCGTCGACGAGGTAGTCATTAGGGTTCTCATCTTCAGCATCATTGTCGTCGTGTCGCACGGACTTTGCAGGTGAGAAATCCTTGTGTTGGCTTGGGTGCCTCAACCCCTCGACCGGTGTTGGAGTGTTGACAACAGTAGTTTCCAAATGAATTAGTGATTTTGGCCATGTCAATGGCCAAACCAAGCACTGCTCCAGGTTTAACTCGTTGTCGGCTACGGGGGGTTGGTTCGGAGGATCGAGAGCACCGCAACCAGGGAGCACCCGACTTAATGTCACCCTGAACACATCATCGGATATACGGACTCCGTGGGACACGCGGTTGAGAGGTGTGATGATCTTTCCTTTAGCAATGTCCTTTAACTCGCCGTTCACACGGAGGAGCAATGTGCATCCCGTCTCGTCGGCCTGCGAAACGTCGTGCGATCGTTGTTAGAGACCGAGGCCGTCACAAATCAAGTCATAATATATTATTAAGTTGTGGATGCTGAATTACCATGAGGGCATTGAGCTCGCACAAGGGTGATGGACCGCTAAGGGTTGTCGGCGGCGTTCCAGAGATGTGGCGGGGCGGCGGCGGATCTTCGCGACCTTGCGGCTCAGGGTTGGCGGCCGCCTCGTTCTGCGCAATAGGCGCCACAATGGGGGCCACGTTCTATGCAGCAGGTGCCACGATGGGGGCTATATTGATCAAGGGGGGAGGCCCTTGTCCGCCACCTGCTATCCAAGACGCTAAGGACTGAGCGACGGACGCACAGATGTTAGGGAGGAGCGCGTTGACCCTCTCGTTCATAAGTTCGTCGATTGTCTTCTGCGGTACCTTGTTCCGCTCCTTTCTCTTAACCTTAGTGTCGGGTAGTAGTGGACATGTCGATGACCCTTTCCGAGGCCATGCACATGGCCACGATGCGGCTTCTTGTCAATGGCCACTCCCTTCGTCGCGTTGAGCTCCCTAATAAAAGGGGTGTCATACGGGTCCTTGTTCATCATCGCCGAGGACCCCCCGTCAGACTGAGATATACGTTCTTTTTCTTCTTCCTCGAGATATTTCTTCTCGAGTTTTTTGACCTTCTCGTTGAACATAAGATCGCCGGGATTTTGGGGATCTTCCCTATAATGGGCCCTAACAAAATTTCTCACCTGCGGGTCAGCGATCTTGTCATACGGGTTCGGCCCTTTTCTCTCCGCATCCTGCTTAGCCCAAACTTTCTTCTTCCCAAGGTAACCCTGGCTTCCGAGATTGTGCGGGCCAATATTCTTTTCTCGTAAAATACTCTTTTCTCGGAAATCTTTTCCCCATTTAATCAGCGCCACCCTTTTCGGTTTGAGTTCATCGAGCTTGAATGTGGCCAAGTCTTCCTCGGAAATGGAGGGCCACATTTTATGGATCTCATCGAAACCCTTACCCTTCGCAATCATCTCCCACAAACTGGATCTCCAAGTCGTAAACGCCTTAGTGAACTCCGAGTTGACCAGATTAATCTTCAGGTCCTGGTTCTCGTAAGGATCCGGCAACTTGTAGCTCGTGTGCTCCTATCGAGCGAGCATGTTGTGTCGTCTTTCTTTGCGCTTACGCGACGTCTCGCTATCGGAGGTGGCATCCCCGGTGCCACTACCGGTTTGACCTTCTCCGGCCAATGTATCGGTGCCCGGCGCCTCCTGACGAATGGTTTCCTCCATCTCGTCGTCTGCATCGCCCTGCGTCTCCGGCTCCGGTCGCAGAACTAGGGGTCCTCCTCCAGCGCCAAGCATAGAGAGCCACGCATCGTCGTCCCCGCGTCCGGTCTCAGAACCACCCGCCTCGTCGTTGTGATACATATCTAAGGAGATAAATGTCGAAATTAGTTCAACAAATCCTAAAATTTAAACGATATATACCCCATATGAGTCCAAATTTCTCGGGCAATCTAATATGTTATATTTTTAGCAAAGGTCATGCCAAAATTCAGGGAAAATTTCGGCATGACCTTTGCTAAAAATATCACAAATGGAGTACCCAAATTTTCCAGAACGGAAATTAATCAACATTCCGGCAAATAGGGCCTCACATGGGGTACCTGCACAGAAAATCCCACTCCTCATATAATCCCACCCCTCATATTATCATTGTCGTCCACACAAAGGTGGGCACATATCCACACCACCATCACTGTCGTCATCCGTACACACCATCGTCACCGTCCACACCATGCACACCATCGTCACCGTCGTCATCCACACAATCAACACGACCACACCATCGACATGACCATACCATCACCACCATCCATCCACATGTACACACCATCACCACCATCCATCCACACCATCCATCACACCAACCATCACACCAACCATGAATAAAAAAACAGAACAAAAAAAATACATGATGTTCTTGTAGAATTATCGTCGAACACCTTCCGTGCGTGGCAGAAGAGGGGGCAGCAGCAGGGGCGGCGCCGCTATAGGAGGCAGTGCGGCAGCCGCAGGGGAGGAGGAGGGAGCCGCAGGGGAGGTGGAGGCCGGCACTAGTAGAGAAGTGCCTTTCTATGGATGGATTTTTGTGGCGCACCATGTAGTTATGCGCCACAGAAATTTATTTTTGTTGCGCACGGGGGAAATGCGCCATAGAAAAGCTGAATTCTGTGGCGCACGGGACAGGGGTGCACCACAGAAAAGAGGAATTATGTGGCGCACGGGACAGAGGTGCGCCACAGAAATATGCTGGGGCCCACAACAACCATTGCCACACTCCTATTATGTGGCGCATGGTGGTTAGTATGCCACAGAAATATGACATTCCTGTGGCGCACCACTGCCACGTGCGCCATAGAATTCCCATCCCCAAAAATTTTGTCCACGCACGAACTCCACCCCCCCCCCCCGGAACGCCTTTTCTAGTTTTTCACGGTAGAGTTGGAGGTCTAAAAATCATCAAAAAATAAATCCCTTATAGATGCACGGAGAGTTTAAGGTCTACTTTTTTTTATCAAATTTTGAAATATGAATTTTGACTTTCTGAGCAAAAGTTCGTTAAAAAAAAGTAAAATGGGCATAAATTTTGCATACGATGTCGAAAAAATTGATCAAGATATCAAAAAAATACTAGAGTTTAACGATCGGCCTGTGAGCTTTTTTTAGAATCGCCAAATTCCAAAAGGAAAAAAAGTTATGGACGTTTGAAGATTTTTTCCTACAAAAAAAAAAATCGAAACAAAAATCTGTGGCGCACCCCTACTTTGTGCACCACAGAATTGTTGGGCAGGATTCAAAATTTGAATCCTGCCCACAAACACCTCTCCTTCTCCCTCTTCTTTCTCCTTCTCTCCTTTTTCTCATTTCACTTCTCCACTTCTGCTCCACTTCTCATCTCCCCTCTACCTCTCCACTTCTCTCCTCCACCTCCTACTCCACCACCACCTCTCCTCCTCCTCCACCACCACCTCTCCTCCTCCTCCTCCACCACCACCTCCGGCGAGCTCCTCCTCCACCAACTCCGGTGACCTCCCCCACCACTATCTCCGGCGAGCTCCTCCTCCTCCACCACCACCTCCGGCGAGCTCCTCCTCCTCCTCCACCACCTCCGGCGAGCTTCTGCTCCTCCACCAACTCCGGTGACCCCCATCCTCCACCCACCACCGACCAAGCCACCTAAGGCCACGGTCACAACGGCATCCGACGAGCTCCGGCGAAATTTCGAAATTTCGTCGAAATTCCGACGCCAGATCTAGATCTAGATCTGGCCGCCTTTTTTTTAAATTCAAAAAAAAAATCTGTGGCGCACCCCTCGCGCACGGCCAGGGTGCGCCACAGAAAGAAATTGTGGCGTGAATTCGGTGGAGCACCCCTGTGGCCCCTAGGTGCGCCACATAATCCATATTTGGTGCGCCGCAGATGACCCTTTCTGTACTAGTGCGGCCGGTGTGTGGCGTCGATGCCTGCTGGCCGTGGAGGGGGGGCGCGTCATGCAGGTGGCCGTGGAGGGGTGGCGCGTAGTGCAGAGAGAGGGAGAGGGCCGGTGGAGGAGTGGAGGGGCGCTAGGGAGGTGGAGGAGTGGATGGGTGCTAGGGAGAGGGCCGGTGGCGCGCGGTGGTCGCGGGAGTCGCCGGAGACAGTGGAGAGGGCCGGGGGCGCGCGTCGATCGTCCTGGCTTGAAAACGGCTAAGTCCCGCGCCTATGTGTCTATGTTCGCCAACGCTACCTTTTTTATTTATTTTCTTTATTTTTCTTTGAATTGATTTGCTGTATTATTTTTTCTTTATTTTTCTTTGAGAAACATTACTGTTTTATTTTTTCTTTATTTCTTTGAATTGATTTCTTTTTGTTTATTATTGTTAAATTTTTTTTTTCATTATTTCCTTCATGTTTTCTCTTGTTTTCTTTTTGTTTTTATTGTTAAATTTTGTTTTCCTTTATGTTTGTTAATATTTCCTTCATGTTTTATTTTTGTTTTCTATAGTTTTCCTTTATGTTTTCCAATATTTTCTTCATGTTTTCTATTGTTTTCACTTGTTTTCCTTCATGTTTTATTTTGTTTTCCAATATTTCCTTCATGTTTTCTCTTTTCATTATTTTGGTTTTAGTTGTTTTTCCATTATTTTCTTTCATGTTTTCTATTTGTTTCCTTTATGTTTTCTATTGTTTTATTTTGTTTTCCATTATTTCCTTTTTTGTTTTCTCTTGTTCTCTTTATGTTTTCTATTGTTTTCCTTTATGTTTTCTAATGTTTTCCATTATTTCCTTTATGTTTTCTCTTGCTTTCTCGTGTTTTATTTTGTTTTCTCTTGTTTCCTTTATGTTTTCTATTGTTTTCCTTTATGTGTTCTATTGTTTTCCGTTGTTTCCGTTATGTTTTCTATTGTTTTATTTTGTTTTCCATTATTTCCTTTATGTTTCAAATAATAAGTGCACACATTTTAAATACAGAACAAGGTACATTAAATTTATAATAAGTGCACATCAGACCAGTTGATCCATGCATATACATAGTTTCGTCGCATACAAGGCAGACAGATATATACATTATTTCTCAGTGTTTGATCTTATTGCCTTCGGTGAGAAAACCCTGAACGATGCTTCCATCCAGACGGGCTCTGTTGCGAAAAATCCTTTGATGACCCCATTCATCCTTTCAAAAGGCATCATGTTATGCAAGAACAACGGCCCGAGATGGATGATATCGTCCATGATATGGACCAACAGATGAACACATATGTCAAAGAATAATGGTGGAAAGTACATCTCAAGCTCGCATAGTATCAAGACAATCTCTTCCTGCAGCCTTGAGATTGTCTTCCCCGTGATCGACTTTCGAGATATCACGTCGAAGAAGTTACACAGCCCAAACAGGGTTTCCCGGTCGTGCTTGTCCATTATCCCGCGTATCGCAACCGGAAGTATCTGCGTCATCATCACGTAACAGTCATGAGACTTCATCCCGCTGAACTTTTGTTTCTGCGCGTCTAGGAATCAGCTTATTAGCCCTGAGTAACCGCTAGGGACTCTGACTCCGAGAAGGCACATCATCAATTTTGTGGTCTCGTCCGGACTAAGAGTGAAGCAGGAGGGGGCAGTAAGATTCATTCCTCTTAACCCTTTTGGCCTTGCGACCCTCCGTCTCCTCATCACATGATTGGTCGTCGTCGTCATCATCCGGGCATCCCCCTGAAGATCAACCCTAATACCAAAATATTTCAGGTCGTTTCTTGCTTTCACCCCGTCTTTGGTCCTCTCCGGCATGTTGAGCAGCGTGCCAAACAAACTTTCAAACACATTCTCCGTGATATGCATTAGATCAAGGCAGTGAGGCGTATCGAGAATGGGCCAGTATGGAAAGTGCCAAAACACCGACCTCGTCTTCCATACATCCAGAAGCGGTTTTGGCGCTTTTTGCTTCTTTCCCGGCTCTGGGCATTCCTTCCAATCATTCAACAACTTGTAGATTTCTTCGCCACAACTCTTACGTGGAGGTCCCCAGAGCTCATCTTCACCGTTAAAAAGGTCTCCTCGCCTTCTCCATGGGTCTTTGTTGGGTAGCCACCTTTGATGGCCAACAAAAACTGTTTTCGAAGACCCAGGATCTTTCGGAAGTTGCATAAACATGGGGTCATCCATGCACCTCACGCAACCGTTATGTCCGTGGAACACCTGGCTCACCACATATCCATAGCCGAGTAGGTCGTGAACCGTATAGAGCAAGACAGCTCTCATTGGTAAATATTGTTCACCGAAGGCGTCCCATGTGTTCACCCCTTCCTCGGCCCATAGTGTGTCCATCTCATCTTTAAGCAGCTTCAAGTATAGAATGATGTCGTTGGCTGGTTGTTTCGGCCCTTGAATTAGCATACTCATGTGAATATACTTCCTCTTCATGCACAACCAGGGGGATGTTGTACATCCATACAAACACGGGCCGGGTGCTATGGGTGCTGCTCTGGTTGCCAAACGAATTGATTCCGTCGGTGCTCACACCCAACCTGATGTTCCTTTCCTCCGCCCCGAATGTTGCATATTCACAGTCAATTGCTTTCCATTGACTTTCATCTGAAGGATGTGTCAGATTTATTTTTTCACTCCGCTTTGGATCTTTCAAAACTTTCTTCCTCCTTTTCGCGTGCCAGCGCATGAGCTCTGCTTCCTTGCGGTCTGCGAAATACCGTTGCAGATGGGGAATGAGCGGAAAGTACCACACAATTTTTCAAGGAGCTTTCTTCTTCCCTTTCTTGTATCGAGCAGCGTTGCAAACTGGACAAATGGTCTTGTCCGCGTCCTCTTTCCGATAAATATAGCAATCATTGATGCACACATGGTATTTCTCATGCGGTAAATCAAAGGGGCACACGACTTTCTTGGCCTCGTCGCAACTTTTAGGACACGTGTTGCCCTCTGGAAGGATATCGTTCTAGTATTGCAGGCTTGCATCGACGCTTATGTCGCTCCATTTGTATCTCGTCTTCATCTGTAGAACATCGAGCACCACTCTCAGGCAGGACTCTCCCGGACCGCGGCCTGCATAAAACGGTGTCTTCGATTCTATCTCTAGTTGCGCAAGTTTAGATTGCTCTCTAGCAGCAGATCTCGAGTTAGTCGTTTTCTCAAAAGCAGCTCTTCCAGATGAGGGTCACGCACAACTTACGTTAGGGGTGTCCCTGTGTCCTCGTCTTCTTCCACGTCTTGTTCAGCATCTTCTCCATGATCATGTGCGGGATCATGAGGCTGATCTTGGTCCGGTTGTAGTTCTTGTCGATCATTGTTATTGTCTTGTTGTACATCATTTCCTACCACCGCCGCCCCATGGACTTCATCATCTTCATCATCACTTATCCACTGACTGTTGTGCCCATCCATGAAACCATATTTGAGGAGGTGACTGAGCAAGTCTCCGGTAAAGGGGTTGAGCAAGCCCCCTAGTTTGCACTTTCGACATGGACATCCTATCTCCTTGCGGCTGTTTTGTAACATGTCTTATGTCGCGTGTCTCAAATAACTATTCACGACACGTTCACTCATAATGACCACAATTATTTGTCGCCTTCACGAGCGCGCCAATATAATATTAGAACCATATATATATATATATATATATATATAGGACTCCTATTATATACTCCCAGGTGTACGTACTCTCATATTGAATATACCTCACATACGGGCATATTATACCTCTTTATTGTTTTTTATATACCTAGTTAATTGTTCTAAGATATGTCAATACAATTTTGGACAAAAAAATATCACCAACATACTCAATTTTTTTAATATACCTTTTTTGCGTACGTGAAATCAGTATATGTGCAAATAAAATAAAATATGGAGATTGAAATATGTTTTTCACATAACTCAATTTGGGATATCTAGTATTGAATAATGAAGTATAATAAAAATGATAAAGAGGTATATTTGATTCTCCTATTTGGTATATTGAACGTTGAGAGTACGTACACCCAGGTGTACATAACCATTTTCCTATATATATATATGTAAATTAACAGATGCTCCATGGTGCCCATGCTCCTGTACAAAATACTGTTCAATTTGTACAGGTGTACATTATGGATACCGGTGCCCATGCTCCTAGGTGCCCCATTTGGGCTTCCTATATATATATATATATATGGTCGCACTATTTGACACCCAGGGTGTAGAATAGTTATTCTTCACCCACCCCGTATCTTCTGAACCGTACATTATTTTTACGTCACGTAAATTTTGTCGTATTCCTTATGTTAAATAGAACGTATGAAAATATATACATGACATAAACCTTTTATTTACATGACGATACAAAAAATGAAATAAAATTACATATTTTAATGTTGTTTTTATGACTCTTATGTTGACATGACTCATATTTGTTTTCATATTTATGCCGAGTATTCTCTTATGGATCAAACATGAACGTAAATAATTACATACGAACATAAATTTTTGACTTGGGAACATAAAATAAATTGTGGGTGTAAAATAATTTTTCTGCACCCAGGGTGCCAAATAGGGTGTCTATATCGATATATATATATATATATATATATTGGAGGTTAGAGGAGTGCCAAACTTTGCCGAGACGGAAATGAATCAACATTCCGGTAAAGTGGCAACTCATTTTCATATCCAAAATTTCACTTCATGTCGTATTCACGAAAAATATCGGCATGACCTTCCTACAAATAGGAGGTTATTAGGGAGTGCCAAACTATGCGCCGAGACGTAAATGAATCAATATTCCGGCAATAGTTGGCTACTCAATTTCATTCCACAACAAATTGCACATATTTAACGTCTCCATCACACACGACCGTATTGAATCCGGTGAAATTTCACAGATATATTGCATATCGCGTGTATCCGGACAAAATTCATACAAACTCATTTAATTATATATAAGCAATCATCCCACCTCAAATGATTAGATGGCTACACGAGATGATATCCGGAGAATTTTGGAGCTTTGGAGAGAAAGGGGGTAATTCTAGATCTAGATGCTTAGGAAGGGAAAACTTTGGGTAGAAAGGGTGCTGGGAGGGAGATAAACCTAGATATACCAACTAAAATAATTTTAGTTGGTTCAAAAGGGAGTAGGAGGGTGGGGAAATTGGCTTGAATTTGAGCTAGAGAGAGAAGGGGACAAGGTTGAGAAGAGAGTGGAGGAGGGGGAAATGGGTGGTGGGGTGTGCTCACTTATGGCAGATCTACCAGGTTACCGCTGGCGAACAAGCAGAGTTGTTCGCCAGTGGTAGCCCCCGTAGCGCTGGCGAACAGAGGAGGTTGTCCGCCAGTGGTAGTGCTAGGTAGGGGCAGGTGCGCGCGCGGGGGGCCCACCCTTAGCGCTGGCGAGCACATCAGCCTGTTCGCCAGCGGTAAGTGGCATAGCGCTGGCGAACCTATAACCGCGTTTGTCGGCGGTAATAGCGCTGGCGAACCTAGAAATGTGTTCGCCAGCAGTATAGTGGTGGCTATAGGCAGTTTCCTACTATTGGTTGATCCACGGGGAGGCTTAAAAACAGAGAAACGCACCATTGCTACAGTATCGAGCGCATGTCTCTTCTCCCTCCTTGCTCTCCTCTCTTCATTCTTCCACGTTCTCCACTATGGGACTAGAGATTATGGACGTGGACTCACATGGTCGGAAACTTGATGTCGTATACACCAACGAGAGTAGAAGGGTTCCGGGCTATCTTGACCTCATGAAGAAATGGCTTCGCGAGGACGGCAGGAGTTTTCTAGGCCTTGATCTTGAGTACACGGCCGATCAAAAGGACGTGGCTCTCATCCAATTTGCTCACAAGAGGCGTGTCTTTCTCTTCCAATGGTCAAGGTAAGCACTCCGATTGATCTTATCCTCTCTTTCTCTTTTCCCATGTTTCTCCTTGATCTTATTTTGATTGGATTGGAAATTGTATAGGATAGCAACATGTACGTGTGTGTATCCATTTGTATTCATATATAGCAATGTGTATTGGAAATTCGGTTTGTATTCATATAGCAATAATATATATATATTGGCCGAAATTGCATAGAAAGCTATATATATATATATATATATATATATATATATATATATATATATATATATATCCATGTGTACATTCATATAGCAATGTGTATTGGAAATTCAGTTGTATTCATATAGCAACGTGTATTGGAATATTCCATTTGTATTCATATATAGCAAAATAATGTATTGGATGGCCGAAATTGCATAGGAATTGAAAGCAATATATTCATATAGCAATGTTTCATTGGAAAGAATAAATTTGTTTCATTGAAACAATATAATTTTGTTGCATTGAAACAATAATATACTTGTTGCATTGAAACTTATACTTGGTGCATAACTTTTGATCCAATTTGTTGTTGCATTGTTTAACATTTATTCCCTTTTTATGGTTGCAGTAGTGACAAGCATTGTCCAGAACTGATGGATTTCCTTGTCAACAGCGGCATACGTTTTGCTAGCGTTGACATAGCGAATGACAAGAAGAAGATGTGGAACACCTGGCGTATTGAGATACCATCTCAATTCCATATTGATATCTAGGGCCTGTTCCATCTTGACTATTCGAAGAGTTCCAAGGCTGCTATGACAGCCGCGTTGATCGATGAGAAGTACAGTACCATGAAGAAAAAATTCCCTAGTTAGAGGCACAAAGTGCCGACTTGACCAGATCAACATTGATTACACAGCTGTCGATGGGTACCTTTCCTATGTTCTGTACTGTATCATTAGTGTCTTCAGCTACGGGCAGCGTCACCTTGCCCCTCGGTCTCCTACTATTTGGGACGATTCGGAGCACGAGCAGTCCGTGTACATGGGAGCCCTCATGACGCCCTATATATATGCATATTATGTATTGCTTAGTGTGTGATGTTTATATATATATATTCGATCCCTAGAAGACATATGTACGCGTCCTTGTTTAATTATAGATATCTATTTTAAATGTCCTTGTTTAATTATATATATGCATGATCGATCTGAGCGCGCTTACAACAATTGATGTATATATATGTGATGAAATTTCGGAGTCAGAGAAAAAAAATATCTAAAGATAATATAATATATTGAAATGACTAACAATTTGGTGTAAATAATTATTATTTAAAATTAATTAATTATTATTTGAATTCAAGACTACTATTACTTATTTATTTATGTTTAACAAAATAATTTTTGGATTCAGAAAATAAAGATGTGCGACATCATATCTTAAAGGTTAACATGATTGACACCATACTATTGTGAGTAAAACAGAATTTGATTCTTGGAAGCTGAGAGTGAAGGAACCCAGAAGTTAAGCGTGCTGAGAGTGGAGTAGTCTGAGGATGGGTCACCTCCTGAGAAGTGTCAGTTCAGAGTGAAAGAAGAGTGATCATAACTAAAAAAAGTTGAGATTAAGGGAGAATGATTAGAGATAGAAAAATAGAGACTAAATGAAAAGAAAAATCAGAAAAAAAAATCGAGTCTCGGGTGGTATTACTGCCCGGGACTAAAGGTCCTGCCCCGAGGGCGCCCCAAGAGCTCCCCGTGGGCTGCCCTCTAGTCGCGGCTCGTGGGCCGGCGTGACAAAAGAGGGGGGCTCTCGTCCCGGATAAGTAGTCCCGGATGGCCATCCGGGACTAGAACCCCTTACGGCCCGGGATTAGAGGCTTGTTTTCTGATAGTGACTGTGGCAATGATTGGTTAAGAAGAAATATGGTATCTCTCATGGAATTCGGAGGGTTAACATGAGGCAACAGGACTCACCTGTGTGGAAAAATCTTATGAAAGTTAAACAGTGGTATCTTCAGGGGAGATTGATGATTGTTAATGGGGTGAAGAAACTGATTTCTAGCATGACCAGTGGTGTGGGGCAGTTCCTTTCTGTGACAGATTTCCTGATCTTTATGAAGTCTATACTCTCCAAGTATGCACTATTGTGGAAAGCTAAAATCACTCTGAAAATAAAAATTTGGTTATGGTTGATCTGGCATAACTCCATTGTCACAAAAGATAACATGAAAAAAAAAAAGGAATTGGAAAGGGGGTACTCCTGCAGCTTTTGTCATGTTTTTGAGTTTATCCACCATTTGTTCTTTTCTTGTCCTATGGCTATTTATATGTGGGGGGTTGTTTGCTCAGTTTTGGGTCTCTGAATAGCTTCCAACTTTACTCAATATTTTTGGTGGATTGCAAACTTCTTTCCTGCTAAAACCAATCTACGTATCGTTGGGATTGCTGCCTTTTGCTGGGCAATCTGGAAGACTAGGAATAAGCCTTATTTTGATAAGAAGTTCATCTCCTCTCCTGTGGAACTTATCTGTTATATGGATTCTTTCCTTCTTTATTGGGCAGGTCTCCAAACTGCAGATGGCAGGACTCATGTCAACGAAGGAGCCAGGATGATCCAGGATGTGGCCATGGGGAAACATGCTCGCAATCAAGTCAGGGCGCGCAGGACTGCTATTTTAGAAGCTGGTGATGATGAGGAGGTGGACATTGTTGGGTGATTCTACGTCTTACTGCTGTAGTTTGGATTTCTGCCTGCGTGCAGGTGATGTCTTTTGCTACTTCCTACCCTAAGTAGTTTCGAGACTGTCTGTTTTGGTTGAACTTCTCGCTATCGTTTGTGATTTTTGTAGCTGCTAGGGGGCTCTCCCCCTCCCTCTATGTGTATTTGTGGGCGGGGGGGGGGGGCTTCCTGTTTCCAAGTATTGTTGTGTTTTCACCCCACCCTCCCTTTTTTCTTCTTCTCCTTTTGTTTTGTAAAATAAGACCTCTGGTCTGTTGTCTCTCGATAGTGGAACCTAACTCCGTTGGTGTCGTTTTGAAAAAAAATTAAACAATTAGGTTGAGGCTGCTAGCCAAATTCCTTGACTGTCGACCGCCGCTACCACCCCTAGATCCCACCCGATCCCCAATCTTCTCCGACTGCGTCGCTGGCCGGAGTGCAGGAGGGAGAGGCGCGCGGAGCTCCACTGTAAATAGTAGGTTTAGATTGTGCAGTCTTGTGTGTGTTTCTTGGCTACGTTTTTTGCGTGTCGACGCGGCCCTGCCAGAGTTACTTCCTTCTTCAGAGTTAGTACTGGGTGGAGCAGACTGAGGCCCAGTTCTTTTGGTGCCTTCTCCGAGAAGCTGTCTTCCCCCCTTCCTGGAGAAGCCCTCCCCAAAATTTAGACAGGTTTCTGAAATAGTCTAGCCTAAACTAGTTTGGAAACTTGCCTAAATTTTGCGGGGGGGCGGCTTCTCCTGGAAGCTAGGGGTAGGGCAGCTTCTTGGAGAAGCCGCCAAAAAAACTGGGCCTGATGGGGCTCAGCAAATTCAGGTTCCATATTTTGGTAGGGGACAATAGCCCAATCATTTATCTCAGTTTCATCAGGCATGATAGGAGCATCCGTGCGTTGGATCATCAGGTTTGTCAAGCCAAGCTGTGCTGAGTGCAGCCATCCCAGTGTCGAGGAAACCAAAATCTTCCTCGGTGGCTTCAGAATCAGAGCTGGTGTAGTCAACAAGTTCCATACTGATATCAGACATGTCATCGAACAAGGTGTTTTCAGGGACAGAGCCATCAGACGGGTTCACCCGGAATCTGGTGCAGCCTCTGCAGAGAGGCAGCTGGTGGGATGAAAGCGTCGGCCATGACTGCATCCTCTGCTCCGTTCAAGTGCCATCACTGTTGAATATTAATGTTTCCTAGTTCATCATCCTGGGCAAGTGGACCAACTAAAGGATGTGGGTTTCCATTGTTAGGCGGCGCTGGGTCTTCCAGGTTCATGGTGATTGTCGGCGCCGGAGCAGCCGCTGCGTGCGCCGCAACCAGCAAGTACCAGGGAGAGTTTTGTGGTTGGATCCTTTCGGTGGCATTACCACTAAACGAAACACACGCGCGCGGAAAATGGCGATCCCACCCACCCTACCACGGCCCCGGTTTGTGATCTATCGCTGCCCAAGAATCTCCATGCATGGAGGCCATGCTCCATTGGGATTTTTCCCCGACAACAATTTGGCCGCCCTGGTACGACGTCGTTTCCGTTCCCCTCTGCACTTCTCTGCGTCCTCCCCGGTCGCTTCCTTGTGGCTACCTTCCGTTCTGCATCCTTCCCCCTCTCCGAGGAATCGGTAGGCCTTGCTCTCTAGTGCTGCTTGGGAGGTGAGCCCTCGAATTCCTAGAGACTGTAGGTTCCGATTCTCAGTGGCCTCCAACTCGGTTGGTCACTTCATTTACAGGCTTGAATCATGCATCTGGCTGGATTTTCATTGCTATTTCTCTATCTTCGAGATGACTACTCAGCGGCTCTTTCTGTACCTCAGTTGGTCGACTTCCCTTGGTCGTCCCAATTCCGGTAAGCAAAAAAGATAACCGAAGCCATCCAATGTCCGGGCGAAAATGGCAGTCATGTACTGTTCACACCCAATCTAGACTTCCTCCGATAATCAGTTGAACATGATCGTCATTCACAGCCTGCACAGTTGACTTTTGGAAGCCGGATCCTAGCGCCGGCTGCACAAAGAGTTGGGTCACACGCGTAGAAACTGTCGCAGAAAGAAAGAGTTCGCTGATCGTTTTGCTAGATTCATGAATACTGTACCCGCTGCTTGTCTTCTGCTCATATTCGTTCAGAGTGTACCCAGAAAATCAGATGCAAAACCTGCTATCAGTCGGGACACAGTAAACGTCAGTGCTCCTCCTCTGTCTCTGAGTAGAGTGCCTTGGAGAACTCTCTGAACTCGGCATTTTTCAGTCATGGCCAAGAAGGACCCGTTTCTGAACAGCCTAGCGACTCAACTGAGTGCACCAAATGTCTTGAGCCATGTCACCTAGCGCAAAAATGCTTTGGAAACTATCGCTGCAGTCTTTGTTGTAAAGAAGGACATCTTCAGAGATCATGCACCTCCCTATTTGCTTGTTACGCAAAATCTTAAACTTCCAATCCTGTGTCATTAACCGATTCTCCTACCATGGATGTCACCCCAGAACCATCTCTTATAAACAACAGCCCGTCCCTCCCAATCTCTTCACCAGCGCCTCCACCTGAACTTATAAACAACATGGCGAACTTCCCCCGAACCCTGTCCGTTTCCTCCCTGAGGACCTGATGGTGGATGACGGTCCTACCAATCGCCTCCTACGTGTCCATGTCTCAATCCCTGCTGAAGCTCCGTTGTACCATGGTGAATACGCCATCGCGGCCACGGAGAGGGAGATCGCGGATCCGCAGCGGTCGGCTCTGCTGGCCAACCTGATTCCCATGTTTTGGTGTGATCATAACATGGAGATTGTGAGTGCTCGTAGTTCCCCTTTTGGCATAGGCTTGTTTAGGTTTAGGACGGTTGTGATCAGAGATGCTATTGTAGATGGACATGGTTTCCAGGTGGATGAGAACACATTTGTCAGTTTTGTTAGGCATGATGAAGCACTGAACATGAGAGCGGCACTGATAGGACACGGGAGATGGCTGATGTTACTTTGATTCCACTTAGACTATCAGACAGAGTATACCCTTTAGGTTTTGATTGGTTGAGATGTATCCACCCTTCTTTTTATGATTTATTGGGATCTCGTATCATTGAAAATTGATCTTGAGAAATATCAATTTCAGTGAGGGCATATCTTAATTTCAGTTTTATTGAATTAAGTAGTGCAAACAAAATTTGAATTATAAGAATATAAATAAACTTGTTTTTATTGTAGAGATGGATCCCGTTGAAAACATAAATATGATTGAGTTGTTAGGGATGAACAAGTTAACTAAGGAAAGCGTCAATTATCCGGCACCTGATGGAGAATATTATCCGTTGGGATATTAGGATTACAAAGTTTATGTGACCATGCTAGCCTTGGTGAATTCTGAGCTTGGTGATTGTTACCCACACTATCGCCCCTTCCGTCTCATGGAAGCTTTAAAAGATCGGTTCTCTATGCAAGTTTGTCACAGTCGTCATAGGATTAATTTTGAACAATTAAGGTGCAACTCATGTGCCTTGGGCCATTGAGGAAGCACAAGGACAATTTCATAGGAGTACAACAGAGGCTTAATGACATTGGTTTTCCGATTCCTGAAAAGCAAGCAGTTCATACAGTCATCATGTCACTTCCATCTCATTACTTTGGATTTGTGGCTTGCTACAATCTTATGAAAGTGAAGAAGACAGTTGAAGAAGTCTTCCAGATGCTCATATCGACCAAGATGGATGTTTTCATTCACGCCATAATGACTGCGCCAAAAGGCAAAGACAAGTGGAAAGTTCACATGAGGTATAAGAGTTATACATGTTATTAACATTTTCTTGTCTCAAAGATTTTGGCATTAAATACTAAGAGCGAGAAGGAAAATAGGCAAGAGAGGTGGAAGGCGTAGGGGAACACGCATTAATGGCGCCACACCAGCTGCATCACCTACGAAGTCTAGAGTCAATAGAGAGGATCAACACTAGGACCTCGAAAAAAGTATTATTTTGAGTTCAATCATTTTTAATGAATATATTATGTTCGTCAAACTTGTTGAGTCAAAATTATAAAATATGTGTGGGAATTCCAAACTTGGGAGATCAAAGTTTACGATCTTTTTTATTGTGTTGTGTCAATTATTTTTATTATGAAGTGTTGAATGTTTTGATTCAAATTATTACTTAAGTTTGAGGAATAGTTTGATGGCTTGTTAAATAAATTGGAGATAAATCTTTTAGTGGATTTATCAATGTTGAGAGGTTGCTTCCAAAATATTTAATAAAGCCAAAATCCATAAAAGTGCTAGGCACTTGTGAATTTCGAAATTCACATAAGGGGTGGATGTTTTATCAATTGACTTAATTTCATTGAAGATTCAATATGAGAAGTTAATCATATTAATGAAGTGGAATAAAAATAATTGAAGTTTCAATATTTCATAAAAGTGGGTGGGAGTATTTTGAATTAAAAAAACCGAGATCAAAGAAATTTGATCGAAGTAGAAAGGACTTCATTGAAATTATAACATGGTTGACAAAGAAAGTTTTCTTAGTTAAAATTACTCATGATAACATTTGAAGACCCAAATTATTGTGACAATAAAATCTTTGTAAGAGAAGGATTTAAGCAATGTTAATAATTATCAAATGTATTTGTGTGAAAAAGTGATAGCGTGAAACAAAATAACTTTCAAACCCACAAAGAAAATTATTGTGTTTGTTAAAGTTGGAGAATTTTCATTAATTAACTTAGAGTTAATTTAATGATAATTTCATAGTAATCAATATTGATCATGTTTGAATAAGGGAAAAAATAGCGTGCTATGAGAAATAGCGGCACCCTCCTCTAAATGCTATGGAAGATATATCGTGATAATAGCGTGCTATATCAAAATAGCGTTTTGAAATAATTATCAAATATATCTCAAAATTTGAAGGATTTCAACAAGAATAAATGATGTAGTATAAAAATGTCATAACAATATATGTATAATCACAAAAAATTGTTCTCTAGGTTGTTAGATCCTAACCTCAACATCACACGGGGAAACAACACAGTATAAATTACTTATTTGGAATTATAAACCTAGCGATATCATCTTGACGATTGTTTTTTATCGCCATGAAAAACATGAATTTGGCAACCTTTTCTTTTTCCTAAGGTGGAAAACTCGGGCATTTGGACCAATAGCGTGAAAATAATAATAGCGTGCTATAACGTCACGCTGTTTTAGCATGAAATAGCATGCTATTTCGTGAATAGCACAATAGCGAGCAAAAGTGTTAAAATATAGCGTGGACCCTCCCGATATGCTATATTGTGCTATTAGCGCCGAAATAGCGTGCTATTTTTTTCCATGTGTTTGATGCATAATTGACTAAAGTGTTTTGCATAAGACCAATATTTTTGGTAGAAAAATTCCACTTTAAATTCAAATTTTTTACACATTGGACTAATGGGAAAAGTGTCTTCTCAAGATAGAGAGGTGGAAACTATATTAAGTTAAGTTTGAGAATCTTTGGAGAAAGGATTGAATGAAAGGGGCAACATGCAAATATTTAAAATTGATATCCTCGTACACGAATTTATGTATGAAATACATAAAGTTCAAACTTAATATTTGGCATAGGTCATGTGAGGGGTTTGATGTAATGTTCACTTCGTGATGTAGTCATCCAAATTCCAAGATAATGACCATGGTGTGCAAAACAAAACAAAACAAACAAGATAATAGTACTCATATATATATATATATATATATATATATATATATATATATATATATATATATATGATATTTTGAATTATCATATAGATCGATAAGAAGGTAGATATTTATGTTGACTTCAAGATTTAATCTTGAGAGTAAGTAGATGTAACATCCCAAGTATGAAAACAACCTTAGAATGCTTGCTCCTTGTTTAATTTCAGTTTGCATCATTCCATCATGAGCATTGCATTTGTTCTCACTTGTATTCCATTTGAAATTCAAACCAATTTTCAAAACTTGGTTCATACTTGGTATGTTCCAATGTTTTCAAAATAGTTTCCAAACAGCAACAATTCAATTGTTTCCAATAAACTTGAATTTTTCATATATTTAACTTGGTTAACTTTTCAATATTTCATTTGTTGCAAAATTCAATCAAATTCATTTAAATTTCAAACAGCAGCAAAATTTAAAATTTTGAAAAAAACAAAAGTTTGTACAACTGGGATTTTGCAATAAGGAACCTATAAAAAATTATCACAAAAATTTTTGAAACCCCAAAACCCTTTCTTTCTTCTCTTTACTTTTCTTCAAAAAAAAACAAGAAAAAGAAATAAAAAAATAAAAAAACAGGATGGGGGAGGCAGGCCAGGCCAGCCAGCTGGGCCGGCCCAGCCACCTATGACCCCAGCCCGCGCAGCCCGCGCGGCCTTTCTTCCTCCTCCGTACGGCGATGTCGTCACCCCTGACGACAGCAGCATCCACCACTGCACCTCCCTCCTCACCTGCTCCCCTCTCCCCTTTTTCTACTGAAAGAACATAGGTTCTAAATCCTGTTTTGAGTGTTTGATTACAACATATAGATGGACTAATGTGTTTTGCTAAGTGTACTCAGAAAACATAGTCCCGCAAATGTCTTACAAAGTTCAACAATAAGTGAGAAAATACTACGGGAAAATACAATGAAGAGTTGAAAAGAAACGGCGAAAAGAAAGGAGAAAAGGAAGAAATGTGCAGGGTGGCCGGCCTCCAGGCCGGGTCGGCTGCGCCACGCCGGCCTCCCCCTGCGCCCACGCCGGCCCCAGGCCGGCCCCCAGGCCGGGGTGGGTTCTGGCCCGGCCCTGGCTGCCCCCAGGCCGGCCAGGCCGGCCCCCAGGCCGGGGTGGGTCGCAGGAAAGGCCTCCCCCCCTAAAAACGGCCATATTTCGACAAGACTATATATACGGGGTCTTCACCTACCTTTGCTCTTTGTCAATCCCACTCACTCTCTCTCTCACCACCATTGATTGACCAAGCTCAAGCTCAAGAACAAGATCTCTACAAATCCCCAACCAAAGCTCGTGATACTTTGGGATTTGAAGGAGACACCCCCGATCTACAACTCCACCGAGCCGATTAGAAATCCACCCACTCATCCCATAGGGATCTTGTCATTCTTAGTTCATTGGAGCTAGGAATCTTGTTGCTCTTAGTTCATCGGAGCTCGGAGCCTTGTTGATATCCCCGGTGCTTTTGTGCCCGTGGATCTTGCTTCTCGGAGTCTTGGCGGCTCTTGGGATTTGGTGAGGACCCTCCAATCTTGTGGAGTGTGCCTCATCCTTGTAAAGGTTCTAGTTGTCAACCTCAACGGCAACATAGTGATTCGAGTCTATCCACATCGGTGGAAGATCTCGAAGGAGATCGGTGTGGCATTTGAGGCCTACTCGGTGTTCCACTTTGGTGGCACCGCACCGCTCCAACGGAGATTAGCTTCCATTGGGAAGTGAACTTCGGGATAAATCTCCGCGTCATTGTGTTCGGTTATCCCTCAACTTATCTTTACTTGTTGCTACTAGCTTAGTCATATTGTTCACCTTGTGCTAGTCGTAATTGCTCAACATATAGGATTGTCCATCTAGTTGCATACTCTAGATAATCTATATTTGAGCTTTGCCTTGTTAACTTGAAAAAGAAGTTAAAATTTGTAGTTAACCTATTCACCCCCCCCTCTAGTTAACCTCTCGATCTTTCAATTGGTATCAGAGCCTCGTCTCTTTATAAAAGGCTTTACCGCCTAAAGAGGAGGTGAGGATGGCCGATGATCCCGTCACCATGGATGGGATTCAAAAGCTAATCCAAGCTATGATTGATTCTTCCGAGAAGAAGATGGAGGGACTGATAAAAGAATTGACATCTCCATCTAAGCAACCTAGTGAAAAGATTATCTTAGATGAAAATGGAAACCCCTTGCCAACTAAAGAAGGAAGTGATACAACTTCACCTTTAAATAATGGTGCACCATCAAATGGTAGTGGTGGCAATTCTTTTGGCTATGCATACAACAATGCTCCTAATGTTCAACATCCGCATGTCTCTCATCTTGGTCCACCTCCTTTGGTGGATCGGCATCGTTTTACTAATTGGAAAGCTTCCATGAAGTCTTACATGTGCAGCTCTTCAATGCAAATATGGAGAATTGTTGAAAAGGGATATGAGCCAAAGGATCCCGCTAATCTAACCTCAAGTGACATCATTGATGAGCAACTCAACGCTCATGCCTTGCACATGTTGGAAAGGGCAATGGAGAAGGAAGGAGTTGAGCACATCCGGTCCTTCACAAGTGCAAAGAAAGCTTATGATGGTCTTGTTGATATGTTTGACGGCAATGTCAACCTCCAAAGGTCCAAGAGGTCAATCATTCAAAGAAAAGTTGAACACTTTCATTTGGGCGACGGAGAGAACATAGAAGACATGTTTAGAAGACTCAAGGCTCTTGTTAATGATATGAGAGATGGTGGATTCACGGATTGCACGGAGAATTGGGTCAAGGAGAAATTCCTTCTCACCTTGATGCCATATAATGAAAACATGGTGATGAATGTACAAGCAAGGGCCGACTATTTGGACCTATCCCCCAATGATGTCCTAGGTCTTTTTATCACTCTCAAGGTCATGAAACAAACCTCCGATGATGTCATGGCCCGTGTGAACGGAGCAAAGAAAGCATCTCTTGCCTTGAAGGCCAAGGTCATTCCCCATGAAGATAATGACTCGAGTGATGATGGTGCTTCTATGCATGAGTCTCCGAGAGAGAAATGAGGACATCACATGATGAATGCTTAGCTCTTGCTCAACACAAGTGGTGGAAGAAAGGAGACTTTAGATCCAATGCCACCAAGAACAAAGGAAAGGAATCCTCTAGCACGAAGAAAGCAAGAACTTGCTTCAATTGTGGAGATTCCGAGCACTTCGTTGCCGAGTGTCCCTTCAAGAGTAGAATTGAGAATGGAGGAAGACTTATCAAGAAATCCACCTTCATTCCCAAGTCCAAGAACTTCATCAAGAGAGGCCCTCCTAGGGCAATGATTGCTAACGAAGTCGAGTACACATCCGGTGGTGAAGAGGATGATGGTGAAGGCGAACAAGTAGGTATGGCGGCCATGGCTAGGGCGTCATACCTCCTAACTTAAGCTCTCTCTTCTCCAACCCAAATGACAACAAGGGCCCCTCGATTCACAAGTGCTTCATGGCCAAGGTGTACCCGCAAAGGTGACTCCTACACTTAAACTTGCTAACTCCTCTATTCCTTCACTACTAAATTGTGTCGAGGAAGATCCCTTGACAAACTTTGTTGAAACACTAGAAGGAGAAACTAAATCCATTTTTGTCTCTCATGGATCAATTAAGTGAGGCACATGGCCTCATTGATGAACATGAGGAGAGAATAATGTTGCTTGAAAAGTTTGCTCGTGATGATGCTAATAAAATTGAGGAGCTTGAGAAAGCTCTAGATGAATCACATTGTCTTAAAGAAAGCATTGAAGAAACCTTTGCAATTGACATAGCTAAAGTTAAACTTGATTGTCAACATGCTTTTGCTAAGGTAACGGAATTCATGAGTTTAAATGATGCAACTAACCAAGGGTATAATGAACTCATTAAGGATTTTGATAAGCTTAAAATTGATCATCGTACTATCTCAAATGAGCTCAAAACCTTAAAAGGAGTTAGAATTATGAATGAAAACTCTTGTGCTACTAACCCTTTGTGTGTCAAGGCAACTCTCATTGAGGAGAACAATAGGTTGAAGGCACAACTCAACAAGGGCCTCGCCACATGCATCCAAGGCCAAAAGAACCTCAATGATCTTTTGATAATCATAAAGAGTTGTTGGTAAAGAAGGTCTTGGTTTTGGTTCCTCATCGGAGGTGGCCTACAAGAAGAAGTCAACTCCCTCCACTAACTCTATTGTTTTGTGAAGGAGGGGGAGTTGGCTAATGAGGAAGATGAGTTTGATGTTATTGCTAAAAGTATTGTTTCTAGGAACACTACTTCTCACAACAACTTTGCGGGAAAGTATAACCCATCCTATGTGCTTCTAAAATCTACTAATGGTCATGTTTATGCAAAGTATGTAGGCACCTCATATGGTGATGATTACAAGCATGCTATTTGGGTTCCCAAGACCCTTGTGACTAACAAAAAAGGACCCATCCAAAAATGGGTACCTAAGACAAGAAGTTGATTTATTGTAGGGTTGCATTTCCGGTGGAACATCATGGATGATTGATAGCGGTTTGTTCCGCACACATGACCGGAAGCAAAGAAGTATTAGAAGACTTGAAACTCCAACTTCTCAAGTTTGCTCATGTAACTATTGGTGATCGCTCACAACTTAAGGTATTGGGACATGGCAAGGTGGTCATTTCTCCGGATTCATCCATTGAGAAAGTCCTCCTTGTTGAGTCCCTTGGCTATAATCTTCTTTCCGTCTTGCAACTTTGTGAATGCAATTTTACATGCGTATTTGGGCGTCACCATGTGCTTGTCCTTCACACTATTTCTCTTAAAGTAGCCTTTGTTGGATTTGTGGAAAACGGTATGTATGTAGTGGATTTCTCGAAAGAAACTACACATATTGCCACATGTCTAATGGCTAAATCCGACGTGGGGTGGCTTTGGCATCGTCGCCTAGGCCATGTCGGTATGAGAAATCTACAAACTCTTGTGAAGGGTGAGCACGTGGTAGGACTAACAAGTGTGAATTTTCCAAAGATCGTCCTTGTAGCTCTTGTATTGCCGGAAAGATGCATGAGAAGAATCATCCCAAAACATCTATCATCGCCACAACAAGACCTTTTGAGCGCATTCACATGGACCTATTTGGTCCTCCCACATATGATAGTCTTGGTGGCAAGAAGTTTGTTTGGTTATTGTTGATGATTATACAAGATACACTTGGGTTTTCTATATCAAGAAGAAGAGTGAAACTCAAGAAAGATTCATTACTTGGGCTACCGAAGTGCAACGCCAATATGACACCAAGATATTATCCATTAGAAGTGACAATGGTTCCGAGTTCAAGAACTACACCATGGATGAATTCTTGGGAAATGAGGGGATAAGACATCAATATTCCGCCGCGTACACCCCTCAACAAAATGGTGTTGCGGAAAGGAAGAATCGCACACTTATTGATATGGCAAGAACTATGATGGCCGAGTTCAAATCCCCATATAACTTTTGGGCCGAAGCTATCAACACCGCTTGTCATCTAACCGACTCTTCCTTCGTCCGATGATTGGCATGACTCCATATGAGCTTCTCACCGGTAACAAACCCAATCTCTCATATCTTCGAGTTTTTGGGTGCAAATGCCAAGTATACATAAAGGAACTAGATTGTCTAAATTCGATGCTAGAACATTTGAAGGTATTTTTGTTGGTTATGCCACGAACTCACACACTTATAGAGTCTACAACATATCCACCGGGTGTTTGAAGAATCTATGAATGTGGAATTTCATGAGGATAATGGCTCCCAAGTGGAGCAAATTGATTGTGATGATGTAGGTGATGAACCATCCTCCATAGCCATAGGAAGAATGGGTGTAGGTCCACTTATACCCATTGAGGGACACCTTGTGGCAAATGAAGATGGAACTAGCTCTACGCAAGTGGAGCCCTCTACATCAACCATCAATCAAATGGTAAACCAAGAACAAGAAGAAGATCTTAATGTGGATATCTCTCATCAAGAAAGTGATCAAGATCCACCCAATGATAATGGTGGAAGTGGTCTTGGTGATACTTCTCCAAGAACTCCAATAAGGGTGGACAATGGTCTTGATGAAGGAAATGATGAGGATGTCCCACCAATGAACATCCCGATGATGCTCTAGTTCGTATCAAGTCTCGTCAAGCATCAAGATTGCAACAAAAGTCACTATATCAAAAGAATATAATTGGTGGCTTGGGAAGAAGTGTCTCCACTCGTGGACAAGTGCTCAAGTTTTGTGGCATTCATTCATATGTCTCTCATGTTGAACCCATCAAAGTATATGATGCTCTTGAAGATGAAGATTGGTTCAAGCTATGCATGAAGAGCTCCATAATTTTGAAAGGAACAAAGTATGGTCTCTAGTGGAAAGACCCAAGGATCACAATATCATTGGAACTAAATGGGTGTTCAAGAACAAGCAAGATTCTCATGGGCAAGTGATTCGCAACAAAGCACGATTGGTTGCTCAAGGCTACTCTCAAGTCGAAGGACTTGACTACGGTGAAACTTTCGCTCCCGTAGCTAGGCTTGAATCCATTCGTATATTACTTGCACTTGCCACTAGTCATAACTTCATCTTGCATCAAATGGATGTTAAAAGTGCCTTTCTAAATGGACCTTTAAATGAAATGGTATATGTTAAACAACCTCCGGGATTCGAAGATCCCAAGTATCCTAACCATGTCTACTACCTCCACAAGGCTTTGTATGGCCTCAAACAAGCCCCACGTGCTTGGTATGATCACTTAAAGGAGTTCTTAGTAGACCGTGGTTTCGTGCTTGGGGTAATTGATCCCACACTCTTTACCAAAAGTGTAGATGGACATTTCTTTGTATGCCAAGTATATGTTGATGATATTATATTTGGATCATCTAACGTGAGTTTTGTAGATCAATTTGCCAAACTAATGACAAGTGAATTTGAGATGTCTATGATGGGAGAATTAAAGTTCTTTCTAGGTTTTGAGATCAAGCAATATCATGAAGGGACTTTTATTTGTCAAGCCAAATATATTCAAGACATGCTCAAGAAATTCGATATGACTAATGCCAAACCATTACCTTATCCAATGCCAACTACCACAAATCTCTCCTTGGATCATGAAGGTATACCGGTAGATCCCAAACTTTATAGATCCATTATTGGATCTTTGCTTTACCTTTGTGCATCTAGACCGGATATTATGTTTAGTGTGGGTTTGTGTGCGAGATTTCAATCTAACCCCAAGGAAAGCCATATGATTGCGGTCAAGAGAATTCTTAGGTACTTGGTTGACACTCCAACTCATGGTCTTTGGTATCCATCAAACACAACTTTTGATCTTGTGGGATACTCGGATGCGGATTGGGGAGGTGACAAAGTGGATAAAATCAACCTCGGGTGCTTGCCAATTTCTTGGTAGGTCTCTCGTGTGTTGGTCTTCCAAGAAACAAAATTGTATTGCCACCTCCTCCACGGAAGCGGAGTATATTTCCGCCGCAAGTTGTTGTTCTCAACTCTTATGGATGAGGCAATGTCTTAAGGATTTTGGAATTAAGATTAAGACTATGCCTCTTTTATGATAATGAGAGTGCCATTAAAATTGGTCACAATCCGGTACTTCATGGCAAGACCAAGCATATTGAGATTCGGTATCATTTTATTCGGGATCATGTGGCCAATGGTGATATCTCACTCTCCTATGTCAACACTAAAGATCAACTTGCCGACATCCTTACCAAGCCTCTAGATGTGAAGATTCAAGGAATTAAGGAGTGAGCTCAACATCATATGTGCAAGCAATTTTAGTTGATTGGAAATCTCGCATACACACCTCTACTAGACTCTTATTTGGATTTAGATGCACGCATAGACATAGGGGGAGTGTAGCTCAATCAATGAGCCAACACTACCTCTATTAGCATAAATAAACAAATCATGCCTAAATGATCATTTTTAAATGACATCATGTGCTTAAATGATGAGTCTCGACAATGCACCCAAGATATATCTTCGCGGTGTCATATCGAACATACTCATACATGGTGGCTACGGCCACCGCCCATTTCTCCATCCAACATTTGGGTTCGAGTGTTCAATCAATTGCTTCTCTCTTTGAGTTCATATTTCATTTGTATTCAATGTTGCTCCTTTGGTTTTCTTGTTTTTCCCATTGGATACAAATGGGAACATCTTATGCATGTCATCATTCTCATATCATCCGTGCACATGGTCAAATAAAAATGCTCTACGAAACAATTTCAAGAAAATGTTGTTAGATTATATTTCATGAAATCTTTTTTGAATTGTAATATTGCTCACTTGTTTGTGTGTTGTGGTTGATAAGTCGGGTAGGTTAATCGTTTTCTTTGTGTGTGAAACAAAAAAAAAACAACAAACACACACTGTCCTTACTAACAAAAAATTAGAATAGACCAATCAAACTTGCCAAACAAAAAAAAAAAAAACAAAATTTTTTTGCCAGCCTCCCACCCCGGCCTCCCCACAAGCCGTGCCGGCCCCAGGCCGGCCCTTAGGCCGGGCCGTTCGGGTGCCTGGCCGGCCTCGTGCCCGGCCTCCCGCCCCCCCGCGCCGGCCCCAGGCCGGCCGCCCCGCCCCCCCCCCCCATCGCCGAGCCGGCCAGGCCGGCATGCCACCCGGCCCCAGGCCGGGGTGGGGCGATGCCCCCCCTCCAACCCCACGCCCCCACGCTCCCCTGCTCCCCCAACCGCACCAACCCCCCCCCCACACTTCTTCTCCTCCCTCATCTCCATTAGAGCCCCTAGGAGCTCTCTCCCCCCCCCCTCCCCCCCACCTCCCTAGCCCATCCCCTCCACCCAAAATCACGGATCCGGAAGCCCTCGGCCTTCTCCTCCCTCTCCTCCACACGGTTTTCTCACTCACCCCTTATTGGAGGAGATCGGGACACTTGATTTCCTAGTCCTTTTTTGGTTGACCATGGCTTCGAACTCGGGTAATTTTTCTATGGGCTACTCTATGTGTTATGTATTTCATATCCTAGGATTCATATGCTAGGGTTCATCCTAGGGTTCATACCACTAGGTTCTCTCATGCTTTGTTCATCACATGTATCCCATCTATTTCGAATGATATGCCATGATCCTCATACTCGATTACCCTTATGATTATGCCATACCACTAGGGTTCATACTATGTTTTTTTTTTCATGACATATGTGCCACATACTCTTATGATTATGCCATGTTGATGCTCACCTAGCCCTCAATATCATGCCTATGACCATGAATATATATTCAACAATTTCCATTACTTGATTCAATTGTTCTATCATTAAGACCTAATGTGTATGACATCCCTTAATTTTTTTTACATTCTCGTGGTTGCTTGTATGCTAACATACCAAATATTTGTTTCACATCAACCACTAATATCCACATAATATGATCATATGCAAACACTTTTGGGCTAGTACTTCGTTTACCATGTCATTGACCCATAGTTTCATGATTTAAATTTTTTTGTTGTTTCACTCACCTAAAACAAACGACCATGTGCACTCATTTTCATATTCCATCTCTATGCATCATATATTTCAGGTGACTCTCCTCCCCATGAGGATACCTCTCGCCCTCTCCGTCCTCGTGTCCCTCGCAAGAAGAGTGCTCAAACTGTTGCTGGCTCTACTCCCTCACGGAGATCCACTCTCCCTGTCAATCCTAAGGAGCCCGTGATCAAAAACTGGGGTGCTCTCAGTGCAGCTGATTTGAGGAAGCACGGCTCAACTTTAATCCGTATGAGTTTGGTGAACGCACGTGCTCTGATGCTCGGTTTTATTGCAAGATGCATCAAGTCATGTATGAATTCATTCTTGGCAAGCTACAGCACAGTCACGTGGATCATCACTACTTTGATATTGAGTATGCTCGCAACAAATGGCCTGAGGTAATGACCATCATGGATTTTCACAACCTCACTCCTCTCATGGGTGACACACTTGCCCATCCATACTCTCCAGACTTGCTCAGGGAGTTCTACTCCACAGTTCACTTCGCATCTGGTGGTCCAACGCGTCTCCCGTACCTTGATATGGATGAGTGGTGGCATCCAATGTGAGGCTACTATGGACGAGTTTGGTGCTATCTTGGGTCTCCCTGACTATCACTTTGACCATTTTTATTGGTTCCGTATTCATGGGGAGCCCAGCAAGCTTATGAGGGCCAAGGATGGGATTCGTCACTGCTATCCTGACGGTACCAGTTCCTCGCATATTCCCAAGATCAAGTTCTTCTCTGAGCATTGGTACATGATACATGCCATTCTTCGCAACACCATCGCCGCAAAATTCGGTGAGAAGGGCGAGGTCCGTAAGTGGATGATAAATCTTCTCTTCCACATTGAGCCTCAGATGCAGTCAAAGAAGCAACTCGATGTATTGGACTATATGTGGCAGGAGATGCAAACTGTTGTTAAGGAGAAGAGAGTCCCCATCTATGGCTCTTACATTCAGCGTCAGATTGAATCCCGCGTCCCGAAGGTCTCCTCAACAATTATGCCAAAGTGACTCCGAAGAAGAATATTCTTATGTATGATACTCCTATTGAGACTGCTCATGAGCCAAGGCCGAAGCGCACCCGCACTGAGTCAGTTTCTCGCCGTTCTCCTTCACCTTCTCCTGCACCTGAGACATTTAATCTTAAGAAGATTCTTCAGAAGATGAATTGTTTCTTCATTGATAAGCAACATCAAGATTATGAGGCTTATCGCAAAGGGAAGGCATCTAGTCGCCGTCAGCGCGCCATCCAGACTGCTCTCCAGATTCCTCTTAGTCCTCCTAGCTCCGCCGAGATTTCCGAGGAGAAGTGGATGTCTCAGCATCATATTGGTGTGGAGATGATGTGAGCTCTCTTGGCTCTTTTGCGGAGGCGTACACCACAGCTGGCGCTAGCTCGAGTCAGGCTCCTCCAGAAGACGTTCATGAGGATGAAGATGAGGAGGAGATGGGCGACGAGTGATTGCATTGCATTTTTCTCCCTTTTTGGTGTATGATGCCAAGGGGGAGAACCACTCACGCATTGCATTGCATCACATGCATTCATTTGCGTCTTATCGTTGTGATTTGCTTTCTAGTTCAAACTATTTGTGCTTTGAGAACCTTGTGTTATTGTAAGACTATGTTCTTAATTATCTATCGTACTCTCTATTATGTGTGTGACAATGGTTATTGAAGATCATAGCAAGATTATCAAGATATTTCCTCCACTCACTATTATCAATATATTGAAGCCATATTGAGTGAAGGTATTATTCATAAGAAGAGTGCTATGGTAAGATCTTGAAAGAAATAAACATTATTATTCATACATGTGTATCTTCAATGTTAAAAATCATGGATGAACTAAATCTCTTGCACTTCACATAAATATGGTATAGTCTCATCATCATCATGATTATAAAATGTACATGTCAATTGGTATATGCACACAAATAGGGGGAGTACGAATACATGTTATTTATCTCACAAATAGTCATGAAATATTATCTATTATCGTATGTTGTCATCAAACATCAAAAAGGGGGAGATTGAAAGAACATAGGTTCTAAATCCTGTTTTGAGTGTTTGATTACAACATATAGATGGACTAATGTGTTTTGCTAAGTGTACTCAGAAAACATAGTCCCGCAAATGTCTTACAAAGTTCAACAATAAGTGAGAAAATACTACGGGAAAATACAATGAAGAGTTGAAAAGAAACGGCGAAAAGAAAGGAGAAAAGGAAGAAATGTGCAGGGTGGCCGGCCTCCAGGCCGGGTCGGCTGCGCCACGCCGGCCTCCCCCTGCGCCCACGCCGGCCCCAGGCCGGCCCCCAGGCCGGGGTGGGTTCTGGCCCGGCCCTGCTGCCCCCAGGCCGGCCAGGCCGGCCCCCAGGCCGGGGTGGGTCGCAGGAAAGGCCTCCCCCCCTAAAAACGGCCATATTTCGACAAGACTATATACGGGGTCTTCACCTACCTTTGCTCTTTGTCAATCCCACTCACTCTCTCTCTCACCACCATTGATTGACCAAGCTCAAGCTCAAGAACAAGATCTCTACAAATCCCCAACCAAAGCTCGTGATACTTTGGGATTTGAAGGAGACACCCCGATCTACAACTCCACCGAGCCGATTAGAAATCCACCCACTCATCCCATAGGGATCTTGTCATTCTTAGTTCATTGGAGCTAGGAATCTTGTTGCTCTTAGTTCATCGGAGCTCGGAGCCTTGTTGATATCCCCGGTGCTTTTGTGCCCGTGGATCTTGCTTCTCGGAGTCTTGGCGGCTCTTGGGATTTGGTGAGGACCCTCCAATCTTGTGGAGTGTGCCTCATCCTTGTAAAGGTTCTAGTTGTCAACCTCAACGGCAACATAGTGATTCGAGTCTATCCACATCGGTGGAAGATCTCGAAGGAGATACGGTGTGGCATTTGAGGCCTACTCGGTGTTCCACTTTGGTGGCACCGCACCGCTCCAACGGAGATTAGCTTCCATTGGGAAGTGAACTTCGGGATAAATCTCCGCGTCATTGTGTTCGGTTATCCCTCAACTTATCTTTACTTGTTGCTACTAGCTTAGTCATATTGTTCACCTTGTGCTAGTCGTAATTGCTCAACATATAGGATTGTCCATCTAGTTGCATACTCTAGATAATCTATATTTGAGCTTTGCCTTGTTAACTTGAAAAAGAAGTTAAAATTTGTAGTTAACCTATTCACCCCCCCCTCTAGTTAACCTCTCGATCTTTCATCTACTCCCCGAGACCCACAAACCCTAGCCAGTGCCTCCCTCTTCCTCCCTGCCGCCGCCATTCTTTTTCTCCCTCCTGTATTCCCTTCCTTCCACTGCCTTTTCCTTCTGAAATTTTTCCTGAATTTCCTGTAAGCCGCCATGGCCGAGAGTTGGAGGTGGAGCAGCGGCGTCCGTGGTCGTTGACGAGGCCCCTCCTCGGCAGGGATGGAACCATGAGGGTTCCATCTTCGATTTTGTTGAAGGAGGCGCGATCGGAGAGGCGCTGCAGCGGCGACGCCATCGACTCCTCCCCGGCGACCTCCTGTCTCCGTCGTCGCCGTCACCGAGCCCTCTCTTCTTCCTCTACTTCCCGGTGAGCACCCCCCTTCCTCCCTCTGTTCCCTCCTGTTACCCGCACGCACACCCTGCACCTCCCTGTACTCGACCACGCACACGGCAGTGGCTGCAGCGCGGCTCGTCGCCGGCGTCTCCCCTGTTCCCTGAAAGTTCAGTTAACTGAACTTTCAGTTTCAGTTAACGACCGAGACCTCACCTCAAAACCCCCTCGCCCTCTTCCCTAGCACGATCCAGCAGCCCAGCCCAGTGGCCACAGGCCCGTGCGCGCAAGCCCACGTCGCGAGTTCGATCCCCCCGCGCGCGGATTAAACCCTAACTTTTTCCCCCGCGCGCTGACAGGTGGGACCCCCCTGTCAGCGACCCTGGCAGCCACGCGCGCGCACACCCGTTGCCCCGCAGGCGCCAGCTGGGCGCTGGCCCACTGGCCAGTGACCCAGGGCTGTTTTTCCTCGCGTAACAAAAGTCCCTGGACTTTTCTGTAGTTTCTGTTTTCGTGAATAGGTCCCTGTAATCTTTCCAAGTTTCTGAAAACCACAGAAAGGTCCCTAGAATTCAAATTCAAATATCTTTTGCAATACAAATCCAAATTCAGTAAATAAAATATGTTTTCCATTCAAAATTTCCTGAACTTTTCAAATATGCTACCTGTTTACTATTTTGAACAATTAAAAATTATAGTATTTTCTGTACCTTATTTAATTCATTTGAAATTGTTTAAATCATAACTACTTCAAATTAAATCCAAATTTAATTTGTAATATATGTTTTCAAACCAGAAAAATATAATCTTTTCAAATATGAATTTTATTTAATGTTTGGAACAAATAAAATTCAACCAATTTAAGTACTTGAATTAAATTCATTTAAATCTTGTTTAAACTTGTTTAATTCATAATTAATTCATTTTAATCTCAAATTCAGAAAGTAATACATGTTTTCCAATCAGAATTAAATGCCCTATCCGAATATGCAACAATAATAATGTTTTGAGAAACTAAATTTTGCACTAAATTCAGTACTGATTTTTATTCAAATAAAATGCCAAAAGCCATAATTAAATATTTACAACTCCAAATTTGGCAAATAAAATATCTAGTTGAAGCTAAATTCATTTCCTAGCTGTGTCTAACATCTCTCATGCATTTAACTCACTTTAACAAAATGTTTAATAGTAACTCATTAAACCCCAATTAATGCACATGGGCTTTACCATCTGCAATTCAATTGCCTATGGGTCCATCTAAAATTGGTTATATTGTCCCTAGTTTATTTTTGATGCACCAATTAAAATGACATGCATCATCCCATGTTTGTGCATTATGCCATGTTATTGATTGTTCGTCTCTCTTCGTTGTTTGTTTGCTTCTTCCCGAATAGACGACGACGTTGAGACAGACGAGGTTTACGACACTACTTCAGAGGAGTTAGCCCAGTACCAGGCTACTGAGTTTGCAGGCAAGTATTCACTCACCTGAACCATTGTGTCCTTTCCACACTTGATACCGATACTTTCCGTTGTCTAATCTGCTAGCCTTAAGATTCGTTGCTTGTGTTCCGATCCTATCACATGTTATCCTGTAACCCTGATATAGCCTATCCTCCACACCTATAACCCTGTTGCTCGTTGCCTGTGTCTTACTAGCATGCTTAGGGTTGTTGTGCTCGAGTCTGATGTACGTTATTTCTTTTACCATATTTATTATGTTCTGGGGGCTCGATATTTAAACAACAACCTGTTAATGTTTGAGGTAATGCTATTTTGATGATAAGGCACCGGCAGGAGGCCGGGTATGGTTTTGAGGCCTGCTAGTGTCGAACCCAGGAAAAGTTCTTGTCCTCTGGATCCATGTTGAGCGCGCTAACCGCATGTGGGAAGCGTGTATGGGCGCCCCCCGCAACTCTGATTCGATTCGCATCTCGTCCAAATCGCCACACTTGGTTTGGGCTTTCCATTTGATGCACGCATATGCAGGTACGAACTCTTGGCGCCTGGGTGGAACTTTTGTAGTCGGCATTTAGGGCGGCGTGGTCTTCCAGTGCTATGAGGGTCCCCCTTTTCTTCGTGGGGGCTCGATTAGCCGTGCACGCACAGCACGTGGTTCTTTGGGCTTGATGCGAAGAAGAGTTGGGTTGTGTTGAGTGCCTCGCTTGGTGGGTTTGATCCCTGTCTGGCGGGATATTCTTACGTGTACGGCCAAATTGGTGCACCCCTGCACGGTTAAATCTTCTCGAGAAGCCGTGTTGTCCGCGGTTATGGATGACTTGGTGATAGGGCTGGCTAACAAGGATTAGACAACTTACACCTAATTAATAATAATTTGACTTGTAACAGGCTTATTGACACAATAACTTGAACCTTCATTAATCCAACTGTGTGGGTTATCCTCGGAATGCTTCTTTGGATAAGGGGCGAGATCCAGGATGGGTTTGTTTGAGGTTAGTGGTAGTTGGTTCCGATGCGCTATCTTATCTCTTTCTTTTAGCCGGATGTTGTAGCGTGTCTCTGTAGTTGGTTAGGGCAGCCCGCTGCCGCACCTTTGTATCACCTATCTTCCGTTGAACCCAAAGCATCTGTACTTGGTGTAGTCGGGTACCCTTTGGTATCTTGTGCGTCTTGCTTGCTAGTACTCGTCTGTACTGACCCCTTTGGGGCTGCGTGTTCTGCAGACTACGTTTCCGAGGATCCCCATGGTGGCTACTACGTGGAGTATGACGAGGCTGCTGATGAGTAGATAGCGGACCCGGGCAGGATCCGAGACTTCGTGGATGGGCTCCGTTCTTTCGTTTCCGGCCTCTTAGGCCTATTTGGATTTTGTCTGTACTCAGGCACGTTGTTTTCTTCCGCTGTGATGTAATGATGACTTGTTGGGACATGTGTCCTCTGCATGACTGTATTTGCTATCTCTGCTCTAGTGAGAGCTTTTGCCACTTATTTCTATTTCTTTGTGTCTTAGAGATTTGTTGTGATATCACTTGTTCAAATGCCGTTGACGTACCATGTGTGTATGTTATGAAGTACGTCAATGGAAGTATTCGGATTCCTATTGGATGGTTTCACAGACGATGAATAGTAGAGGGTGGTCGTCACACGTTTACGTGTTGGCCTACTCATATTGAGATGCGGGTGCGGGTAGGCCCCGTAAGCCATTTATCTACTGTTTAGCGGGCTGTGTGTATCCTCTAGAAGTCCGGGTGCGACAAATGGTATCAGAGCCTGTCTGCCTGTAGGACCCCTTTTACTGGTCGCAGTTGAGTCTAGAAATTATTTTGTAGCTATATAGGAAAAAATGAAACGTGAGAGTAGGAATTATGTTCTTTTATTTCTTTCCCCACCCACCCTCCATTTTCTGGTAAGGAAGTGCAACATTGTTTTCTCTTCTCATCTAAACTTTCAAGTTAGGATTTCACGTATCCTGGTTTCTCTAGGATGGTTATATCTACTAGACCATAGGAATGGAGGTGGTTGTGACATGATTTATCATGTTGCCTACTCACGATTGAGAATGGAGGCACATAAGCCCCGGAAGGAGATCCTCTATTCCTTAAGCAGTAGATATTGATCCTTTAGAAGCCCGGATGGGTTTTCCGTAGTACCTCAGGAGTGTTTTGGTCTCGTGTTTTCCCAAATGTTGCTTCGATATCCTGTTCTTCTCAAGATCCTTTTCGTCCGTTGGAACCTTGTTGTTGCTTGCCACTTCAGTTTTTCTACCGGCGTCTAATCAAAGCTTCCCCGATCATCTGCAGATGGATCTCAGGTTCTACCCGCAGGTGGTTCGTATGACTCGTTGCGAGAGCACTGCCGGTTATCCGGAGATGCTGAGAGACATGGTCACTTTTCTGGGATTCCGTTGGGCACCAGAGTCCCAGGTCTACGAGCAGCAGCGAGAGTTTGAGCAGACCTACTACCAGGCTATCGTCTACATTCTGTCAGATGATGGCATGAGCGTAGTCCACCGCTACGAGGCAGTGGGTTCCACAGTGGATATGGCTGTGCAGCAGGCAGCTTATGTGATCATCACCGTCCTTCGTGCTGACTACTGGGGATTTGACGATTCTATCTATCGCCACATCCCCGTGGTTACATCACTTCGGAGGGAGCTCACTTCACTCTCTACGACAACTTGGATGTTTACGAGCATGATAACTCCAGGCTGCAGACCACCGCTCAGTTTGTGAGACACAGTGACGCAGTTGCCCGCACACTATCTCAGGAGTTGGCTTCAGTCAGAGAGCAGTTTTACCTTGCTTTGACTCGTCTGGCGACTTACACCACAGACTTTGTTGGAGACGAGCGCTTTGCACGTTTCGATCAGCCAGTGGGGCGTTGTCTGCCAGATGCTGGAGGTTACGAGCCAATCAGAGGTCCACTCCTTAACCTTGGTGCTGGTTACACTGGGATTCCCCGCTTTGGAGCACAGGGAGTCGACGCTATGTACTTCACCACGCCTAGAGTCGGTCTCAGACCACGTCAGATCTACGTGGATCGTCGTTCCACCTACTTTCGTGGGCGTGCTCCTCACCGTATCTCTCGCCGTACTCCTCGCCGCCGTCCTGCGTGATGAGCATGAGAGTACCGATGTATCCATTATTAGCTATGTTTAGTTATCCTTTGGTATTCGAACCATTTATGGTGTGTGGGATATTCTGATGTAATTGAACATGTGATGGTGTACCTTTTGGTTATCTATTCATGCGTCAGAGTAATCTCTCTTTCGGTTGCCAAGTCTATCATTTTCTATTGTTGTGCTAAAATGCATTTCCATTCAGGATGCCGCCAACAAGGAGCACTACGCTTGAGCCACCGCCAATCACGAAGCTGTTGACTCAGATGACCCAAGTCATGACGCAGATGGCCCAGTTTCAGGCTAATCAGCACATCAACCAGACAGCTCCACAAGTCAGCATCAAGGAGTTTCTCAGTCTGGGCCCAAGAGCTTTGGTGGCCACACGCGAGCCTCTGGACGCTGATGACTGGATCCGTGAGATAGCCAAGGCTCTGGAGATTGCACACGTAGCTGAAGAAGACAAGGTCAAGTATGCCTCCTATCTGCTGAAGGGTCAGGCAGCTTCTTGGTGGGAAAACTTCCAGGCCATGAGAACTGGGATGCCAGTCACGTGGGATCGTTTCAAGGAAGCCTTCCTGAAGCACCACATTCCAGATGGTCTCATGAAAAGAATGCGTGAAGAGTTTTGCTCTCTCAAGCAGGGCAAGTTGGACGTCATCGGGTATCAGAGTGAGTTCAATCGCCTCGCTCGATACGCTGGAGACGAGGTGTCCACTGAAGCTAAGAAGATGGCAAGGTTCCGCAGAGGCTTTAACCCGGAACTCAAGTATGCCCTCACCAATGTCAAGGCCAACAGCTTCGAGGATCTCGTTAACACCGCGCTCAATGAAGAAAATAGGCGCAAGGCGTTCGAGGAGTCTCGCAAGCACTCGCGTGAGGGTGGTTCCTCCTCCAACATGACCACCCCTCCGCAGAAGCGCCGCATCTGGGTACCAAATGGTGCTGTCACTCGGGCTCCATATGCCCAAACTTCTCCAGGCTTCGCTCCCCGCCCACCCAACCCTGCTCAGCTGCATGATCCAAGGGCTTCGATGGGGCAGCCAAGGCCAGGGCCTCCTCGTGTCGTCACATGCTACAAGTGCAAGCAGACGGGACACTACGCCGACAAGTGCACGCAGAGGCAGCTACCACCACCACCACCTCGTCCTAACACAAACCAGACAATGGTGCGCGCTCCCCCGCCTAAGGCCTTCAACTCCAACAACAGGCCTGTCGGGAGGACCGCAAGGGTGAATCATGTCAAGATCGACAAAGCTGAGGAAGCTCCTGACGTCGTTCTCGGTACATTTCCCGTAAACTCTAATCCAGCTAAAGTGTTGTTTGATACCGGAGCATCACATTCTTTCGTGTCAAAGATCTTTGCGACAGCAATTAAACTCCCTTTTGTTGGTTTGGGTTCCCCGCTAGTGGTCAACTCCCCTGGAGCAACTATGCAAACTTACAAGATCAGTCACAAAAATCAAATTCTAATTGGAGGCCACATATTCCTTGCTTCTGTCATACTGCTTGGCAATTCTGATATTGATGTCATTCTTGGTATGGATTGGCTGAAGGCCAATAAAGCAAGAATTGACTGTGCTCAAAAGTCAATAACTCTGTCCCACCCTTCTGGCCAGATAATCTATTCTTCACATGAATCAAGTTCCATTCAGCTATGCACCCTCAATGCAAAACCTCTACCTTCACTTGAAAATGTTCCGGTGGTTTGCGACTTCCCTGACGTCTTTCCAGAAGAGTTGCCAGGAATGCCTCCGGACAGAGCTGTCGACTTCGTGATCGAACTTGAACCAGGTACTGCTCCAATCTCTAAGCATCCCTACAAGATAGGAACTCCCGAGCTGAAGTTGTTGAAGGAACAAATTCATATGTACATGGAAAAAGGTTACATTCAACCTAGTTCCTCGGCTTGGGGATGCCCAACTCAGTTCGTTGCAAAGAAGGATCAAACAAAGAGACTCGTTGTTGACTATCGTCCTCTTAACGAGAAGACCATCAAGAACAAGTATCCAATTCCTCGCATCGATGATCTTTTTTATCAACTTGCTGGAGCCTCTATATTCTCCAAGTTGGACTTGAGAATGGGTTACCATCAAATAAAGATCACAAAAGAGGATATTCCAAAGACAGCCTTCACCACTCGCTACGGTCTATATGAATTCACCGTCATGTCCTTTGGTCTCACCAATGCACCGGCGACTTTCTCTCGACTCATGAATTCTGTCTTCCATGAATACCTCGACAAGTTCGTTGTGGTATATCTTGATGACATTCTTGTCTACTCAAAATCTGAGGAAGAACATTAAGAACGTCTTCGTCTAACTCTCATGAAGCTTCGCGAGCATCGTCTCTATGCCAAGTTCTCCAAATGTGAGTTTTGGATTTCCGAAGTCGTTTATCTTGGTCATGTCATCTCTGCCAAGGGCATAGCCATTGATCCAGAAAAGGTTAAAGCAATTGTTGATTGGAAACCTCCAAAGACGGTGAAGCAAGTAAGAAGTTTTCTTGGCTTGGCTAGCTATTGCCGTCGCTTCGTCCCAAACTTCTCCAAGATTGCCAAACCTCTCACTGACCTCACAAAGAAGGACAAGAAGTTCGTCTGGTCTCCACAATGTGATGAAAGCTTCAATCTCCTGAAGACTAAACTCACTTCTACACCAGTTCTGGTTGGCCAAGATCCTACCAAACCTTTCCAAATATTCTGCGATGCTTCTCTCCAAGGTCTAGGTGCAGTTCTTATGCAAGAACGTCAAGTTGTGGCTTATGCTTCACGTCAGTTGAACACACATGAGCTCAATTATCCCACTCATGACCTTGAACTCGCACCAGTTGTGTTTGCCCTCAAGAAATGGAGACAATACTTGTTGGGTAATCGCACTGAAATCTTTTCCGATCATAAGAGTCTGAAATACATCTTCACTCAACCAGATCTAAACCTCAGACAAAGGAGATGGATTGAAAAGATCAAAGACTTTGATCTTACCATTTTCTTACACTCCAGGCAAGGCTAATGTTATGGCCGATGCTCTCAGTCGCAAGTCGTATTGTAATAATCTCATGATCATGGAAAGCCAACCTCCTCTTCATGAAGAATTCCAAAAACTGAATCTTGGTCTTGTTCCTCAAGGCTATCTTGCAAACTTGACAGCCACTCCAACTCGAGGACAAGATTCGTTCTGAACAACTTCGTGATGCTGAAATCAAGAAGATTGTAGAACACGTCAAAGCAGGCAATGAGAAATTTGAGTGCTTCTCAATTGATGACAAGGGAACTGTGTTCTTCGAAGGACGCATTGCAGTTCCTCAAATTCAATGTCTCAAAGATGTCATTCTCAAGGAGGCTCATGAAACTCCTCTCTCCATACACCCTGGAAGTACAAAGATGTACCAGGATCTCAAGACACTGTATTGGTGGCCTAGCATGAAACGTGAAATTGCTCAATACGTTTCTGAATGCGACGTTTGTCAACGTGTCAAGGCAGTTCATTAGAAAACATCCGGTCTTCTCCAACCTCTGAAAATCCCTGAATGGAAGTGGGACATGATTGAAATGGACTTCGTCACTGGTTTTCCAAAGTCCAAGAGGGGCAACGATGCAATCTTCGTTGTCATTGATCGACTCACTAAAGTCGCTCACTTCTTTCCTGTCAAAGAGACAATCTCAGCTAGTCAGTTAGCAGAGCTCTACACAGCAAAGATTGTTCCTCTTCATGGTGTTCCATTGGAAATAAGCTCAGACCGTGGAAGCATATTCACTTCTCATTTCTGGAAAAGCTTTCAAGAAGCCTTGGGCACCAAGCTTCTGTTCAGCACAGCCTACCATCTTCAGTCTCAAGGGCAAGTCGAAAGAGTCAATCAGATTCTCGAGGATATGCTCAGAGCATTTGGTCTCTCTTTTGGCATGAAATGGGAGGAATGTCTTCCATATGCTGAATTCTCCTACAATAACAGCTTCCAGGCAAGCCTAGGCATGGCACCATTTGAGGCTCTCTATGGCCGCAGATGCAGGAGTCCAATAAATTGGTCTGGAGCTGGCGAACGTTCACTCTTAGGCCCTGACATTGTGAAGGAAGCCGAAGAGAAAGTTCGCATCATTCGTGACAATCTGAGGATTGCTCAATCTCGTCAGAAAAGCTACTATGACAGCAAACACAGGGACATGGTCTATGCAGCTGGAGACAAAGCATATCTCCGTGTAACTCCCCTCAGAGGCACTCATCGTTTTGGTGTCAAAGGAAAGCTTGCACCAAGATATATTGGTCCCTTCAACATTCTCTCAAGGCGTGCAGAAAATGCCTATCGTCTTGAACTTCCAGAAAATCTATCCAAGGTGCACGATGTCTTTCACGTGTCACAGCTCAAGAAATGCTTCAAAGAGCCAGGTCGTGCAGTTGATCATGATACAATTGATCTGCAAGAAGACCTCTCTTATGAAGAGCATCCTGTTCGCATTCTCGATGAGACCGAGCGTAAAACTCGCAACAAGAGCACCAAGTTCTTAAAAGTGCAGTGGTCTCATCATTCCGATAAAGAGGCAACGTGGGAGACCGAAGAGGATCTTCGCAACAAGTATCCGGACCTTTTCTCTTCTCAGTAGGAATCTCGGGGCGCGATTCCTTCAAGGGGGCGTTTTGTAACATCCCAAGTATGAAAACAACCTTAGAATGCTTGCTCCTTGTTTAATTTCAGTTTGCATCATTCCATCATGAGCATTGCATTTGTTCTCACTTGTTTTTCCATTTGAAATTCAAACCAATTTTCAAAACTTGGTTCATACTTGGTATGTTCCAATGTTTTCAAAATAGTTTCCAAACAGCAACAATTCAATTGTTTCCAATAAACTTGAATTTTTCATATATTTAACTTGGTTAACTTTTCAATATTTCATTTGTTGCAAAATTCAATCAAATTCATTTAAATTTCAAACAGGAGCAAAATTTAAAATTTTGAAAAAACAAAAGTTTGTACAACTAGGCTTTTGCAATAAGGAACCTATAAAATATTATCACAAATTTTTTTGAAACCCCAAAACCCTTTCTTTCTTCTCTTTTCTTTTCTGCAAAAAAAAGGAAAAAAAAATAAAAAAAAAAATGGACAAATGGGCTGGGGGAGGCAGGCCAGGCCAGCCAGCTGGGCCGGCCCAGCCACCTATGACCCCAGCCCGCGCAGCCTGCGCGACCTTTCTTCCTCCTCCGTACGGCGATGCCGTCACCCCTGACGACAGCAGCATCCACCACCGCACCTCCCTCCTCACCTGCTCCCCTCTCCCCTTTTTCTACTCCCCGAGACCCCCAAACCCTAGCTAGTGCCTCCCTCTTCCTCCCTGCCGCCGCCACTCTTTTTCTCCCTCCCGGATTCCCTTCCTTCCACTGCCTTTTCCTTCTGAAATTTTTCCTGAATTTCCTGTAAGCCGCCATGGCCGAGAGTTGGAGGTGGAGCAGCGGCGTCTGTGGTCGTTGACGAGGCCCCTCCTCGGCAGGGATGGAACCAGGAGGGTTCCATCTTCGATTTTGTTGAAGGAGGCGCGATCGGAGAGGCACTGCAGCGGCGACGCCATCGACTCCTCCCCGGCGACCTCCTGTCTCCGTCGTCGCCGTCACCGAGCCCTCTCTTCTTCCTCTACTTCCCGGTGAGCACCCCCTTCCTCCCTCTGTTCCCTCCTGTTACCCGCACGCACACCCTGCACCTCCCTGTACTCGACTACGCACACGGCAGTGGCTGCAGCGCGGCTCGTCGCCGGCGTCTCCCCTGTTCCCTGAAAGTTCAGTTAACTGAACTTTCAGTTTCAGTTAACGACCGAGACCTCACCTCAAAACCCCCTCGCCCTCTTCCCTAGCACGATCCAGCAGCCCATCCCAGTGGCCACAGGCCCGTGCGCGCAAGCCCACGTCGCGAGTTCGAACCCCCCGCGCGCGGATTAAACCCTAACTTTTTCCCCCGCGCGCTGACAGGTGGGACCCCCTGTCAGCGACCCTGGCAGCCACGCGCGCGCACACCCGTGGCCCTGCAGGCGCCAGCTAGGCGCTGGCCCACTGGCCAGTGACCCAGGGCTGTTTTGCCTCGCGTAACAAAAGTCCCTGGACTTTTCTGTAGTTTCTGTTTTCGTGAATAGGTCCCTGTAATCTTTCCAAGTTTCTGAAAATCACAGAAAGGTCCCTAGAATTCAAATTCAAATATCTTTTGAAATACAAATCCAAATTTAGTAAATAAAATATGTTTTCCATTCAAAATTTCCTGAACTTTTCAAATATGCTATATGTTTACTATTTTGAACAATTAAAAATTATAGTATTTTCTGTATCTTATTTAATTCATTTGAAATTGTTTAAATCATAACTAATTCAAATTAAATCCAAATTTAATTTGTAAAATATGTTTTCAAACCAGAAAAATATAATCTTTTCAAATATGAATTTTATTTAATGTTTGGAACAAATAAAATTCAATCAATTTAAGTACTTGAATTAAATTCATTTAAATCTTGTTTAAACTTGTTTAATTCATAATTAATTCATTTTAATTTCAAATTCAGAGAGTAATACATGTTTTCCAATCAGAATTAAATGCCCTATCCAAATGTGCAATAATAATAATGTTTTGAGAAACTAAATTTTGCACTAAATTCAGTACTGATTTTTATTCAAATAAAATGCCAAAAGCCATAATTAAATATTTACAACTCCAAATTTGGCAAATAAAATATCTAGTTGAAGCTAAATTCATTTCCTAGCTGTGTCTAACATCTCTCATGCATTTAACTCACTTAACAATGTTTAATAGTAACTCATTAACCCCCAATTAATGCACATGGGCTTTACCATCTGCAATTCAATTGCCTATGGGTCCATCTAAAATTGGTTATATTGTCCCTAGTTTATTTTTGATGCACCAATTAAAATGACATGCATCATCCCATGTTTGTGCATTATGCCATGTTATTGATTGTTCGTCTCTCTTCGTTGTTTGTTTGCTTCTTCCCGAATAGACGACGACGTTGAGACAGACGAGGTTTACGACACTACTTCAGAGGAGTTAGCCCAGTACCAGGCTACTGAGTTTGCAGGCAAGTATTCACTCACCTGAACCATTGTGTCCTTTCCACACTTGATACCGATACTTTCCGTTGTCTAATCTGCTAGCCTTAAGATTCGTTGCTTGTGTTCCGATCCTATCACATGTTATCCTGTAACCCTGATATAGCCTATCCTCCACACCTATAACCCTGTTGCTTGTTGCCTGTGTCTTACTAGCATGCTTAGGGTTGTTGTGCTCGAGTCTGATGTACGTTATTTCTTTTACCATATTTATTATGTTCTGGGGGCTCGATATTTAAACAACAACCTGTTAATGTTTGAGGTAATGCTATTTTGATGATAAGGCACCGGCAGGAGGCCGGGTATGGTTTTGAGGCCTGCTAGTGTCGAACTCAGGAAAAGTTCTTGTCCTCTGGATCCATGTTGAGCGCGCTAACCACATGTGGGAAGCGTGTATGGGCGCCCCCCGCAACTCTGATTCGATTCGCATCTCGTCCAAATCGCCACACTTAGTTCGGGCTTTCCATTTGATGCACGCATATGCAGGTACGAACCCTTGGCGCCTGGGTGGAACTTTTGTAGTCGGCATTTAGGGCGGCGTGGTCTTCCAGTGCTATGAGGGTCCCCCTTTTCTTCGTGGGGGATCGATTAGCCGCGCACGCACAGCACGTGGTTCTTTGGGCTTGATGCGAAGAAGAGTTTGGTTGTGTTGAGTGCCTCGCTTGGTGGGTTTGATCCCCGTCTGGCGGGATATTCTTACGTGTACGGCCAAATTGGTGCACCCCTGCAGGGTTAAATCTTCTCGAGAAGCCGTGTTGTCCGCGGTTATGGATGACTTGGTGATAGGGCTGGCTAACAAGGATTAGACAACTTACACCTAATTAATAATAATTTGACTAGTAATAGGCTTATTGACACAATAACTTGAACCTTCATTAATCCAACTGTGTGGGTTATCCTCGGATTGCTTCTTTGGATAAACGGCGAGATCCAGGATGGGTTTGTTTGAGGTTAGTGGTAGTTGGTTCCGATGCGCTATCTTATCTCTTTCTTTTAGCCGGATGTTGTAGCGTGTCTCTGTAGTTGGTTAGGGCAGCCCGCTGTCGCACCTTTGTATCACCTATCTTCCGTTGAACCCAAAGCATCTGTACTTGGTGTAGTCGGGTACCCTTTGGTATCTTGTGCGTATTGCTTGCCAGTTTCGTCTGTACTAACCCCTTTGGGGCTGCGTGTTCTGCAGACTACGTTTCCGAGAATCCTCATGGTGGCTACTACGTGGAGTATGACGAGGCTGCTGACGAGTAGATAGCGGACCCGGGCAGGATCCGAGACTTCGTGGATGGGCTCCGTTCTTTCGTTTCCGGCCTCTTAGGCCTATTTGGATTTTGTCTGTACTCAGGCACATTGTTTGCTTCCGCTGTGATGTAATGATGACTTGTTGGGACATGTGTCCTCTGCATGACTGTATTTGCTATCTCTGCTCTAGTGAGAGCTTTTGCCACTTATTTCTATTTCTTTGTGTCTTAGAGATTTGTTGTGATATCATTTGTTCAAATGCCGTTGACGTACCATGTGTGTATGTTATGAAGTACGTCAATGGAAGTATTCGGATTCCTATTGGATGGTTTCACAGACGATGAATAGTAGAGGGTGGTCGTCACACGTTTACGTGTTGGCCTACTCATATTGAGATGCGGGTGCAGGTAGGCCCCGTAAGCCATTTATCTACTGTTTAGCGGGTTGTGTGTATCCTCTAGAAGTCCAGGTGCGACATTAGAGTGAATTTAAATCACGGGAACATAAATATTTTCATAAGATAAACAAATTTGAATATTTAATATTCATAAAGCTAGTATTGATAAAATTATTTTATCAATTACGAATAAATGATAATGGTGAGTTGAAGACTTAATCATATCAATTGCTTGGAGCTATTATTTGATCAATTAGCCAATTAATTTGCCAGGTGTAATTAATTTTGGATTACTAAAGTGATCTAAAATATTACAAGTATGAGTAATAAGTCAGTCGTGTTAATGAAATAAGATGATCATTATATAAAGCGGAGGGACTTAAAAGTGAGTGGAAATTAATTATTATCTTTTAAATTTTGCTGGGCCTAATTGAAAGATAGTTACCTCATGAAATGGCTCAAAAGAGTTTAAATAAGTAGTCAGAAATTGTCTTATTAAATTTGAAATCTATGAGATGGATTAAGGAGTTTAATAAACATGAATATGATGCGTATGCTAAGTGTAATTCTGAAGAAAACAATCAAATTACAATGAGATTAATTATTTTGTCTCAAAATTAAATATAACATAATATTTTGCAAGAGACTTGACCTTCGTAGTCATTGGTGAGAAAAATAGAAAGGATTGGGATCAAATCATAATAATTTTGTGATTTGACCAGTCATAAAGAAAAGCATACCATAACCCGTCAATTTTTGTTGACTAAATTACTTAGTCAAACCGGTATAAAGGAGAATACTTAAGTAAAAAAAATTCTCAGGCAGTTAATTCTTTGTAATTAGATCTAGGAAATATGATGATGAGAATTTCTCACATAAATATTTCACGGTGGTATTACAAAGTATAAAAATGACTCACTAGGATTTTCTATAGCTTAAGATAATATTGTGAGAAGTATTCACAAATATATTTGTAGTGGAATTATGAAATAAAATCTTTATTTATTTTAATTCATATTATGGTTCTTCAATTGATAATACCATGTGTTGTATATTTATCAAAATTAGAGTATTATCGGTTCCTTCTATCCTTTAGCTTTTACTTTGTGATTGTTTTTTGCTTAGTGGTATCCTTGTCATATAGGTAAATTCACCTTAGTTGCATATCTAGAGAATTTACCTTTGTGTCAATACCAAATTGAAAAAGTATTAAAATTTGGAAGTAGCACCTATTCACCCCTCTCTAGGTTCCCATATGATCCTTTCAACAATTCTTAACCATACTTACATTCTTTTCCAAGCTTGAGAAACTATTCATTATCAATTTATCTGAAGTTCATGATTTTAGTCCGCAATTGTATAATTTCTTCACGTGGACAATACTGTCCAATAAAAGCATATTTCATTTAGTCGAAGAATAATTATATATTTAGGAAAATACAATAACCATTGTTTAGCTCTCCCTCTTAACGAGAAATGAAATAGTTTCATTTTTGTAATGTCACCTTCTATCTATTTGTACTTTTGCATATCACATGACTACATAAAGTTATTTAAATGAGAGGCGACATCCTCATCAATACCGGAAAATTGTTCTTTCATCACAAGTTTCAATAAAACAGGTTTTATTTCATAAGATTCCACTATAGTAGAGGGTGGAGCAATTGGTGTGCATATGAAATCATTATTATTGGTGGTAGTAAACTCACATAAATTGGTGTTCTCATCTGAACCCATCTTAACAAGATAAAAACAGGACAAACTAACGAAACAAGTAAAATAATAGAAGCCGAAATACTTATTTTTTTGTGTGTTTTTGCGTCTTAGAAAAAGCAAACAAGCAAAGCAAGACTAAATAAGAAGTAACTCAACAAGAACAAAACAAAAGAGAGAGTGGAAGTGTGGCACTTCCCTAGCTAGAAGCTTGAAGTCCCGAGCAATGCCGCCACAAATTCTTTGATGCCTGGAGTCGTTGATGAGAGGCAATCTTCTTCTATCCGCGACAACAGGACCATAAATTCAGCTTGATAGCATGCATCACACACTCGCTGGGGAACAATGAGTGGAAATTTATGATGTATCGTAGCAGCAAATTTCCCTTGGTTAGAAACCAAGATTATCATTCAGTAGAACTTCAATGACGATCAGCGAGGCGCCAGAAAACCACTTGCGTGATGAAGGGTATGGACGTGCACACAAGACACAAAATCCCCTTAGTCCCCAACTTTCATAAAGGTTGTGAAGCTTCACGTATTGTTGTTAAATGGAAAATTAAACATATGGTGTATTTGGAAGCAATAAAAGTAAAGAGGAAGAGCGAGAAATGGATACATGTGTCAAGGATGGAGATGCGAAGATTTGGAAAGTACACACAGATCTGAATGTGGCAGATACATTGACTAAACCTCTCTCAAGGGAAAAACATGATCAACACTAGAAGTCCATGGGTGTTAGGTTCATTACAATGTAATATAGATTATTGCCCGTAGTGCACGTGGGAGACTGAAGGGAATTTGCCCGAGAGGCAATAAATTGGTTATTATCCTATTCCATGTTTATGATAAATGTTTATTTCTCATGATAAAATTTTATTGACCGGAAACATTGATACATGTGTGTTTAATGAACAAATAAGAGTGCGTAGTAACGCCTCTCATTTAACTAGCTCATTGACAAACTGATGATCAAGGTTTCCTGATCATGGGCATTGGATGTTGTTAATAACAGGGTCATGTCATTGGGAGAATGATGTGACGAACATAGATCCAAATTAAGTATAACAATGCGATCAAGTCATTAAGTTTATATTCTTATATCTTACATACAAAGTGACCCTATTACTTAGACCATGAGATAATGTCAGTCACTAATACCAGAAAGGTGCTTTGATGACATCAAACATCACATCGTAAAAGGGTAACTATAAAGGTAGCGTTAGGTATTCGAAAAGTGTTATTTGAGGCTCCTAGATCAGGACTGGGATTTATCCATCCTAATGATGGAGATATATACTTAGGGCCCTCTCGGTGATATCAAGTCGACACCACTTGCAAACACGTGACTAGGTCACAGGGATGTCATATCACCCAACGAGTAAAAGAGTACTTCTCGGTAAGGAGAACGAACTAGGTATTATTGATACCGATGATCGGATCTTGGAAAAGTAAAATATCGCGAGACAAAGAGAATAGGTTACAACGTTGATGGTTCAAACGATCACAAGATTCACTGTTGAATATATAGGAGTCATCACAGATCTCTAGATCATGTTGTTGATTATTGACCGGAGAGGTGTCTCGATCATGTCTATGTTATTCATGAACCATAGGGTGACACACTTAAGGTTTGACGACGCACTTGAGAGGATACGCAATATGGGAGAAATTATTAGACAACACCAAAATTGTTTCGGGTAATTTTGAAATAGGTCAAGTTTTTTTTTTGGAATGGTTGTTAATATAATTAACAAATGATTCGAGGGTTATGTGCAAATGTTTCTTAATGGAATTAATAAATATGAGATTACAGAAATTAAAATGTTTTATTTATTTCTTAAAGAAAAAGCTTGGAATTATGAGCGGATAATAATGAGATAATGAGTGGGTATGAGTGGAGTGTCCACTCAGGGCACCACCATGCTTGCCCGCATGGAGCGTTTAGGCTGCAGCTCCTCCTGTAAATAGAGGACATGAGGTCCCTCATTCCACACACTTGGTGTCATGTCTTCTCCCTCCTCCCGCTGCTCCACCTCATGGTCATCAGCTTGGCGAAGCCCTGTCTGTTTAGATTCTTCACCACACCACGTCATGGTGCTAGTGGAGTCTTCTGGTGGATCCTTGCAATGACCCCGCACACCATAGCATGTCTAGTGCACAAGTCAGTGACATAACACTCATAGAAGGATTTATCCGTAAATATTACATCCCTAAGAGTAGTACAACAAAAACATAGAGGTTCACATATATTACACACTTCTTAATATTACAAGCCAAAAGTGCATAAAGTGTTCAACGTTATCATCGTCTAAGGGAGGAAGTTCGAGCAGTGCGGTGTTGACGTGTGTCAACCTAGTGCACAACGATAACCATCGGAGCTCAGCAACCTAAGTAGTACTAATCTAGCATTGCTCGGCTCGTTTCTATACCTGTCTAGTTCTAATCTTCCTCCTCTGGATCTTCGGCTCCAAATTCTATCAAGTAGTTGACACCTTCGAAGGCACCTCACAGGTCTGGCTCCTCATAGTAGATCTCATCATCCTGGTAAACTTCGTCATAATCCTCTAGTAAATCTTCAAAGTCTGAGCATGGGGTTCAAAATAAGAAGGTATGTAACGAGCGTTACTCTGTAAGTAATAGAGGTATAGTGTATGATGCTCTAACCAGCACCTAAGACATATGGTATTTGGGTGTAATGCAGGTTTTATGATTTTTTTTTCAAATGTCAAGTTTTAATTCTGAAGACCTATGTTCGTCAGTCTTGCTGGGCGTCAGAATCTCATGGGATTCCTGTTCAGCCGTGAACGTAGCCTCCTCCTGGGACAAGGATGTAGCTTCCACAATTTGTTGTTTTCCTTCTATAGAGGTGTGCCACTTTACCTAACATCAGTCTCAGCCTTCTTACTCTCTCCGCACACCAGTGTGACTTAGCTCGGTCAGAGCCACCAAGTTATGCTGAGTACTTCCCTGCTCTCCGCATATCTTCCCAATGTGATGCAGCTGGTATGGCAAGCAAGACACCAATCCCGAGCTCCTGACCTCCACCCAACGTCTAGGTGGTACATTATATGCGCTTACTCGGTGTTGGCAGGAACGCGTCGGACCCAACCGGGTCAGTCTACCGAGGATATGCAAACATGGAAAGTACCTCTGAGTTTCTCATCCATAGTAAGTCTGTTGGTTGACACTGTTTATACGTCATGAAGAATACCAACGACATTTGTGGATTAAGTCCTAGGGTAATAATTTCCTATACGATGGAACATCCACCACATTAACCATTTTGTGGTTCCATCTCCCGTGAACATAGTATATAGCAATTCACATCATATGAAAGTAACAATTAATTTGAATGCAGGTAGTATTGTAAAGTAATTTATAAGTAATTTGATAAAAGTACTTCAATTGGACATGAGCAAGATTGAACTTTGCTTGAGACTGACAAGTAGTGCAGTCTAAAGCTCCCGGTGAATCGTGACCCTCGTGTTCTGCATAAAGTTCCATTGTCTTTTAAGACAATGTTGAAGATCCAATTTTCATGCTATTATGCATATCATGAAATGATTTGGGCATATTTTGGAAAACCTTGATTTAAAGATTTTAGGGTTTAATAATGATTTGGATTCATTTGGGTATTTGTTTGATCAATCAATCATTTTATTTTTTGGATTAAAGAAAATAATGGATCATATTATTTTCCTCCAGAAAACAATCACCATGATTTTTTAATTCAAGAATTTTCCAAATATTTTCCTTTGAGAATATTTCTCAAAGTAATCTTTAAAAACTTACTTTTGAATTTTTTTAACTCAAATCCTTAATTCTAAGGATTTCTTCCATTTTTGAAAAATATTATTTTAATTAAGAACTTGGTCATTTCCATATTCTTTATTTTGAAATAATAATCACTCAATTTTTTACCTTGTGGTTAAACCATAAAAAATCTATTAAAAATTATCTTTGAAAACTAGGAGGAATAAGGATATTTAAACTGATATTTGTGGAATTGGGGTATTTGAATTTATTTGTTTGCTATTGTATTTTTTTAATTTATTTGGATTCAAATTTAGGGGAATGGTCAAATGACCAAAATACCCCTCGGTCGGTTCAGACTAGTGGGTTGACCCAACACACTCGGGTTCCCCTCAGACGTGAAGTGGGTCGAACTAGGCCCATTCACTCGCTCACTTGCGCTCGATGTTCGACTCGCGCTCTCCTCTCTCACGACAGCACAAGCGAATGCGGCCGCCACACCTCTGCTGATTTATTCCGGCCATCTCGGCCGTTGCCGTTTGCGGAAAAACACTCCCCTTGACTTCCTCTCTCTGGTCGTCCCACTCGATCTGAGTTTTGCCTCCTATGTTCTCACTTCGCAACCAAATCCCTAGTTAGGGTTTTGGATGGCGCTGCTCGATGTGGATGTTGTTGCCGCGGTGGTGCTTCCTCGTCATCTCTGGGCTGTCCTTGTGCCGCTGGAGCACGCTCTGATGCCCTTTGTCGCTGGTGCGAGTGTGTGATGCGCCTGCTCGTGCCGCCATGGGCACAGGTGCCCGCGCTGATGATGCAGCTACTGCTCCTAGCCTGGCGCCTCCTGATTCCTCTTGGCTGTGTTGTGTCGTCAATCTTGTAAGAGATTCTTCTTCTCTTCCTCTCCCTCTCTATACTCTGAACTCCCCTTTGTTCTTGCTATGTTCATGATGAACTGCGCTAGCTACACCATAGCTCGACTTAGTGATATAGTTTTAATCTCTGATTACTTTTGGTAGGCTTACTTCAATGAACTTGATGGTAGGCTAGGGCTTACGTCCTAGGGCTGTGATAAATCTCCCAATCGCCTCCCACGATAGAACCATGACTGCCAATTGAGAAGATCTCACCTCTTAGTCTATAGTGCAGTTCCTACCCAATTTGGATGAGTTTAGTATCCATTCGTGACAGTCATGGCCGCTTGGAGCATCCCCTTAGATGAAATCATAGGAAAATCTTCCTAGGGTGCCCGGAAGCACTTATTTTTCTTTCTTCAGTTCATTTTAGGTTTTAAATGCCTTATCCTTGTATTGTCTTGTGTGAGCAGGCACTGCGACGTGAAATAAAGTGCACTCATGCATTAGGTTGGGATTTGGAACATTGGGGTACCTCCGTAAGTGTGCACGATGATGCTTGAACCCCTCGGGCACCCACCGATATCTCCCTTTCGCCTATATAATCCCCCAGTGCATAAACCCTAAAACATCATGGCTCCATTCACAAAAACTTCTGTAGCTCCGCCTCCGCCGCCGACAAGTTTCGGGGGACAAAAATTTCTATTCTGGCACCCTGCCGGAACGAGGAAGTGCCCCTGGAGTCATCTCCATTGGCTCCACCGCCATCTTCATCGCTGTTGCTGAATCCCATGATGAGGAGGGAGTAGTTCTCCCCCGAGGCTGAGGGCTCTACCGGTAGCTATGTGTTTCATCTCTGTCCCCATGGTGTGATCTTTATGTGATCATGAGCTTTGTAATCTAGTTGAATAAGTAGATGTTACTCTTCATCTATTGTGATACTCAAGTAGTTTTGTTAATCTCCAGAGACACCTCCCATGTTGTAAAGGTGACAATGTGTGCACCGTGCTTGGCTTATCATGATTTATATATTTTGTGTTGGATGACCCTATGAAATTGTGGTGTTTGTCTAGAACCATCTAGTGCGCTTAAGGTGACGGTGTGGGGTTACCAAGATGGGGAATGCAACTTTAAGGTGTGATTTTATAGCCCTACGCGGTTGATTGGTGTTTGTTATCCAACCGGAGAGTGGTTGAGAGTAGAGTAGTGAAGAGACGATATTTATGCATTCAGTTTTGTTATTATTGTTGAGAGTGTCCACTAGTGAAAATACGATCCCTAGTCCTTGTTTCTAAGCATTGAAACAATATTTACAACCAGTTATGCTACATGCTTGCTTGCTGCCATTTTTATTTCAGATTGGTATTATCACTTAAAATCATCCATATTACTTGTATTTCACTCTCTTCTCGCCGAACTAGTGCATCTATACAACTTACAATTGTATTAGGTGTGTTGGGGACACAAGAGACTTCTTGTATTGTAGTTGTAGGGTTGCTTGAGAGGGATATATTTGACCTCTACCTCCCTGAGTTTGATAAACCTTGGGTGATGCACTTAAGGAGAACTTGCTACTGTTCTACAAACCTCTGCACTTGGAGTCCTGATGTTTTATACAAGAATAGAAGCGTGCATGGACATCAAGCTCTTTTCTAACGCCGTTGCCGGGGAGGTAAGGTAAGAGGTACTCACATCCCGTGTGAGTGCTCGAAGTTATTTCCTTTAGATTCTGTAATTATATCTTTTTGTTTCTTGTTTTTATTTTCACTAGTTAGGCTTATTTTAACTTGTTCCTTGGTTTTATCTTTATGCTTAATGGAAAACCACAAAAAAATGAACGAGCTTTATAATCTTTATATTGAATCAGGACATGATGCTTTTGAAGAGAAAATTTAAAAACATATGAAACTTTTTTTGCATAATAGTAATAACAATGTTATTATCGTTAATTCTTTGAAGACCATTATTGCTAATGCTATGGAAAATTATAAGCTTGGGGAAGATTGAAAATATTAATACTCAAATGTCCTAACCATGCGATTCCTGAGGAAATAATTATTACTAATTTTTATGCAAGGCTTTCAGGACATTGCAAGGATTATCTAGATGAATGTTTAGAGGGTTCTTTCACAAGTAAGAAGGTTGAAGCTAGATGTAATCTTCTTGAAACAATTCAAAACAATCATGAAGATTGGGATAACAACAAAGGTAAATCATCAGGTATAAACTGTGAGTATGATTACATTAAGTCTTTCCCTGAAAGTGCTGATTTTAAAGAGCTTAGTGCTAAATATGGTCTTGATCCTCAAATTATTGTTGATTAGTGTAGATCCTTTGCTTCTCATATTAATGTTCCTAAAGAAAATTGGGACATATATCATGAACCTTTTAAAGACACTTGCATGAAAAATGAAATTGTTATTAATGATTGCAATGAACATGCGCAAACCTCTGAAAGTACTATTCCTTATAAGCAAAATAATGTAAGTTAATCATGGTGATTAGGAGCACTTAGACCTTGTGAAAAAAATCAAATCGAATAAGAATATTGTATCAATCACAAGAATGAAAAAAGCTAGAATGTGGGATAGGGCTCTAAATGATCTTGGTGAAAAAGTTTGTACCATCTATCTTTTTATTTGTGAACTTTACTATGAAGTGGGTCATTTCAATTTTCAGTGCTCATGATTTAATAGTAGCCTTTCAAATCCAATGAGTACTGCAAGTTTTTATTGTGATGAAATTATCACTCCTAATCACCATGATTAACTTACATTATTTTTGGGGTGTGGAGAGTTATCAAGAAAAACTTCTTTGATAGATATGAGTACTTTTGATATAAATAGTGTCCTGCATGGTTGTCATCTATATTGGGTTAATAATTGCCAGGAAAATACTTACATATAAAATATTATAAATATGAGACTAAACCAAAATATGACATGACTAATATGTGTTTTACTCTTATTAATGAAGGGAAGGAATCCTCCAAAGTTTTTTCTATTGTTTCTGACAATAAACCAGGGTATGTGGAGAAGCTTCCTTTCAAGCCTCTCCCTCCTAAAGAGAAGAAGAAGAGGAGCAAAAGGAGAGAGTTAACGGTATCTCCCCCTATGCATGTTTCTCCTGTTATAGTTGTTAATGATGAGTCTAAACTCGATGATGTTCCAATGACTGCTACTTATTAAAGTGATCATGACTGGGAGAAACACAATAATTTTGATATTGAAAATCTCTTTGGTACCAATTCCTAAAATGATGATGATACTAATTGTTGTACTATTAGTACTATCCATGTTCCTTCCAATGATGATATAGAAAGCTCTAGGCGTGTGGATGATTTGTTTGAAAATCCTTTTGCTACTGATGATTATATGTTTGATACATCTCCTTCTAGTAAAAATGATGATATGTTTACAAATGAACACACTTTGGAAGATAACTATTCTATTGCTTATGATGATACTATGCCTCCAGTCTTTGATAACTATTATAATGAATACTATGACATAGGCTATATTATAATCATCCTCATGAAACTTGTCATGATTATGGAGGGGTTACCCAAAACTATCTCCCTAACATACAACTTGTCTATCATGTTGGAGTCCTTTATGATGATTACAATGATGAATATGATATTTTCAGTGCACCTACCGTTGAGGAGAAAATTAATTATTTATACAATATGCCTCCTATATTTGATGATTATGGTGATGAGAATAATAATGATAGCTATTTTGCTGATTTTTCTCCCACTACTATTATTAAGAATGATAATTCGTATGTGGAGAGTATTAATTCTTTTATGCATGTGGCTCATGATAAGAATATTTTATGTGAAATTTATACTGTTAATTTTATTCATGATGCTAATGAAAGTTATTATGAGAGAGGGAAACATAGTTCCCTGTATCTCAATAATATTAAGTTTCCCCTATTTATGTTGAAAATTTTGAAGTTGCACTTATTTTGTCTTCCTATGCTAGACATTTGTGCTTTATTGAGTTGTTTTTCTATAAGGTTCCTTTTCATAGGAAGTGGGTTAGACTTAAATTTGTTTCGTATTTTCTTGTTGATGCTCTCTTTTGCTTCAATTCATATTTGTTATGTGAGCATCTTCTCAAATTACATGCCTAGATAAAAGGCTTTAAAGAAAAGCACTTCTTGGGAGATAACCCATGTTTTTATTTTTGCAATGCTTTCTTCTGTTTTATTTGAGTCAAGATGGTGTTTACTTCTGTAGAAACTTCTTTGTATCTTTACTTTCTCGTATTTGTTGTGCCAAGTAAAGTCTCTAGTGAAAGTTTGTGTTAGATTTGGATTTCTGCGCAGAAAATAGATTCCTGTTGTCCACTATTAAACTCGTATAAAATCACAGAAAGATCAAAATGACCTGCAATTTTTTTTGCTTAATCCTCAACTATTTACGAAACTTTTTCTGGTTTTAAATTTTTCGATTTAAGCAACGTAAGTGCCTCGAAAAAATCATCTTTCATATTGTTCTAGTTTTGACAAATTCTTCCTTTTACTTTGCATTCTCTCTTTTACTATGTTGAGTGGATTTATTTGCTCCATAAAACATCAGTGGTTATAGCTAATGTTTAAAAAAGTATTAATAGCGCTTGTGTCGATGCAAAACCTGTGATTTGTTGATTATGCACTAACTCTCTAATGAGAATTACTTCGAGTTTGGTGTGAAGGAAGTTTTCAAGGGTCAAGAGAAGAGGATGATATAATGTGATCAAGAAGAGTGAAAACCCTAAGCTTGGGGATGATGCCATGGTTCATCTCAGCAAAATTCCAAGAAGACTCAAACGTCTAAGCTTGGGGATGCCCAATACATCCCGTTCTTCATCAGCAACTTATCAGGTCACTTCTAGTGAAACTATATTTTTATTCGGTCACATCATATGTACTTTACTTGGAGCGTTTGTTTGCATTTTTTTTTGCTGCAATAAACTTTGTTGGATCCTATCATTCTTTTATGGGAGAGGGACACACTATCTTTTCTTTTTTTAGAACACTCTAGTTTTCATTCTTATTGTTGTGTGAGTGTTCACTTTTTGCTAGTACCGCGTTTAGCCCTTGTTTTTCACTCATATTTCGTTTAGAGATTTTTGGTTTGCTTAAGTTTTATATGATTAGCTCTCTGTTCTTTGATGAATATTATCTATTAGAGTTGTTTCAAACAAGTTAATTGGTGTTGGAGAAGAGTAAAAATTCCATGCTTATAACGATGCAAATAGAAGATTGTTTAGACTGTGGCTAAACTTTGTCATGTCATGTTGGATGTTATTATAATTATATGCCTAGTAATTATTGATGTAGCATGACTCATACTAAACATCTGAGAGAGCTTAATGTGGCATTGAAAGAATCACGCATTGTTTTTATCACATCAAAGCATAATACTGTGGTATTCTCCTTTGAATGCTTTATTTGGTTGACTTGGCGCATGCTTACACCATGTTATGACTATAAACCAGTCACCTTTAGCCTCCATGATCATTTAGTTTTTGACTTGTAATACTTGTATTCTTTGATCAATAATATTTTTGTCGCTATTCATGATTATGGCCATTATGCTCTCTTGATTTGTCGCTCCCAGTCTTTGCTAGCCTTCACATATACTGAGTATGAGCTTACCATATCCGAAATATGAGATTAACTCTGGTAGATTATGCCTAAGCCAGCGGAGTTGTCAGCATCCCATGAGTGCAAGAAGGTGTAGAGACACGCGAAAAGCAATATCTACTATAGTGATTAACAAGGAATTTTTTTGGCATGAATCTCACTTACCGCTAGGCATATATTCTATTAGACAACTCTTCAAAGGAAATATTCAAGATAATTAATATTACATACTATGGGGTTCAGTACTTCTCGCATTAAACTCTTCAAACAACTTTTAAACACCACCCAAGTCTTCATGTAAAGACTTTTTCTTGTTCATTTTAATTTGTATAATTTGGTACTTTGGCAAGACATGGTTCACTACAAGAAAATAGAGTAAGAGCAACAATACTAAATAACCACGTGAATAATATTCTTACACAATCTATGAAGATTTGCTGTCCCACATGCATATAAAAATTTAATGGTATACTAATCATATAAACTTGCACCTTAAAAGGTGGTATTCACAATACATATCTCATGTCAATGAAATATTCCTCTCTTCCTTAGGATGTGTTTCTTGAAAACTAGTGAATGACCACTCTTCTACAAAATAAATGTGGTGCTAGAAACATCTAGAGGGTAAATATAAATGGAAAAAAATATTTTTGTGTTTTTCTATACGGGTTCTTAAGAATAGAAAATTGGCAACGAAAGCAAAGCTATCGAAAACTTCAAAAATAAAAACACACTTAAAAACGGAAAAAAAAACAAAAACTAAAAGCAAAACATCGGATGCTACTCCAATGCAAGTGATAGAAAACACAACCTCAAAATGAAACTGAAAACTAAAATAATAACTTGTCAACACCTCTTGATATAGAAGGGTTAACAACCTCCCCAAACTTAAATGTTGGCACATGGGAGGTCTTTGTGGTGGTGGTTGGGGGTATAAAGTATCTCTCCAAGAATAGAAATTGTTTGCAAAACCAAAAGAGGTGTTAGGGAGATTTTTTGCAAGGTTGTTGATACAATTGATGTGATCTCCGAGCTCGTGAGGGTTTTGGTATGGAGTGTACTATGGTGGTATGTACGCCTCCTCCTCAGGTGCTTCTACTTCAACATCATAGTCCTCCGGTGTTTCATATTTGGACTCTACTTCTTCTTCTTCGTCCTGCACATCATAGTTAAGTATTCTATTCTCAATAGAAAATATGTTAGGCATAGGAATGGGGAATAGTTCCCCTATTCTAGGTATACAAATGGATATTCTTCCTTGCTGATTAACAATCATACATGTGGCTCTCAGTGTAGAGAAACCAACATACCTCTCGCCGGTGAGCCGAGCTAGGTTTCTCAAGTCTACCCCAAGGTAGTTGGTGCGGCCGGTGATGACTCGTCCACATGTGATGGGTCCACGGCTCTGGTGTGCGTAACACATAAGATGGAAAAGAAGCATTGTATCTAAATAAGGCGTTATATCCGTGTTAAGTTGGAAGGATTTTCCTAGGATGATCATCTCATCCTCATTGACTCTTGTAAATTCGCCGCGTGCCTGCAAAGTGTTAGCTATAACATAGCAGGTTACTCAATGTTGCCTCCCTTGGGGGCACTAGATGTAATACTAATTTGCTTAAAATAACGACTAGGTTGAGGGTTTAAAAAATAGTTACTGGTATGAGTGTGTCTGTCACTATTGACGAAACTGAAGCAGTTGTACCACTCTCTTACGCTCAATTAATATGGTTTGCTCATCAGCTGAAACATGATTCTCTCTTCAGTTCTTGTATTACAGGGATAGATATCCATGTTATGATCAAGTGTTCATAAAAGTTCCATCATCAAACGTTAGTAAGTTGGAACATCCTTAAAAACAAATTCACGAGTATCAACATTGGTGCAAAGTAGATTAAAATCATTAGTGAAACCAAGACGGTGGATTGTTGTGGGGAAAGCCCACTTTGTTGTTCTAATATCATGTTGATCATGGGTCTTTTATTTTTTTGGTTGGCTCTAACACAAATCTTGATACCCATGAACTTTTCAGCTATGTTCTTCTTGGCAACGCTGTTAGATAAACTAGCATTCCCGCTAGCACTTGGGTTAGCACCAGCACCTGTTTGGCTCCTCGTGTTCATCTAAAAAATAATTATTATAAAAAATGAGCAATGGTTCATAAAATATGGGCAATAGGTTTCTTCTAAGATACTAGTGGTTTGAACTCCCTAATAGATGTAAAAACATTATTAAATTAAAAGATTTATGTATGAACATGAAACCCTAGATTGGAAATAAAACATGATTGAAACCATATTTGCAAAATGTAATTGGTTGGAAAGGGGAGAAACTTACCTTGGATGGTTGGTGCAAAAGGAATCAAACCAAAGATGAACAAGCAAATAGATCTCTTAAGGTTTAGGTGGACGTTTGGAGGTGAAAGAAGTGTAATGAATAAGATTATGGATTGGAAAGTTGAGTTGGAAGGATTTTACCTACGAATTGGGTCCATACGGTGACTGTTACGGTTGGTGTTGACCGTACCGGGGTTGGTACGACTCACCTCTTCAAAGTTTTATTTCCTTCTCCTGTTGGTACGGTGGGGAGTACGGTGACGAGTACGGTGGGACTCACCGTATCACAACTCATTAAGTAAATCCTTCACGCTCTGTTAATTAGAAAATTATACGATACGGTGAATGGTACGGTCGAATTTGACTGTACCACCACTCGTTAAGTTACCTTCACCTTAATGAGATACATATGGTTTTGCCAGTATAGTGGGTGGTATGGTGGGCTCACATACGCTGACGTGATCACACACTCGTTGGGAGACCCCAAGCGGAAGGTATGATGTACTAGTGTAATTTTTTCCCAGTATCAAACATGTAGGACTTCGTAGTATTGAAGAAGGTTACTTGTATCAACTACGTCGTTTACCGATGTTGACAAATCATGGAACCTGCACACACGCACAAACTCTCTCTTACCCCAACTTTCCGGAAGGTTGTCAATATTCCGGCATTGCTGAAAGCAGAAGAATTAAATGTATAGAGTCTTGGGAAGAAATTAAAGTAAAAATAGTACAACAAGGATATAATTATCAAAATGCTTAAAAGAAGGTTGTACTGATGAGGAAAATAGGACCGGAGGCCATATGTTCAATATTGTGTCTCTCCAAACAAAACAAACATGTTGGGTGAACAAACTATAACTGGGAGATTGACAAATCATGAACGTATAACAATACTATTATGACGAGATAAAGTTCACGGTTCTAAAATTTTAGGCATTACATCAAGACATATGGACCTCTATCCAGCATGTGTCCATATCTAAAAGTCCACCTCAAGAAAGCTATCCAACAAATCCATTGATATTAAGCTGCAGCAATGAAGTGATTGCTATATGTGCAACAAACAAATGTATTAAGATCAATACGTAATGTAATAAATGGTTCCCATCCATAGTCAAGAGGACCACTATTTTCTCCCTGGTGGCAACATCACATCCCCCCTCCCCCGCACGTTTTGGTCACTCGAGCGGAGGCAACAAGAAGGTATGAATCCACTATCTAGCATATAAATCCTCTCTTGAAGGTGAAAACAACTACGTGGACAAGGTAATCATAAACACCGCAGAGCATTGCAACACAAGATTGAAACCCTCTACAAATAAAAGTGAAGCATCTCAGATTGATATGACCAAAATAATCATAATCTCATGGTTCATCAGATCCTAGCAAACTCAACATGCACAATTACATATGAGTGGCCTTGATCATGTGAGGCAGCTCATGAGACTCTAAATATGGAGGCATAGGGGAGAAAACAACCATCTAGCTACTGTTATGGACCTGTAGTCCCGAGATGAACTACTCACGCATCTGTAGAGGCCTCCGGTGATGATTCTCCCCCTCCTGTGGGGTGCCAGAGCAGGACTCCACAAGCCCTAGATTTGACTTTCGAGGTGACGATGCCTATCTATATGTTTCATGGAAAATAACTCTGTCCCCGCTGGTTTTAGGGTTAAAGGCAAGTTATAGGCGAAGAGGCGGTGGCCAGGGCAGCCAAGAGCCCACCAGGCGCGGCCTAGGGAGGGCGCCTGGCAACCTTATGGCCCCTCCGGCTCCCCTCTGGGTCTCCTTTGGACTCTGTCTTTGTTCCAGGTAAAAAATTACTTTCGTGGATTTTCAGCCCTGTCTGAGAATATTACCTTTAGAATTTTTTTAAATAAAAAACAGCGACTGGCCCGGGGCATCTTGTTAATAGGTTAGTCAATCAAAACATCCGGAAAACAAAGGGAAATATGTGAAAACATGAAAATAACATTGGGTATTGGATAGAAAATAAGCATGGAGTATCAAAAATTATAGATACGTTTGCAACATATCCCTCACCGTATTGTGCTTCTCATTAAGTTAGTACTGGACTCTTTGGTAAAACCAATTGGCACGATACGGTGGATGGTACAATCGAATACGACTGTACAACTCGTCCGCAAACAGTTGCGCCTCGAAAACCGTGATAATTATTTTTCTTTTGTCCCTCTTTTGTTCAGTCTAGTACGATGAGTGGTACAGTCGATTATGACAGTACTGCCACTCGTTAAATGGTAATCTGGCGCAAAAATAATATCCTTCTCCGATTTTTCAATTGGTACCAGAAATATTAGTTCTGAACAAGGCTTCGTATATAATTTTTGGGTGGCAACACTAGTAATAAAGTTCTTAATAATTTTTTTATTTTCCTCCAATATGTTTTCAACACTAAAAAACGAAAATGGAAGTCAAACAAAAATTAAAAACTTATCATAGGTTGCCTCCCATGCTGATTTTTCTTTTCGGTCGGTCTGCCCGACCATGATGATGTTGAATGGAGCTTAGTAACTTGTGTGCCCATTCTGAAGCAGTTTGATTTCAACGTTACGATTCTATTGTTATAGACCGTTTTCTCTTATTTCTAGGAAAATGAACATCAAAAGGATCTCGAGAAGGTAATTCAACCCTCATGTTACCTTCATGTAAATTTATCAAGGCTTTGATGGTTCTTAAAGATGGTCTACCAGGTATTATAGGTGCTACTGGATCTTCAGGCATGTCTACGATAACAAGATCAAGGAGTGCATGACTTCCTCTAATTTGTACTACTATTTTTTCTTTAGTTCCCACAGCTTGCTTGAAGGTTGAATCAGCTAAATGCAGTTTAAGTTCAGTTATATTATAATCACCCAAGTATAGCTTAATAAAAAAAAATTAGGGAATGTAGAAACACTTGCACCTAGATCACATAGTGTAGTTATTTCATTTACACCTGAATGTATCTTAATAGTAGTCTGATACGTCATAAACGTATCCCTAATTTATGATGTTTCATGTTATTTTCTTATTTTTTCCCACATGTTTGCTATACACTTTATGTCATTTTTATCGATTTTCCGGACTAACCTATAGACAAGATGCCATATAGCCATTTCCCTATTTTCTGCTGTTTTAAGTTTCAGAAAAGTTGTTCTGGAAATATTCTCTGAATTGGAAAATTCGAAACCCAGAAGTCTTAGAATTCTCGAAGGTTCCACGGAGTCCCTGAGAGACCCGGAGAGGGGCCTCAGGGGGGCCACACCATAGGGTGGCGCGCCCCCCTAGCCGCGCCTTTGGGTGGTGTGGGGCCCCCAGGCCTCCACCACCTCTGCCCTTTCTCCTATTTATTCCCCCTGAGACCTAAACCCTAAATATATCCCACTTTGTCTCAAAAACACCGGAGGCCGCCGTCATCGTCATCCCGAGATCAGGAAGGTTCTGGATCTCTCCACGGCACCCTGCCCGGAGGGAAATTCATCACCGGAGGGGTCTACACCACCATGCCCTCCTCCGAAGTGATGCGTGAGTAGTTCATCCCTGGACTACGGGTCCATAAAAGTAGCTAGATGGTTGTTCTCTCCACTTTGTACCTCATGTTTAGATCTTGTGAGCTGGCTAACATGATCAAGATCATCTTTATGCAATGCTACATGTTGTTTTTGCTGGGATCTGATGAATGTTGAATGCTATGTCTTCTGATTATCAATCTATCATGTTATCTTCATCCATATGTTATTTATGATCTTGCTTTCTCTCCGTTGTTAGTAGATGCTTTGGCCAAGTAGATGCTAGTAACTCTAAGAGGGAGTATTTATGCTCCATAGTGGGTTCATTCCTCCTTTGCATTTGTGCTAGAGTGACAGAAACGTGACGGATGGAGGATGTGATGTTGCCATTAGGGAGAAAACAACAATTCTTTGTCTAAGGATGATGTTATTTTTTACATTACACACTTTGATTACTGCAATTATCTGTTGCTTGCAACTTAATACCCAACGTTTGTTCAGATGTTATCCGGAGGGTGGATTATTAGTCATAGATGCAGTTGGATAACGGTCTATGTATTTTGTTGTAATGCCCGCATGAATCAAATAGTAATCTTTATGTATTGCATATGCACTACGGTGCAGCCTTTAGTTCTGTCAATTGCCCAGCTATAATGTGTTCACCACACATGTTATTTATCTTTCACAGAGAGACACCACCACTACTAGGAAAAGGCTAATGCGTGACGCACCAAAATTGCATACCCGTGACGCACTATGGTGCGCCACGCCTATCATGCCGCGCCTATTAAAATAGCCGTGACGCACCACATTTTGGTGCGTCGCGGCTATCGCACTTACCCGTGGCGCACCGCCTGTTTGGTGCATCACAACTATCTTTAGTTACCTGTGGCGCACCTCATGCCTGGTGCGTCACGGCTATTGATTTTGAATTTTTTTTAAACAAGGCGGGACAGATCCAGATCTGGATCTGGCCGCCCAAAATTTTGAAATTTGGAAAAACGAAAATGGAGAGGCCGGAGTGGAGGGTGGTCGCCGGAGAGGAGATGGCCGCGGTAGTGGAGGAGGACGCCGGAGAGGAGGTGGTCGCGGTAGTGGAGGAGGCCGCCGGAGAGGAGGTGGCCGCCGGAGTAGAGGTGGCCGCCGGAGTAGAGGTCGCCGGAGTGGACACGAGGATGTGGTCGCCGGAGTGGATGTGCGGTGGTGGTGGTGGTGGTGGTGGTGGTGGTAGGAGGAGGAAGGGAGAAGAGAGAAAGAAGGGAGAATGGAGAGTGGAGGAAGGAGAAAAAAGAAATGAGAGAGGAATGGAGAAGAGTGGAGGAAGGAGGAGGAAGGGGAGTATATATAGGTGGGGGGCCTCTCCCGGGTTCGAAATTCAAAAATCCTTCCCAGAGTTAGCCGTGACGCACCATACATGTGGTGTGTCACGCCTATCTTTTTTTTTGTAGGAAAAAAGCTTATGTCTCAAATAACTTTTTTTCCTTTCGGAATTTGGAGAATCTAAAAAAGGCTCACAGGCCGAAGGCGAGTGAGGTTGAGTTCCTTTTTTTTCTCTAGTTTCTGTTGGTATATTGAACTTTAAATTTTGACATCGTATGCAAAATTTATGCCCATTTTACCTTTTTAATGAACTTTTGCTCAGAAAGTCGAAATTCAAATTTCAAAATTTGTTAAAAAAGTACACATTAAACTCTCCGTGCATCTATAAGGAATTTATTTTTTCATAATTTTTAGACATGGAACTCTTCCGTGACAAAACTAGAAAGGCGGTCCGGGGGGGGGGGGGTGTGGAGGGAAAATTTCGGTGGATGCCATAGCCGTGACGCACCATATGCTTGGCGTGTCACGCCTATTGCAATACCCGTGACGCACCAAACATATGGTGCGTCACGGCTATGTTTGCCCACGGCTATGCCCTTATGCTCCCGGCCGCCCAGCACTCACCTATAGCCGTGACACACAGTATGTTTGGTGCGTCACGGGTATGCCCTTAGGCGTGACGCACCGAGGCCCACGGGTGTGTGGTGCGCCACGAGTACATAGCCGTGACGCACCGAGCATGTGGTGCATCACGGGTATGATTACTCCTATAGTTGTTTTCCTAGTAGTGCACTACTGAACTGTGGACCCCGGTCCTTTTTCCTCATACTGATAATACAACCACTGCTTTCACTGTTTTCACACTGCTGCTACTGTTTTCATATTGTTTTCCACACCATATGTTTAACCTCTTTGTGTTCAGCAAAACCGGTGAGATTGAAAAATTCACTCCTTCGTTGGGGCAAAGTGATTTGATTGTTTTGTGTAAGTTCCACATTGCTTCTGAACCGGTAGTGCGCCCTGCCATCTCAGCTGGTTCAACCTTCTGAAGTTACCGCTTCCTCCTACTGGTTGATTCAACCTTGGTTTCTTTCTGAAGGAAACTTGCTGCTGCACTGTTCATACCTTCCTCTTGGGGTCTCCCAACGAACGTGTGATCACACGCATCATAGTCTCAAATATATCTTCTATTTGGATGGGAATTTTTCAGATAGTTTTCTATATTCTAATTCCAGCTCACGAACTCTATAAGCAACTTGATTAACAAATTTTTATATGCTTCTTCCTAACCTCGTTCAATTGATAGGTTCTTTATACTCACCATCTTCACAATATCTTCAACAGTGTAGTTGGGTAAAGGAGCATTGTTATAATTCAGCTCTTCGAGTGCATCATCTGTGCTTCTCATCATCTTCATGTCTGCAACTAGACTGGTCTCCGGTTTACCTACAAATTATGCTAGAATCAAAGTTTGACTCTCAGCTATCTTGGTCATTTTTGTGTCTCCATGTTCTTTGTTCTTTCCTGGAGTACATGCAAATCAGATCTTATAGTGCTAATCTTTTCAGTTAGCTGACCATGTATATTATCATGATTCTCAACCATTTTATAGAAGACACTGTTTTTTTCAGTTTGAGAATTTATAAAGGATTTAAGTGTTTCTTCAAGTGTATGGAGGTTTCCATTGTTTGCTCCATTGTTGTAGTTATTATTTGATGCTCATGTGGGATTACATGGTTTCTGATAATTTTGTCCGAAGTTGGGACCTTTCCATACATGGTTATAAGTATTACGAGCTATGGAATCTATTTCTTCAATTTGAGCATTGGTGGTGGCATTTACATGAGCTTCATTTTTATTTTTACGAACATAAATTAGATCATCTACATTTGTTGTAAGCTCTTCTTTGTTGTTCTCAGTGACTTAATTTACCTTCTTGGTGCTTGTTCTTTCATTATGCCACTAAGCATGATTATCTTGCGTATCATCAAGTAGCTTCTTTGCTACCTCAAAATTCTTTTCCTATGAATGTTCCTCCTGCAACTATATCAAGCATAGATTTGGACATGGGGTTTATAGCATTATAAATAAATGGAGTATTAACCACTCCTCCATGCCATGGTTAGGACAGTTCATAACATTGTCTTTCATCCTTTCCCATGCAAGCACTAGTGGCTCGCGATCTTCCTGTCTAAACCTTGCAATAATTAAACAGAGTTGCATTGTTTTAGCAGGTAGAAAATATTTAGTCATAAAAATGTTACATTAATTACCCCAGGATGTAATTTTACCTCTAGGTAATGCTACTAAGCATTGTTTGGCTATACATCTTAATGAAAAGGGAAATAATGTAGCTTGACTGCATTTGGACTAACATCCTTTTATACGCATCATATCATATAATTCAGTAAAAGTGTTCAAGTACATGCTTGTATCCTCAGAAGTTGAACCACTAAATTGATTCTGTTGAATAATGTTCAATATATTATTTTTAATCTCATAGTTCTCCTCGACAACTGTGGGTTGAGTGATGGGTGCACGTAAATAATCATCATTGGGAGTAGCAAACTCCCCAAGCTTCTTGTTTGTCATACTAATTTTTGTGTGTTTTCAAGTAAGAACAAAATTGTAAACTAATATTTGTGGGTTTTCAAATAATCTAAGCAAATAATAAAATAGTAACAAGAAATAAACTAAAGCTAAAATTAACAAAACTAAAAGGGACTCTATGACCTCACCAGGGTAAATGAAATACTTCCCCGACAACAGAGCCAGAAAAAGGGTTGATGCCTTCGATCTAGATTATCGAATATAGTATGTAAGCTTTTTTGCTTGAGACCCAAGGTTTTTTCAAACCGGGAAGTAGGCGCTTGATGAGACAAAATTGTTGAATCCACAGAAAGCTTGCTAATTTATGTTTTAACCGGATCAATTCTTGTATTGCAAAAGAGGGCTGTCACCAATAAAAAAAAAGCACGGGCTTAAGGTTTTACCTGCAGCAGTGCATTAGTTGTATGTAATAAATAAGATAAAGTTACGACAGTTTAGTATAATTAATACAAATGTTATTTAGATGTATATAAGCAATGCATCCGTAATCCACTATGCCTCCGATCACAGGTACACATAGAGTAATTCGTCCAACCTTGGCCATGTATTCGTTTCTTCTTTTGGGGTTGCCTCGTTTTTTTGTTCTAAAAAGAAAGACAAAATCATTAAGCACGGTGATGTCATTGTTAGTTCCTGGCAGATCCGCTTCCAGCAGTCTTACTGATCCTCTTGTCACAGACGTTCCCGATCAACCTTTAATGTCACTCTCACTATACCTTTGCCTTGATCACTCTTGGGAGTCTTGGGTACCTAACAAGTCCTAGGAGCGAGGTACAAATAGTAGAACACACACAAATAACATAAATGAACTCATTAGACTAATAATTCCATTGGTAGATCTAGCACATAACTGCAAGGTTAGGCCTCATCCTATAGCCTGAGAAGGACTAGTCACACATCGCGGTCATATCAACAATAGGAAACATTGAAACGAAAATAGTACTTGGATTGAATAGATTGATAGTTATTACAATGTTGCCAATCGCGATGAGATCTAGATTACAAATTAAAAGTATGGCTATGACTATGGTGGTGGAGATGCGGCAGCACTTCGTGGTCTTCCGCGGAGAGGACGATAGTGATGGCGGTGGACATGGAGAGGGTGTGAGAGAGAGCGAGGGGGCGTCTCTTTTGGGGGCCGTTTCTTCTCCTGATAAAGACGCCATCGAATGGATTAGGGATTTTGGGCGTCTTGCTTCGCGAATTGGCCCTGGATCCTCTGATGAATTTTGGTCGGTTTGATCTGACTGATCTTCTGACACATGGTACGGTCGGGACTGACCGTACCTAGGTCCTTCAATGATTTTCTGATCTTTATCTTTTCCTTCCTTTTTGCCCTGATTTCCCTTCATTTCTTGTCCAATGTCTGCAATAAAAATAATGACAATGATATTTGCAATTGAATTGCACATTAGTGATTAGTTGAAGGACTAGAGTGATTACTCTATCATTTTCATGAAGAAATACGCTTTAAACATAGATAAAGATGTGCCAGTTTTGGACGCATCATAGGTATGCACGATTCTATCTTCGAAAGCCCTAAGCTATGTAAAATATGCAAAATAAATTAGTGGCATCTAATTTTTTGTGCATGGCATGTGATGTGATATGGTCATATTACTAATTTTGATGGATGAAATGATATCTTCTGTAAATTATGACATACCGATAGGAGCCATATGGTTGTCTTATTATTTATGGCTTGCATATTGTATACTACATTCATGTGATATGTTGTAATTTGAGGGAAAATCAAGATGGAGGCGCCATGGACCTTGGTTTCACGCCGTGGGATGATGGAGAGCATACCATGATGCACAAGATGGAGATCAATTGCAAGAAGGATCATATCATATCACATTATTCATGCGTGTGATTTTAATCCTTTTATGCATCTTATTTTGCTTAGATCGCGACGGTAACATTATAAGATGATCCCTCTCACTTAATATCAATACAACAATGTGTTCTTCCTTAGTATGCACCGTTAAGAAAGTTTGTCGCTTCGAGATAACACGTGATGATCGTGTGTGTTAGACTCAAGTGCGCATACAACGTATGCCAACGAGCCTAGCATGTACAACCATGGCCTCGGAACACACGCAATACTATTGTTCTACTTGACGAGCCTAGCACGTACAGACATGGCCTCAAAACATGTAACCCAAAGGTAAAGCATGAGTCATATGGATGATATGATGAACATGTCAATGTTCACCTTTGCAACTACACTGTCTCACGTGATGATCGGTTTTGGTGTAGTGAATTTGGTTCATGTAATGACTAAAAGGAATATAGGGATGTTGTTTTTGAGTGGGAGTTCATAGGGTAATTTTAGAATTATCTTGAACTTAATTTATATAAAACTTAGTCTAAATAGTCTTTGAAAATATGTTGTAGATCATGGCACCGCCTGCTTTCAATTTCAATACATTCATGGAGAAAGAAAAACTAGTGAACAATGGAAGCAACTTTAGCAACCGGGCACTTAACTTGAGTATTCTCCCCGGTTCTTGCAAGAAGCTCTATGTGCTTGATGCACCTTGGGTGACCAGCCTGTTGTCGATGCTTCCGATGAAGAGATTTTTTTCTGACTGAACAAGAAGACCACAATTTAGTTCATTGCGGTATTATGTATGGTTTAGTGCCAGAGGTGCGAAAATGTGTTGAGTAAAACAATGCCTTTGATACATTGGGAGAATTTAAATTGATTTTTGATACCCATGCTCATGTAAAAAGTTATGACGCTTCAGAAAAGTTCATTAGTTGCATGATGGAAGAGAACAATTCCGTTAGCGAGCACGTACTCAAAATGTATGGATACGCTGATAAGCTTATAGCTTTGGAAATAACGGTCCCCAATGAGCTAGAAATACATCGTGTTCTCCAATCTATACCACATAGTTACAAGAACTTTGTGATGAACTATAATATGCAAGGCATGAAGAAGAATCTCCGAGAGCTTCTTTCAATTCTCAAGACTAGTGGAGATCAAGAAAGAACATCAAGTATTGAAGATCAATAAGACCACTAGTTTCAAGAAAGGAAGGCAAGCCAAAGGTCAACTTTAAGAAGGGTAGAAAGACTGTTGCGACACCTGAGAAGAAAACCAGGAATGGATGTAAGCCTAAGACTGCGTGTTTCTATTGTAAGGGAACTGGACATTGGAAACGTAACTGCACCAAATATCTATCAGATAAGAAGGCGACAAAGTGAGCAAACGTATATGGATATACATGTTATTTATGCGTACCTTACTAGTACTCGCATTACACTAGTAGGAAAACGCTTACCAGTGACGAACAAAAACAAGCTACCGCTGGCGAACAAGTGTTCGCCAGCAGTACACCGCCAGTGGTAAGGGGTTACCGCTGGCGAACAAATCTTGTTCGCCAGCGCTATCTAGTTACCGCTGGCGAACACAGTCTTGTTCGCCAGCGGTAAGTCTGAAATTTTGAAATTTCGTAAATAAATTTTTTCGCATTTTCAAATTTTCAAAACATTTGAATTCGAGGAACCTCTAAACACGCTGTAGAATTTTTTCCTTTTTTTTTTCTTTTTTTTTCATCTTTGAATGCCCACTTCCCGCTCGGTCACCCATCCTCCCACTACTCTAGCCTGAGCACGCTTAACTTCTTAGTTCCATCCCACTACTCTACCCATGACTCCCTCATTCTTTCTTGTTAGTATAGTACTATCAATCCTCTTAACTATTGCACCATATATACAAATCCGTAATTCCAAATTCGACAAATGATATGTCTAAATTGATCACAAGAATACGAGGAATCCAAATATGACATCCTTATTATCTTTTCTCGAAAAAAAACATTTTTTATTTTTTTTGAATTTTGAATTTATTTAATTAAATTGATTATGTAGGAAAATTTAGTCTGTCTCAAATAACTTTTTTTCCTTTTGGAATTTGGCGATTCTAAAAAAAGCTCACAGGCCGAAGGCAGGTGAGGTTGGATCTGGAATTTGCTCACGTTTCTTTTGATATATTAAACGCGTTTTTTCGACGTCGTATGCAAAAGTTATGGCCGTTTTACGTTTTATTTTTGTATTTTGCATAAAAGGTCAAATGGTGTATTTCAAATTTTCTATATCAACTAGACAGTGCACTATCAAAGAATTTATTTTTTGAACGTTTTATCATTTTCGTTTCTGCTTTATAAACGTAAAAAGGGGTCCACGGGGGGGGGGGGGGGGGGTGTGTGTGTGTGTGGAGGGAAATTTTTCAAAACTTACCGCTGGCGAACCAAATAGTGGTTGGCAGCGGTATAGTTAGCGCTGGCGAACCAAAAGGTTGCCCAGCAGTAACCATACGCTGGCGAACCAGCTGGTTGTTCGCCAGCGCTAAGTAACCATACCGCTGGCGAACGAAGTGCCGTGTTCGCCAGCGGTATTTCCTGCCGCCCGTAGCCGCGCGCAGACCCCACCCCCACTGTTACCGCTGGCGAACGAAGTGCCATGTTCGCCAGCGGTACATAACTTAGCGCTGGCCAACATGGGGGCGCGTTCGCCAGCGGTATCTAGCACTGGCGACAAGAATTCTTGTTGGCCAGCGGTAACCCGGTGGCTATAGCCTGTTTCCTACTAGTGTTAGAACTTGGGTAATTTGATACTGGTTCGGTTATTACCATATGAACTCGAAACAGGAACTGCAAAATAAGCGACAGCTAGTGAGGGATGAGGTGACGATGCGCGTCAACAATGGATTGATAGTTGATGTGATCGCAGTCGGGACGCTACCTCTCCATTTACCATCTATATTAGTCATAAACCTTAATAATTATTATCTGGTCCATGCATTGAGCATGAATATCACTTCTGGATCTTGTTTAACACAAAGTGGTTATTCGTTTAAGTCTGAGAACAATGTTTGTTCGATTTATATTAATAATATCTTTTATGGTCACGCACCCGTGAAGAATGGTTTATTTCTTTTGAATATTGATAGTACTGATACATATATTCATAATGTGAATGCCAAAAGAATTAAGATGAATGATGATATCGCTATTTATATGTGGCATCGGAATTTTTGGTCATATTGGTGTTAAACGCATGAAGAAGCTCCATTATGATGGACTCTTAGAATCACTTGATTATGAATCATTTGAGACATGTGAACCATGCCTTATGATGACTAGAACCCCGTTTTTGGCACTATAGAGCGGGCAACCGATTTATTGGAAATCATACATTCTGATGTGTGTGTGTGTGTTCCAATGAGTGTGCCAACGCGCGGTGAATATATTCAGTCACTTTCATAGATGATTTAAGTAGATATGGGTATATTTACTTAATGAACCAAAGAATTTCAGAGTGAAATTGAAAATCATCGTAACAGAAATATTAAATTTGTACGATCTGATCGTAGAGGTGAATATTTAAATTACGAGTTTGGCATACATATGAAACAATATGAAATAGTTTCACAACTCACACCTTCCGGAGCCCACAACTTAATGGTGTTTCCGAACATCGTAATCGTACTTTATTAGATATGGTCCGATCTATGATGTCTCTTATGGAATTGCCACTATCATTTTGTGGCCACGCACTAGAGACAATTGCATTCACTTTTAAAAGTTTGGAAACAAATCTAAGATGTCATTTCTAAAAGTTTGGCACCATCTAAATCCACCGGGATGACACTATACGAATTATGGTTTGGAAACAAACCTAAGATGTCATTTCTGAAAGTTTGGGGATGCGATGTTTATGTGAAGAAGGTTCAACCTGAAAAACCCGAACCCAAAGCGGAAAAATAAGTATTTATAGGATACCCTAAATAAATAATTGGGTACGCCTTCATCACATATCCGAAGGCAAGGTATCGATAAGGAAATCAATATTGTGCCACTTCGAGGATTTTTTCAGACTTTTTTGCTAAGATTTTCTGGCAAAAACAACACAAAACATGAAATGTTGCTGGACATCTTGTCAATAGGTTAGACAGAGAAGATGTCTAAAAATAATATAAAATTATAGTAGGAACCTAGGGCATTGGCATACAACAAGCACATGACAATAGAAAAATTATAGATACGTTTCCCCTCTTCATCTGTCGCTCTCAGCCAACCGTTTTCCTCAAGAGGTCGGTTCTTCTCTAGTGTCGGTACCTTCATGCTGCCAACCGTGACACATGGCTAATGTCAGAGTAATCACTTTGCAATCCTATTGGCTAGAGGGAAGTGCAAATCAGGAAGGAAGTAAGAGCATCTCTAAGAGACAACGCAAAACGGACGGAACAGCAAATTCTCGACAAGTATACCGGCCAGACCCTGCATTCGCCGGCCGTCCCACAAACGCGATGCATGCAACATCAAATCGAGCGCCGCGGGACCGCTATTTTACCCGATCGGAACCGCTGATGCAGGTCAACCCCCATTTCCCCCGCCGCCCCCTCGACGAAATCCCCCTAATTTCTCGCCGCCCGCCATTCAATCCCCACCTCCTGCCGTAGATCCAGGCCGTGGTAAGACGAATGGAGCTCCTCTCTGAGGCGGAGCGGGCTGAGTGCAACCGTTAAGTCGTCGCTTACGCTGCACGAAAGAGCAGCTCGCGCTAGTAGACGAACTACGGACTCGCTCCGCCGCGAGGTGGAGGAGCTTGACCTCCTCCATGGCCTCGTGCCGCCTCCGCAGCCACCCGTGTCGCCTTCCCAGTTCGAGACGGGGACCTCATCCGGCGGTTGGAGATCATCCGGCACAAGATGATTTGTAATCTCCCGCGTGGTTAAAATTTTAAATTTGCAGTTCCATTAAGGGTTTTTGTTCTGCGCGACATTGTAATGAACCCTGTAAACATGTTTTGAGTCCCTGCATTTGAGGTTTGCAGGTTCAGATTTTAGCGTGTCTCTTAAAAATGCTCTAACAAGAATCAAGAAGCAAATCGACTAGATGGAATTTCGAATCATTTGTAGGAAAAAAAAACACCGCCATAGTGATTCCTACAAATTCCCAACATAAATTGAAATGACATAAATTTCGAACGACATATAGAATTCAAAGTTTTCATGACAACAGGAATTTTGATTTTGCCACGGCCAGAAAAAAAATCAGAAAATGAAATCCAAATTTGCCGGAGCACATCTGACAGTAGACCCCTCTCTGCTTGCAGCGTATCAATGAGGAAATCGATATTGTGGCACTTTGCAGATTTGCTTCGACTTTTTCTGTGGGAATTTTCTGAAATGTAGAAACAACTGAAAACATGAACCGGTGCTGGACATCTTATCAATAGGTTAGTGCGTAAAAAATGTCTAAAAATGATATGAAATTATAATAGAAACATAGGGCAATGGTATAAAACTAACATAAAACAAAAAATTGTAGATACATTTCAGACGTATCACTTCCTCCCTCTCCATCTGCCGCTCTCAACCAACCCTTTTTCCCAAGAGGCCGGTTCTTCTCCAGTATAGGTACCTTCGCGCTGCCAACTGTACGCGTAGCTACCATCAAAGTAATCACTTTGCAACCCTAGTGGCTATAGGGAAGTGCAAATCAATAAGCAAATCGACTAGACGAAAATCCGAATCATTTGTAGCAAGAAAACGCCGCCATAATAATTCATACAAATTCCCAACCTAAAATTTAAATGACAGAAAATTTAAACGACATAAAATTCAAAGTTTTCAGGACAACCTGAATTTTGATTTCCCCACGGCCAGAAAGAAAAACAGAAAATGGAAATCCAATTTTGCCGGAGCACATCTGACAGGAGACCCCTCCCTCCTTGCCTCTTCTCTTGGGTTTTGGTCCTTCTCGCTCTTCTTCCTCCCTCCTCCTCACAAGTCACAGCACGGGCGCCGGCCTCCTCCATACCACACAAATCCCTCAACAATTCCGCGCCGATCTCCGCCCAATCCGAGGTAGGGTTTCTCCTCGGCCCCGCGCCAATCGCGCGCGCCCTCGATCCGATTCGGCGCCAGCTTCCGGTGTCTCTGACGATGCTAAAGGGACGATTTTTTGTTTGTTTGTCTTGTCTGTCGCTAGGGCCGGTCAGATGCGGCGAGGATCCATCGGCTCGCTGTAGTGAGTGACCTTCGCGCTGCCCCGGCGGCTGGCCGGATGATCTGCGCGGGTGGAATCCTGATCTAGGAATGGAGCCGTCGGATCTGAATACGCACCTGCCGCCCCGGAAGCGGCTGCTCGCCGGGTTCAGGACCGTGGTCGCGACCTCCTCATGCGATGCCGCTGAGCGCTCGCCGCCGCCCCCTCCCCCGCTCATCCTCCCCGATGATCTCGCCGCCCGGCTCCGCGCGATGATGGGCCCGCCTGCTGACGCGCCGCCCTCGCCCGAGGAGATCATTCGGGCTGCCCGCCGCGCCGCCTTGGCCGCCGCCGATGCCGCCGTGGCCGCCCGGGCAGCTGCGGCCGACAAGGCGGCCGTGGCAGCAAAGGCTAGGGCAGCCGCTAGGGCAGCCATGGAGTTCCTCGATTCTGTCTCCATTTCCAGGTCCAGAAATGGGATCCAGCTCAAGGCCAAGTCGAGGAAGAAGCATGTCCAGGTCAGGCTCCTGTACAGGCCGCCGGGCGATGACCGGGCAAGTGAGGCAGGGAAGGAAACCGTCGGCGATGATGATGTTCCCAGGCCTCCTCGTAGGCGCAGGGAGAGCGATGAGGAGGTTGCTCGCAAGCTGCACCGCGTGATGAACAGCTCGCCGCGGATATCTTTCACTGGACCGAAGAGGCCCCGAAGTATCAGCGCCACCACCGAGGATGATGGATGCCACGGTGAGGGTGATGCTTGCAATGGCTCTGTGACGCACACGCTAACTGAGGTTAGCGGGTTGGTTGATGAATGCTCTATGGGGAAATCTGGTGAGATGGCTGTTCATTTTACCAAGATCAGGGCTGCAGATGACGGTGTAGAGTCTTCTCTGAACGATGCAAAGAGTAGGCACATTGCTGATAATGGAGTTGGAATTGGAAGCTCGAGCGCTGGTCGAAAAGTGAAGATTAAGAGGAAGCAACTGTTTTTGAACCACCATGACAGTAAACAGAGAGAAGAGCGTAAAGAAACAGAGCCATCTTTAGATGCCATAGGGGGATATGATGGATTAAAGCCAAATGGCGCAGAAAAGCGACAGAGTTTTGCAGATGCAAGGGCACCGCATGGGGATGATCCTGTGCCAATGAAGATCTCATCTATGTGGAAGTTCAAGAAGTATAAGCCGTCACACTGCTCTTCTGATAGCAAGATGTTGCACAACGTGTGTTCCTCGAGCTCCGCGGCTGAAACCTCTGCTTCGGTGAAAGCTGATTAAGTGAGGTACCTTAGCTTATAGTTGGCAGATGCTTGTTGTGAGATTTTGTATGTTGGAAATTACTATCCGGACAAACAGCGAGGGGAGGTAATCTCTCTCGGTCGGTAGATTCACACCTTTCATTTGATTTTTATACAGATGCGCCTGCTTTATGTTATAGAAGTTACTGGGTATTTCTACCAAATTATTTTTTTCTGTTTTGTATTTGCCGTTTTGTACTAGTAATGATAGAAATTTGTCGAATTTGTGGAGTTACTAGTTATACATTTTGTAGTGGATGTCAAGAACTTGTAGCTACTGTTGTCCTGCCAGTAAAATATAGTAATCATTTTCCCTCTTAAGTTATATGTATTTTTCTTCTTAGAACTTGAGAGTTGAGACATGACACAAATTAATCTTTCTTGTTACAACTGACTTTAGATGTGCTTTGATATTAACGACTAAAGACCATTTGCTTCCGTGGCAGAATTACTCAATCAGGTTTAGCGATTATTGGAGGGCTCTATGCATGATTGCTTTTTTTAGTGTGTTTTTGTCGCTTCTTCGATCTAATTTGAACAACAGTTTTAGATTATGGATGAACCAATGTGGTTAAACTCTGACCATAAGTCTAGCTGAATTGCATCACTTGAATGGAGATTGTCGTCATATGTACTTAAAAACAAAACATAAATCGGTTAGATATAAAGTTTGTGACTGACCATTAGTCTTATCTTAAATGCATCACTTAAATTCTTCACTCTGCAATCCGGAAGCTTCACAGGCGGAAAAGTATGATCTTTCAAATTGCTTGTTCATTATCACCAATGTTTCTTTCCAAACTCCTAGCCATTTACGAGTGTTTATTCTGTAGAACTGCCGCTAAAACGGTGAGAAAATAATGCTGCCATGGCACCAAAACTGAAAGCAAAACGGTGTATTATAGTCAGTAAAGTCTAAAAGACCATCCGCCTTGCAAGTTATGACATATTCAATTCCAATTTTTTGGACTGTCCATAGATCTTGCCCAAATGCCGATCTTCTTCTGTAGCACCCGGAGCAACGAATGGATAGAGCTATTTGATCTGTTCATATCCTTGTCTTGCTTGTTCTGATCTCGCCATGTTGTAGAAGACACATATTTGCTCTGTTATGTTATCTGACATTTGGTAAAGAATGGAACGCGACATTGTGCGAAAATGCGAGAACCAGTCTATGGCTTAATGGCTAAAGGCGGTAAAGCAGGTGTAGTAGTAGGGAGGAAGAGTACGCATTTTTTCCAGGTTAAATGCTTGGGGTGTACATCTTTGGAATATAAATACCGTTTGCCAACTCTGTTTTGTCATTCCTCTGTTCTGCATTGATCTGTGGCTCGTCAGTGTTGAGATGAGATGGGTGGACTGGGTGACAGCCTGACGCCTCTACCTTCATATCCGGGCATTTTGATTTGAGCTCAGAGACCAAGCAAAGCAGCGGCAAAACTGTTTGAATGAACAAGTGATTGTATTTTTGAATGAACAAATTTAATCAGCTCTTATCTGCTCGACCCCCAGGATGCTCATATGAGATCCCTGTGAATCAAAGGAGGCGCCGACACGATCTGCGAACCGTATGGATCTTGCGATTGAAATATGCAGCCATGGCTAGAGACTCGTTTTCTTTGAAAATATTACCGTGGGTATTCAATCAAGCGCTGAAAACGTTACCGTGGGTATTCAATCAAGCGCTGGTTGCAGAGAAAGAAGCAAGATGGAGACTGAATTTTTGACAGATATGATCTTGTGCCAAATTGATTGATTGTCGCTGGTTGTATCTGAGACCCAGAGAGAGAAGTAGCCAGGCTGGCTGGGTGGTGTAGTAATGCGAAGGTGATGTTGCACCAAACCAACATGTGTGTATCTACACGGCACACAGGTCATCTTCACATGATCCATTAATAGCCTATTTATTAATTCATTAGCGCCAATTCGTCTCAAAATACCTGGCACCACACACTAGTAGGTACCCAAACGGGACTAAAGACCCTCCATGTGGCCGCGGTCGAGCGCCGGGGCTGGAGGCCCTTTAGTCGTGGTTGTTAACATTTTTTTTCATTCAATTGTTTTTTTTTTCTGTTTTTCTATTCATTTTGTGTTTTCCATTCATTTTTTCATTTTTGTTTTCCGTTCAATTATTTTTCATTTCAAACAAGTTTTCGTATACATATTCTATGCTACTACATACTACGTTGATGCATATATAATATAATTTCTCTTATGAGTATCTATATGTATATATACAATTTGGTTCGCCATCTTCGAGACTTGTCGATGGCCCCATTTGGTTCACCATCTTACAAGCATACATATTTAATTACAAGGAGATCATTAAATTACGTGGAGGCACTGTATTCTCCAGCTTTAGGTATGACCTCCGTAAGCAAAAATCTAGGTATGACCTCCGTAAGCAAAAATCTCGCCAACACCCGTTGAATTGCTCGTAGGCGGTCATTTGGTAGGAGCTTATCCCGCAAATATTCGATCTTTAAGAAGGAGAACAATATGAATATATGAGTTGCGTGTATATATATATCAAATCATCATAAAAAATTATGAATGAAACTCAACAAAATTGATGGTAATAAAATAAAATTGTGAATACCGTTTAAGTACTCGAAGTTGTCTTACATCTCTGCACCGCTCACTGGTCATCATGTGAATGAACTCGCAAATCTAGTATGCACATAAATTGTTCCACGGTTCCTGCTTCAAGCACTATACGAGGGTAGAATTCAATCAAATAAAAGTCAAGCATGATAATGGTATTGAAACTAGAATTAAAGAGATGCACGACCTAACTAGTACTACTTACCGGGAGCATTCGAAAACGCAGCTCTTATTCCCATTCACCAACAATTTCCTTGATGAACCGTTTCCAACATGTGCCCGACAAAGAAAATGAATAAAGAAGTTATTAGTTACTCACTCCGTTCTAAAATAGATGACTTCTATTTGTCCAAATATGAATATATGTAGAAATATTTTACTGTCTAAATACATTCATATTTGGAAAAATGGAAGTCATCTAATTTGGAACGGAGGGAATACTTGATATCAGAAAATGAACGAAAGAGGCTGATATAATGCGATAATGATTGAAATTACCTCATGAGCATTAAACACAGGTTGGCGTATTCGTTAGGGTCTTTAGCTAATGAGTCCATGATTAGAACTCTTCCAACGTCAATTTTAATTATTAGCAAAATGCAGTGAAAATTATGCACGTAGATATACGCATGTGTGCATAACTCATCAATTACACTTAACATCGAGTAAGCAAAATAGAATATGTAAAAGACAGTAACACTTACTAGAAGTTGTAAGAAAATTGTATTTCTGTTCTGGTATTTTGTTTCTTTAGAAACATTAGCAAGTTAGCCTTTGTGTCCTTAGGGTGTTCTTTTACCGTAACAAAATTAACGACATGACATATGGGTCAATGAACCCAATGTCATAGATTCTCCTCTTCTGTATTCGAGAATCTTCATTCTGTATAATAGCGTAGAAAATAATATAATGATGATAATTACAAGCAATGAACGAGCTAAGCTAGAGACTTAAATTACAGAAATATGTCACTTACAGACAATAGCAACTGACGAGACATTTTTCGAAGGCATCTTGATTGTATAACTTAAAGGGTTCTTGGAGCTCAATACAGATATCTTAGTCCTGGAAGTAATGCTCTTTCTTAATATTCACCATGAGTATGGTTCGCCCTTCCTTCGAGACTTGCATGTACTAGTCATGCAATCTTTGCATTTGTGTTGGTAGATGTAGGACCTGTGAAAGGATCGTACGGACACCTAGAGGGGGGGGGGGGTAATAGATGCTACCTCCAAATTTTAATACCTTTTCTATTTAAGCTTGATACAAAGGAAAATTCTCTAGATATGCAACTAAGGTGAATTTACCTATATGACAAGGATTACACTAATCAAGAAACAATCACAAAGTAAAGCTAAATGATAGTAGGAACCAAAGTGGAAGCACACAGAGATATAGATGTATTCCTGAGTTCTTCCTTTTGAGGAGTGTGCATCTCGTTTGACGTGTGTGAGTTTCGCCACAAAGGCCTACCCAACGCCACAAATAACTCACCCTATTCTCCGATGAATATCGCCACAAAGGCCCAGTTCACCTTCCACTAATGGAATCCTTTAAGGTGGAATCTGGTGTCTTTACAATGATCTTGGGGCACACACCCACAACTGAAAGCGCATGGTGCCCCCATATGTGGTTTTGGTAATTAATGACAATCCTTATGGACTAATGTTTGCATTGAGTTATCCTTGTAGATCTTGTCCATAGGAAATAATGGATTTCATGTGTTGAACTCTATTAGCTTCCTTGATGGCCATTGTTATATTCAAGGATTTATATGAAGAATGGTCATGGTTTGAGCTGAGCTTATTGCTAGTGTGTCCTGAAGAAAAGGAATAGGTGATCTTTCATTATTATCTTCAAGACATCATCATTTGAAGTGAGAATAAAAGATACAAGGTTGATCAAGCAAGTGATCAACACACAAAGCTACAAGATATACCAAGTGGGATTATGTATCTCATGGTATGGTAAGAAATTGTCAATATAGCTTTATGAACTAACCCATGATATGTGTGTGTGGCATCTCTATGTGTGGTTAGGTATCTTTCCATGGGAATGAACCAAAAGGAAGATTTCATATAGCTCATGGTCTATGTTGTTGTCAAGCGGTGTTCGGCATCTAGCTTGACGTGGAAGCTCAAGTGAAGCATATAGAAGAAATCCTATGCTTGATGCTTGCCACCCTTTTGGAGATTGTGGCCTTGTGAAGATTTGCCAACAAGGGTCTCTCCCATAATGGTGTATGGGAGAGCTAGTCTCTCCCATAATGGTGTATGGGGGAACAACTTGCAAGTCTTCATCAAGCGGAGTTTGTGCTAGCAAGCACGATCAAGAAAGAAGATCCAACTTGAGAGAGTCAAGATCGTCATCATCGAGCTGAAGTGGAATGCTCAAGGCAAAGGTATAATCTTTATAGGTTTTCTATTTTACCAGTCTCGTGTTTTTGGGAGACCGGGTTATAGGATAGATAGTCGTACTATCAAGAGGGGCTCTCAAGTGAGTAACGTGATCGAATTGTTGTGGAGAGCTCAAACCTTTGCATACTTTCATATCATCTTTCTTGGTTATTATTTGTCTTTTATCTCCTTGGGGTTTTAGTGCTTGTCGTGATCTTCATGGTAAGCCAAGGTTTATCGAAAACGGTTTTAGTAAGAAAAAAACTTGTTGCGTTTTCGGTGGTGAAAATATCCGGTTCAGATTTGAGAATGTTTCCACACCTTCCATGTGTGGTAAATTCTCCATTCCTTTTTGTTTGGATATTACTTGTTATTACCTTTCCAAGCCATTTAGATTCACCTATTTCGGAGTTCATTCGCAAAAGTTATATGTGTTTTCGTGTTGAAGGTTTTACCGGGTGTTCCTATTTGAGAGGTCTAAAACCTTTACCCATTTGGTTTTATCTTCCATTGCTGGAAAATGATGTTTATCTATGTATTATTTTATTTCTTGTCTTTGCGATTTCAACGAGCCCAAGAACATCGAAAACGGAGTCCGTATGCAAAAGTTATGGCATTTCTCGTATCGGTGTTCAGTCACTCTGACTTGGCCGTGAAAATCTCTGTTGCAATCCGGAATCACTCCGGAATCATTCCGGGCCATTCCGGGCCATTCCGGACCACTCCGGAATCATTTCGGACCATTCCGGAATGGACGGAAAAAGTGGAAAACGGCTAGTTTTTTAGCACCTACTTAAGGGGCTTTCTTCCCCAAAGTCCCCAAGACTTTCCCAGCCCGTTTTTTTTTTCTCTCTCTCTCTCTCCACCTTTTTTGACTTTGGAAAGCTTGCTCCTCTCTCAATCCCTCCAATGATTCTTGCATATCTTTGAGGGAGAAGTTAGAGGAGATCTATATCTATATTTCCACCAATCCATCCTCCTTCTTAGTGAGGGAAACCTAGTAGATCTTGATCTTGGAGTTCTTGGTGTTTCTCCATTGTTACTACCACTAGTAGGGAAAGCCTTATAGCCACCAGCTTATCACTGGCGCACATGATTTTGGGTTAGCCAGCGCTAGTACCGCTGGCGAACGCAATTTCCTGTTCGCCAGCGCTACAGATACCCGCTGGCAAACAATCCAGATGGTTCGCCAGCGCTACGGGTGGGACCCACCTACGCGCGCACCAGCCCCTCCCTTGAACTACCGCTGGCGAACAGGCCTGGGTGTTCGCCAGCGCTAAGATTACTACCGCTGGCGAACAGCCCTGCCTGTTCGCCAGCGCTAACATGTGGGCCGAGGACGCATGTTAGCGCTGGCGAACAGGCAGGGTTGTTCGCCAGCGGTAACCTGTCAGATCTGCCATAAGTGTGCACCCATCCACCCCACTTTCCCCTCCACTCCCCTTCTCCACCTTTCCACTCCCTCTCTCTCTAGCTCGAATTTATGCCAATTTCCCCACCCTCCTACTCTCTTTTGAACCAACTAAAATTATTTTAGTTGGTATATATATGTTTATCTCTCTCCTAACACCATTTCTACCCAAAGTTTTCCCTTCCTAGCCATCTAGATCTAGAATTACCCCCTCTCTCTCCAAAGCTCCAAAAATCTCCGGATATCATCGTGTAGCCATCTATTCATTTGAGGTGGGATGAATGGTAATATATAATTAAATGAGTTTGTATAATTAAATGAGTTTGTATATGAATTTTGTCCGGATACACGCGATATGCAATATGTGTGAAATTTCACCGGATTCAACTATGGTCGTGTGATGGAGACGATAAATGTGTGCGATTTGTTGTGGATTAAAATTGAGTAGCCAATTATTGCCGGAATGTTAATTCATTTCCGTCTCGGCATAGTTTGACACTCCCTAATAACCTCCTATTTGTAGGAAGGTCATGCCGAATTTTTTCGTGAATACGACATGAAGTGAAATTTTGGATATGAAAATGAGTTGCCACTTTGCCGGAATGTTGATTCATTTCCGTCTCGGCAAAGTTTGACACTCCTCTAACCTCCAATTTGTAGGAAGGTCATGCCGATTTTTTTTTCGTGAATATCGATATATATATATATATATATATATATATATATATATATTATGTTTGGTTCTAATATTAATTATATTTGCGCGCTCTCGTGCAGGAGACATATAATGGTGGTCGTTAAGAGTGAACGTGTCGTGAATAGTTACTTGAGACACGCGACATAAGACATGTTACAAAATGGCCGCAAGGAGATACGATGTCCATGTCGAAAGTGCAAACTAGGGGGCTTGCTCAATCCCTTTACCGGAGACTTGCTCAGTCACCTCCTCAGGTATGGTTTCATGGATGGGTATAACAGTCAGTGGGTAAGTGATGATGAAGATGATGAAGTCCATTGGGCGGCAGTGGTAGGAAATGATGTGCAACAGGAGAATAACAACGATCGACTAGAACTACAACAGGACCAAGATCAGCCTCATGACCCCGCACATGATCATGGAGAAGATGCTGAACAAGACGTGGAAGAAGACGAGGACACAGGGACACCCCTAGTGGAAGTTGTGCGTGACCCTCATATGGAAGAACTGCTTTTGAGAAAGACGACTAACTCGATATCTGCTGCTAGAGAGCAATCAAAGCTGGCGCAACTAGAGATAGACTCGAAGACACCGTTGTATGCAGGCTGCGGTCCGGGAGAGTCCCGCCTGAGAGTGGCGCTCGATGTTCTGCAGATGAAGGCGAGATACAAATGGAGCGACATAAGCGTCGATGCACGCCTGCAATACTGGTACGATGTCCTTCCAGAGGGCAACACCTGTCCTAAAAGTTGCGACGAGGCCAAGAAAGTCGTGTGCCCCTTTGATTTACCTCACGAAAAATACCATGTGTGCATCAACGATTGCTACATTTATCGGAAAGAGGACGCGAACAAAACCATTTGTCCAGTTTGCAACGCCGCTCGATACAAGAAAGGGAAGAAGAAAGCTCCTCGAAAAGTTGTGTGGTACTTTCCATTCATTCCCCGTCTGCAACGGTATTTCGCGGACCGCAAGGAAGCAGAGCTCATGCGCTGGCACGTGAAAAGGAGGAATAAAGTTTTGAAAGATCCAAATCGGAGTGAAAAAGTAAATCTGACACATCCTTCAGATGCAAGTCAATGGAAAGCAATTGACTGTGAATATGCAACGTTCGGGGTGGAGGCAAGGAACATCAGGTTGGGTGTGAACACCGACAGACTCAATCCGTTTGGCAACCAGAGCAGCACCCATAGCACCTGGACCGTGTTTGTATGGACGTACGACATCCCCCCTGGTTGTGCATGAAGAGGAAGTATATTCACATGAGTATGCTAATTCAAGGGCCGAAACAACCAGGCAACGACATCAATCTATACCTGAAGCTGCTTAAAGATGAGCTGGACACGCTATGGGTCGAGGAAGGGGTGAACACATGGGACGCCTTCGGTGAATAATATTTCCCAATGAGAGCTGTCTTACTCTGTACGGTTCACGACCTACTCGGCTACGGATATGTGGCGGGCCAGGTGTGCCACGGACATAACGGTTGCGTGAGGTGCATGGATGACCCCACGCTTATGCAACTTCCGAAAGATCCTGGGTCTTCGAAAACAGTTTTCGTTGGCCATCGAAGGTGGCTACCCAACAAAGACCCGTGGAGAAGCCGAGGAGACCTTTTCAACGGTGAGGATGAGCTCCGTGGACCTCCACGTAAGAGGTGCGGCGAAGAAATTTACAAGTTGCTGAATGATTGGAAGGAATGCCCAGAGCCGGGAAAGAAGCAAAAGGCGCAAAAACCGCTTCTGGATGTATGGAAGACGAGGTCGGTGTTTTGAGACTTGCCATACTGGCTCATTCTCGATACGCCTCACTGCCTTGATCTGATGCATATCACGAAGAATGTGTTTGAAAGTTTTTTTGGCACGCTGCTCAACATGCCGGAGAGGACCAAATACGGGGTGAAAGCAAGAAACAACCTGAAATATTTTGGTATTAGGGTAGATCTTCAGGGGGGACGCCCGGATGATGACGATGGCGATCAATCGTGTGATGAGGAGACGGAGGGTCGCAAGGACAAAAGGATTAAGAGGAATGACTATTACTGGCCCCCTCCTGCTTCACTCTTAGTCCGGACGAGATCACAAAATTGATGATGTGCCTTCTCGGAGTCAAAGTCCCTAGCGGTTACTCAGGGCTAATAAGCAGATTCCTCGACGCGCAGAAACAAAAGTTTAGCGGGATGAAGTCTCATGACTGTTACGTGATGATGACGCAAATACTTTCGGTTGCGATCCGCGGAATAATGGACAAGCACGTCCGGGAAACCCTGTTTGGCCTCTGTAACTTCTTCGACGTGATATCTCGAAAGTCGATCATGGGGAAGCAGATCTCAAGGCTTCAGGAAGAGATTGTCGTGATACTATGCGAGCTTGAGATGTACTTTCCACCATCATTCTTTGACATATGGGTTCATCTGTTGGTCCATATCGTGGACGATATCATCCATCTCGGGCCGTTGTTCCTGCATAACATGATGCCGTTTGAAAGGATGAATGGGGTCATCAAAGGATATGTTCGCAACAGAGCCCGCCCGAATGGAAGCATCGTTCAAGGCTTTCTCACCGAAGAGTGCATCTCTTTCTGCACGAATCATATGGACGTGGAGGACCCTGTTGGTCTGCCCAGAAACAAGCACATTAGCAAGCTCGATGGAGTAGGTCACAAAAATGGACGTAGAGAAGTGCATGTGGATCGGGCTTGTCGACGCACCGACTTTAACAGGGCAAACTTAGTAGCTCTCCAACACATTGACATGGTCGATACTTGGGTGAAAAAACACAAGAGCTCGATTATGAAAAAGTACAGTGAACAGGGCAAGCGGAGGACCGAAGGAGAAACAATCAGAGAGCATAACTCCACTTTCTTGCGTTGGTTTAAAGATGTGATCGTCGCTAATCCACCGCCAAGGGATTGTGCGAAAAACAAACTATTGTACGCCTTGGCACATGGCCCAGCTCCCAACCTAGCGACGTTTCAAGCATATGATATCAACGGGTTCACTTTCTACACAGAGGAGAAAGACAAAACTTCCGATTATCAAAACTCAGGGGTAACGATGGAATCCTACACCGGTGACAAAAATTTAAGATACTACGGAAGGATCGAGGAGATATGGGAGCTTAACTACTCTGGAGAGAAGGTGCCTATGTTCCACGTCAGATGGGCTAGGATGTCGACCGTCAGAAAAGAAGGTCAATACTTTACAACCATGGTTATTCCCGAAGCCGGAACCTCATCAAGCGCGAATGTCACAGCGCGAAATGAGCCATGGGTATTGGCTAAGCATGTGTCCCAATGCTTCTTCATAATAGACCCCACAAGGCCTAGCCGTGTTGTCGTGAGGATAGGGAAAAGATATATCGTCGGAATGGATGGAGTCATTGACGAGGACGAGTTCGACACGTTCGACGACCCAAATATTGACGATGATGATCACGAAGATGATGATCATAGTCATGCAGCATACACAACAAGAAGAAGCAGAACAACGCTACCTAGGCATGGTATTCCATTCAGAAGAAGAAGTCATGATGTGGGGTTAAATTATGCAACTACGACAAAAAAAGGCAAAAAGATCAAACACTGAGAAACTATGTATATATCTGTCTGCCAATTGTACGCGACGAAACTATGTATATGCATGGATCAACTGGTCTGATGTGCACTTTATATAAATTTAATGTACCTTGTTATGTATTTCAAATGTGTGGACTTATTAGTAGAAAAGAAAAATAAAACAACTGAAGGAAATAGTAAATAAAGGAAAACAACTGAAAATAGTAGAAAACATGAAGGAAATAATGGAAAACATAAAGAAAAACAATAGAAAACATGAAGGAAATAATGGAAACAAAATAAAACATGAAGTAAAACAACTGAAAATAGAAGAAAACAAAAATAAACATGAATGAAATATTAGAAAACCTAAAGGAAAACAAAATTTAACAACAGAAAAAAAAGAAAACAAGAGAAATCATGAATGAAATAATGGAAACAAAATAAAACATGAAGGAAAACAATAGAAAACAAAAATAAAACAAAAGAAAACATGAAGGAAATATTAGAAAACCTAAAGGAAAACAAAATTTAACAACAGAAAACAAAAAGAAAACAAGAGAAATCGTGAATGAAATAATGGAAACAAAATAAAACATGAAGAAAAACAATAGAAAACAAAAATAAAACAAAATAAAACATGAAGGAAATATTAGAAAACAAAATTTAACAATAAAAAACAAAAAGAAAACAAGGTAAATAATGCATGGAAAACAATAGAAAACAATAATAAACAAAAAGAAATCAATTTAAAAAAATAAACCAGTAATGTGTGTCTCAATTATTATAAACATAAATCAATTATAAAAAGGTTAGCGCTGGCGAACAAACTTGCCGCTTCGCCAGCGCTACATTACCGCTGGCGAACAAGAGCTGGTTCGCCAGCGGTATTGTAGCGCTGGCGAAGCGGCATGTTTGTACGCCAGCGCTACGCGTCGCCTTTGTGCCACTTACATGTGGGGCCCTCCTCTTCCCTACAGAGCACAGAGGAGCGCGCGGGACTTAGCCGTTTTCGACATCTCGATCTCCTCTCGACGACGAGCACCCCCCGGCCAACTGCCCCCGCCGCCAACGACGATCTCCTCTCGACGACGAGCCCTCCCTCTCACCGGCGACGCCCTCCCTCTCTCCCACCCCCACTGCCCCACTCTCCCCCCGCCCACTGCCACTCCACCCCTGCCCCGATCCACACTGCCCCCGAGCCACCGCGCACGCGCCCCTTCCTCCCTCTCCGGCCACGCCATCTCTCTCTCCGGCGATCCCCGAGCCTCTCTGCCCTCCCCTTCCCTCTCTGCCCTCCCCTCCCCCTCCTCGGCCTCGCTGCTGCCCCGAGCCACACTGCCCCCTCCGCTGCCTTCAAGGTGTTCGACAGAAGTCCTCTAAGAGGTAAAAAAATGTACGAGACTGTATTTACGTGCTTCTGTTTGCTGTCAACCCATGAGTTCTTCCTCTGTTTTATGAATTAATATCCATTGGAATGAATCTTGCTATTTGGTATCATGTCTGTCCACTATGCTTCTGTTTGCTATTTTCTGGATTATAGGAAGGTGTGGTTTACATGTCAACTAGAAGATGATAAATTGTGTAGTGCTAGATCTTAATTTTCTGTTTTTCTGCTTTTCTAGTTACTGTTAGTTTGCAGAATTTAATTGGGACCTTTAACAATTAAAAACTTTATGAAAATTTGCAGTAAATTCTTATTTAACATAAAGAGATTGTGGTAAAATTTTGAGATCATTTGGATGAGTTTGGTAGAACAAACTTGTTCTACTTTCAATTCTGCCAAATTTTAAATTTAATTACTTTGGGCAGTTAACAGACTTCACTTGTTATAAACTTTTGTGTGTCACTCTTATTTGGCAATAAAAGGCCATGGTACAAATTTCAAGTCATTTTGATGATATTTTTAAAACACACTTGTTTTCATTTTATTTCTGCAATTAACTTCCAATAATTAATTGAGGCACTTAACTAGTTCAAAACCAAATGATATTTGGTGGAAAGTTATTATTTACCATAAGGAGGCACTGGTAGAAATTGGAGATCATTTTGATAAAGTTTGTAGAACAAACTTGTTAAATTTCTGATTTGTTACTGTGAAGAAAACTATGATTTTTGGGGCCTTAAACAACTTAATTTTTGGTGCCACTTCTTGTGCTACTCTCATTTGATATAAAGACCATGTGATTAATTTTACAAAGTATTTCGGCAAAGTTTGTAGAACAAACTTGTTTCGCTTTTGGTTAATTGCTTTTGGTTAATTGCCCATGTGCTTATATATCTTAACAGAAATCATAGTTTTGTGCCCATGTTATGTCACAATTGTTTTTGGTGGTTGGTGATGGTTGGTGGTGATGGATGGTGTGTATGGATGGTGTGTATGGATGGTGGTGATGGATGGTTGTGATGGATGGCGTGGTGATATGGGTGGTGGTGATGGATGGTGGACATGGTGTGGTCGTATTGATATGTGCCCACCTTCGTGTGGATGACGATGATAATATGAGGGGTGGGATTATATGAGTGGTGGGATTTTATGTGCAGGTACCCCACGTGAGTCCCTATTTGCCGGAATGTTGATTAATTTCCGTTCCGGCAAATTTGGGTACTCCATTTGTGATATTTTTAGCAAAGGTCATGCCGAAATTTTCCGTGAATTTTGGCATGATCTTTGCTAAAAATATCACAACTTAGAGTGTCCGAGAAATTTGGAATCATATGGGGTATACACCGTCTAAATTGCATGATTTGTTGAACTTATTTCGGGTTTTCTCTCCTTCATTAGATATGGCTCACAACGACGAGGCGGGTGGTTCTGGTCTCGGACACGGGGACGACGATGCGTGGCTTTCTATGCTTAGCGCCGGAGGAGGACCCGTAGATCCACACCCGGAGCTAGAGAAGCAGGGCGACGATGCAGACGACGAGATGGACGAAACCGTTCGTCAGGAGCTAGAGCCGCGCACCGATACATCGGGCGGAGAAGGTGATCAAACCGGTAGTGGCACCGGGGATACCGCCTCCGGTAGCGAGGCGTCGCGTAAGAGCAAAGAAAGGCGGCACAACATGCTCGCCACCATCCGGCAAGAGTTCACGGTAGTGGACCCCAATGAGTGGTGCTCCCCTCGAGCCGGAGAGTTACGCTAAGGGCTATGGAAACCAGATAGGCTGCATAGCTCGAGACTTCGGCAATGTTAATATGGAGCACCTCAGAGATAAAGAAAACAAGGCTATGGCCGCCCTGCTGATTGAGAAGCTGCACACGAGGTACAAGTTCCCGGATCCTTACGACAACCTGGACCTGAAGAAGAATCTGGTCAACTCGTTAGCACTGGGAAAGTTCACCAAGGCGTTTACGACTTGGAGATCCAGTTTGCGGGAGATGATTGCGAAGGGTAAGGGTTTCGATGAGATCCATAAGATGTGGCGCTCCATTTCCGAGGAAGACTTGGCCCAATTCAAGATCGACAAACTCAAACCGGAAAGGGTGGCGCTGAGTAAATGGGGGAAAGACCAGCGAAAAAAGAACATTGGCCCTCATAATCTCGGAAGCCGGGGTTACCTTGGGAAGGAGAAAGTCTGGGCTAAGGAGGATGCGAAGAGAGAAGGGCCGAACCCGTTTGACAAGATCACCGACCCGCAGGTAAGAAATTTTGTCAGGGCACATTATAGGGAAGATCCCAAAAAGCCCGGCGATCTTGTGTTGAACGAGAAGGTCAAAATGCTCGAGAATAAGTATATCAAGGAAGAAGAAAAAGAACGCCTATCTCAATCTGACGGGGGGTCCTCGGCGACGACGAACAAGGACCCGTATGACACCCCATTTATTAGGGCGCTTAACGCGATGAAGGGAGTGCCCCTTGACAAGAAGCCGCATCGGGGCCATGTGCATGGCCTCGGAAAGGGTCATGAGCATGCGCACTACTACCCGGACACCAAGGAGAAGAGAAAGGAGCGGAACAAGGCCCCGGAGAAGACGGTCGACGAGCTTGTGAACGAGAGGCTCAATGCGCTCCTCCCTACCATCTGTGCGTCCGTCGCTCAGTCCTTAGCGCCGTGGATGGCAGGTGGAGGACAAGGGCCGCTCCCCGAGATCAACATAGCCCAGATGGTGCCGCAAGCGGCGCAGAACGTGGCCCCCGTCGTGGCGCCTGCTGCGCAGAACGTGGCCCCCGACGTGGCGCCTGCTGCGCAAAATGTGGCCCCCATTGTGGCGCCTGCTGCGCAGAACGAGCCGGCCCCCAACCCTCAGCCGGAAGGTCGCAAAGATCCGTCGCCTCCCCGCCACGTCTCTTCAACGCCGCCGCTGACACTTAGCGGTCCATCCCCCTTGTCCGAGCTCAATGCCCTCACGGTAATTCAACGTCCACTGCTTAATTATATATTATGACTTGATTCGTGACGGCCTCAGTCTCTAACAAAGATCGCGCGACGTTTCGCAGGCCGACGAGACGGGATGCACATTGCTCCTTCGTGTGAACGACGAGTTAAAGGACGTGGCCAAAGGAAAAATCATAACACCTCTCAACCGCGTATCCCACGGCGTTCGTATGCCTGAGGACGTGTTCAGAGTGACATTAAGTCGGGTGCTCCCTGGTTGCGGTGCTCTCGATCCTCCGAACCAACCCCCCGCAGCCGACAGCGAGTTGAACCTGGAGCAATCCTTGGTTTGGCCATTGACCTGGCCGAAATCACTAATTCGTTTGGAAAGTACTCCTGTCAACACTCCAACACCGGTCCAGGGGCCGGGGCACCCGAGCCAACACAAGGATTTCTCACCTGCAAAGTCCGTGCAACACGACGGCGACGATGCTGAAGATGAGAACCCCAATGACTACCTCGTCGACGATCCTTACGAGGGGGCGCCCGGCCTGGATGATCTTGATCAACTTCTCTTGCCAGCGGAGGAAGCGGATAAATATCGATGCACAAAGCGTATTTTCTCTTCTCAAGAACCGGCAGTCCCCGAGCAAGAAGTCATCAGCCAGGACGCCCTCAAAGAGGCGGTAGAGGATGTATTTCATCATTCTCGGCCTAAGAAGACGGTACAGAAAATAACTAAGAAGAATTCTGCCGTTGCATCGATGAGCCAACCGGTGGAGGGGACCAAGTCTAAGCCGCAGACAGGACGGGTATTGGACAGGATACCCATAACCGACTGGCATCAGATCCATGAGTTGGGCAAACCGATGCTTCCGCCGAGGTTGGTCTCCTTGCTGTCAGGTGATATGCGTAGCGTCCATGACGGTATTCTATATATGGAGGAGATGCTTCTCAAAGAGAAAAATCCAACGCTGCCGGTTTTGGTCGCAAAGGTGCCATCTACGGCGGGATTTGTCACTGAACGCAACGCAAACAAGATCATCGTGAGATTTGACGACATTTTTCGGATGCTCCACATGAAATCCCTCCACTCGTCAATCGTCTGTCTGTTTACGCTCATTTTGGCGCATCAGCTATCCATAGAGAATGTCAAAAACATCGGGCTAGCAGACCCCTACTACATGCACGACATGTACTTGAACAACCCTAAGGGTAGGGCAAAAGCGACAAAGTACCTCGAACAAGTGTTGCTCACTAATTATACACACAAGAGGATCACCCTCGTGCCTTACTTTCCTGAGTAAGTTATATTTCCCATCTTTACATTAGTTTGCGCATATACAATTTTTGAGGATTATATATATGGACTCCTGTTTTGCGCATAATCAAATACGGCACCCTCATCATGCTCTACCGGAGAGACGCGCACGCAGTATATCTCGACTCCGGGAGTACGATGAAGGAGAAGAACTACTCCCTCATCAAGTCTGTTCTTAATGATGCTATGGACGGCTACAAAACTGAGTTTCCCTGCCCCAAGCAGGCGCCAGGCGGCCATATGGAGGCATGGTACGTCCTTCAACACATGACGGAGATCGTGAAGGACCAACACAGTCTACAATACATGTCCGCTGTGGGCAAATGGTCTCGGAGCATCGTCGAATGGTCTGATGCTGAATTCAGACAAAACTTTGGTCGCCTCCAGCGCAAAATCTGCTACATCATCTATAGGGACGTAGTAACTAAAGACTCGGTCTTCCACTGGAACTCCCCACCATCTAACGATGAGTTGCGCCGATCTGTACTGGAGCAGGCTGATGAGAGACTGTTCAACTCGTTAGAAGGTGTTCTTCCGTTCCCTCCGGTGAAGAAACAGAAGATCACAACAACAACGAAGAAGAAATGATCGACGGTATGTATTCGGTTCGGTACGAATTGCTCCTAATAAGAACTTGTGATTTCCTTTATCGGTCTAATGCTTTTATCTTGGTCTACAGAGAGATGAATAAGTGGACGACGTGCTGGCCCTAGCGAAAGATCGCAAGCGGAGGCGGAAGCTAAAGCGAAGGCGGACCGCATATATAGTCTTGTTTGCGATTGATCTCTATATCGCGCGTACGTTGTATAGATGTCATACTTTGTTAATCGTTAAACTAATTAGATGGCTATATTTTGGGTTCGAAATCTTCCGACATAAACGTGTTATTGAGATCAATGTGTATTCATACTTATGAGAAGGATGGATACATATGTATCGAGATGTTATCGATGTGTTAATTTTGTTATCGATGTGTTAAATTCGTTATGGATGGATGCATATGTATCTAAGAGTGATTTATATGTGTGAAATTTATAAATTACATAAATTGAATGTATTTGGACCTGTATAGTATAATACCAGAATATACAAACTGTTATATGAAAATAATAATAAAAATACAAACCTGGGAGACTTACCGCTGGCGAACCAAACAGCTACCGCTGGCAAACACTACCGCTGTCGAAGCTGGGAGCTACCGCTGGCGAACAACATAGCTACCGCTGGCGAACCTAGCGCTAGCGAACAAGGCTCTGTTCGCCAGCGGTAACATACACTACCGCTGGCGAAGCTCTGTTCGCCAGTGGTAACCTGCTACCACTGGCGACGTAGCGCTGGCGAACAGGGCTTCGCCAGCGGTAGTGCATATTTGTTCGTCACTGGTAGGGGTTTTCCTACTAGTGTACTATCTTATCCCCCCATAAGCATTTATTTCTTTGTTGGAATTTGAGAGTGGAGGATTTGAGCACTTGTGCTCTTGCCATTTGCATCGGTTGCATCGGTTTGATCTCTCCACGAGGATTCGTGGAAGTGAAAGTTTGTGAGCTTGTTACTCTTGGGTCTTGGACTCTAGACGACTTGTGGTGTTCTTGGGAGCCTCCAATTGAGTTGTGGATGTGTTCCTCAAGATTGTGGTGACACCGAGAGCCTCCAATTAAGTTGTGGATGCGTGCCTCAGGTTTGAAGGTTGCCAATAGTGGAAGGTGAACTAGGCCTTTGTGGCGGGGTTCATCGGAGAATAGGGTGAGACCTTTGTGGAGTTGAGTAGGCCTCTTGTGGCGAGCTCACACCCCTCCAACGAGACGTACTCCCCTTGTGGGAGGAACTCGGGAATACATCATCGTCTCCGTGTGCCTCAGTTATTTCTATACCCGAGCTTTTTACTTATGCAATTTACATTGTGATAGCCTTCGAGCTTGAAGTTATATATCTTGATATCACCTTGTTAATTGTCTTGCTTAGCATAAGTTGTTGGTGCACCTAGTTGACCCTAGAATATTTAGCTTGTGTGCTTGTTAATTTAAACACCTAGTTTATTTCCGCATTTAGCAAGCCTTAACCGGAAAAGTTTTAATCGCCTATTCACCCCCCCTCTAGGCGACATCGTTGTCCGTTCAATTGGTATCAGAGCCTCATCTCTCTTATTAGGCTTTACATCCTAGAGAGTACAATGTCGTTTAGGGAAATAGAGCAGGATCCCGCTTTTATATTCTATGGTAGAAATTATGATGTTTGGAAAATTCACTTTCTTAATTTTCTTGAGGACATGGGTCCAAAGTATGTAAGGAGAGTTGTAGATATGGATTTTCCTCCTCCAAACGATTCTCAAGATTTATCTTTAGAGGATGAGGAAAACTCTTATCTCGATACTCTTGTATCTAATTGTCTCTTGTGTGTTTTGATCGATGTAGTTATTGAATCAATCATGCATTTTCGGAACCCTCATGAGTTATGGACAAAACTTCAATATATATATGATGTGTCCAACATTATTGAGGATGATTGTTCTCCATCTACTTCTGGCCGTGATGAGCTCACATCTTTCTCCACTCCACCAACATGTGATTTGTCACAAGGTAATGATATGGTGAGTGGTGATAGAAATTGCATTGTGGATATTGAATTTCCTATTTACTATACTCCATCTCTATCCCATTGCAATGATCTATCTTTGGACTTAATATCTTCTAGCACTCAAAGTTCCATACATGCTAGTGTTGATAGTCCTTGCATATCATGTAATAGTTGTTTAACTAAATCTCATGATGATATGCTTCCTATTTCTTTTTTCATAAAAACAATGCTTCCATTTCCTCTAGTACTTGTGTGGCTAACAATGTAGAGGAATCCCATATTTTGGTGGAACAAGACATGGACCTTATTGGTGCTTCAAGTCAATCTTCATCATCGTTATCCATTTCTCATGTGTGCCTTATGGCTAAGGATTCAAAGGTATCTCCACCTTTGGAACCCACTACATCTTGTGATAATGAGGATGAGGATTTATTTTGTGGAGAGTATGAGGATGAGGTCTCTTTAATGGAGAAGGGTGAGTTGGTTCTTATTGATCTCCCTAAAGGTAGTAAATCTATCACTCCTTTGGGTGAAATTTTGGCTTTTGATATTAATAGCACTAAAATAATTGAGAAGAAAGGTGAGATTGAAAGAAGTGATGCCTATGAGAAGGCATCCCTCACTATGTCTCATGAGGAAGAGTATGAGCTCCGAGTTACTCTCGAGGAGAAACTTGAATCTATTGAGGAGATCTATAATGAACAAATAGCCTATCTCACTAAAGCACGTGACCATACTAATGCTAAATATAAAGTGCTTAAAAAGGAAAAGGTTGAATTTGTTGTTGGCAATGCTAATCTAATTTAGGAAAACTCTAGGTTGAATAATGAGCTTACCAAGTTGTCTTCTTCTATTTCCAATGATGCTTGTGCTACTAACTCCACATCTTGTGAAGAATCTATTTTGAAGGAGAATGTTGAGCTAAGGTCTCAACTTGATTTGATGACTAGCAAGTGTGGGAAATTGGAAGAAAGTCATGAAAAGCTATCTAGCTCTCATGAGGATCTTCTAGCATCCCATACCAAGCTAAAATTAGCTCTTGAGGCTATCACTAAAAAGGTAACATCTTGTGATCCTCATGTGGTTACTAGAACAATATATTCTAGTAATGCTATATTGCCTTGTGCTAGTATTAGTAATTCATCCTCTCATAATGCTTATACATCTTGTGATGAATTGCTTTCCTTGCCTTGTTGCTCTAACAATTAAGCATCTACTTCCTCTAGCTCTTGTGTTGATTCTAACCATGTAGAGGAAATTAAAGAGCTCAAGGCCCAAGTCACTTCTTTGAAGAAAGACTTGGAAAAGAGTCACGAAGGGAGTTCCACCCTTGAAAAGATGTTGAGAGTGCGAAGACTTCTCAATGACAAGAGTGTACTTTGATTCAACTCCAATATCAAGAACAAGTCCATGGTTGACAAGAAGAAGGGCCAAGAACAAGAAAAAGATTCGGCCAAGATTATTTGCTTCAAGTGCAAGATTGAAGGGCACCATGTTAGATCTTTCCCTTTTAAGAAGAAGATTCTTAGTGAGAAGCAACTAGGGAAGCGGCCTCTTGTTCAATCTCATGCTCAACCACGAGTTGAACAATGGCCACCTCCTAAGAAGACTCAAGCCAATGCTCCTTTTGTTGAGAAGCCTATTGGGAAGAAAAAAAAGAGTCGATGTTGCTACCTTTGTCGCAAGAAGGGACACTTTGCTTCTTCATGCACTAATGGTACATTATTCAACCCTATCCTTGTTGATGATGTTTATTCCATTCGGAAGGATAACGCGGGCAATGTGTTTGCCAAGTTTCTTGGTACTCAAAGTGGTGTCAAGAAAAGAACCATTTGGGTTGCCAAACATATTGTGACTAACCTCTTAGGACCCAACTTGGTTGGGGACCAACAAGCTCAAACTTGATCAATAGGTGTTGTTGGAGGGCATTGGAGTCTTGGCAATCTCATGAAGAATTAAGGGATCTTCATCAATTATATTTCCTCAATCCAAGTCACTTTGATTATATATATCTCTTATCCAATGTTCCTCCATGCGGTAACTTGTACTTAATTCATATATACATTGAAAGTTGCTTGCTCCCTTGCATATGTTAGTTTTGTTTCTAGCATTTTTTGTATGTGGTGTGCTTACTACTTACCCATCTTGGTTAATCTAGTATGAGTTTGTTGGTTTGCGCTCCATGTACTTGTTTGCTTCGTGTTGAGCCTTCATTGCAATTATTGCTTATTTTAGTTGGCTCTTTGAGAGATTAATGGACTATCTCATTTTGGGGGAGTAATATTCTCTTGGAACTTTACTATCCTAAAATGTGTGTACATGCGGAAAACCACTTAGTGTTGATATATCAATATTATCTTGTCTCTATGTGGTATGTCTTTCTCATGAGAAATTCAAATTCTAATGTCCATTAACTTTCTCTAGTTGGATTTATTTTCTTTGCCTCTTGTTAAAAAAAATGGATTATCACATTATGGGGGAGTAATAAGCTATGTGCATATTACAAGCCTATAAAATGTGAACATGTGAGGTATTGCCACCTAGAATTGATATTGTTAGTTATCTTGTTCTTATGTGGCATGTTTCTCAAACAAGTTCCATGTTTTCTTAAATGTGTTTTGTCTCTCTTCTATTGGTATCTTGTTTGTAAGAGAGTTTCTTGTTGATTTGCATTTTCGGTTTTTATTTGAAACCTTCAAGAATCTCTATGTAAGCATGTTTTTCAACTTATATCTTTTTCCACATGCTTATGTTTTGTGAATATGATAGTGAACAATTCTACCACCGAGAAATATCTCCATTCATCTCTTGTCTTTAACAAGTGATAATAATTTTTGGTAAGTTTATTGATCATATTTACTTTGGCCTTTGCTCTAAAATTGCCTTTTTTCCTGCCAATGATTTGTTTGGTTTAAGTCCATTGTGTCTTCCTTGCTCTACTCAAAATTTGTTTTGTGCTTTCTTGTGGTAGGAAAAGCAATGATCCCATACTTGTGCACTTATGTTCAAAGTCATACTTCTTTGGGTTGCACTATTCTTGGGGAATCTATCCTACATTGAGTAGATCACCAATATTTAAATTGGTATTGCATCTTATTGCCTTTATTGAGCTTGACTAGTGTTTGAACAATATATATGGAGAGTAATGATTCCATTGTGTGAATTTTGTATTCAAATGCAATATCATAAATAATGCACTATTCTTGGAAGAGCTCTCTTATATGCGTTTGAACACTTGTTATGTTAACATTGGTTTTTATCCCATTGACTTGTCTCTTTGGAAGAAGAACATTTTTTTGTCTTGGTACTTTGTGTGCCATCATGAAAAGTGTAAAGGATTTGATTATTCTTTGATCTTTTTCCTTTGGTATCTTGTTTATTTGGTTTCCTCAATCATATGTTGATTTGGTTTTTGTTATAATTTGGAAAATTCTCTTGCTTTTCACTCGTGTGAGTGCCTTCATGGTTTAATTGGTGTCTTTGTCCAATTTGTATCTAGTTTGGTTCTTGAAAGTTTTGTGCGTGTATATTTACCTTGTATATCCTTTGACATGCTTACTTTCGTTGATCCAATATATAGGATAAACTCCATCAAATCCTAAATGGCTAAGATGTGCATGAAATTCAAATTCATATTAATATGCACATATTTATGTGGATTTTGTACTATGTATTGTAGTTGTTCTAACTACTTTGGACCCAATAAGTTTGGGAACCATTTTGTACTTTATTTTTGTTTTTAGGTACATTGGAGATACATTGGTTGCTTGCTCCATTCATAAGGAAGGTGTTCTCACCATTGTATTATAGGAGTCAAGCTATGATGATTATCAAACTCGCATGTTGTTCATCACCAATGTCGTCTCGGTAACAAGTATCTATTCCATGCATACATTTCTAGCTTTCAACCTTGTGTAGGTTGCATCTTGGCATGAATTCCATTTGTTGCATTTCATTTGGTTCTTGCAGATGTCTTATCAAAAGCATCTTTATTGCAAATATGAGTAAGCCGGGATGATTACATATCAAGGGGATATTTATAATCATTTTCATGATTCACCAATCCCAAGTAATTAATCTAGCATCTTCTACACAAAGTCTCTCATATGCAATATTGATATTTTCTCAAAACCATTTTCCTTTTTGTGATACGCGTTACCTTTCTCGAAGCATTTCAACTATCACTTTTCCCTTGTGATATTTGTGATACTTTGATAAGTTTGTTGGTTGTTCATATATATCCCTTTAAGATTAATTTAAGCTTAGTGCTTTCCTTTCAAGCAAATATCTTATTGGTATATTTATGAACCTCTCTTGGATATCACACTCTTCTCCTTCGTACCTAGTTTGTGTGTGCATGTTTCTTTGTGGATATATATCTTTGTGATTGGTGTCAACTTAGAAACTTATACACACGAGAATAGTTACATCTTTAATTGATATTCTATTTCTTTAGTGACCATGTTTTATTGCTTTATATTCCTTGGTGGTTCCTAAAAGGAACAAGCTTTGTTTTTCATTTGGTATTCCTTTGGCATCTTAATAAGCTTGTGGACCTATGTGTTTTATCCGTTGCTGGTTCTTGTGTATGGGAAAAACATGATATTCACTATGTGCCTCATATATTGAAAGACTATGTTGATGATTATCATCCTATTAGTCTCCTAAAATGTTTTTCCTTGTCACACCCATCTATTTCGGTTGAGTAAGTCTTTATTTGTCGCTTCTTGATCTTAATTGCTCAACTTTTGTTTGTTTGCAAGTTGCTTTGCTTAATTTTCAATCTATTATATTGCTCCTGTTTGTGTTCAAAATTATCTAGAAGGGAGTGATGATTCCATGTTGTGCACATTATATAGTAATTCAAATCTAACATTGTGCATGTACCTTGGGGAGTTTCCTCTTGATTTTCTAGAGCACTTGGTTGATCTTATCATAATATTGATTTTGGTCAATCGGTTTTTCGGATCCTTTGGTTGGTTGCTTCTTTGTGAAAGTATCCTTCAATTTGATTTTCTTTATAACTCTTTGTATCCTCAATATAGTTTGATCTCCCTCCATCTATTCATATTTGGATATATGCACTTTATTTCACTCATACCATGAGGAATGCATACACTATGGGGGAGCGCTTATTATATTGGCCTTCTCATCTTTTTTTCCATTTCGGCAATGGATGCCAATGAGGGAGAAGTTTAGAGGGTTTAAGGGAATTTGGTTCTATGCTTTATTTTCGTTCTTAAGCATTGGCCTTTCATGCTATTGCATCCTTTCTCTTTGTTTTGCATGGTTGCTTATTTCATCATATAAACCCTCGTAAAAAGGGATTGTCATCAATTACCAAAATGGGGGAGATTGAAAGCGCATGGTGCCCCCATATGTGGTTTTGGTAATTAATGACAATCCTTATGGACTAATGTTTGCATTGAGTTATCCTTGTAGATCTTGTCGATAGGAAATAATGGAGTTCATGTGTTGAACTCTATTAGCTTCCTTGATGGCCATTGTTATATTCAAGGATTTATATGAAGAATGGTCATGGTTTGAGTTAAGCTTATTGCTAGTGTGTCTTGAAGAAAATGAATAGGTGATCTTTCATTATTATCTTCAAGACATCATCATTTGAAGTGAGAAGAAAAGATACAAGGTTGATCAAGCAAGTGATCAACACAAAAAGCTACAAGATATACCAAGTGGGATTATGTATCTCATGGTATGGTAAGAAATTGTCAATATATCTTTGTGAACTAACCCATGATATGTGTGTGTGGCATCTCTATGTGTGGTTAGGTATCTTTCCATGGGCATGAACCAAAAGGAAGATTTCATATAGCTCATGGTCTATGTTGTTGTCAAGCGGTGTTCGTCATCTAGCTTGACGTGGAAGCTCAAGTGAAGCATCTAGAAGAAATCCTATGCTTGATGCTTGCCACTATTTTGGAGATTGTGGCCTTGTGAAGATTTTCCAACAATGGTCTCTCCCATAATGGTGTATGGGAGAGCTAGTCTCTCCCATAATGGTGTATGGGGGAGCAACTTGCAAGTCTTCATCAAGCGGAGTTTGTGCTAGCAAGCGCGATCAAGAAAGAAGATCCAACTTGAGAGAGTCAATATCGTCATCATCTAGCTGAAGTGGAATGATCAAGTCAAAGGTATAATATTTATAGGTTTTCTATTTTACCGGTCTCGTGTCTTTGGGAGACCGGGTTATAGGATAGATAGTCGTACTATCAATAGGGGTTCTCAAGTGAGTAACGTGATCGAATTGTTTTGGAGAGCTCAAACCTTTGCATAATTGCATATCATCTTTCTTGGTTCTTATTTTTCTTTTATCTCCTTGGGGTTTTAGTGCTTTTCGTGATCTTCATGGTAAGCCAAGGTTTATCGAAAACGGTTTTAGTAAGAAAAAAACTTGTTGCGTTTTCGGTGGTGAAAATATCCGGTTCAGCTTTGAGAATGTTTCCACACCTTCCATGTGTGGTAAATTCTCCATTCCTTTTTGTTTTGATATTCCTTGTTATTACCTTTCCAACCCATTTGGATTCACCTATTTCGGAGTTCATTCGCAAAAGTTATATGTGTTTTCGTGTTGAAGGTTTTACCGGTTGTTCCTATTTGAGAGGTCTAAAACCCTTACCCATTTTGTTTTATCTTCCATTGCTGGACAATGATGTTTATCTGCATATTCTTTTAGTGCTCGTCTTTGCGATTTCAACGAGCCCAAGAAAATAGAAAACGGAGTCCGTATGCAAAAGTTATGGCATTTCTCGTATCGGTGTTCAGTCACTCTGTTGCAATCCGGAATTATTCCGGACCATTCCGGAATTATTCCGGACCATTCCGACTTGGCCGCGAAAACCTCTGTTGCAATCCGGAATCACTCCGGAATCATTCGGGCCATTCCGGACCACTCCGGAATCATTTCGGACCATTCCGGAATAGACGGAAAAAGTGGAAAACGGCTAGTTTTTTAGCACCTATTTAAGGGGCTTTCTTCCGCAAAGTCCCCAAGACTTTCCCAGCCCATTTTTTATCTCTCTCTCCACCATTCTTGACTTTGGAAAGCTTTCTACTCTCTCAATCCCTCCAATGATTCTTTCATATCTTTGAGAGAGAAGTTAGAGGAGATCTAGATCTATATTTCCACCAATCCATCCTCCTTCTTAGTGAGGGAAACCTAGTAGATCTTGATCTTGGAGTTCTTGGTGTTTCTCCATTGTTATTACTATCTTATTCCCACATAAGCATTTTTTTATTTGTTGGAATTTGAGAGTGGAGGATTTGAGCACTTGTGGTCTTGCTATTTGCATCGGTTGCATCGGTTTGGTCTCTCCACGAGGATTCGTGGAAGTGAAAGTTTGTGAGCTTGTTACTCTTGGGTCTTGGACCCTAGACGACTTGTGGTGTTCTTGGGAGCCTCCAATTGAGTTGTGGATGTGTTGCCCAAGATTGTGGTGACACTGAGAGCCTCCAATTAAGTTGTGGATGCGTGCCTCGGGTTTGAAGGTTGCCAATAGTGGAAGGTGAACTAGGCCTTTGTGGCGGGGTTCATCGGAGAATAGGGTGAGTCCTTTGTGGCGTTGAGTAGGCCTCTTGTGGCGAGCTCACACCCCTCCAACGAGACGTACTCCCCTTGTGGGAGAAACTCGGGAATACATCATCGTCTCCGCGTGCCTCAGTTATTTCTATACCCGAGCTTTGTACTTATGCAATTTACATTGTGATAGCCTTCGAGGTTGAAGTTATATATCTTGATATCACCTTGTTAATTGTCTTGCTTAGCATAAGTTGTTGGTGCACCTAGTTGAACCTAGAATATTTAGGTTGTGTGCTTGTTAATTTAAACACCTAGTTTCTTTCCGCATTTAGCAAGCCTTAACCGGAAAAGTTTTAATCGCCTATTCACCCCCCTAGGCGACATCGTTGTCCGTTCAACAACTGAATTGGGGGCTCCAAAAACCACCATGAATCCGCTACAAGAAACACAAGTGAGTAACAAGAGATCTAGGATTTCCACAAGGAAACCCTAGACACAAATCCCTCAAGTGAATGAGTGGCGATGAAGAACGGATTGGTGAAGGTGTAGAACGGGTCCTTCTCCTTCAATCCTCCGAAGATCAACAAGTTTGGGTGGAGGGATTAGGAGATCTCTTGAAGTAGATGAGCTCTTTAATGGTGGACGAGTGATGACTCCCAAGTGCAGGAGATCAATTGTAGTACCTTTCGATAAGTATTTGAGTGTCGAACCCACGAGGATCTGAAGGTAAGCTATCTATTCTCTAAAGCCCTATAACCCTCTTATATGGCTGTTTATGCAAAGCAATAAGTTTGACTAAAAGGAACTAACTAATTAAAAGCAAGTGACGTGGAGTGTGGTTTGTCTAGTAAATAGTGAAGCAAGTTTAAAATGCAAGTTTCTAAGCAAGTTTCACAAGTAGCAAGCAGCAAATATCTCAAGTATCTCAAGGGAGCAAGTGTTCTAGCAATATGTGTTTCGTTCGTGTGGTTGTCACAATTAGTGAAGCACATGTTTTAGTCTTAGTTGTTTCTTCTAGGAAGGAGCCATGAATAGGTATAGTCAAGTAAATGATCTACAACCCCTTTGATGGATCATGTGGCCAAGTAAATGACTGCACAAGATTGATTAAGACATAAAGTCCCACCATAGCCTTACGTTCTAAGGTCCCCTATCTATATCCCCCAATAACTTAACTTTGTGGCTCGGTCTCAGGTTACTGTCACTCCCAAGTCACCACCACTCTATTATGCTACCGGTGATCACCTTACATGCATTCCCCAACATATGCGTGCACTCATATATTGTACATAAAGACAATCATAGAAGATAAAACAACTTGTATGCAACCAATCAACGAACTATTTCACCATTGCCAAGAACAATTCACTACTCAAACATACGGGGAGACACAATACATCAAGGGAATATAGTATTGCATCATACATCGTGTTTGCCAAGAGATTACAGTGGAGAGATGGAGCTGATCTTGCTGTAGATGTTGATGATGAACACGCCGGAGGGGGGTGGAGCCCTCCGGGGGTGATCCCGGCGGCGTTTCCCCCCTCTGATCTTCTCCGGCGGCAGCCTTCTGTCTCTCTGTTTCGTGGTTTCGTCTCTCGGCGCCGCCTCCTTCTCGAAAAGGCCAGGGGACCCTTTATATAGTCGTTTTTAGGTCACGAGACACTCGGGAGAAGAAAGATCGACGACATCGGAGCCACGGGGGCAAAAAGAGGGCCCCACACGCGACCAAGGAATCTGGCCGCGTGGAGGGTCCTATTTTCCACCTGGTTGGCCTTTTGTCCCTCTACTTTGGCCCATGGTCTTCGTCTCGAAAATTCTGAACCGTGATCTTTGGCCTTGCCCTTTTTGGAGTCCCGAAGCTCCCGGAAAGTCTGAAACACTAAAAAGTACGTTTTCTGGAAAAACAGGGTTAGAACCAAAAGAAGGGGGATTGTTTAGAAAATCCCCCAAATCATTATAAAACATGAATATAAGTTGCTAATATGTAGGAAAAACAAGTAATAACATGCAAAGTTCATGTATGTATTTTACATGCATCAACGAGCTAACTTGAGGTGGAAGAAGGAGAGGCGTATATATACCCTCTCTCCAAAATTGAGCCGTTTGGAGTCGATGAAGAAATTTAACACCGGAGAATCCGGCATAAAGTCCGGAGACTCCGACCTTCCAAAGATTCTGGGGAGTCTCCACAGGGCCGGAAACTTCACAAAAAGTCCGTAGACTCCACCAAGTTTCCTACACAATACCGTGCGCATCACATCCCTGTCATGAGGCTGAGAAATCCTGAGGCCGAAGACTCCAGACCGAGCAAACCAGATACTCTGGCCTTGCCGAAGACTTTGCAGAAAGTTCGGAGACCCCGCCAAGTATCCGCATGGAGTATAGTGCGAAACACGACTTGGCCTTCTCTGAGATAAAACCCGTGTCCGGACACTCCGGTATGGGACACCAGAGACTCCGGCTTGGAGTTTTCCACAACCACCTCAAAGTTGATTCGTTGATCTTTTCTCCCTTTGTTGGAAATAGCCACCATAAATAAAAGATATCTAAAGGTCCTAGCAACATTAGCACATTGTTAAATCATACAAATGTTGTGATCAAACACAGAAAACAAATTTAGGTGAGATATGCTCTTTTAATCTCCCCTTTTTGGTGTTTGATGAAAACATAAGTATTTCCACTAATAATTGGGCCAAAAAAACTAACAATGAGTTTAGAAAATATGGACAGGTTCCCTCTTGATGTGTGCACCAAATAAAATCATTGCATTTGAATACAATGGTACACATCAACAAGGATCAACACTCCCACTATATTTTTCAAACCCATAAGAACTGCAATAACAAATATTTCTAAGAAATAATTGCACAAGAAATAGTACAAATAGTCTCACACATGTCTTACCACACACAAATAACATAGTTTACACACGAGAAGTTCGAAAGAAGATAAAGGGATACACAATCTTATAAGAGGCAAGTGAAGTTCGATTCCTTGTGCTCCGAGCAAACCCATGCAAATCCCCGAGAGAAATCCTAAATAGATCAACTTCTCCCCCTTTGGCACCGAGACACCAAAAAGGGAAGAAAAGTGATGCTACACGTACCCCAAAGGATCACTCTCCATCTTCCTCGGAGTCCTTGGGATCCTCTTCATCTTCCTCAGACTGCTCCTCATCCTCATCAGACTCAAACTCATCCTCATGATGTTCCATCTGAGGAGCCTTGCCAGTGTTGTGTGACAAAGATGATGCAGAGGTAATGATATGTCTCCAACGTATCTATAATTTCTGATGTTCCATGATTGATATTATGACATTTGCTGCATGTTTTGTATACACTTTATATCATTTTTTTGGATTTAATGGGGCTAACCTATTAACAAGATGTCACGGCACCAGTTCCTATTTTCTACTATTTTTGGTTTAAGAAAAGTTGTTCTGCAAATATTCTCAGAACTAGACGCAACAAAATCCCAGGGTCCTATTTTTTCTGTCACGTACACAGAGTTCGGAGGAGACCTCGAGGGGGTGATACATCCATTTTGCATCACTGTTTTATATTGTTATTTTCTGTTATTCATCGATATATTTCATGTTATGATGCATTACTTATGTTATTTTATCTTATTTTTCATGTTTCATAATTTTTGGAGAATAAACACCAGGACCAGAAATCTGATGGAAAAAGCACCGTCGAGATACCATATTTTAGAAGATCAGAAGAAGAAGGGGGACACCGGAGGTGTCTTAGAAGTTCAGAGGAACCCTAAGCCCCCTTCTGGTGGATATCTTTCGCGTGCTTGACCCCCAGGGAACCCTAAGCCCCATACCATCATCGAAGAATTATTCCGCCGCCGACTCGGGGTGGAAAACACCCGAGATAGAAAAGCTCTCTGGCAGGGAAAAATCTGTCGAGGAAATTCCTCTCCGGAGAGGGGAAATCATCGCCATCGTCACCGTCATCACTCCCAGCATCACCAAGATCGTCATCACCATCACCACCAGAACCATCACCCTCATCATCCACCGTCATCCCGCTGTAACAATTAGGGGCTCCTATCGTTATTTTACATTAGATCTCTCTCCAAGTGTGGATTACTTGTTAATAGTTGATGCTTGTGAGATTTATCGGTGTTAGCACTTTATGACCAGATTGTTATTATCCATTATATCACCTAAGATTATGATCCATATGATGTCTTGTGAGTAGTTCGTTTAGTTCTTGAGGACATGGAAGAAGTCATGATGTTAGTAGTGAAGTTATGTTGAAGTAATATCTAGTTGTTCGGTATTTAAGTTGTGGTGCTATTCTTCTAGTGGTGTCATGTGAACGTCGACTACATGATACTTCGCCTTTATGGGCCTAGGAGGATGCCATGTGTATTTGGCTAATAATTGTGGGGTTGCTGGAGTGACAGAAACCTAAACCCCGGTTAGGAAACCAATGCACCAGGGAGCGTAGAATCCCGGAGTTTTAAGGTTGTACTTAGATTTATCTTAATTACTTTCTTGTATTGCGGATGCTTATGAGGGGTATAATTGCAAGTATGTATTAGTCCTAGTTGGGCGGTGCATTAGCATAGGTTCACCCACACAACACTTCACGAACCAATGGATATTAATCAACCGTAACAAAGCGAAAGCACTTGACGAAATTCCCATGTGTCCTCGAGAACGTTTGGTAGTCATAAGTAACACAACCGGCTTGTCCTTTGCTCTCAAAAGGATTGGGACACTCGCTGCAATATTATTTACTGCACTTTATTTATCTTCTATATCCAAAACAACCAAAAACCCGTTTACTAGTGTTTACAGTGAAATCTCTATCCAACCTGCTTGTCAACAGGGGGCAGAAAAGCTGCCACACAATAGGGTGGTGTGCCCCCCTTGGCCACGCCACCAGGTGGTGTGGCCCCCCTGCCACCCACCGACATTGCCCTTTCGCCTATAAATTGATATTCCCGGGAAAACCCCAAAAACCCGAGCCTCCATCCATGAAAAGTTCCACAACCGCCGTCATCGTCAACCCTGGTTTGGGAGGATTCTGAAGCTCTCCACGGCAGCCTGCCGGGAGCGGAAATCATCACCGGAGGGCTCTAGATCACCATGCCTGCCTCTGGAATGATGTGTGAGTAGTTCATTCTTGGACTACGGGTCCATAACAGTAGCTAGATGGTTGTCTTCTCCTCTTTTGTGCCATCATGTTTTGATCTTGTGAGCTGCCTAACAAGATCAACATCATCTTATTGTAATGCTAAATGTTGTGTTTGCTAGGATCCGATGAATATTGAATGCTATGGCAAGTTGATTATAAATCTATCATGTTTATGTTATTTATGTTCTTCCATGATCTCCGTTACTAGTAGATTCCCTGGCAAAGTTAATGCTTGTAGCTCCAAGAAGGTGTATTTATTCTTGATAGTGGGTTCATGATACGTCTCCAACGTATCTATAATTTCTGATGCTCCATGATGATATTATGTCAATTGCTACATGTTTTCGCCCTTATTTATAGCATTTTACACGTTTTCCGAGACTAACCTATCAACAAGATGCCACAGAGCCAATTCCCTGTTTTCTACTGTTTTTAGTTTCAGAAAAGTTGTTCTGGAAATATTCTCGGAATTAGAAAATTCGAAAGCCAGAAGTCTTAGAAGTCCCGGAAGCTTCCAGAAGTCCTGAAGAGCCCCGGAGGGGGGCCACTGGGTGTCCACACCATGGGGTGGTGCGGGTCCCCCTGGTCCCGCCACCTAGGGGTGTGGGCCCCCTGGTCACCCCCGGCATCGCCGTTTCGCCCATATATACTGCCCAAGGCATAAACCCTAGGAGAATCGACATTTTCCACAAAATACATTTGTAAGCCCGCCGCCGCCGACAAGTTTCGGGGGACAGATCTCTGTTCTGGCACCCTGCCAGGACGGGGAAGTGCCCCCGGAAGCCATCTCCATCGACTCCACCGCCGTCTCCATCGCCGTTGCTGTCTCCTATGATGAGGAGGGAGTAGTTCTCATCCGAGGCTGAGGGCTCTACCGATAGCTATGTGGTTCATCTCTCTCTCCCATGGTGTGATCTATATGTGATCATGAGCTTTGTAATCTATTTGAATTCGTAGATGTTACTCTTCATCTTTTGCTACCCAAGTGCTTTATTAATATGAACTTTGGAGTCACTTTGATCACAGTGTGAAGGTGACAGTGTGCACGCCGCGTGTGTCTCCTCTATGAAATTGTGGAGTTTGCTTAGTACCGTCTAGGCGCTCATAGTGACAGCGTGGGGTTAACTAGACATGGGAATACAAACTTGAGGAGTGATGTTACATCCCTACGCAATGATTAGTGTTCGTCATCCAACCAGAGAAGGTTAAGAGTAGCATAGTGAGAGAAGCTATCTAGTTATTCATTTATGTGAACATTTTTTAGAGTGTCCACTAGTGAAAGTAGGATCCCTAGGCCTTATTTCCAAGGATTGAAACACCGTTTTTTTCCTGTTCTGCTACATGTTTGCTTGCTGCCATTTTTATTTCAGATTGCTATTATCACTTATTATCATCCATATTACTTGCATTTTACTCTCTCTTCGCCGAACTAGTTCACCTATACAACTGACAATTGTATTAGGTGTGTTGGGGACACAAGATACTTCTTGTATCTTAATTGCAGGGTTGCTTGAGAGGGATATCTTTGACCTCTACCTCTCTGAGTTCGATAAACCTTGGGTAATCCACTTAAGGGAAACTTGCTGCTGTTCTACGAACCACTGCACTTGGAGGCCCAACACTGTCTACAAGAATAGAAGCGTGCGTAGACATCAAGCTCTTTTCTGGCTCCGTTGCCGGGGAGGTAAGGTAAAAGGTACTCACATCCTCGGGTGTGAGTGCTCGGAGTTATTTCCTTTAGATTCTGCAATTAAATCTTTTTTATTTTATTTTATTTTCACTAGTTAGGCTTATTTTTACTTGTTACTTGTTTTTATCTGTATGCTTAAATGGAAAACAACAAAAATATGAGACAGCTTTATAATATTTATCTTGAGTTAGGACATGAAGTGTTTGAAGAGAAAATTAAAAAACCTATGGAGCTTTATTTGCATGCTAATAGCAATGTTATTAGTATGAATTCTTTGAACACCATTATTGCTAATTCTACGGAAAAGTCTAAGATTGGGGAAGCTAGTTTATATGAAAATGATCTTTTTAGTTCCCCAAGCACGGAAGAGAAAATTTGCTTTGATGATGAGCCTATGCCTGTTACAGATAGTAGTGATCATGATTGGGAAAAGCACACTACTTTTGTTATTGAAAATGATGATATAGAAAGCTCTAACCTTGTGGATGATGTGTTTGAAAATCCTTTTTCTACTGATGATTATATTCTTGATACATCTCCTCCTAGTAAAAATGATGATATGTTTACAAATGAACACATTTTGGAGGATAACTATTCTATTGCATATGATGATATTATTCTTCCTATATATGATGATTACAATGATGAATATGACATTTTTAGTCCACCTACTATTGAGGAGAAAATTTATTTTGATCACACTATGCCTCCTATATTTGATGATTATGGTGATCAGAATAATAATGATAGCTATTTTATTGAATTTGCTCCCACTACTATTAATAAGAATGACTATGCTTATGTGGAGAGTAATAATTCTTTTATGCATGTGGCCCATGATAAGAATTTTTCTTGTGATAGTTATATTGTTAATTTTATTCATTATGCCACTTAAAGTTATTATGAGAGAGGGAAACATAATTTTATGCATCTTAACAATATCAAGTTTCCCCTCTTTATGTTGAAATTTCTGAAGTTGCACTTGTTTTGCTTTCCTATGCTCGTTGCTTTTTGCTTTCATGACTTGTTTTTCTACAAGATTATTTTTCATAGGAAGTGTGTTAGACTTAAATGTGTTTTATATTTTCTTCTTGATGCTCTCTTATTGTGCTTCAACTCTTATTCTTATGTGAGCATCTTCTCAAATTATCATACTTAGCTAAAAGGCTTTAAAGGAAAGCACTTCTTGGGAGATAACCCATGTTTTTATTTTTGCATTGTTTTTATCTCTTTTCTTTGAGTCAAGGGGTTGTATACTTCTGTATAAACTCCTTTGTATCTTTTTTTTCATGTTTTCGTCATGCCAAGTAAAGTTTCTGACGAAAGTTGGAGTTGGTTTTCGGATTTCTGCGCAGAAAACAGATTTCTGCTGTCCACCGTAAAACATCGTATAAAATCCTGGAAAATCAGAATGATCTGAATTTTTTTGTCCTTATTACTCAGCTAATTCCGCAACTTTTATTAGTTCACCACTTTTTTATTTGAGCAAAAGAAGATTTTAGAGAAAAATCATCTTTACCTGCTGTTCTATTTTGACAGATTTCTGCCAATAATTGCATTTGCAGCTTAGTCTCTTTCTTTTGGTGTTCTTTTGAGAAAAAGAGTTTTAAAAGAAGTTGTGACAGTAGCTAATGTGTTTATTAGTGTTAGGCTTGTGTTGAAACTGAACCATGTGAATTTATTATTTCGATTGCACTAATGTTGCTAATGAATATTGTGAGAAGTTTGGTGTGAAGGAAGTTTTCAAGGATCAAGAGAAGAGGATGATATGATGTGATCAAGAAGAGTGAAGAGCCTAAGCCTGGGGATGCCCCAGAGGTATATCCTGGAAAATTCCAAGAAGACTCAAGCGTCTAAGCTTGGGGATTCCCAAGGCACCCCCTTCTTCATCGACAAATTATCAGGTCACTTCTAGTGAAACTATATTTTTATTGAGTCACATCTTATGTGCTTTACTTGGAGCGTCTTTTATTTTTGTTTTCAGTTTGTTTGGTTTTCTTTGCTGTAATAAATGGTTGGATCTTATCATACTTGTGTGGGAGAGAGACACGCTCAGTTTTCATTGCTTAGAACACTCTAGTTTTTATTCTTACTGTTCTATGAGTGTTCACTTTTTGCTAGTACCGCGTTTAGCCTTTGTTTTCATGCATCTCTTAGTCAGAGATGTTAGTTTTAGTAGTGTTATGTGAGTGCTCTCATTATCTTTCTGTAGCATGTATATCATTTTTGTTAAAACATATTTTGTATGGTGCTTGTTGGGAAAATAAACTGCTGCTTGATGTAGAATTTATAACAGTGCAAGTACAAGCTTGTATAGACTGTGGCTAGAACTTTTTCATGCCATGCTAAATGTTATTTTAGTTTTAAAGCCTTGTGGTTATTGAGTAGCATGAATACCCTCAAATATCTGAGAGTGTTTAATATGTCTTGAAAGATTCATGAGTTGTTCTTGTCATAGTAAAGCATCAATATATGGTATTCTCTTTCGAATGTTTTATTTGGTTGACTTGGCGCATGCTCACACCATGTTTATGACTACAAACCAGTCACGAATAGCCTCCATGACCACTTAGTTTTTGAACTTGTGATACTTCTTATGCTTTAATTAATGATGCTTATGTCGCTATGCATGATTATGGCTCTTATGATCTCTTGATTTATCGCTCCTAGTCTTTTCCTAGCCTCCACCTGTACTGAGTATGAGCTCTACTCTTGCATCCAACTCCCTAAAACCAAGTTTTCCCATTGTGTCCACCATACCTACCTCAATGTGGTATTTAACTGCCACTCCAAGTAAATTGCTCTTGTGTTACCTTTAAAACCTTCAAAATTACTCCTGCTTTATGTTCATATTTTTGCTCATGAGGACGTAAATAGAGAATCTTTATCTCACTTGTTGATTGGATTTCACACCCTAGACTAGTGGCTTCATCCTCTTATCTAAATGATAGAAGAGCTGGCAGCGGGGTGCCCACCCCAAAATAAACACACACAAAATCTCTTCACTATTTTTACCCCTGATTTATCAGTCAAAGCATAATTATGTAAACAAAAGGGAAAGAGGGATGACCTTCTACCCAGATGCGTCCTTCATATGGGAGACGCTCTTGTGAATCTAGTTGGCGTGTTATGTACTGTATTTTCTGTTTACCATTCGTTGACATTAGCATACATCTCCCAAAATATAGACACTCCTCCATGGTATGTGATTGTTGGCAGGCACCCGAGGATTCGGTTATCCATGGTTTGTGAAATATGGATGGGGGGAGTGTAAAACTTTGAAATACCTTTGTTTAATAAAATAATAGCTCTAGCACATGAGTCCCTCTGCGAAGGGACTTTCATTTACTTTTATGTTGAGTCTCCATCTTCTAACTTTATGCACAATTGAGAGAGAATTTTTGCCATTCTGAGTTTTATGTGCATTTGTCCAAGAAACATTATTAATTGATTCATGATGTGTTATTGCTTTTTCTCAAACTATTTGTTCTAGTCTTCCTCATGAACTTTGAAGGTGTCCTGGCATTTATGTTTTTCCCCACTCTTAAGGACTAGCGAAATACCACTTTGCCATAATTTCTCTATACTTGAAACAAGCATATATATTTCTTTGCATTGTTATTCATGACCTTTTATTTGAGATACTTCTCATGATGCAATGTGATTTCTATGCTTTATTATTAAAGTTATATTTATCATGTTTCTGTTAAAGTTCTATGATCTCAGCTTGCATATGCCTTTACATTTTTATGATCAAGTTTATGTTAGTAGAATGTCACCTCAGAATTTATTGTTTTATCGTTTACCTACTCGAGGACGAGTAGGAACTAAGCTTGGGGATGCTTGATACGTCTCCAACGTATCTATAATTTGTGATGCTCCATGATGATATTATGCCAATTTCTACATGTTTTCTCCCTTATCTACAGCATTTTTACACGTTTATTGGGACTAACCTATTAACAAGATGCCACAGAGCCAATTCCCCATTTTCTTCTGTTTTTAGTTTCAGAAAAGTTGTTCCGGCAATATTCTCGGAATTCGAAAATTCGAAAACCAGAAGTCTTAGAAGTCCCGGAAGCTCCCAAAAGTTCCGAAGAGCCCCGGAGGGGGGCACAAGGTGGCCACACCATGGGGTGGCGCGGGTCCCCCTGGTTGCGCCACCTAGGGGTGTGGACCCCCTGGCCACCCCCCGACATCGCCCTTTCGCCCATATATACTCCCTGAGGCATAAACCCTAGGAGAATCAATCTTTTCCACAAAATACATCCGTAGCTCCGCCGCCACCGCCGACAAGTTTCGGGGGACAGATCTCTGTTTTGGCACCCTGCCGGGACGGGGAAGTGCCCCCGGAAGCCATCTCAATCGACTCGACCACCATCTCCAGCGCCGTTGCTGTCTCCTGATGAGGAGGGAGTAGTTCTCCCCCGAGGCTGAGGGCTCTACCAGTAGCTATGTGGTTCATCTCTCTCTCCCATGGTGTGATCTATATGTGATCATGAGCTTTGTAATCTATTTGAATTCGTAGATGTTACTCTTCATCTTTTGTTACTCAAGTGCTTTATTAATATGAACTTTGGAGTCACTTTGATCATAGTGTGAAGGTGACAGTGTGCACGCCGTGTGTGTCTCCTCTATGAAATTGTGGAATTTGCTAGTACCTTCTAGGGAGCTCATAGTGACAGCGTGGGGTTAACTAGACATGGGAACACAAACTTGAGGAGTGTTGTTACAACCCTACTCAATGATCAGTGTTCGTTATCCAACCGGAGAGGGTTAAGAGTAGCATAGTGAGACAAGCTATCTAGTTATTCATTTATATGATCATTGTTTAAAGTGTCCACTAGTGAAAGTAGGATCCCTAGGCCTTATTTCCAAGCATTGAAACACCGTTTTCCGCCTGTTATGCTACATGTTTGCTTGCTGCCATTTTTATTTCAGATTGCTATTATAGCTTATTATCATCCATATTACTTGCATTTTATTCTCTCTTTGCCGAACTAGTGCACCTATACAAGTGACAATTGTATTAGGTGTGTTGGGGACACAAGAGACTTCTTGTATCTTATTGCAAGGTTGATTGAGAGGGATATCTTTGACCTCTACCTCCCTGAGTTCGATAAACCTTGGGTAATCCACTTAAGGGAAACTTGCTATTGTTCTACAAACCTCTGCACTTGGAGGCCCAACACTGTCTACAAGAATAGAAGCGTGCGTAGACATCAGTTCATGCCTCAAGTTATCTGGGAGAGTGACAATAACTTCTAAGATTGTGGATGTGATGGTTCCACTAGGGAGAAAACAACAATGCTTTGTCTAAGGATAATTCTAAGGTTTACATTACGCACTTTACTTAATGCAATAATATGTTGCTTGCAACTTAGTACCCAATGTCTGCTTTGATTACATTCTGAGGATGGATTATTAGTCATAGATACATTTGTATTACGGTCTATGTATCATGTTGTAATTCCCAAATAAATCTCATAGTAATCATTGTGTATTGCATATGCACTATGGTGCGGACTCTACCTCTATCAATTGCCCAGCTGTAATTTGTTTACCCAGCATATTGTCTATCTGTTTTCGAGAGACACCACTAGTGAACTGTGGACCCCGGTCCATTATTTTACACTAATAATACAACCTACTGTAAGCACTGTTCTTTTTACCGCAAACACTGTTTTCCTTTCATTCACTGCAATCATACATAATTTTCCACACTATACGTTTAATCCTTTGTGTTCAGCAAAACCGGTGAGATTGACAACCTCATTGTTTCGTTGGGGCAAAGTGGTTGTGTTGTGTGCAAATTCCATGTTGCTGCTGAGCCTGGTAGTGCACTCTGCCAACATCAGTTGTCATCAACCTTCATAAGTGATTTCTTTCTCCTACTGGTCCAATTGAACCTTGGTTTATTTGTGAGGGAAAACTCGATATTGTACTATTCATACCTTCCTCTTGGGGTCTCCTAACGAACGTGTGTTCACACATCATCAAGCTTGTTTTCTCGCGTCGTTGCCGGGGAGGAAGAGGATTTCTGCAAGGGGAGTCTCTCACCTCCAATCTTTTTACCTTTTTTATTGTTTTGCTTATTTTATTTTATTTTGTCTTTTTTACCTCTTTATATAAAAAAAACTCACAAAATTAGTTCCTTTTTATAGTTTTTATTTTTTTATCCTATTTTTAATTTTGCTAAAATGAGTATTCCTGAAGTTGTGGTTCGTTCTTTTAGGAAACAAGGGGGAGAAAGTTTGAAAGATGCTTGGTATAGAATAAGTGATACTCATCATAGTTGTAGTAAAAAACATTCTACCATGATCCTTCTTAGGAATTTTTATGTTGGTATTACTAGTTGGTAAGTGCCTCGAAAGAATTCATCTTTACAAACTGTTCTGGTTTTGACAGATTCTGCCTTTAACTTTGCATTCGCTCTTTTACTATGTTGAGTGGATTTCTTTGCTCCACGAAAACATCAGTGGTTGTACCTAATATTTAGAAAGTATTAGTAATGCTTGTGTCCATGGAGAACATGTGAGATTTTGATTATGCACTAACCCTATAATGAGAGTTGCTTCGAGTTTGGTGTGAATGAAGTTTTCAAGGGTCAACAGAAGAGGATGATATAATGTGATCAAGAAGAGTGAAAAGACTAATCTCGGGAATGCCCCCGTGGATCATCCCAGAAAATCCCAAGAAGACTCAAGCGTCTAATCTTGGGGATGCCCAAGGAATCCACTTTTTCATTAGCAACTTATCAGGTCACTTCTAGTGAAACTATATTTTTATTCGGTCACATCTTATGTAGTTTACTTGGAGCGTCTATTTGTTTTTTTTTCTTCTTTTATTTTCTGTTCGCCGAGTGCCTAAGATGTTCACCCAGTGCTGCCAACGTTCGCCCAGTGCCTAGGAAGTTTACCGAGGTGGCTATTCGCCGAGTGCCTGAGATGTTCGCCGAGTCCTGCCAACGTTCGCCGAGTGCCTGGGAAGTTCACCGAGGGGGCCTGTTCGCCGAGTCACATCCTTAACTTCTGATGTTCCATGTTGTTTTCATGTTGTTTCCCACATGTTTGCTATACACTTTATGTCATTTTTATCGATTTTTCGGACTAACCTATTGACAAGATGTCACAGAGCGAGTTCCCTGTTTTCTATTGTTTTTAGTTTCAGAAAAGTTGTTCTGGAAATATTCTCGGAATTGGAAAATTCGAAGCAATGAAGTCTTAAAAATCCAGGAGGTTCCACTGAGTCCTGTAGAGACCCGGAGGGTGGCCTCAGGGGGCCCACACCATAGGGCGGCGCCCTCCCTTGGCCGCACCGGGGAGTGGTGTGGGTCCCCAGGCCTCCACCGCATTTGCCCTTTCTTCTATTTAATCCCTCCGAGGCAAAAAGACCCTAGAAATATATCACTTTTACCCGAGAAACACACGAGGCTGCTGTCACCGCCATCCCGAGATTGGGAGGGTTCTGGAGCTCTCCCCGGCACCCTGCCGGAGGGGGAAATCATCACCGGAGGGGTCTACACCACCATGCCCTCCTCCGAAGTGATGTGTGAGTAGTTCATCCCTGGACTACGGGTCCATAGAAGTATCTAGATGGTTGTTCTCTCCACTTTTTAACTCATGTTTAGATCTTGTGAGCTGCCTAACATGATCGAGATCATCTTTATGTAATGCTACATGTTGTGTTTGCTGGGATCTGATGAATGTTGAATGCTATGTCTTTTGATTATCAATCTATCATGTTATCTTCATGCTTATGATATTTATGATCTTGCATGCTCTCTGTTATTAGTAGATGCTCTGACCAAGTAGATGCTAGTAACTCCAAGAGGGAGTATTTATGCTCAATAGTGGGTTCATGCCTCCTTTGCATCTGTGCTCGAGTAACAGAAACGTGATGGATGGAGGATGTGTTGTTGCCATTAGGGATAAAACACCAATACTTTGTCTAAGGATGATGTTATTGTTTACATTGTACACTTTGCTTACTGCAATTATATGTTGCTTGCAACTTAATACCCAACGTTTGTTCGGATGATACTCGAAGGGTGGATTATTAGTCATAGATGCAGTTGGATAACGGTCTATGTATCTTGTTGTAATGCCCGCATGAATCGCATAGTAATCTTTATGTCTTGCATATGCACTACGGTGCAACCTTCATTTCTATAAATTGCCCAGCTGTAATTTGTTCAAAACACTTGTTATTTATATTTCACGGAGAGACACCACTAGTGAATTGTGGACCCCGGTCCTTTTTCCTCATACTGATAAACACCTACTTCTTTCATACTGCTTTCATACCCTTTCTACTGCTTTCCTACTGTTTTACACACCATACGTCTAACCTCTTTGTGTTCAGCAAAACCGGTGAGATTGACAACCTCACTTCTTCATTGGGGCAAAGTCATTTGATTGGGTTGTGTAGGTTCCACGTTGCTTCGGAACAGGTAGTGCGCCCTGCCATCTGAGCTGCTTCACCTTCTGAAGTTACTCCTTCCTCCTACTGGTTGGTTCAACCTTGGTTTCTTTCCGAGGGAAAACTTGCTGCTGCACTCTTCATACCTCCCTCTTGGGGTCTCCCAACGAACGTGTATTCACACGCATCAAGCATATTTTCTGGCGCCGTTGCCGGAGAGGAAGATAATTTATGGAAGGGGAGTCTCTCACTTCCAATCTCTTTACTTTGTTTTAGTTTTGCTTGTTTTATTTTATTTTTTCTTGTTTGTTTCTCTTTATCAAAAACACAAAAAAAATAGTTCTTATTCTACCTGTATTTTGATTCCTGTTTTTAATCTTGTTAAAATGACTACTCCTGAGAACACTAAGTTGTGTGACTTTACTAGAACCAACAACAATGATTTCATTAGCACACCTATTGCTCCACCTGCTCCTACTACTGATTTTTATGAGATTAATCCTGCCCTGTTAAATCTTGTTATCAGAGAGCAGTTTTCTGGTGTTAGTACTGATGATGTTGCTGGCCATCTTAATAATTTTGTTGAATGATGTGAGATGCAAAAATATAAAGATGTAGATGGAGTTATTATTAAATTGAATCTGTTTCCTTTCTGTTTTTGAGGAAGAGCTAAAGAATGGTTGCTATCTTTGCCTAGAAATAGTATTGATTCTTGGACTAAGTGTAAAGATGCTTTCATTGGAAAATATTATCCTCCTGCTAAGTTTATTTCTTTGAGAAGTAGCATTATGAATTTTAAGCAACTTGATAATGAGCATGTTGCTAAAGCTTGGGAAAGAATGAAATCTTTATTAAAGAATTGTCCCACTCATGGACTGACTACTTGTATGATCATCCAAACCTTTTATACAAGTCTGAATTTTTCTTCAAGAAACCTTCTAGATTCAGCTGCCGGAGGAATCTTTATGTCCATAACTTTGGGGGCAGCAACAAAGCTTCTTGATGATATGATGGTAAATTATTTTGAGCGGCACACTGAGAGAGCTACAACTGGTAAGAAGGTAAATTATGTTGAAGAAACCTCCTCTTTGAATGAAAGACTTGATGCTATTATGTCTATGCTTGTGAATGGACATGCTCCTATTGATCCAAATAATCTTCCTTTAGCCTCTTTGGTTGCTCAAGAAGAGCATGTTGATGTGAACTTCATTAAAAATAACAATTTCAATACCAATGCTTACAGGAAAAATTTTGGTATCAACAATTATAGGCCATATCCTCCTAATAATAGCAATTCCTATGGTAATTCTTATGGTAACCCCTATAACAGCAACAAAAGTGTACCCTCTGATCTTGAGAACATGCTTAAGAATTTTATTACTGCACAAACTGCTTTCAGTAAGTGTGTTGAGGAAAAGTTTGGCAAAATTGATGTTATTGCTTCTAAAGTTGATAGCCTTGCTCTTGATGTTGATTTTCTGAAACTAAAGGTTATGTGTCATGATTTTAAGGAAAGTAAAACTTCAAATGCCATCCAAATTCGAATTGATGATAATGTTAGAATGTTAGCTGAATTGCATGCTAGATGGGAAAAAGAAGATGAAATAGCTAGAAAGAATAATATAGCCAATGTTTGCACCATTACCACCACTAGTAAAACTGAATCCTCTCATTCTATAAAACCTTCTACTATCGATAGTAAAGTAATTGGTGTTGGAAACACTTCCACTTCTGCTATTAAAAATGCAAAATTGCCTGAAACTGCTAAAAATGTTCTTGATGAAAGTGCTGAAATTGTTAGGAACATGGGAGACAATAATCCCATTACCTTTGCTAAAAATGATCTTAACTTTGATGAGTGCAACATAACTAAAGTGATTAAGTTCTTAAAAAATCTTGCTAGTTGTCCTAATGCTAGTGCTATGAATATGGCTTTCACAAAACATATTACAAATGCTCTCATGCACATTAGAGAGGATGAATTAAGATGTGAAGCCTCTATCCCTAGGAAGCTAGATGATGGTTGGGAACCTATTATTAAAATTAAAGTGAATGATTTTGATTGCAATTCTCTATGTGATCTTGGTGCTAGTATCTCTGTTATGCCCAAGAAACTCTATGATATTCTTGATTTACCACCATTGGAACCTTGTTATTTGGATATTCATCTCATTGATAATGATAGAAAGAAACCTTTGGGGAGAGTTGATAATGTTCTTATAATGATTAATAATACTCTTTTCCCTGTTGATTTTGTTGTCTTGAATATTGAACGCAATGCTTCTTGTCCAATTGTTTTGGGAAGACCTTTTCTTAGAACTGTTGGTTATGTTATTGATATGAAAGAGGGGAATATTAAATTTCAGTTCCTACTCAAGAAAGATATGGAACACTTTCCTATAAAGAGAATGAAGTTACCTTTTGATTCCGTTATTCGAACAATTTACAATTTGGATGCTTCTTCACTTGAAAATACTTAATTTCATTTTTCTGGGCCTAGCTAAAAGGTATTAAAGAAAATGACTTCTTGGGAGATAACCGATGGTTTTATTTTTGCTTTGTTTTTCTCTGTTTTATTTGAGTCAAGGGGTTTTATACTTCTGTAGTAACTCCTTTGTATCTTTCTTTTCATGTTTTAGTAGTGCCAAGTAAAGTTTTTGATGAGAGTTGGAGTTGGTTTTCGGATTTCTGCGCAGAAAACAGATTTCTGCTGTCCACCGTAAAACATCGTATAATTCACAGAAATATCAGAATGACCTGAATTTTTTCGTTCTTGTCCGTCAGCTAATTCCGCAACTTTTTTGTTCTTTTAAGTTTTTCAATTTGAGCAACTTAAGTGCCCCGAACAAATTCATCTTTACAGACTGTTCTGGTTTTGACACATTCCGCCATTTTTTCTTGAATTCCTCTTTTACGATGTCAAGTGGATTTCTTTGCTTCACGAAACATTAGTGGCTGTAGCTAATGTTTAAAAGTATCAATAGCACTTGTTCCATATAGAACCCATGGATTTTTATTTGTTGCACTAACCCTCTAATGCGAACTACTGTTTGAGTATGGTGTGAAGGAAGTTTTCAAGTGTCAAGAGAAGAGGTGATATATGTGATCAAGAAGAGTGCAAGGTCAAAGCTTGGGGATGCCCCCGTGGTTCATCCAAGCATATTTTTAGAAGACTCAAGCATCTAAGCTTGGGTATGCCCAAGGCATCCCCTTGTTCATCAACTATCTATCAGGTCATTTCTGGTGAGACTATATTTTTATTCGGTCACATCATATGAAGTTTACTGGGAGCGTCTGTTTGTTTTTCTTTTGTTTACCTTTGTTTCCTTTGTTTTCCTTGCTGCAATAATATCATTGGACCTAGCATCCTTGTTTGGGAGAGAGACACGCTCCACTTTTTCGTTTGAATACTTGCTATGCTAGTATTCTTAGTTTTTCTTCTAGTTACTGCAAAAAATCCTGTTTAGCTCTTGTTTTCATTGCATCTCTTATTCAGAGCTGTTAGTTTTAGTAGTGTTATGTTAGTACTCTCATGTTTGCTTGTTGTATCATGTACATGATTTTTGTTAAAGCATGTTTCGTATGGTGTTAGATGGAAATAGAAAATGCTACATGTGGTAGATGGTCATATTCTTGTAGACCACTAAACTATTTCACTTGATTATTTGCTATTGTTTTGAGATATTAATATGCTTAATGGTAAACTTTCTGGTTTAGTAAAGTAAAAACAATTAACGCTTGGTCTAGAAGCTTGAAACTGTGCCACACTAACCAGTTGATAGGATAATGGTATATGACTTCCTTTGGTGATATTAATTGTGATAGCTTTTTGTTACGCGCTACGGTCGGGGTAGCTAACAGTGATTTTTCACAGCCATAGACCCACTACTAGGAAAAGGCTTATAGCCGCATCCCATAGCACCGGCGCACATGCATTCGTCTCCGCCAGCAGTAAGTACCGCCAGCGCGCAAAATGGGCATTCGCCGGTGCTAGCTCATTACCCCCGGCGTGCACGCAATGCCCCGCGCCGGCAGTAAAGGCATGCCACCCCCGCCCCCTCTGATAAACGTAGCCCCGGCGCCCCGTTTCCCCGCTCGCCGGCGGTAAATGCACTTACCCCCTGGTGCGTTGTGTGGCCACAGCGCCGGCGGTAACCCTGCACATACCTCCGGCGCCCCTGCATGCATACGCGCCGGCGGTAAGTCCAAGATTTTTCTCCTCCACCCCCCGTGGACCGCCATTTTTTTATTTTCTAAAGCAGAAACGAAAATGATTAAATGTTCAAAAAATAAAATCCTTTGATATGTGGGTAGGGTGTACTGTCTAGTTGATATAGAAAATTTGAAATACTCCATTTGACCTTTTATGAAAAATTCAAAAATAAAATGTAAAACGGCCATAACTTTTGCATACGACATCGAAAAAACGCGTTTAATATATCAAAAAAACAGTGAGAAAATTTCCAATCCAACCTCTCTGGCCTTCGGCATGTGAGGTTTTTTTTAGAATCGGCAAATTCCAAACGGAAAAAAAGTTATTTGAGACAGACTAAATTATCCTACATAATCAAATTAATAAAAAAAATTCAAAATTCAAAAAAAAAATATTTTTTTTGAGAAAAGATAATAAGGATATCATATTTGGATTTCTCATATTCTTCTGATCAATTTAGACATGTCATTTATCGAATTTGTAATTACGGATTTGTAAATATGGTGCAATAGTTAAGAGGATTGATAATACTATACTTACAAGAAAGAATGAGTTTTTCCTAGGTAAAGTAGTGGGATGGAACTAAAAAGTTAAGCGTGGTTGGGCTAGAGTAGTGGGAGGATGGGTGACCGAGCGGGAAGTTGACCAAAGTTGACAAAGGGGACCTCGAATGATAGAGAAAAAAAAATTAAAGTTGACAAAGGGGACCTAGTGTAACACCCCAAGTATGAAAATCTTCTTTAGAATGTTTGTTTCTTGTTTTATTAATGTTTTGCATCATGGCATCTTAATCATTGCATTTGTTCTACATTTGTTTTCCATCTGTTTTCATTTGTTTTCCTTTGTTTTCTATTTGAATTTTCAATCCAAATTCAAATAGTTGTTTCATACTTGTGCTTTCACAATTTATCAAATAAAAATTCCAATTCAAAACATTACTTTGTTTCCACTAAACTATAAAAATCCAAACTATTAAATGGCTTAAGTTCAATAATTGAATCAATCTCAAATTCATTCAAATTCAAATAAAATTCCAAACAGCAACCATTGGAAAGTTATGAAACTTACAAAACAAATCAATCACTTGTTTCAAAGAAACTTGAATTTAAAAACTTATTTGCTTAAGTTCAATTATTTCAATTAATATTAAAATTCAATCAAATTCAAACAACTTACAAACAGTACCATAATTCAAAAAAAATTAAAACCAAAGCGTGCACAGTGTTGCTGTTACAATAAATAAGCAATACCAATTTTCCTAAAATTTTCTAACATCAAAACCTCATCTTTTTCTCCCTTTTTCCTTATCAGCAAAAAAAAAAACAGAACAGAGAAAAATAAAAAGAAAATAAATCGCAGAGGGAGAGGCAGTGGGCAGGCCCAGCCAGCCCACTAGGCCATCGGCCTGGTACCCCCCACTCCATCTCTTTCCTTCGTACGGCAGCACATCGGTGCTAGCCACGTCGATGCAGAGGAGCAGGGAACGGCCGAGCTCCACTCCCCCTCCTCCTTTTAACCCCCTAGGGTTCCTCCTCGATGCAAAACCCTAACCCTAACCTACCCGCACCCCTTCCCTCTCTCTCCCATCTCCGCCGCCACCGTGAGGAGAGGGCGCCGCCGGTTTTCCTTCTGCCACGGGTCGCCGCTCGCCGGACACACCGCCGTCGCCTCCGTCTCCCTCCGGCCGCGCTGAGGCCACCCCTGCGAAGAGGGTGAGCTCCTCGTTCCATTCCCCTACTCCCCTGCTCGTTTCCGTGCGATACAGTCGTTGCTCTGTTCGTCGACAGAGAAGAGCACCTGGATGTTTCGCTTGCAGTTCAGTTAGCGCAGCGTGCTAGATTCAAAACCAACCCGACCCCGTATACATCCAAACAGCCGCAGCAGCCCACTGGCTGCGCTCGCCGCGCACGCACCAGCAGCGCACGGGTTCGAATCCCGGCCACCCCCCCTTTTTCTGCTCCTTTTTCCGAATTGATTTCAGTGAAGTTTCTAAACCTCAACCCCCCTGCGGGTGGTTCCCTGTAACAAACCCAGCAGTAGCCCACTGGTTGCTCCCTTGCGCTACCAGCAGGAGGGCAGGGGTTCGAATCCCACCCCTGCAGCTTAAAACCCATCTTTTTTTCATTCTTTTTCCTAGTTCCAGATCTACTCCAATTTGCACACAGGTCCCTCTAGTTACTTCTAGGTCCCTGTAATTTTATTTCCAAGTCCCTAGCTGCTATATTAAATGGCAGATCACACCCTAATCTTGTAAAATGCCTAAATAATTCATTACAACTCTAAATTCAACATTTTAAATATGTTTTTCATACCAAATTGAATTCTCTACCCAAATATAAATTTTGTTTCCTGTTTTGAATATTTTAAATTGGTGAAATATTTGAATCCTTGTTGAATTCATTTAAATTTGCAAAATTCATAACTTGAGCATAAAAATTCCAAAACAACAAAAATAAAATATGTTTTCCATCCCATTTTCATGTACTTTGCAAATATAAACTTTGTTTCAGGTTTTGAATAATTATAATTGGTTAAATAATTTAAACCTTGTTTAAATCATTTAAATTTGCTAAATTCATAACTTGCTCAAATTAAATTATTTTTGAACTTATAAAATATGTTTTCAAACTAGAAAAGTATAAACTTTTCAAATATGAATTTGGTTTAATATTTTGAACAAATAAAATTTCAAATAAATTCATACTTGAATTAAATCCATTTAAATCTTGTTTAAACTTGTTTAATTCATAATTAATTCGTCTTAATTCCTTTTTCAATAATTGAAACATGTATTCCACCTAAAATTTTGTGTACTCTCCAAATATGAACTTTGTTATCTATTTTGAACAATTAAAGTTGGTGAAAACAACAAATGCTTGTGTAACACCTTTAAGAAACCAAAATTTCATAACTTAATAAATAAAATTCCAAACTTGGTAAACTTCATTTCAATTTGTTTCTATTGTTGTTTTCTTTCTGTTTTCTTCATCCATGCATCATGCTAATCCACCTTCACCTGTTGTTTAGTTGTAAAACAATTATTTCAACCTTAATTCATGGGCTTTCCATATGCAATCCAAATTGCATGTGGGTCCATTTAATCATGTTATGTTACCATGTCAACTAGTTTATTTTGATGCATAAATAAAATGGCCATGCATCATCCCATGATTGTGCACTATGCCATGTTATTGATTGTTTGTCTCTCTGCGTTGTTTGTTTGCTTCTTCTCGAATAGACGACAACGTTGAGACAGACGATACTTACGACACCCCCTCTGAGGATCTAGCTCAGTACCAGGCTGCTGAGTTTGCAGGCAAGTATTCACTCACATGAACCATTGTGTTCCTTTACACATTGGATACCGATACTTTTCCGTTGTCTATTTCTGCTAGCCTTATGAATCGTTGCTTGTGTTCGATCCTATCACATGTTATCCTTTAACCCTGATATAGCCTCACCTCCACACCTATAACCCTGTTGCTTGTTGCCCGTGTCTTACTAGCATGCTTAGGGTTGTTTATGCTCGAGTCTGCTATCCGTTATTTCTGTTACTATATCATTATGTTCTGGGGCTCGATGTTAAACAACAACCTGTTAATTTTGAGGTAATGCTAAATTGATGATAAGGCACCGGCAGGAGGCCCGGCGTGGTTTTGAGGCCTGCTAGTGTCGACCCTAATTAGGAAAAGGGTCTTGTCTACTGATCCATGATGAGCGCACTATCCGCATGTGGGAAGCGTGTATGGGCGCCCCCCTCAATTTGATTCGATTCGCATCTCGTCCAAATCGCCTCATTTAGTTCAGGTTTTCCATTTGCCGCATGCATATGTATTTGCGAACCCAGGCCAGGGTGGAACTTTTGTAGTCGGCATTTAGGGAGACACGTTCTTAGAGTGCTATGAGGGTCCCCTTTTCTTCGTGGGGCTTGATTAGCCGTGCGCTCAACTGCACGGGGTTCTTTGGGCTTGATGCGAAGAAGAGTTGAGTTGTGTTGAGTGCCCCGCTTGGTGGAAGGCATTCCATCTGGCGGGTTATTCTTACGTGTACGGCCAAATTGGTGCACCCCTGCAGGGTAAATCTTCTCGAGAAGCCGTGTTTTCCGCGGTTATGGTTGACTTGGTGAAAGTACTGTAACAAGTCAGAACAACTTACACCTAACTAATGATAACTTGCCTAGTAGTAGTCTTATTGACACAATAACTTGAACCATCATTAATCCAACTGTGTGAGTTATCCTCGGATTGCTTCTTTGGATAAGGGGCGAGATCCAGGATGGGTTTGTTTGGAGTTAGTTGTAGTTGGTTACGATACGCTATCTTATCTCCCTTCTGTTAGCCGGAAGTTATAGCATGTATCTGTAGTTGGTTAGTGTAGCCCGCTGCCGCATCTTTTGTATCACCCTTTTCTTCCTTTGAACCCAAAGCATCTGTGCTTGATGTCGTTGGGCACACTTTGGTGAATTGTGAGTCTTGCTTGCCAGTACGTTTATGTACTGACCCCTTTGGGGCTGTGGTTTCCGCAGACTACGTTTCCGAGGATCCCCATGGTGGCTACTACGTGGAGTATGACGAGGCTGCCGACGAATAGATAGTGGACCCGGGCAGGATCCGAGACATCGTGGATGGGCTCCGTTTCCTTTTTCGTTTCCGGCCTCTTAGGCCTACTTGGATCTTATCTGTACTCAGACACTTTGGATGCTTCCGCTGTGATGTAATGATGAATTGTTGGGGCATGTGTCCTCTGGATGATTGTATCTGCTATCTCTGCTCTAGTGAGAGCTATTTGCAACTTATTTCAATCTTTTGTGTCTTAGAGATATGTTGTGATATCAGTTGTTCTAATGCCGTTGACGTACCATGTGTGTATGTTATGAAGTACGTCAACGGAAGTGTCCTGATTTCTAAGGGATGGTTTACGCAGACGATGGATAGTAGAGAATGGTTGTCACACGTTTACGTGTTGGCCTGCTCATATTGAGATGCGGGTGCAGGTATGCCCCGTAAGTCATTTGTTCTACTATTTAGCGGACTGTGAGTATCCTCTAGAAGTCCGGGTGCGACACCTAGAATGATAGAGAAAAAACAATTTTCAAAAAAAAAATTCTGAATGTTACCGCCGGAGCGTGGGATGTTGGTGTGCCGGCGGTAAGTTTTCTTACTGCCGGCGCAGTGAGCCTGCGCGCCGGCGGTAACTTTTTACCACCGGCGTGAGCATCGCCGACACGCGCCTATGCACCGGCGGTAAGCCTTTTCCTAGTAGTGACCCTCTTGGAGTGATTTTATTATGCCTTGTGATATCATGATTTTATTTGGAATCTTTTAACTTGTGAGTTCTATGTTGCGGTTTTCTGGCACTTCCACCATCCATATTTGCTAGCCTCTTCGGTAATGTGCATTGCTCATTCTCACATTAAGAGTTGGTGCAAACTTCGTTAGTACATCCCGTGGGAGAACTTTGTTCTTCTACACATAAGCCAAAATTTATCTTCCTCAAAACAACCACCATACCTACCTACCATGGCATTTCCATACCCATTCCGAGATATATTGTCATACAACATCCATCATCACTATGTTACTTGTCATGCTTCGTTGTTATTTTGCATACTGCTACACTGGCAGGAGCATTTATTTTTATTGATATCAGAGATATTTCAGTTTGAGTTATGAGTACTAAAAGTATGATGATTCATTGTAAAATAGAGTGTTGCCCCTACCAGTGAGGTTATAAAAAAAAGAGAAAAAGCCAAAAAGAAAAAAGGCAAAAGAGAGATAATAAAGAGAGAGGGGGGAAACACTACTATCATTTATTCCACACTTGTGCTTTGTTAGCATGATTACTTCAGTTTGGAGAGAGTTTTCATATTATGACTTGCATAACTATGTGGGAAATTTACATTATAGAACTTGGCGTGTATATTCCAATGATGAGCCTCCTCGAAAGAGCTCTAGGTCTTCGTGAGCAAGCAGGTTGGGTGCACCCCCACTAGTTCCATTGTAGAGCTTTCATACACTTATAGCTATATGTGCATCCGTTGTGTGGCAATCACTACTCCTTGCATAACTTTGATTATAAGACTTCCTCTTGTCTAATGATCACTTTCAGTTGTGTGAGACTTTCTTCCATTGACCATCCAAACCCCCATAATTTTCTCTTAGACATAACATCCTGTTGCTAGGAACCAATATTGAACGCTTGCTTGTTTCAAGTGCACAATTAATTGAATGGTTTTCCTACGTGGATATTGTTGTCACTTGACTTGATCCTAACAGGAGTTGTTGTGAGAGTTTGATGCCTTGGATGATTATATTGTTGTTCTTGAAGCTTAAATCATCTTTAATATACTTTGCACAGTGGATTGTCTTTTAGTATTGATTCATTGAAAAGTTTTACTTTGTTATTCTTAATGGTTTATACATTATTATATTTGATATCAACTATAAATCACAACCTTTATTCATTTGATCCTAGTTTACATGCTTTAAATCACTATGATGGTCAAGTTTATGTTGGTAGCATGTCACCTCAGAAATTATTGTGTTTTTTATCGTTTACCTACTCGAGGACGACTAGGAACTAACCTTGGGGATGTTGATACGTCATAAACGTATCCTTAATTTCTGATGTTCCATGTTGTTTCCCACATGTTTGTTATACATTTTATGTCATTTTTATCGATTTTCCGGACTAACCCATTGACAAGATGCCAAAGAGCCAGTTCCCTGTTTTCTGCTATTTTTAGTTTCAGAAAAGTTGTTCTGGAAATATTCTCGGAATTTGAAAATTCGAAGCCCGGAAGTCTTAAAAATCCCGGAGGTTCCACGGAGTCCCGAAGAGACCCGGAGGGGGCCTCAGGGGGCCCACACCATAGGGCGCCCCCCTTGGCCGTGCCGAGGGGTGGTGTGGGCCCCCCAGGCCTCCACCGCCTTTGCCGTTTCGCCTATTTAATCCTCCCAAGGCAAAAACCCTAGAAATATATAACTTTTACCCGAGAAACACCTGAGGCCGCCGACACCGTCATTCCGAGACCGGGAGGGTTCTGGAGCTCTTCCCGGCACCCTGCCGGAGGGGGAAATCATCACCGGAGGGGTCTACACCACCATGCCCTCCTCCGAAGTGATGCGTGAGTAGTTCATTCCTGGACTACGGGTCCATAGCAGTAGCTAGATGGTTGTTCTCTCCACTTTGTACCTCATGTTTAGATCTTGTGAGCTGTCTAACATGATCAAGATCATCTTTATGTAATGCTACATGTTGTGTTTGCTGGGATCTGAGGAATGTTGAATGTTCTGTATTTTGATTATCAATCTACCATGTTATCTCCATGCTTATGTTATTTATGATCTTGCATGCTCTCCGTTATTAGTATATGCTCTGGCCAAGTAGATGCTAGTAACTCCAAAAGGGAGTATTTACGCTCGGTAGTGGGTTCATGCCTCCTTTGCATCTGTGCTCGAGTGACAGAAACGTGACGGATGTGTTGTTTCCATTAGGGAGAAAACAACAATGCTTTGACTAAGGATGATGTTATTGTTTACATTACACACTTTTCTTACTGCAATTATCTGTTGCTTGCAACTTAATACCCAATGTTTGTTCGGACGATATTCAGAGGGTGGATTATTAGTTATATATGAAGTTGGATAACGGTCTATGTATCTTGTTGTAATGCCCGCATGAATCGGTAAGTAATCTTTATGTCTTGCATATACACTACGATGAAGCCTTCATTTCTGTCAATTGCCCAGCTGTAATTTTTTTTCACCACACATGTTATTTATCTTTCAAGGAGAGACACCACTAGTGAACTGTGGACCCCGGTCCTTTTTCCTCATACTGATAAACACCTACTGCTTTCGTATTGTTACTACTGCTTTCCTACTGTTTTCCTAATGTTTTCCACACCATATGTTTAAACTCTTTGTGTTCAGCAAAACCGGTGAGATTGACAAACTCACTGCTTCCTTGGGGAAAAATGATTTTATTGTGTTGTGTAGGTTCCACGTTGCTTCTGAACCGGTAGTGCGCCCTGCCATCTCATCTGCTTCACCTTCTGAAGTGACTCCTTCCTCCTACTGGTCGATTCAACCTTGGTTTCTTTCTAAGGGAAAACTTGCTGCTACACTCTTCATACCTTCCTCTTGGGGTCTCGCAACGAACGTGTATTCACACGCATCAACCATTTGGCACCTGGAGCTTACCTTCGCCGAGTGCCTTGCTCGGCATAGGCCTCCTAACTCGTAAATTCATAGTACTGGAACAATTGAGCTCCCTATGGTGGTTTCTTGACCGACGGAACCCCCTCATTGTATTTCTTATTTTTAGAGGGGCTCCCCTTACTACGGGGGAATTTGTCCTCCATAATGAGCTTCGCCGAGTTCCTTGCTCGGCAAATCCCCTGCAATTTTTTCATGGTTTCTCTGTTTTTGAGACAGACAAAGCACAGCTCACAGCAAATCCTCAATAACTGACAGGAAACATATTTTGGCAGACAATATGCATCTATATACATCAAATATAAGAATATATCACTCACAGCACATCCACAACAATATTCCAAAGCATAACGGTCCGAACATAGCACATATACTCCGAAAGTTTACAAAGTAGACTCCAAAAGTTCACAACAAGTCCAAATACATGCAGAAGTCCGCATCTAGCACATAGAAACATTCCTCTAGTCACGGAAGGCGACGTCAATGCAATCCTACAAGTTTAAAAACTATAAGAATTAGTTTCAAACCATATGTGCATATGTTTGGGACCTAGAGCTTAGTTTGAAAACTTGGCATTAGTTTGAAAACTACAAGTTTGAAAACTTGGCATCTATTTGGGACCTAGAGCTTACCCTAGAGTCACTTGGGCATGTTGGAGGGCGATGGCGCCGACGATGGTCTTGCTGCTTCGTCTCCACCATTCCCTCCATCTTCACCGTCCACGGGAGTGTGGGATCGAGACGATCGATTCTCCTATGAAGAAGATTCACATTAGACGAGTATGCAAGAAAATGATGAATGAATTATTGCCATGGTACTTTGAAGGCAACTTACCAAGAGGAGGGGCCTAGTGGAGGAAGAGCAGGTAAAGGAGGAAGCGAGGGATCCGCGGGCATCCTCTGCATAACAAAGACGCATACCTTAGTTTGCAAAGTTAAAGCACATGCGTTAGTTGAAAGAAGAAGTTGAAGCACTTACCGACATAATTGCCTGGAGGAGTGTCTGTTGGCTTGTCATATGCCCTTGCATTTGCGCCACCATCTCCTCTGTTGCCTGCGCCCACGCCCTTTCCTCCGCCGCGCCCTTCCTAGCTTTCTCAAGTTCAGCCTACGAGATTGCAACCATGTAAAAGAAACGGTCATCGCAATGCAAGCATGTAGAATAGTGGAAAAGATGTTTCAACTGCGACATACATACCTCCATTGTAGCAATGGCTCCAAGTCCGGGCCGTGGGAGACGCTCGATCTCGGGCGCCGAGCTCGTATGCTTATCGAAGGAACCACCACCAATATAAGGTCATCCATTCAGCCGACCTTGTCCCGCGTACATAGAAACCGTGTTGTCTAAAGGAGAGCTCACGGGATCGGACGTGTCACCGTGAAACTCCTGGAACTTGGAGCAGTAGTTTTCCTTCTGGTACTTCGCGGCGGTGGTGATCAATTGGTCTTCCAACGGTTTATTAGCCTCCGGTTCCTTTGTCCTCCGGGTCTCGATGAATGCTTGCATCTTAGTCAATTTCCGGCCCTCCTTTTTTTTCTATGATTAATTGACATCAGCAGGAAACATACAAGTGAGGTTAAAAGGGAAAATAAAAATAATATCACATAAAAAATAAAACTTGTATGGAAAGAACAAAAATAATTTGTTACCTTGTGTGCAATAACACCGTCGAGTGTGAGGGGGCCTTGACGGTGGTTTCCATGGTCGCCTAACAACTTCAGCCGGGCCGATTGCTCCTTGTTTTGAGCCTGGAACCCACTAGACACCCACTTTTCTACAATATTCTTGTAGCAAACTATTCAAGAATGATCCATATGAGTAGGAACTATTCAACGGTCATGTAGATAACAATAGGAAAAAATATATATATATATATATGCATACCTTCATGTACTGGTGTCTCGACATGTCTATGGGCCTGGCCATCTCTTTGGTGATCGACCTCATCATCTGCTCCACATAGAACTGGACCACATAGCTAATACGTGCCTCATAAAGCTGGTCGGGGATGAGCTTCTTCGCCATTTTAATCAGCACCCGGGTAGCCGACTCGTGTTTACCGTCCACGAGTTGAAATAATCCTACAATCATTGAGCATATGACAAAGGAATTAACAGGATGGAGTCCAAACTCTTGGAATGAAGTAGTAAAGTTCTAAAAAAGTACTTACCTAGAATTCAGTGATTAGCCGCATGCCGAGGTGGCCAAAGGTGGAGTCCTCCACCATCGTGAAGTTGTTCCAGGACCAAGCGGGCACATTTTGACCAGTTGGCACTCCATCCTTCTTGACCTTGATCAAGCCAGGGTATAGCTTCTTGATAAGAATGCCAAGGACTCCTGAAGGTAAGTGTTCCCACTTTTGGACCACCCATGTGAAAGACCTCCAGATACATAAAACAAATGTCAGAATGCTTGTGATGTAAATGTAACTAAAGTGTAAGGAAACAACATTTTTAACCACAACTTACACATCTCATGCGACATCAAGTAAGCCATGGGGCTTTCAGGCTGGCGTGGAGGAGGGACATTGCAAGTACACCTTACGGTCGCACAGCTTGCCGATCAGTGGTAGCGGATGATCCGTCAAGAGATCCTCATCCGCCACAACATGCTCCTGCTCCTCACTCTCCTCGACCTGCTTCTGCTCCTCCTCCTCCTCCTCACTCTCCTTGGAGTATTGTCCATGGTACTCATCCTCACTAGGCAAAGAGCCCTTGTCCTCCACCTCGGGCTCCTCTACCCTCTCCTCCTCTGAGACTCAGAAGAAGAAGCCGCGGGCACGGGACTACTCAAGCGAGCCCGAGGGTGTTTACCTTGGGGCTCCTTGATCGATCCCGAGGGACTAGCACGCCGTGTGGAAGTTTCCTGAGCAGCCAAGCGTTCATGCTTTCTTCCAATGAGCGTGGAAGACCCATCAGCAGCCGTCGCGTAGAGCTTGGAGACAGTGCCAAACTTGACGACCCACTTGGGCCGCCTATAGACTATGGGCTCCTTCTCCTTCTCCTTGGCGACACTCTTCTTTGCCACAAGCCGCTTATCCTTGGCGCCCGGCTTGTTCTTCCCCCTGCCATGTCTCAATCACCTGTCATCACAAAGAATGTTTTGATTAGTACAAGCAAAAACAAAATAGTAATGAACACATAAACATAAGAAGCATGCGAAAACTCATATTAATACAACACAAATAAATTAAGCTTCAAAATTGACATACAAATGGTTCAGAAAAAAATATTACATCACAAATATTACAAGTTCAACAGTGGCATACAAATGGTTCATACAAACGCAAATTTTAATTGACTATTACAAAGCTTTAGAAGCCATTGTCTACATCGTTTGGATCATAACTTGGACTAGCATCATCATCGCTATCACGATTGTACCACCAATCTTCCGTGTAGCCTGGAGGTGGACCGCTCGGCTCCTCTACATCGGATAGGTGCATCCGTTCAAGAAGCTCCACGTCCTTCCGGTTGACAACCGGCTCACCATCCTCTTGCCCTTGGTTGACTTCAGTGCCATCACCGTCGACTTCATCGATCTCATCTATAGTAGGAAAGTGGATGTTGAACCGGCCTGACAACCCATCTTCTTGATAAAATTCTCCCTCGTATGTGTTCGGGTTTATGCGGTGGTGGTAATCATCATCGTTAGGGGCGGGTGGTTTAGTACGCGGGGTACCGAGATCACTACATCCCACCCCAGTACACGTTTCACAGTTTTGCATGGATACCGAATATAAAAAAACTTGGATGGCTTGGTGTGCTAGAATATAGATATCATCTCCCACATAGACTAATTCTCGCTCAATTTTGACCAACCCAATTTCAGGTCTTCGTCTAACTCTTGTTTGATTGAACCAATGGCATTTGAAGACAATAGGGTTCTTCTTTTTGCCGAAATCACAATCTAGTTCAATGATTTCCTTTACTATTCCATAATAATCAAGGCCGTCTCGCCCTTAGCATAAGACCCCAGTATTTGTTGTCTTCCAGTTTGGCGAACTGTTTTGTCTTTTTCTCCAGCAAGGCTAGGGTTTCTACGAGGAGGGGCGCCGGAGCATCTAGATCCATCCAAACCAAGGGTTTTCCATACCATGTCTATTAGATTGTGGCATGGGTCTTGGATACAAAATATTCCCTCAATCTCTGTGTTAGGGCTCCACCGGCGTCAGATTCTCTCTCGCGGTTTCCAGGACTACTTACAGCCCGAAACTCCCGGGTCTGACGTAACGAGGGGAATATTACCAAGAGGTGGGCCCTACCATTGTCTATGGTGTTACTTGGGCCTAAACTAACACAACCAAGCAACTGTTTCCACTTTGCTACACTCTTTCGGCTCACGAAGAGGGGTCCGAACGACAGTTCCGTCTTTTTCTCTAGCGAGGCTAGGGTTTCTCCGGGGAGGGGCGCCGAAGCGTCTGGATCCCACCCAAACCAAGGGTTTTACATTACATGTGTTTTAGAGTGTGGCATGGTTCTTGGATGACAAATATTCCCTCAGTCTCTGTGTTATGGCTTCACAGGAACCGGATTCTATCTCGCGGTTTCCAAGACTACTTACAGCCCGAAACTCCCGGATCTGACGTAACGGGGGGAATCTTTCTGAGAGGTTAGCCATACCATTGTCTAGGGTGTTACTTGGGCCTAATATAACACAACCAAGCAACTGGTTCCACTTTTCTCCAACGGGGCTAGGGTTTCTCCGGGGAGGGGCGCCGGAGCGTCTGGATCCCATCCAAACCAAGGGCTTGCCATACCATGTGTGTTAGAGTGTGACATGGGTCTTGGATTACAAATATTCCCTCACTCTCTCTGTTAGGGCTTCATCGGCGTCGGATTCTCTCTCACGGTTTCCAAGACTACTTACAGCCCGGAACTCCCGGATCTGACGGGGTGGTGGGAATCTTGCCAAGAGGTGGGCCCTACCATTGTCTAGGGTGTTACTTGGGTCTAACCTAACACAACCAAGCAACTAGTTCCACTTTTCTACCCCCTTTCGGCTCACGTAGAGGGGCCCAAACGACAGTTCCTTCTTTTTCTCCAGCGGGGCTAGGGTTTCTCCGGGGAGGGGCGCCGAAGCGTCTAGATCCCACCCAAACCAATGGTTTGCCATACTATGTGTGTTAGAGTGTGTCATGGGTCTTGGATGCCAAATATTCCCTCACTCTCTGTGTTAGGGCTTCACTGGCGTCGGATTCTCTCTCGCGGTTTCTAGGACTACTTACAGCCCGAAACTCCCGGATCTGACGTACCGGGAGTAACTTGGCAAGAGGTGGGCCCTAACATTGTCTAGGGTGTTCCTTGGTCCTAACCTAACACAACCAATTAACTATTTCCACTTTTCCACCCCCTTCCGGCTCACGTAGAGGCCCCGAACGACAGTTCCATCTTTTTCTCCAGCGGGGCTAGGGTTTCTCTGGGGAGGGGCGCCGGAGCGTGTGGATCCCACCCAAACCAATGGTTTTCCATTCCATGTGTGTTAGAGTGTGGCATGGGTCTTGGATGCCAAATATTCCCTCACTCTCTGTGTTAGGGCTTCACCGGCATCGGATTCCCCCAGCACATAATTTCACCGAGTGCTTGGCCACCGACATATTCGGCGATTAGCCTGCAAAAATGGCGGGAGCCAAAGGAAATTCGGGCGTGTTCTTTGCCGAGTAAGGCACTCGACGATTAAATAGTTTTTTTAATTCGAAATATGTCGCCGGGAAAGGCTCTCGGCGAAGAAAAGTGCAAAAATGGCAGGAGGCAAAAAAAATGCGCGCAGTTTCTTCGTTGGGCGAGGCACTCGGCGAAGAGTTTTTTGTTAATTCGAAATATGCCGCCGGGAAAGACTCTCAACGAAGAAAAGTGCAAAAATGGTGGGAGGCAAAAAATGCGCGCGGTTTCTTCGCCGGGCGAGGTACCTGGCGAACATATTTTGTGTCGGGCGAGGCACTCGGCGAAGATCCCCGGGTCATCGGGGCCGCGTGGGACCCACTGGCCGGTGTCTCGTCGGCAGGATTTTCGCCGAGTGAACTAGGTTACCGAGTTATTTTGGCTTCTTTGCCGAGTGCTTGTACCTTCACCGAGTGTTTTATCGAGAGGACTCGACGAAGACGAGGCATTGCCGAGTGTCCGGGCGTTCACCGAGTGTTTTTGTAAATGCCTCGGCATATGCTATATTCGCCGAGTGTCCCCGATATAAAGATCTCGGCGAAGCCCATACAACCCGGCGGAGAATCATTTTGTGGTAGTATATAGTCTAAAAATAGGCGACCGATCGGGAAGTGTTAGTAGAATGAGCGATTTAAATTGACATTAAGAAATGATTAGAGATAAAGATAAATAATTCTCTATTACCAATTCAAACTAAAAAAATGAGAATTTGTTTTGAATTTTTTCATAAAAAATCAAGATTTTTTTTTGCCTTTCCATATACTGATGGCTGCCATCGGCGTAGCCCAGTCTACGCCGACGGCTTTTTCTACATAGACAGGGCTGCACAACACTGACAGGGCAAAACACCGACGTCAATATGCCGACGGTGGCCATCGGCCTTCTATTACACTGACATTGATAGGTCCGTCGGCGTTTTGCCTGTTTCCCTAGTGCGTAGTATACAATTGCTTAAGTTGTATACATAACGGCTTTATGCATGCAACAACCAACAAAAGTAACCAAGTTAAAACATATCATATATCATGCTTTTCATGAGTAGAAGCACATCATATCTAACCTAATTTTAATTAATTAACTATCAATAATAAAAATACAACGATCAGCATGACAAATATTTTCATTTACTGAATCTATACGGACACGGTGCCGCCCCGCCGAGACACACTAGTTCCCAACACGAGTAATGTATTACTCCCACCGTTTTTATTTACTTTGTGTTTTGGGTTTAGTCAAAGTCAAACTTTACCAAGTTTGACCAAATATTTAGGAAAAAATATCAACATCTACAATATAAACTCAATAGTATAAGAATCTTCAGAAACTATATTTTCATATTATATGCATTTGGTATTATAGATGTTGATACTTTTCTTATATTCTTGGTCAAACTTGACAAAATTTGACTTTGACTAAACTCGGAATGCAAAGTAAATAAAAACGGAGGGAGTATTGTTTTTGCCGGTCGCTCCATATTTTCTCACTCCATAATTTTATAATTACTAGTAGTTAAGCACGTGCAACGCACGATCCATGTTTTTATCAATATATTTGCACTTTTCATAAGAATAAATAAAGTATTTTTTGGTTTTGAATATCAGAATTAAGAACATTGCTATTTGGTCCCATTTAATTAAATAGGATGCGCATTTTGTTATTAAAATAACATTCGAGAATCTCCAACAAAACATATTTAGGAATTCATTGAAAATAATATGATTTTGTTTCTTATGTTGAATCGCCATCTAGGCTTCCATGCCAAGAAAAGAACACGGAGAGAACCTCCAAAATAATGCAATAGCTCCGGTATTATAAATGGAAAAAATTAGAGCGAAATTTCAATCAGTTTGGGTTTGAAAAACATAAGGGAATGCTTAACCATTTGCACATGAGGTGTGAACAAAATTTAATAATTTTCCGACGTCCCAAGACATTGGCGACATCGTGCATACATAGCTCATTGCACAGATTTCCTTCTCGCCACGCTTGGCGGCTGCCAGACTCCACGTAACATGACGGATATATAGATACCTCAAATTTTCCAGCGACCCGTGTCGTTGAGAGTCGGAAGCCTTCGCGACCGCAGGCAGTGGAGTGCCCTTGGTGATGGACAGGTGCACCCCTTCGGAACAAAAGAGCGTCCAATATTCTAAAACTGTTAGACGAAGAAACATAGCGTGTACTCTGTTGGAACCTTACTTAAGATCAGCAAGACTGCTGGAACACAGAGTCCCCAAAACTCAGCTGATGTCTTCCTCACGTGCGCATCTGGATGGTGCAAACTTGGACTGTTGCCGCCGTGGAGGAGCAATTAATTAGGGCATCTCCAGTCGTCCCCCCAGGACGCAAAATAGCGCCGTTTTGCTCGAAAAGCGCCGTTTTCTACCAGTCGGCCCCCCAGAACCTGAAAAAGCGCCGTTTCGAAGGAAATTAGCGCCGTCGCACCCAGGCGGAACCCAGCCCGTTGGGTTTGGCCTGGGGGGGGGGGGAGGGGGCGGCGGAAGGGAAAGCGCGCGTGGGCCAGCGCTGTCGGCGAGGGAGCGCTATTTCCCCACTTTCCCCACCCCCGGCTCGGCTTTTCCTCTCGCTCGCCTCGCCGTCGCCACCCCGTCGATCACACCCCACGTCGCCGCCGTCGGCCGCCATCACACACGAGCGGCGAGGCAAAACCACCGCCGGCCTCTCCACCACATCGTCGCCGCCGTTTGCTCGCGTCTCCGCCGCGGAGGAGGTTGTGCCCGGTGAACCGCGTCCACCACCCGCAAGGTGTTCGACGTTCTGTCCGAGCCATGGACTCCGACGCCGAGGAGATGCTCGCCGAGCTCTTCGACGAGGAAGACCAGGCCGCCATCGACGATGAGGAACACCTGCTCGTCCTGAGCTGCCTGGCCGGATTGCTGGCCCAAGACGCCGAGCCGCGCCGCACTGGATCGAAGCCTGGTCGCCGCAAGAGTAGGCCGAGGCAGCGGTACGAGGGCTACTGTATCCTCTACTCCGACTACTTCGCCGAGGATCCCACCAACGACGAGAAGGTGTTCCGGCGTCGTTTCAGGATGAAACGCACGCTCTTCCTCAAGATCATGCATGCCATCCGGGAGTTCGACACCTACTTCAAGTTGAAGAAGGACTGCACCGGCACGGTAGGCTTTACCTCTATCCAGAAGTGCACGATGGCCATGAGGTTGCTTGCGTACGGTGCTCCCGCAGATGCACAAGATGACTACCTGCGCATGAGCGAGTCCACGGCTCTTGAGTGCTTGAACAAGTTCTGCCGGGCAGTGGTTGCAGTTTTTGTCCCAATATACCTGCGATCACCCAATACGCAAGACACTGCTCGTCTCATCGCAGAGAATGAAGCAAGAGGGTTTCCTGGGATGCTTGGCAGTATCGACTGTATGCATTGGGCATGGAAGAACTTCCCATTTGACTGGCAGGGGATGTACAAGGGAAAGGAAGGAGAGTGCTCGGTGGTTCTTGAGGCCGTGGCTTCGTACGATCTATGGATTTGGCATTCATTCTTTGGTATGCCTGGAAGTCACAACGACATCAATATCTTGCAGTGCTCGAATGTCTTTGCCGAGCTTGTCGAAGGCCATGCCCCCCTGTGAACTATGAGATAAATGGACACCAGTATACAAAGGGGTACTATCTTGCAGATGGCATCTACCCGAAGTGGGCAACATTTGTGAAGAGCATCTCCAACCCTATCCCAGGAAGGCGCAAAAGCTTGGTTTTCCAAGTGCCAGGAGGCTTGCAAGAAGAATGTTGAGCGGCATTTGGTGCGCTGCAATCTCGATTCGCTGTTGTCCGGTACCCAGCTATGACTTGGTCGAAGTCCAACATGTGGGAGGTGATGCAGTGTTGTGTGATCATGCACAATATGATCATTGAGAGTGAGCGGGATGACCCGGTGCCTGACAGTGAGGCAAGCACACCATACTATCGGCAGGGCCCGCTTGCAGATGTTGATCACCAGGTGCCGGCATCATGGACAGACTTCCTCACCAAGCGACAGGAGATTCGACACGCTGGAACACACAATGCTCTGTAGAATGACCTGGTGCAGCATTTGTGGGTGCGAAAGGGGAATGGAAATGTTGAGGACGATGACGATGACTAGTGTAATTTATTTATTTTGTTTAAATTGTTGAACTATTTATTTGTGTGGCAAAACTCTATTTATTTGGTGCCAAAAGTTCAATTATTTGTGTGCCAAAAATCTCTACCTGTCCAAATTGGGCCGAATCGCCGGCTGGGGGGGGGGGGGGCGGCCTGGGTTTCACGGCTGGGAAACGCGCCCCCCCAGTTTCCAGAATAGCGCCGTTTCGCGCCGCGACGGGAAAAAGGCCGGGTTTTTGCGTCCTAGGGGGCGCAACGACTGGAGATGCTCTTAGGTAATATTGAGGACGATACATACTCGAACTCAGGATCGTGTTGGGGACTCACGCGTGAGAGATTTATTAATAGCGTTTGGCAACTCAACATTGCAACAATCTGAGCCGTTGACCTAAGGCTATTTCGCGGGATGACCCGGTGCCTGACAGTGAGCAAGCACCAACTACCATGTTGATCACAGGTATCAGGACAGGCTTCCTCCAGGTGCCGGCATCATGGACAGACTTCCTCACCAAGCGATAGGAGATTCGACACGCTGGAACACACCATGCTCTGCAGAATGACCTGGTGTAGCATTTGTGGGCGCGAAAGGGGAATGACAATGTTGAGGACGATGACGATGACTAGTGTAATTTATTTATTTTGTTTAAATTGTTGAACTATTTATTTATGTGGCAAAACTCTATTTATTTGGTGGCAAATGTTCAATTATTTGTGTACCAAATCTCTACCTGTCCAAATTGGGCCGAATCGCCGGCTGGGGGCGGCCTGGGTTTCACGGCTGGGAAACGCGCCCCCCAGTTTCCAGAATAGCGCCGTTTCGCGCCGCGGCGGGAAAAAAGGCCGGGTTTTTGCGTCCTGGGGGACGCAACGACTGGAGATGCCCTTAGGTAATATTGAGAACGATACGTACTCGAACTCAGGATCGTGTTGGAGACTCACGCGTGAGAGATTTATTAATAGCGTTTGGCAACTCAACATTGCAACAATCTGAGCCGTTGATCTAATGCTATTTAACATCCGAGATTTAATGTATCTACGAAGTTTGCTCTTTTATTGGTAGTGTAGAAGAAAAATATTTCTCGGATTAAATAGGATGGACGGAAATAAAGAGTCCAAAAAGAGGATGGACGGAAATAAAGAGTTCAAGCCCAACACGGAACATGGGTGCAGTTAAGCCATTGGGCCGCGGGCCTACCTCCCCGTACATTGTATAGTTTTTATTTTGCCTCAAAATAATAATAATACTAGTAACTCGATCGAATCCGCTAAGAAAAAGTTATATTTGCAACTGCGATCGATCTACCCTGATCAAACACCAATCGTTCTCTCGAGAGACACGTAAAGTAGGCACCATCAAATATGGAACCAGCCGGCGAGCTGCTTCCGGACGACGTCGTCCTCGAGATCCTCCTGCACGTCTCCGGCGTTGACGTCGTCGCACTGTTCCGCTGCGCCGTGGCGTGTAAACGGTGGCGCGCTCTCGTAGCCGACCACTCTTTTCTCCGCCGGCGCTGGCCCGAGGGAGCGTGTCACCCTTCCTCTCTCCTCGGGTTTTTCGTCCGGTGGGATGACAACGATGATGGGTCGCTGCAACCGTTCTTCCTCCCGCCGCTGTCCGGGTCGGCCCTAGGATCTTGCCGCCGTTCTCTTGCCTCCTTCTTTCCAGGCTTGCCGTACGGTGAGTTAGACGGTGCGGTGCCGCTCACCGGTCGCCATGGCCTACTAGTCGTGCGTTTAGCCAGGCGGGCCAACAATGACCCTGCCCGCTTGGCCGTGTGCAACCTGCTCGCTGGCACATGTGATGTGCTCCCCTATCTAAAGCCTGGAGTTTTCACCGTCAACTGCGCCATTATAACCGGTACGGACTTTTCTCCTCAAACGGGCACCATCAACGGCATGCATTGTCGCCGCACAACTACTACTCCTTCTACACGGTGCTCGCCATCGTCATGCATGAATCCAGGATCGATGAATCGGAGTGTAAAGACCTCTACACTTTCTCATCCGCTAAGCCCGGCTGGAGTGAGGCAACAAACTGCTTTGACATATTCTACGGACGCGACCTTGCGAGTATACAATGGAGGAACAAGGTCGTTGTATGTCGTGGCGTGGCACACTGGCTCGTGGTGTCAATGTCGAAGTACTACATCTTGGGTGTTAGCATCGAGACCGGCCACATATCCCTATCGAAGCACTATATCTCGGAGGAGCTACTTTCTACAACAATGTATGGCGAGCCAACACTCATCGTCACCTCCGCTGCCGCCAGCTCGCCCTCTTTGTTCTTGCTTCAACAGAATGGTCTTTCGGTAGATATATTGACATGGGCAGACGTTGGAGCATTGCCTCAAGCTAGGACGGTCGAGCTGAAACCACCAAAGGCGTGGAATCCGTCACTGGTTCACGTTTGGTCAGGGGAGAAGAGCGGCGTGGTAATCGTCATAGACACGTTTCGATGTATTCACACGGTCGATATAGAAAGCGGGGCCATGGCGGATGTGAGCGAGCAATTCCGAAGCACTTGGAATATGATGTCTGTTCCTATGGAAATAGACTGGCCTACCTTGTTCATGTCTCGGCTTGGCGGAGGGTAACATTAGTAATGGTAGCTTCATATATATGCTCCAAGATTAATATTTGTCGCATCTTTTGTAAATCGACCCATGCATATGTGTTTAAATAGACAATTATTGTTATGAGAACAGGTCCTTAGCCCCGGTTAGGATGGGCCTTATGCCCCGGCTTCCCAACTGTGTTTGCCAAACCCGGGCTAAAGGCCCCCTTATGCCTGGTGGGCTTACTAACCGGGGTAAAGGAGTGCCCACGTGGGCTCTGCTCAGCGAGCAGGCCAGCGCCCTTTTACCCCGGTTGGTAACACCAACCGGGGCAAAAGGTTCTTTTTTTTTCTGTTATCCTGTTCTCTGCAGAAGATTAGAAATTATATTTTTCTTCAAGTGCATTACTTTAAGTGCACTAATACTTCAGTGCATTACTTAGAGTGCACTAAAAAATCAATGATCTTTTAAATAATAAACATTTATAGTAAGAAAGATGAAAAATTATCGAACAAAAACACAGATGAAAACCAACAATAACATAAACATATAGTCTGCCACGAATACAAATATTGTTCGACATGATGACATAATTAAACATAGTACGACACAAACATAGTACGATATAAACATAGAGCGACACAGACATACTACGCCTCTGTGTCGGAGGCAGCCTTGCCAGAGCTAGACTCGCCGGAGTTAGACTCGTCAGCCTCGGAAACGGAGCTGCTGTCAGACGAGCTATCTGACAGCAACGGGGGCGGAGTAGGGTGCCGTCGAAGATCTTCACCTCCAGCACGTTGTCCTCCGTGTCGTCGTTGATGTACCTAATTGTGAGCATGTTGCCCATATTCAGGTTGTACATGCGATGGAACTGCCCCCACTCATGACGCAGGTAGAGGTTGTCGTCACGTCGCTGCAGGAACACGTGAACGGGCCCGTGGTGGTAGCCTTCCAACTGGAGGCTGAATCTAAAGGGCCTGCCGCGCTCGAGGAGGATCTCCGATATCTTCTGTGGAAGACGAAGCCTGTTTCGCAGTGGGTGGAACAGGTGGACGTAGAACTCCGGTAGCCGGAGACCGTCCTCCTCCTCCTACTACTCCGCCGCCGCAGCAACAGCGCCGCGCCGTACACCGCGTGCTGTCCCCCGTGCTCGCGTCCACATCCACGAGCTGGAGGCGCCGCTTCCTCCTCCTTGATGGCTACGCCACCACCACGTCCACGCGCTGCAAGCGATCCACGTGGACGTCCACCACGTGGTACGGCTGTGTTTTCTTCGACAGGGACGACCCGCGCCCACCGGTAACACGCGCACGGCGTCGCGCGGGAGCTCTCGCCATGGGTACAAAGATGTATAACATCATAAGTTTGTCATAGCGGCACTAACTAATAGCATCAATTACATCAATTCGCAACAATTGCATAAAATCTAATCAAAATATAGCTAATAGCTAATAGCATACAATTGCATAAAACCTAATTTTTTCTCTAAGGTGTAAAATCTAAAACGAAAAATCCGGAAAGTTTCTCCAAATTCAAAACCATTCAAACACGTTTCAAATACTATTTCAAATACATTCCAAATGGTTTTGAATTTGGAGAAACTTTCAATATGAAAAGTGTTTAAAATTGCGTAAACATTTCAAATACATTTTCTGTTTTAGAATATAATTATTCTAACTATTTAAACTAGTAATAATTTTTTAATTTTCAAACTTTTAAAAAACCTAGTTTATGAATGGTTTTGAATTTGGAGAAACTTTTAATATGAAAAGTGTTTAAAATTGACTAAACATTTCTGGTACATTTTCTGTTTTAAAAAAATAATTATTCTAACTATTTAAAATAGTAACAATTTTGGAATTTTTGAACATTTTAAAAAACCTAGTTTATGAATCGTTTTGAATTTGGAAAAAAATTCTATATGAAAAGTTCTTAAAATTGCATAAACATTTCAAATAAATTTTCTATTTTATAAAATAATTATTCTAACTATTTAAACTAGTAACAATTTTTGAATTTTTAAACATTTAAAAAAACTAGTTTATGAATGGTTTAGGAAGAGGAAGAGATCTGCAATGTTTTCACACATGATATGGATAATCTGCAATGTTTGATATATTATTACAAAATAGTCTATCAATATTACATGAAACATAAAGGTTTAATACGTTATCACCAACTAGTGCTGCCATTGTTTACTTTTCTGTCCTAGCCATGGAGCATCTTCATTATTTATCACGATGCTTGGGTCAGTTTTCACTCTGAAGGGAGGAATTTCTTCAAAGCTATTATAATCTTCTGACATGTCTGTTCTGTCCTTCACTCCCACAATGTTTCTTTTTCCTTAAAGAACTATGTGCCGCTTCGGCTCACCGTATGATGTACTAGAATTCTTATTTTTTCTTTTCGTCGGTTGGGTAGACATGTCCTTCACATAGAAAACTTGAGTCACATCTTTGGCTAGGAAAAATGGTTCGTTTTTGTACCCAAGATTGTTGAGATCCGTTGTTATCATTCCGTACTGCTGGTCTACCTTTACTCATGTCATCTTGACCCATTGGCACCGAAACAAAGGGACCTTAAAATTAGGTCCATAGTCAAGTTCCCATATCTCCTCTATGTAACCATAATATGTGTCCTTTCTCCCATTGCATCCGGTTGCATCGAAACGGACACCACTATTCTGGTTGGTGCTCTTTTTATCTTGTGCGATCGTGTAAAATGTATTCTCATTTATCTCGTACCCTTGGAAAGTCAGTACAGTCGAAGATGGTGACCTAGCCAACAAGTAGAGCTGATCTCCAACAATGTTGTTATCCATGAGTTATGTCTGCAACCAGGCGCTGAAACTATCCATGTGTTCATCATTAATCAAGGATTCAGACAGCCCCAGGTTTTTGGACCGTATAATATTCTTGTGTTCCTGGATATAATGAGCCACCAAGGAGGACATTTGTAGAACTGGTAGTGTGCTTTAGTGAAAGAATGTCCGTCCATAAATATCTTTGCTTTCCTTCCTAGTGTGCCTTTTCCACTCATTCTTCCCTCATGCCGTGATTCAGGAACACCAATCGACTTAAGGTCTGGAAGAAAGTCAACACGAAACTCAATTACCTCCTCTGTTCCATAACCCTTGGAGATGCTTCCTTCTGGACTAGGACGGTTGTGAAGATATTTCTTTAAGACTCCCATGAACCTCTCAAAGGGGAACATATTGTGCAGAAACATAGGACCGAGAATGGTAATCTCTTTGACTAGGTGAACTAGGAGGTGTGTCATAATATTGAAGAAGGATGGCGGGTACACCAACTCGAAGCTGACAAGACAATGGACCACATATGTCTGTAACGCTGATAGACTTGCTGGATTGATTACCTTCTGAGATATTGCATTGAGGAATGAGCATAACTTCGCAATGGGTAGTTGAACATTTTCTAGTAGAATCCCCCTTAACGCAATCAGAAGCAATTGTGTCATCAACACGTGGCAGTCATGAGACTTCAGGTTTTGGAATTTTTTCTCCGCCACATTTATTATTCCCTTTATATTCGACGAGAAGCCAGACGAGAGCTTGATACTACTTAGTGCTTCAAAAAAGATTTCCTTCTCTTCCTTTGTAAGAGCGTAGCTGGCAGGACCACCTTGAAACCGCTCAGGATTCTTGCCGTCTCGTCCTTGCTGGTCCTGGTGGAGAGGTATCTTTTTACTTCCCATACAAGCCAAAGAAGCCTAGCAGATTCACGCAGAGATTCTTCGTCACGTGCATCACGTTGATCGCAGAGCGGACATCTAGGATTTTTCAATAGAGTAGATCCCAAAATATAGATTTCTTCTTCCATATGGGTGTGTGTCCGTCAGCGTCATTCGGAACAGCTTGTCTGCCCGGACCCTTTCCAAAGATTACTTTCAAATCCTTCACCACATCAAATACATCATCACCAGGTCGGAGGATAGGCGTCTCCCGGGTATCTGCCTCACCATTGAAATACTTGCCAACTTTTCTTAAGGGGTGCTTCCGTGGAAGAAAACGACGATACCTGAGGTACACAACCTTCTTACATTTATCCAGATATACACTTTCGGTGTCATCTAAACAGTGTGTGCATGCATTGTATCCCTTGTTTGTATGTCCAGAAATGTTACTAAGAGCAGGCCAATCGCTGATGGTTACGAACAACAACGCTCGTAGGTTAAATTCTTTTTGTTCGTACTCGTCCCACACAGGTACACCTTCTTCACGCCACAACTGTAAAAGTTCATCGACTAATGGCCTTAGGTACACATCAATGTCGTTGCCCGGTTGTCTCGGGCCTTGGATCAACACTGACATCATAATGAACTTCCTCTTCATGCACAACCAAGGAGGAAGGTTATAGATACATAGAGTTACAGGCCAGGTGCTATGGTTGTAGCTCTGCTCACTAAATGGATTCATGCCATATGTACTTAGACCAAACCATAAGTTCCTTGCGTCACCTGCAAAGCGCGGGAACTTCCTCTCGATTTTTCTCCACTGCGACCCATGAGCGGGGTGTCTCAACATCTCGTCTTTCTTATGATCTTCCATGTGCCATCACAAAAGTTTGGCATCCTCTTTGTTTCTGAACAAACATTTCAACCGTGGTATTATAGGAGCATACCACATCACCTTAGCAGGAACCCTCTTCCTAGGGCGCTCACCCTCAACATCGCCAGGGTCGTCTGGTCTAATCTTATACCGCAATGCAGTGCATACCGGGAATTGTTCCAAATTCTCGTACTTCTCACCGTGGTAGATGCAGTCATTAATGCAGGCATGTATATTCTCCACGTCTAATCCTAGGGGGCATACACGCTTTTTTTCTTGGTATGTACTATCGGACAATTCATTGTTTCTAGTAAGCTGCTTCTTCACTATTTGCAACAACTTTATAAATCCGCTGTCAGTCACAACATTCTCGGCCTTCCATTGGAGCAATTCCAGTGTGCTGTCTAGCTTTTTCTGTCCGTCTTCGCAATTTGGATACAACAATGTTTTGTGATCCTTTAACATCTGGTCGAACTTCACCCTCACATTTTCAATCTCGCTTTCTGTGTTTGCATCCGTAATAGCGTGGCCAAGATCATCGATGGGCGCATTTGGTTCCCGGTCTTCTGCTTCCACTTCATTGTTATCTTCCATTCCAGTACCAGCATCGTATTCAGGGAACATGGCATGATAGTTGTCATCATTCTCTTCTTCTTCATTGTCTTCCATCATAACTCCTCTTTCTCCGTGCTTGGTCCAAAAATAATAGCCGGTCATGAAACCGGATTGAAACATGTGGAAATGGATGACTCTGTGAGAAGAGTATTCCTTCTGATTCCGACATACAGCACATGGACAACACATAAAATTATTCTGCTTGTTTGCCTGGGCCACCTCGAGAAAATAACCCACGCCTTTAATGAACGCGGCAGAGCGTCGGTCAGCGTACATCCATTGCCGGTTCATCTGCATTATATGATTAATAATTAAGAACACCGTGAATAGAGAAATCACCAATGTTACATCAAAAGATGAAAGGTTAAAGTTGGTACCTCGACCGAAGAGGAAAGAAGGACGAGAAAGCTTATTTAATTAAGTGCGGCTTGGACAAATTAAATCTTGTTTGTTTTCTGCAAGCTGATATGGCGTTATTCTCCCGGGCATTTCATCGACCACCTCTTGTGCATAGGAGGGAAAAACAAGTGAGCATACACAACACAACTAGAATATGTCCTCCAAAATGAGTGGCATGAGGAGGTGAGAGGGCTGGCAGGGTTTATATAGTGGGGGGGGGGGGCTTTGCCCCGGTTGGTGGCTCCAACCGGGGCAAAAGACCCTCCCCCACCCCACGACGCGAGCTGCTGGTTTCGGGCCTTTAGCCCTGGTTTGTGGCTCAAACCGGGGCAAAAGACCCCCCACCACGCGCCCTGCTCGCCCCGGCCCCACCTCTGCAGCCTTTTGCACCGGGTGGTGGCCGAGCCGGGGCAAAAGGGGTGCTCGCCTGTGAGCAAAAGCCCCGTTCTCCACTAGTGGAGAGAGATCAAGTGAACTCACAAACCCTGATCGGTTTTGTTTATATATACTTTGCTAGTAGTTTTATTTGCTGATTATGCTAGAAATAAAATATGCTTCTCTTTTCGTTATTCCCCTTTAAATAAACTGCAAGCTTGCATACTTGCACTTGTGGGAGACCTCGCAGTTCAGAGAGTCGGGAGGGTGTAGTTTTGAAATTGTTAAATGAGGAAGGAGTTTGGCAAAAAATCCTAAGAAATAAATACCTATGTGATAAAATGCTTGGGCAAGTAAAATCAAAACAGACCGACTCTCCTTTTTGGAGGGGGATTATGGCGATTAAGAAACATTTTTTTTCACTAGGGGCTCGTTCGTTGTTGGTAATGGCCAAGAAACTCGCTCTTGGGAAGTTAGGTGGCTGGGTTATATGCTATTAGCGTTGTAATACCCAGGCTTATTTAACATTGCTCGCAATAAGAATGTTAGTGTTGCTGATGTCTTGTCCAGTGCTCCTCCAATAAACCTTCAATTTATACAGAATTTAATAGGTACAAAATCGGTAGCTTGGCTAAGCTTGGTACGTAAGTTAACGCCGGTTTCTTTGACAATGGATGATGACTTTTTCACGTGGAACTTGACCACGGATGGTGTTTTCATGGTCAGGTGGATGTATGCCGATTACATAAATGATCATACACCTTTCCCTCATGAGTATCTTTGGAAAATGAAAATTCCCCTCAAGATCAAAATCTTTATGTGGGTTGTTCATAGAAAGGCAATTTTCACCAAGGATAATTTAATCAAGATAAACCGGACGGGTTGTAAGAAATGTGTTTTTTTTGCACCCATGATGAAGTTGAACATCTCTTTATATCTTGATCCTTTGCTCACAATGTTTGACTCATGGCTGAATGGCATGCATAAACAAAGAAAGGACCGTATACGCATTGTCAGAAGATTAGCATAAGCATGGGGATGGATGTAGGGACATTTTAAACTCCTTCGGGCCTTGTTTGTTTCGGGAGTATTAGTTGGGAATAGTGGGGTTTATCCCCTAGTGGTTTGGGTGAAACCCCTCCCCACACCCAATCCCCATCTGTCGATTAGTCATCTCGACAAGTCCCTCGGATGATCCGGTAGGGTTTCGATTAAGAGAATGTATATGCGCTTGTGACGATCGTCGGCTAACAGGGGGCACGATTTACCCAAGTTTTTGGCCCTCGTAGAGGTAAAACCCTTACTCCTGCTCTTGCGATCTGTATTACGAGTAGATCGGTTACAATGGTGGGTTCTCAAGTCGAGAGTTTGATCTCGAGCTCAAGGCTATGGTTGTCAAAGTAGATTGGATGCCCCCACGGTGGTTCTCCTAGCCTTTTATAGGTGGCTAGGTCTCAAACCGTGTCTAGGGGGGTTACAAACCATAGTTCTAGGTCAGTAGGAGCTTTCCTTCTTGACCCGCAAGTCTTGCGGGTGGGCTTCTATTGGGCCTTCTAGAACCACGGGATAGCACCTCTCTTTGGGCCTAGATCGTGGGCCTTAGACCGGGTAGGCTCACCCGATAGGTCCAGGAATCATCCCCACGTCAGTAGCCCCCGAGTGTTTATTCGACTGAGATTAGTCAGGTAAGCAGTCAAAGTTCGTTCTTGGATTCTTCGGCTGGCCATTCAATCGCCTGGTTTTGAGGGCGTATACCCTGTGCACGACGCGCTCACTTACTCGAGTATCGAGTGGTAAATGTGCCTTGTGTTGGCTATTCAGTGCCAATTAATTGCATCTAGGGAAAAGACAGTTCTGACCTACACGAATTCGAGACCTCCGACTCGAATCCGGCGAGGTGATCGTTGTGACTGAGCCGTGGAGGTCTTATCGAGTTGAACCTAACCTTTAAAAGGGGTACCCGACGCGTCTGCTAGGATTTTTCTTCGTGTTGTTGACACGGAAAGTTTACTGGAGGATGCAACTTGAGTGCAATTCCAGACCCACAGGAGAGATCCTTGGGTCTTACCTTCGTACTCGAAAGAATATGGCATCCAAATGTGCCTAGTCGGCCAAACGATCCAGGATAAAAATATTTGTAAGTACATCGTGAGGTACAGTTGCGGGATTCGCATACTCGCGATTTTACCTTGGTCGCACTATAATTGTTGTCTTCTGCATTTCTTCGAGTGAGGTCATAACTCTTTTTCTTGGTTTTGTGCGAAAGAGATTTCGCGTTATGAAGTCTTACACAAAAAAAAGTTTTTGTGTCAATGTCTTTATACGAAAGAGATTTCGTGTTAGAATGCCCATACGAAAGTAAATTTGTGTTAGGGTGTCCATGCGAAAGAAATTTCGCGTCTTGATGCTCATACGAAAGAGTTTTCGTGTCGTGAGGTATTCAATAACGTCATCGCGCACTTGCATGCGCTCTCCTGCTCCCGATGGGACGTGACGAAGTGGGGCAGAGCGCGTGGGGCTCACTTTGGCAGCCTTTTGACCGGAAACGAGCGGTCGTGCTCCGGTTAATCCGCTGGCCGCATTGTAAATACGCACGATCTTTTCGTCAAAGATCGTGCAGGGGTAACTACCCCCGTCTCTTCGTTTCTGCTTCGCAGTTGGCGGCTGCGTGAATGCCATGTTTGCGGATTTACGGCTCAGATTGGCCTGGCTCGCGTATAAGTATTGTGCCTTAGGGAAAAGATAAATTTCCCGGCTCTTATTCATCTTCCTCCTTCCTCGCGCACCTTCTTCTCCGTGAGCACCAAGCACTCTCCAATGGCGGGAGCGAAGAAACATGGCGCAGCTGCGGCGTCTTTCATGGACGTGGCGAGCGCTTCTGCGGCGGCCCCCGCGAAGAAGATGGGCGACTGGCGTGCAACGAACACCACCAAGAAAAGCATCATCGAGATGCAGAGGGAGGGGTTGCTTCCTCCGGAAACCTCCAGGCGCGTGTGAAGGTCCGTGAAGAAGGAGGAGACGCCCAACCCCCTCTCCACCGAGCGCGTTGTCCTCTCGGAGCATATCGCCCGAGGTTTGTCTTTCCCCCTCCACCCATTTCTTGTCGGGCTGCTGTATGTCTATGGCATACAGCTGCATGACCTTCCTCCGAACGCGATTCAGCACATTTCATGCTTTATCATGCTTTGCGATTGTTTTCTTGGGATCCGTCCGCACTGGGGGCTTTGGAAAGCCATCTTAGAAGTGTGGGTCTTTCGGGAGAAGGCGCAGCCAGGCGAGAGAATCGGCGAGCCACTGAGGACCGGCAGCTTCGGGATTCAGGCGAATAAGGATATCCCCTACTTGGAGATGCATTTCGTCGATTCGGCCCAGGGGTGGCGCTGAAAGTGGTTCTACGTCATGGATGACAGCGCGGGTACTGGTGTCCCCAAGTTCCATCCATTCGCCGTTTTGAAGCGGCGGAAGTCTTGGCTGCATTCGCTCTCAGCCGAAGAAGGCAAGGTCATCACCCCTCTACTCGCAAAGGTGGAGCACTTCCGTGGGAAGGAGCAGGGGACTCCGTTAAACGGAATACACCTGGTGGGTGTATTTCCGCGCTGGAGGATCCAGCCCCTTCAGGAGAGGTTGACTCCCATGTGGGAATACACGGGCATAGACGACCCGAGCCGTGTATGCGACGATATTCTCTCGAATGCCGAATTCGACAAAAAGATCGTGGCCATCACCAGTTTGAAGAAGGGAGAAGCTACTCGGCGTGCCCTCTCAACCCATTCGAAGCAGGGAATCCTCCCCCGGCTGAGGTGAGTTCCTTATTGTCCTCCTTTTCTTCTTGTTTCTTCTAGTTCGGGTTTTTGTCGATTGAAAACTCTTCTTCTTTTTTCTCTTTGCTTTTGTAGAGTCAGAGCGTGGCAATGTGTTACCCGCCAGTTTCTGTAGACGATGTCTCGGATATTTTAGCGAGTAACGTTGAAGCCCCTCCCGAGACCAGCTTCGCGGATGCTGATTCGAGCTCCGAACGGGATGATGTGGAGGAGGAGGAAGAGTCGGATAACGAGCAGCTTCGCCACCGCAAGCGCCGTAAGCAGGAGGAGGAGGAAGTCACCTCTAAGGACAACTCCTTGGGTGATGCTCCCGTCGAGGAAGCTGAGCCTCTTCGGGTGACTCCTCTTAACGTGCTTCCTCCCGTGATTCGTCAAGCGAAGATCTCCACCGCCTGGAATCTTCATAACCTTGACGATGATGAAGAGGATGAGTAAGTGCGACAGATTCTATCCTTTGTTGTGAATTTTCTTCCTTTCCTTCCTTTTTTTTTTCTTTCTGACTTTATCTTCTGCGGCAGTCTTGCGACTAGCAGCGCGGGCCAGTTTACTTCCTCGATTCCATCCGCGAAGAGGAAAGAGGCTGCCATGGATCCCACTCCAGCTGCAGACCTCACTCGAAGATCTCCGAGCCCAACAAAGGCAACCGAAGTTCCGGAGTACGAAATGCCCAGCTTTGCGGGTGGACGGCCTGCAGATGCTGGAGTGTCGTCGAGCCGGGAGGTCTCAGGTAGCTCGGAGGATCCCTTGTCTACCGCTCAGGGCAAGGTAAAGCCTGTTTTTCTTTCTGTCGATATGCCTTGCATGTTTTATTTTAACGGGTGCACGACAGTGCTCCCGATGGGAGTAGCCGCTGAGTCTATGGTCAATTTCTTGCAGTTGGCCGTGGACTCAAGTCGATGTTTTGTTTTTTGGTTTGTTTCCTGATTTTGTTTTTCATCGGGTGCACGGCAGTGCTCCCGATGGGAGTAGCCCTCAAGGCTATAGTTGACTGTGTACAGTCGTGTATAGGCTCAAGTGATATCTCTCTAACTTTTGCTCGGTATTTTCGCAGGCCCTTCTTGATTTTCTCGCTGCTTTCGGGCGTCGAGTTCTTTCGGCCGAGGCGGATTGCGCTTCTCTTCAGGGGGGGGGGGGGGAGCGCGACCAGCTCGTCCAGGATAGCCTCTCCCTTCAAAGTAAGCTGGCACACACCTTTTGCCTTCACCGTTTCTTCTTGGTTGCGATTGTTATTTTAATCACATCTTTTGTACTGCAGATGAGGTTAACCGCTTGAAATCTGAGAAGGCAGAGGCTTCCTCTCGGGTGAAAACCATTGAGATTGAGCTAGAGTACGTCCACCCGAAAGGCATTGGAGTCCACGCGCAAGTGCTCGACCGACAGTCTCGCGGAAGCCCAGGAAGCTCTGAAGTAGCTGGAGGCAGCGTGCGTGAAGCACGACAATGATCTGGTCGGCGTCCTCCGTACCTTGGCCCAGAAACTTGCTGGTGAGTCAAGTTTTAACTTCCTTCGACTGTGGCATGTATTCTTCTTTTTCTGATGTTTGTTCCGTGTCTGTCTTACACACCATTGGAGTTGGGTTGGAGCTACCCGGAGAGATGCGGCGCGACGCTCTCTCTGATTGGTGTGCCCAGCTGCAGGAGCATGCGAACAAGGTCCGCTTCCTCATCCGCGATGCTTCCCGAGTGCTGACGCAGCTGCACGAACAGCTGCTCGTGGACGTTTCCTCCTACTCTGAGTGGCCTCCTGCAAGTTTTCCTAGGCGATGATGATCTCCTTCAGGAGTACTCGCTTGTGCATACCGAGTGTGGGGCCAAGATGGCTATCCAGTTTTCCCTGGCGCATGGCATCTCGGGTGACCTGGAGAAGGTGTACTCGGAGCTTCCACGAGACTCGCTGGGCAAAAAGGTAGCGCTCCGTCCTTTTGGTGACCGTGCAGAGGAGCTTGCAAAGATGCTCTCCGGGGTAGTCTCCCGCGCTGGGTGTAAAGGAGAGCCTGCTGTGAGTGGAGCTTCCTCTGTAGTTCCTTAGAATAATTCCTGTTTTTATATGCTTTCATGTGTAATGAACCTTGGGATGTATTCTCGTACTTTGTTTTGTCCAATCGGGATGTTTTTGAAAAATTCAGCGTTTTATTATTGCGCCTTACTTTGTATTCTCCCGATGGGAGTAGCCCCCCAACACTCAAAGATATTGGGTGGTACATCATCGAGTGGGGTATGATCATGTCTTCTAAACGTTGATGTTCTTTCCGGGTGGTGGATTCCAGCGGAGGTTCGTCGAGTGGAGCTTCTCCTTCGTCGGAGCCATTGATTGCGGCTGCTAGTATGTTGGCTTTGCTTCGTGACCGTGTTACGGATGGTGAGCGTAAGCTCAAGGCTCTGCGAGGCGTAGCGGATGTTGCCAAGTCAAAGCAGAAACTTGCTGCGGAGCGCGAGCAATTTATAATGGAGGAGCTGGCGAGCATTGCAAAGGGCATGCTCTGTAAGTTTCGCGAGCCCCCGAGTACTTTTTGTTGATTCCTGCTTTTGTTTTGACGCGCTTGCTATCCGTGCAGTTGTTGATCCTTATGGGGTCTGCGAGCGTCACTAGGTGGACAATCACATTGTTCAATCGAGCAGCTCTAAGCCTCACGCGAGTGATTTGTGGTCTGACTGCAGCCGAGGTTTTATCTTGGCTACCTTGAAGTATCGGGCTAGTTAGGCGGAACTTTTTGTTGAATCTTGCCGGGAGGCCCTCTCTTCCGTCCATCTGGCGTTTTATCCCTTCGGCGTTCTTCGGAACAACTTGAGTGACTTGATGAGGATGTTTTGTCGAGTAGGTGACGTTTAGGAGTGTGTGCGTCAACAACTTATTTGCGGTGCTCACGTGGCGCTTGCTTTTGTTAGTATGTGGCATCCCGGAGTCAACTTCAATTATGTAGCGCAACTCCCTGACGTCCAAGGGCCACCTATAGACTCTGTCCCCCATTATAAGGTTGCGCAACCTGCCGCGGAGCGAATTATTTTACTGACCGCTGCGGAGACTGAGCGACTGCTTCAAGAGGCGGCTGCTCGTCAATAACTGTAGTTTGTAAGGTGTAAATACCTTGTATGTTTTGTCGTAAGGTGTTTTAAGGTGTATACATTGTGACCTTGTATTTTTAATTCGATCAGTTTATGTTGTTTATAAGATGTGTACCTTGTTCTACCTTGTAGAATATTTATCGAGTGTGAGTGCTCGAAGAAGTTCGTGATACTAGTTTGGCGTATCCCCCGTGTGTTGGGGGTGTGCCCTTTTGTTTAGCATGTAAAGAAAAGAAACATAAGCGATACAGATTGCGACTGGGTAGTCTTTGTAGCTATGGTTGAAAAACCATATTTTTATTGCGATGGCTGAGAAGCCATGTATTTGCTAAAGCTACAAAGTGGCTGGTATAACCTCATTTCTTGCGAGTAGGAGATTAAATCCTAAGGGTAGAACTTGCGGAGGTGCGCCACGTTCCACGGATTGGAGTAGATGCCATCTGTCTTCAGGTTCTTCAAGCGGTAGGCCCCTCCTGGGATAACTTCGTGTATGATGAAGGGTCGTTCCCATGGTGGCTCTAGCTTGTGCCCCTCTTTTTATTGAGTCGCAACACCAGGTCTCCTACCACGAAGGATCTGTGGCGTATGCGGCGACTATGGTGATTGCGCAGCGATTGCTGATAGACTGCAGATCTTGCGAATGCGATGTCCCTGATCTCGTCCAGCGCGTCTATGTCTTCTGCGAGTGCCTTGTTGGAGGTTTCTTCGTTGTATGCGACGACTCATGGGGCGCTGAACTTTACGTCCTCGGGTAGCACGGCTTCAGCTCTGTATACCATGAAAAATGGCGTGTAGTTTGTCGACCGATTTGGTGTTGTTCGCGGACTCCATAACACCGATGGTAGTTCTTTAACCCAATGCACTGCTGCTGGGTGTAGCCGAGTAAGTAGCCGCTTCTTTAGGCAAGCCGAAACTAGTCCGTTGGAACGTTGTACTTGGCCCTTAGTTTGCGGGTGAGTTACTGAGGCGAAGCTGAGAGTTATCCCTCTTTTCTTGCAGAAGTCCTGAGTTTCTTTGGGTGTGAAGTTGGTCTCATTATCTATGATGATGTTGTGTGGGACACCGAACATGCACACGATGGAGTTGAGGAATCTCACGACGCACTCAGCGTGTTGTGATGTGACTGGCATAGCCTCTATCCATTTCGTGAATTTGTCGACTGCTACCAGCAGGTGGGTATATCCTCCGGGTGTTGATTTCCGCACTGGTCCCACCTTGTCCAGCCACCATTGAGGCAAGGGCCATGCCATAAGGATCATGTGGAGTTCTGTGGCCGGTGCGTGTGGCTTGGGCGCGAACTTCTGGCAGGTGTTGCATCTGTCGACGAGATCTATAGCGTCTCTCGCCGGGGTGAGCCAGTAGAATCCTGCCCGAAAAGATTTTCCCACGATTGCTCTCCAGCTTGCGTGGTGCCCGCAGTCGCCTTGGTGTATGTCACGGAGCAACGCCTTGCCATCCTTGGGTGCGATGCACCTCTGGAGTACTCATGATATACTTTGCTTGTATAGTTCTCCTTTGATCACCCGAAAGGATTTGCTGCGTCGTACTATCTGTCTAGCCTCGCAAATGTCTGCTGGGAGCTGTTTATTGGACAAGTAGTCGAGGTATTTCTGCGTCCAGGCTGGCTCGACCAAGAAAACTTGCCTTGAGAAGTTATGAGTGAGCTCGATGAGGGCAATTTGCGGGCTGTCTTCCGTTTTCGCTGTTGCGGGTGTCTCTGCTGGCTTTTTGACCTTGACTGATCTTTTGCTTATTTTTTTAAGTATATTTCTAGAGAAACAAGGGTGTTTGTGGACCATGTGTTCGCCAGTCTGTCTGCTTCTTCATTTCTTGATCGTGCGATGTGCTTCAGCTCGCATCCCTTGAAACTCCCTTCGAGTAGGTTGTACATGTCGCGATAAGCGATCATGTTATCTACGATAGCGTCGCACTCCTTCATCGTGTGCTGCACGATGAGATTGGAGTCTCCGTATATCATTAGACGAGTGGCTCCGCAAGAGATCGTCATCTTCATGTCGTGTAGGAGCGCCTCGTATTCTGCGTCATTGTTGGATGCTGGATTGTCGGGAGGGAAGTCAAGCCGCAGGACGTACTGGATCTTGTCTCCTCTCGGCGATAAGAGGATCACTCCGGCTCCAGCCCCCACGTTTCTCTTCGATCCGTCGAAGTACATTATCCAGGTGCTTGTGTACTCGGGTGGCCCTAGGGTTTGCAGCTCTGTCCACTCGAAGAGGAAATTTGCTACTACCTGGGACTTTAGAGCGTTTCCATGTGTATTTGATGTCCCAGGCACCCAGCTCGATGCTCCACTTCGCGATTCTTTCGGATGCCATGGGATTGTTCATGATTGTACCGAGTGAGGCGTCGTTTAGCACCATGACGGTATGCTCGTGGAAGTAGTGTTTGAGCTTGCGGGCTGTGAAGACCACCCTAAACACGAGCTTCTGATAGTGGGGGTATCACTGCTTGCACAGTGACACTACCTCGCTGAGGTAGTAGATTGGCCTCTGTACACCATATGTGTTTCCTTCCTCTGGTCGCTCGACCACAAGTACTGTGCTCACCACTTGATTTGTTGCGGCTACGTATAGGTATAGGGCTCCCTTTCTTGGGGCTTGGCCAGTACCTTCTTGCTCTGGAGTATATTTTTCAAGTCGATGAACGCCTGCCTCGCTTCGGGTGTCCACTCGAACTTGTCAGTTTTCTTCAGCAGTTTGTAAAAGGGGAGCGCCTGTTCGCCCAATATTGCGATGAATCTGCTGAGGGCTGCCAGTCGCCCTGCGAGCTGCTGCACTCTCCAAAGGTTGGTCGGTTCTTTCACGGTGAAGATCGCCTGAATCTTTTCTGGATTGGTTTCGATTCCTCGTGCAGACACCAGGTATCCAAGAAGTTGTCCTGCAGGAACTCCGAAGACGCACTTTGTCGGGTCAAGCTTGATTGTATACGCGTTGAGGGCGTCAAATGTCTCTCTGATGTCCTCGAGGAGTGTGTCCTCCACTCGAGTTTTTTTGCGTTCTTGCCAATGAGCTTAGCGAGGTATTTTTGCATGCAGCGCTAATATGTTGTGGCTGCGTTTTTTAGCCCAAAGGGCATTGTTGTGTAGCAGTATACACCGTGCGATGTGATGAATGCCGTCTTCTCCTCATCCTCCTGTTTCATCCTGATATGATTATAGCCCAAGTAGGCGTCTGGGAAGGAGAGTCGTTGACAGCCTGCTATGGAGTCCACGATCTGTTCGATCCGTGGTAGTGGGAAGTTATCCTTGGGGCAGTGTTTGTTCAACGACGTGTAGTCGATGCACACACGAAGGATGTCATTATTTTTCTTCGGGGCCAGCACCGGGTTTGCTAACCAGGTGGATATTATGATTTCTCTGATGAACTTGTCGTCTAGTAGTCTGTTCACCTCTTCTCCGCGTGCTTTCTGCTTTGGCTCGGAAAAGCGTTGGGTGGTTTGTTTGACTGACTTGGCATCTTTAAACACTTCAAGTGAGTGCTTAGCGAACTCCCTGGGTATCCCTGTCATATCTGAGGGCTGCCAGGCGAAAATCTCCCAGTACTCACGAAGGAGTTTGACGAGCACGCCTTCCTATGCAGACGATAGGGTGGTGGACACGATCGCCGTCTTCGCGGATTCAGTCGGGTGCACCTGATGCTTTCGAGTGGCGCTGCTTAGGATAAACTCGAGTTCCGGGGCTTTCTTTTTGGTGTGTGGCATCACGGAGTTATCCGTATTTTTTGCCAGCTCTTCCAGCTGCTCTTGTATCCCGAAGGATTTCGCGATCTCGTTGAACTTGGTGTCACACTTGTCTGACTTTTGTAAGTCACCATTTATGGTTATTGTTCCATATTCTCTTGGGAGTTTGAGCTTGAGGTAGGCGTAATGGGGTACTGCCATGAATCTCGCGAATGTTGTTCGGTCGAGTATGACATGGTACTGTGAGGGCCAGTCGACTACCTCGAAGTTGAGGAATTCTATCCTGTAGTTTCTTGGGTCTCCGAGTACCACCTCCAGGTTGATTGTTCCGAGTGGTCAGATTGTTTTCCCTGGTAATATCCCGTGGAAGGATGTTTCTGTTTCTGCGAGTCCGTCCAGGTTCTTGTTCATCTTGCGGAGTTTGACCGCGTATATGATGTTGATTCCGCTGTCACTGTCCATGAACACTCGGGCTAGGTTGTAGTTGCCTATTTGCGTCTGGATGACGAGCGTTGCGTGTCCAGGTCGATACACCCGTGGAGGGTGGTCCTCTTTGGAGAAGGTTATCGGCTGCTCCGACATTTTCAGATATTCAGTCGCGGATGGTGGAGCATGTACTGCCATGTTAACTTGGCGTGTGTTTGTCTTCTGGACTCTCCGGGACGGGCAGATCTTCTGTATCATACCCAGGAGCTCCTATGGATTCGGGTACCCGTTGGCTCCCTGGTTTGTGGCGGGTGGCGCTGGTAGCGCGGCTAGTGCCACATTCTGCTGTCCTGGTGGAGGTAGGGGTGGCGGTTGGTATCCGTTAGCTCCTCATGGGAGTTGCGGGTATCCCTGGTTAACGGCGGCCCTGTGCTTCTTCGTGTAAGCCTCGCGGATGTCTTGGAACTTTCGGCAGTCTTTGAGGAGATGAGTTGCCTTGGTTTTGCCCGTGCGCTTATTTGTGAATAGATGTAGCGAGCAGTATCCGTCAAGATCTTCCTCTGGAGTCTTATCGTCTGGCTTTGGTTTCCAGTCGCGATTTCTGCGGGGCCCATTGTCGCGATTTCTTGTGAACTTCGCTGCTACCAGTTCCTCTCGATCGTCATGGTCGTAGTATTTCCTCTTCTTCTTTCGGTGGTCGCTGTTGCGGTACTCCTCAGGTGCCGGTGAAGATGCTTTTTTGTTGCGCAGGGATTCTTCGACATTAGCCCATCTGTCGGCTATTGCCATTAGCTCTCCAATAGTTTTGGGCGCAGCTCGTCCCAGTTCCTCTCGGAAGGAGGTGCGTCGCGCGCCTTTGGTGAAAGCTTCGAATGCGACCTCTTCCGACATATTTCCCGCCGTGTTCTTGAGTGGGGTCCACCTCTGGATATACTCGCGGGTAGACTCGCCGCTCTTATGCTTGCAAGCCCGTAGTTCCTCGATAGATTCTGGCCCCTTATATGTCACCTGGAAGTTCGTCCGGAAGTCGTGGCTGAGATCGTCCCAAGATCCGTAGTGTCCGCGCGGTCTTCCTTCGAGCCAGCTGCGGGCAATGCCTACGAGGTGTAGGTTTAGGTACTGCATGGCCCTTGTTTTGTTCCCACGTTGGCATTTTACAGCGGTGAGGTAATCTGACATCCATGACTTGGGCTCTTGCGAGCCGTCGTACTTCGGGACCTCCGTTGTAAGCTTGAATCTCTTGAGCATCGGTGCCTCGCGGATGCTGCGGGTGAAGCACATTGCGCCGCAGGCTTCCTCGTGAGAGGAGGTGGAGAGCGATCGTGCGCGGTTCCTGATAGCTTGAGCCTTGTCGACCTTTCTTTGTGCGATATCTCCAGGCGCGTCGTATTAGGGCCGGTAATGATTGTCCTCTTGCTGTGGTTCCCTGCTGCGATATGTCGCGATCGGCTTCCGTGGTGCCGCGGGCTGCGGTCGCGATCTCGCGGGCTATAGTCGTTGCTACGCGGGCTGTCGCCACGGCGCCGGGCTTCCTTTCCTCCGGGGCGACGAGGTGATTCCTTGTCTCCCCTTCTAGGCGACGTGCTCTTGCGTCTGTGAGGTGTTTCCTTATCTCCCCTTCTAGGCGACATTCTCCCGCGTCTGCGAGGTGTATTGTCTACCCTAGGGGTTTTGTCGGCTTCCAGATTTGTCTCGTGCCTGCGGTTCTGGGCGGCGGGTCTTGCGGTTGCCATATCTAGCCCCTTTTGGACTTATCGATGCTGCTCCGCGCGGGGGTCGTTTTCGGGTGGCTGGTTCGCCTGTAAGTACGTGGCGGGTGCCAGGAGTGCTGCGGCTGGGGTCATCAGGTGTACGTTGCCCTCCTCATCAACGTGCATAAGGGATGTCTCGAGTGACTTGCTGATTCCACTGAGTGATTCTTGGTCCAGGCCAGCAGTCTTCGAGACGTATTTCTTCTTCGGGGGTTGGTTCCCCGTCGAATGAGTCCTGGAGAGCGCTGCACGTCGCACTCGAAGCTTCCGCCGCCTGCCTGCGCTTCTCCAAGTCCTGGCTGGCTTCTTGCAGCTGTCGGCCAGTCCGCGGCAGGTAGAAGTGGTACGTCGTTAACTCCTCTTGATTGGATGTGGCCGGTAGCGCTTGACCTCCGTTTACTGCCTGTTTTCCTGTGAGCGTTTGATGCGTTCTCGCGCTTCCTTGATCCTTCTATTTCCTCGGGTATCTCACCCGAATCTGCCATGCAGATCTGAGCAAGATATGGCGCGTGGGTCCTAGGCGTAGATTGGTACTACGTATTGATGTACAAGAGTGGTCATAATTACTGAATTTTCGTTCTGCCAGAAACCATCTACTATGTATGCTTTGTTAGGCTTTTACAATAAGTTGTTTCTTTTAAATAGACTTCCACTTATTATGTGCCAACTGATTGTCCCTAATCATAAGGTGCTTGGTCCTCTAAAGTATGGCCAAAGGGTTATACAGGTGGCGCGGCGAAGCGCGTTGTTCGTCTAATTGGAAACAGAGTCCAAAAAGAGAATGGACGGAAATAAAGAGTTCAAGTCCAACACCGAACATGAGTGCAATTAAGCCATTGGGCCGCGGGCCTACCTCCCCGTTCCTATAGTTTTCTTTTGCGTCAAAATAATACTACTAAGAATCCGCTAAGAAAAACTTATATGTTCGACTGCTGGATCTACACGCTGATCAAATAGCAATCGTTCTCTCGAGAGACTCGTAAGGTACGCACCATCAAAGATGGAAGCGGCCGGCGAGCTGCTTCCGGACGATGTCGTCCTCGAGATTCTCCTGCGCCTCTCGGGCGTTGACGTCGCCGCCCTGTTCCGCTGCGCCGTGGCGTGTAAACGGTGGCGCGCTCTCGTAGCCGACCACTCTTTTCTCCGCCGGCGCTGGCGCGAGGGAGCGTGTCACCCGTCCTCTCTCCTCGGGTTCTTCGTTCGGTGCGATGATAACGATGATGGGTCGCTGCAACCGTTCTTCCTCCCGCTGCTGTCCGGGTCGGCGCTCGGATCTTGCCGCCGTTCTCTCGCCTCCTTCATTCGAGGCTTGCCGTACGGTGAGTTGGACGGTGCGGTGCCGCTCACCGCTCGCCATGGCCTACTAGTCGTGCGTTTAGCCAGGCGGGCCAACAATGACCCTGCCCGCTTGGCCGTGTGCAACCTGCTCGCTGGCACATGTGACGTGCTCCCCTCTCTGAACTCTGAAGCAAGGAGTTTTCTTTGTGAACTGTGCCATTATAACGGGTGCGGACTTTTGCTCCTCAAACGGGCACCATCAGCAGTCTCCCATGTCGCCGGACCACTGCTCCACCTTCTTCAAGGGTGCTCGCCATCGTCACCGACGACGGCAAGAACGATTCTCGGGAGTGGAACAACCTCTACACTATCTCATCTGCGGAGCCTGGCTGGAGCGAGCCAACAAACTGCTTCGATGTACCCGGGCGGCCCGGCGAGCGCTACCAGCATGTGACTCTACAATGGAGGAACAAGGTCGTTGTATGCCGTGGCATGGCGCACTGGCTCGTGGTGTCAAAGTCTAACTATCACATCTTGGATGTTAGCATTGAGACCGGACAGGTATTCCTATGGGATTTCTTTACCTCGAAGAAACTACTTTCTTCAGCAACGTATAACGAGCCAACACTCATTGCCACTGCCGCCTGCTCTTCCTTGATATTATGGATGCAAGAGAATGGTCTTTCGCTAGATATATGGACACGGGCAGGCCATGGAGGCGGAGCATGGCTGCACGCTAGAACAGTCGATCTGAAACCACCAAAGACGTGGAATCGCTCGCCAGTGCACGTCTGGTCGGGGGAGAAGGGCGGCGTGTTACTCATCATAGACACCTTCCGATGTGTTCACATGGTCGACATAGAAAGCGGGGCCATGGAGGATGTGACCGAGCAATTCCGAAGCTCTTGGGGTATGATGTCTGTTCCTATGGAGATAGACTGGCCTACCGTGTTCATGTCTCGGCTTGGCGGAGGCTAACAATAGTAATGGTAGCTTCGTAGTATACATGCTCCAAGATTAATATTTGTCGCATCTTTTGTAAACCGACCCATGCAGATGTGTTTAAGTAGACAATTATTGTTCCGAGAGAGATCAAGTGAACTCACAAACCCTGATCGGTTTTGTTTATACATATTTTGCTACTAGTTTTATTTGCAGCAAGTAATTGCGATGGAAATAAAATATGCTTCTCTTTTCGTTATTTTCCTTTAATAAATAAACTACAAGCTTGCATACTTGCAGTTCTGTGAGACCTCGCAGTTTAGAGAGTCGAGAGGGTGTAGTTTTCAAATTGTGAAATGAGGAAGTTTGTCAGGAATTCCTAATAAATAAATACCTATGTGGTAAAATGCTTGGGCAAGTAAAATCAAAACTGACCGACTCTCTTTTTTGGCGGGGTATTATGGCGATTAAGCAAGATTTTTCACCCGGGGCTCGTTCGTTGTTGGTAATGGCCAAGAAACTCGCTCTTTGGAAGATAGGTGGCTGGGTTATAGGCTATTAGCGCAGCAATACCCAGGCTTAACATTGCTCGCAATAAGAATGTTCTTGATGCTGATGTCTTGTCCAGTATGTACTCCTCCAATAAACCTTCAATTTAGACATAATTTAATAGGTACAAAATGGGTAGCTTGGCTAAGCTTGGTACATAAGGTAACGTCGGTTTCGTTGACAACGGAGGATGACTTTTTCACGTGGGACTTGACCACGGATGGTGTTTTCATGGTCAGGTCGATGTATGCCGATTACATAAATGATCATACACCTTTCCCTCCTGCATGCATAAGCTGGCGCAAGTGTGCATGGAGCCATGTCCTCTCCATGCCCATCAACCAGAGTACCGGACAACGCGCCACGTCACGCCACGTCACCGATCTATGAGCTGGGCTGTAATTGGCTGGCCGGCACTGTAACCTACCAGAGGTAGGAGAAATCGATAGATGAGGTATAATTTTCGGATACAGGTGTGTTCAAACTGATCTACCACGAGATCCAACCCAACGACTCCCTCTCCACGGCTCTGCCGTCCAGTTCCAATCCTTACTTCCTCGCCAAGTTCTAACACGACCAGTTCCTCTCCTTAAGTATCGTAACGCTTAGGTAAGTTACAAGGCTACTGGGCCCATTCCTGGCTTGCAAGCCAACGCGGTAGCTGCTTACTCCTCTTGGGACGGCCCAACGTGTCCGCCTCCGGGTTGCAGGTAGGAGGGACGCTGACATTCCCCCCCCCCCTTCGAAACCTGCTTGACCCCAAGCAGGTGCCGCTGGGAACGGCTGTCGGAGCGTCTCCATGTCCTCCCAAGTAGCAGCAGACGCCGGCGAACCACTCCACTGCACGAGCACCTGGACTACTGTGTCGATCCCCCTTTGACGCACCCGGCGATCGAGAATTTGCGCGGGAACCTGAAACATAGCATCGTCAACAGGTAATTCAGTTTGTACCTGATGTCCGTCGCCCAAGCACAGCTTAAGCTGCGACACATGAAACACGGGATGGATCCGACTGGATGGTGGAAGCTCCAGGCGGTATGCCACCTCGCCAATGCGTTCGATAACACGGAACGGGCCGAAGAACTTGAAGGCTAGTTTGTGATTCGCCCTCTTGTGAATTGACGTCTGGATATACGGTTGCAGTTTCAGAAACACACGCTGCCCCAGCTCAAAGGTGCGTTCAGAACGGCGTTTGTCAGCCTGCGATTTCATTCTCTGTTGCATACGCAGCAGGTGCTGCCTAACAGAATCTTGCACCAGCGATCTCTCCGACAGCCACTCTTGAATATCCTTGGCAGCAACATGATTAGTGGCCGTGACACCAAAGCAGCGAGGATGGCGACCATAGAGCACTTCAAACGGTGACTTTCCAAGCGACGAATGCCAGTTCGTGTTATACCAAAACTCGCACAAGCCAATCCACTTACTCCATTGCTTGGGATGGGCACTGATAAAGCAACGGAGGTAGCATTCGATCGACTGGTTGACGCGCTCGGTCTGGCCATCTGTTTGCGGATGATATGCTGTACTCAGACGCAATTCCGTCCCAGTTGCCTTGAAAATAGCTTGCCAGAATTGGCTTGTGAACACTGGATCCCGATCCGAGACCAAGGCGAACGGCATACCATGAAGCTTATGGACATTGGCCAAGAACAGCTCAGCCACACTGGAAGCTGTGTACGGATGTTTGATTGGCAGGAAATGTGCGTACTTAGAAAATTTGTCCACCACGACAAGCAAACAATTGTACCCCTGGGAGTTGGGCAACCCATCGATGAAATCCATTGTAGCAAGTTCCCATGGTTCAGAGGGCACTGGCAAGGGTTGGAGCAGTCCACCGGGGAGTGTTCTTTCTGGTTTAGCTTGCTGACAGACATGACACTGTCGAACGAATTCGCGGACCATCTGCTTCATGCCTTGCCATTTGAATAAGGAGTTCAAGCGTCTGTAAGTTACTGGAAACCCGGAGTGCCCTCCAATTGGAGTGGAATGAAATGCCTGTATCACCAGCTGTTGGAGCTCAGGATCATTACCCAGCACAATCCTTCCATCATACCGCAGCAGCCCATCCTTCAGAGAATACTTAGATGATGCCGTAGGGTCGAGCGCCATTTGTTGCAGCAGATGTTGCATCCCTGCATCCTTGGCATAACTATCTATCACCTTATCGAGCCACACTGGTTGTACCGAGGATGCAGCAAACAATTCTGAGCTGCCAACAGGTTTCCTCGACAGCGCGTCCGCGGCTGCATTATGAATCTCCTTTTTGTACACAACCTTGTACTGAAGGCCCATGAGCTTGGTCAATGCCTTCTGTTGCCAATCTGTATGTAATCGCTGATCCGTCAGGTGTGATAAAATTTTGTGGTCTGTTCTAATCACGAACTCTGCGAGCTGCAAGTATGGGCGCCACTGCTGTACTGCCAGCAAGATCGCCAAGTACTCTTTTTCGTACACCGAAAGCCCCTTGTTGCGTGGTCCAAGAGTTCTGCTGACGTAGGCAAGAGGGTGTCCACGCTGTGACAGCACTGCTCCAATGCCAACGTCGCAAGCGTCAGTCTCGATCACAAACTGACAGGAGAAATCCGGCAGGGCGAGCACTGGGGCACTGATCAAGGCTTGTTTCAGTGTCTGGAAGGCAGTTTCAGTAACGGGTGTCCATCGAAACACTACTCCTTTCTTCAGCAACGACGTGAGGGGCTGAGAAATCACCGCATAGCTCCTGATAAACTTCCTGTAGTACCCTGCCAAACCCAAAAAAACCCTTAGTTCTCGTACATTAGTTGGTTGGGGCCAAGAGTGAATCGTGTCGATCTTGGACTCGTCTGTCGCCACCCCTGAAGCTGAAATTACATGTCCCAGGTATGCAATTTTTGTTTGGGCAAATGCACACTTTGATAGCTTGACTTGCCATTTGTCACGACGGTGTATATCCAGAATGGATCTGAGGTGGACGAGATGATCTTCCCAAGTAGGACTGTACACCAGGATGTCATCGAAGAACACCAGTGCAAAGTGACGCAGAACCGGTGCCAGCGATGCGTTCATAGCTTTCTGAAATGTTGCCGGTGCCCCAGTTAAGCCAAATGCCATAACCTTAAATTCGTAATGGCCATTGTGTGTTTGAAACGCTGTGTTATACTCCTCTCCCGGAGCTAGTCTGATCTGGTGGTATCCAGCGCGCAGGTCTAACTTCGAGAACCAACACGACCCTGATAATTCATCGAGTAATTCATCGATCACGGGTAGCGGGTACTTTCCTTTGTTTGTTAGTTCATTCAACTGTCTGTAATCAATCACGGGTCTCCAACCATTGTCAGATTTGCGTACCATTATCACTGGTGACGAAAATGGGCTGCTACTGTGGGTAATTACCCCCTGCGCCAACTGCTCCCGTATTTGCTTCTCCAACTCAGTCTTGAGCTCGGATGCCAATCGATACGGCCTCAACGACACCGGCCATGCTCCTGGTATGAGGGGTATGTGGTGATCGTATAGTCTTCTTGGAGGTAATCCAACTGGGGTCGCAAAGACATCATTATACTGTTCCAGGAGCGTCTGGATCTCGGGCCGCTGCTCAGTTTATTTCTCTTCAGCTACGAGCGTTAACTGAAGTGCCAGCAAATCCGGTGTGTACTGTTCTTCATCAGACCCGTGCAATACGATCAACTGCCCCAAATACTGGAATGACAACCATTTTTGGCCCCAATGAGTTGTCATAGGACTGTGTCTCACTAACCAGTCCAAGCCAACAATTCCATCGTTGCTCTCCAACTGCAGTAATCTGAACTTATCAGTGAAAGTATGCCCCTGGGTCGACCATTCAAAGGTAGGGAATACGACGGTACTTTCCAGTATTCGACCTCCAGCCACCCTAACCCTCATTTTTCTTCGTTCTTGTGTAAAGTTTTGAAGCAACTGTATGTGTTTACTATCCACAAAACAAGCTGAACTTCCTGAATCCACTAGGAACAACATAGCTACCCCTTGTACTGTAACGGAGAGCTGCAATGTTTTCTGGCCTTGTTGTTTCTCTGACAGACCAGCTGCAGAAAGGAGCATGTATTGCGTCCCCTCTTCTTCTTCTGGTAAAGAATTCCCCTCCATCTCGAGGCAGTGCATGAAATCTATCATCTCCTGAACGACATGGAGTTGTATGGTTGTTTTACACCGATGTTCCTTACTCCATTTCTCACCGCATGTGAAGCATAGCCCCTTTGCTCTCCGGTACGCCTTCAGTTCTGCCCATCTGTCGCCTACCACGGGTTTTCCTGCTTCAGGTCCCTTCTTTTCTTAAGCCTGTTTCTGTACCTAGCGAGCTGGAGGGGGTGGAGGCAGTGGCAGTGGTTGTCCCTTCCGCACAGTCGTTCCACCTTGTGTTTGCACATTTAATGCTGAACTGCCATCACCCATTTCCTCATACAACAATGCGAGGGTGTAGGCTGTATCCAAATCCTTTGGCTGCTGTATGGCCACTAGAACTCTGACGGCTGGTTTCAGCCCGTCCAGGAACCTAGTAAGGTAGTGAATCGGATCAGGCCTTGATTCGTATGCCGAAATCTGATCAAGCAGTTCCACGAAACGATCCACATATTCCTCCACTGTTCCAGTTTGGCAGAGTTTGAAGAGCCTCCTGACTAACACCTGATGCTGGTTCCTCGCGAAACGGTTCTGCACTGCCATGGAGAATTCATCCCAGCTCGCGTGCGGTGTCTTCGGCAAGAAGGATTCCAGCCAAGTAGCTGTCGCTCCACTGAATAAAGATGCAGCATAATCGATTCTGTGTGCCGCCGGTGTGTTCCACCGAGCGTAGTACTCCTCGCATCGGCGTTGCCACAGTTTAGGATTCGAGCCGTCAAATTGGGGCAATTCCACGCGCGGTGCAGGAAAATGGCGATCAGTGGCATATTCATCCGAATTGTACTGCGGAATTGAATTTGTCCGGGCGAGTTCCGTACCTCTGCCCGGAGGAGGCATGTGTGAAGCACACGCCGTCCCCCGGTGTAACGCGTCGTCGCGGTGCCCCACTGGGCCGGATGAACCACCCCCCGGCGAGCAGATCTGCGATGCCGGTGATCCTCCCGCCGTAGCGCTCGGAGTCGATCGGATGGCTCGATCCACGCTCTCAGCCAGCTTGGAGATGTCGGCGCTGAGCGAGTCCTTGACGGAATTGAGCTCACCGCCCAGAGATTCCTTGACCCCTTGCAGTTCCGCCTCCATCTTCTTGTGCACGGCTTCCAGGTTACCGCCAACTTCCCCAATTCGCTTTCCCGTGTCGGTGACGAACTGACGCACCGCATCCAGGATCTCCTTCTTGTGCTCAAGGAATCTGGCTTCGTACGCCTCGTCGGTGTCAGCGCGGAGAATCTCGTACAGCTTCCGCGCCTCCGGTGACAACCCTTCCATGGCGGCGATGCGACAACGGATCGCGTAGCGGGTGGCGTGGTGGTGGGGAGGAAGCTCCAGATCGGGATCGTTGTGGCTCTGATACCACTTGTAACCTACCAGAGGTAGGAGAAATCGATAGATGAGGTATAATTTTCGGATACAGGTGTGTTCAAGCTGATCTACCACGAGATCCAACCCAACGACTCCCTCTCCACGGCTCTGCCATCCAGTTCCAATCCTTACTTCCTCGCCAAGTTCTAACACGACCAGTTCCTCTCCTTAAGGGCATCTCCAGCCGTCCCCCCCCCCAGAGCCCCCCCAGGGGGCTTTTTCGCGGCGAAAGCGGCGAATAGCGCCGTTTCTTCACCACTCGGCCCCCAGAGGCCCAAATAGCGCCGTTTTGGCGCTATTTCGCGCCACGGCACCCAGGCCAAACCCAGCCCGCTGGGTTCGGCCTGGGGGGGGGTGAAACTGCGCGGCCGCGCGCGTGGGCCAGCTCTGTCAGTGACGCGACGAGAAAAGCGCGGGAACAGAACCGCCCCGTGATCATCTTCTCGGCTCGCGCGTCGGTCAAAGGCTGCCGACGTTTATGGAGTGGCGTCCGCCCAGTGCATGCGCACGTTCAAAGGCTGCCGGTGTAATGGCGTGGCGGGCGGCAGCGAGGGGACGCGCCGCAGTAAATGCCCGGCCGCCTATAAAATCCCCCCCCCCCTCGCCGCTCGCCGCGCTCGCCATTCTTCCACCGGCGCACTCCCTCTTCTCTTCTTCCTCTCGGCGCTCTCCTCTCCCCCCGTTCTCCCACGCAAATGGCCAGCCACAAGGATGGCGCAGCGGCCAACGGGTTCCCCCGCCGCAACCTTCGCCGGGGCGAGGCGGTGGCGCTGTACCGCGCGGGCTACCCGTGCCCGCCGGACGTGCGCCTCCCGAGCTCCTGCGCTGGGCAGAGCCGTTGGGCACTCAGCAGCGGAGGGGTGCCCGTGCCTCCTGATGGGGAGATAATAACCCGGTAGGCCAATTCCATGGTATAACCCGGCCCAAAGGACGTTGTGCAGGATCCGGCTAAGGATAAAGGCGCTTCTGGAAGGCCCAAAGTTTGTAGGCTTCGTAATCCGGATTGTAGGTTGTGGTAAGGAAAGCTAGGGTTTGTAAGCGGTGTTCGGGTAGGCTCAAGTTGTGCCTTGGAGGGCAAGCCAAGTAGGGGTGCGGGCGTTTTATAAACCGGCTCCTAGGCTTAGTTTAAGAGAGATCCAAGCAGTAATCATATCGCCGAATATCGAGTATCCATTGTACACAAAAATATCGAGTTGATAAAGCGAGATCGGAGACTCGGCGACTTCATCGCCGGCTACCAGATCGAATTCCATCATGTTTTCCTCTGAGCTAAACCCTCTCCCAAACGCCTGTGTTGACTTGCCCCAAGATCAGTTACCCCTGGTAACATCTGCCGTGATCATCCCACGACAGTTGGCGCCCACCGTGGTGAAGGGGAACGTAGCATAGAAAACAAAAAATTTCCTACACGAGAGACACCCGAAAGGCCAAGATCTAATCTAGGAGACGAATTGCAACGGGCAACAAGAGGGTTAAGGAGAACACATACCCTCGAAGACTCAAAGTGGTACGAGATCAAATCTCGTTGTTGGCGTAGTCGTACTCACACCGATCCCGATAGCGAGAAGATGAGCACCGCAATCCGGCGGTGCATCCGTGATCGGTCACACGTACGGTTGATGACGACCTCCGTTCCCTCGTTCCAGCGGGGCGCGGAAGTAGAGGATCCCTCGGAACTCCAGCAGCACGACGACGTGGTGGTGGTGAAGAATCCCACGGTCAGGGCTTCGCCAAGCCGGAGACCATGAAATGGAGCAGCGGGTGGAGGGAAAGGGAAGTGGCCAAGTGTGTGGAGGAGGGAGAGCTCTCACCCTCCTTTAGGAGAGGGGGGAGGCAGCCCAAGGGGGGTGCGGCCAGCCCATGGGGGTGCCCCACCTCTTCCCTCATCATGTGAGTGGACACTCCACTCACACCCACTCATTTCCCCATTATTTCCCACTTGGAAAATCCAAAGGTTTTCTTTTAATAAATAAATAAAACCTTTTTATTTCTTTATTTCAGCATTTGTTAATTCTATTAACAAACTTTTGCATATAGCACCTCGAATCATTTGTTAATTCTATTAACAACCATTCGACGAAAAACCCCTTGAACTATTTCAATTTTCCCCGAAACAATTTCGGTGCTGCCCAAAATATTCTTCGATATTCCGTATCCTCTCAAACGCGTCATCGAACCTTAAGTGTGTCACCCTACGGTTCGCGAATAAGATAGACATGACCGAGACTCCTCTCCGATCAATAATCAACAGCGGGATCTGGAGATCCGTAATGACTCCTATATATTCAACGATGACTCTCGTGATCGTGTGAACCAACAACGCCGTGAACTATTCCCTTTGTCTCGCGATATTTTACTTGTCCGAGATTCGATCATTGGTATCAACCATACCTTGTTCAATCTCGTTACCGACAAGTACTCTTTTCTCGTTCCCGTGATATAACATCCTTTGTGATCATATCACGTGCTTGCAAGCGGTTTCGATGTGATATCACCGAGAGGGCCCAGAGTATATCTCTCCGTCATTTGGATGGACAAATCCCACTCTTGATCCATGATCCTCAACTAATACTTTCTGAATACTCAACGACACCTTTAGTCACCCTGTTACGGTGTGACGTTTGATGCCATCAAAACACTCTTCCTGTATCAGTGATTGACATGATCTCAAGGTCTAAGGAATAAGTTACTTCGTATGTTTGATATAACAATGTAAACTAAATGACTTGATCGCATTGCTATATTCTCTTTGGGTATATGTTCATCACATCATTCTTCTAATGACATGACCCCGTTATTAATAACATCCAATGTTCATGATCAGGAAACCTTGATCATCTATTAATCAACGAGCTAGTTAAAAGAGAGGCTTTACTAGGAACCATTGTTTGTTTATTAAGCACACATGTATCAACGTTTCCGGTTAATACAATTCTAGCATGAGAAATAAACATTCATCATAAACAAGGAATAAGATAATAACCATTTTATTATTGCCTCTCGGGCATATTCCCTTCAGTCTCCCACTTGCACTAGAGTCAATAATCTAGTCTGTAAGCACTTAACACATATGGCGTACCAGTGTTATTACCATGCTTCGCATGTGGTAAACATTATCAAAAAGATCTGAACTGTTCAGGTCCTATTGTATTTGCATGTTCTTTGCATCTACACGCATCACTCATTCTCTAATGAGATGGCTTTGTATATATATGGTCAATTGGTGAAAACTTAATTCCTCAGCTTAAACTGATGTCACTAACATTGTGAAAATGTAGCTTCATAGTGTTAGCATTCTTGGAAACTCACCAAGTTCTGGTGATACCTTAATTCCTCAGCTTAAACTGATGTTACTAACATTGTGAAAATGTAGCTTCATAGTTTCAGCATTCTTGGAAATTCACCAAGTTCAATAAAGAACTCCTTGACACAAAATACGCTTATAATCAGTTGTTAACACAACGATATACTTTAGCCTTTGTTGTAGTATCTGTCACAATATTTTAATTTTGAAACTCTTTCAAATCCAGCATGGAACTTTCTTCCATCCTATTGTGCTACCCTTCATCACATATTTTAATTGAGATAAAATTACTTGAATAAATGACAAGATTATTAGTGTAACATATTACAAGTAATATTTTGTCATTACTATATAGGAAAACATATCCTTAGCATTTCTAAAATGACACAAGGATCTCTCCCACTGTTGTCTAATCATCATATGAATTATCCTACTATAACATTTTATAGCATAGGACTCATCTGGTTGTGTACATAGCATGGAAACATGACTTAGAAATCTCAATTTCAGTGATGCTCATCATGTGTCAAAACACATGAATCTTGCTCAATTATTTTCCATGTGACAAGAACTCCTTCTTATCAATTGTATATTGACTTACTTCAATATTTCATCTATGTAATTTGGCTTCAATCATATCAGGCGCTTCAATCCATCTTTTATAGATATCGATGCCCAATATCTTCTAAGCCTTTCATCAATATGAAATCTTAACCGTGTTAATTTAAAATACATATTTTCCAATCAACCATATGTCATCTACATAAAGTATTGGAAATATGTCATAACGCTCCCACTTAATTTCTTGTAACTCTACAAGCATCTTTATCATTCATGATGGAATCAAACTCTTTTGATAACTTCATTAAGGTAAAGATTTCAACTTCGTTATGCTCACTTCAACCATTGAAGTGCGCATGCCTTTCTAGCAACCTTTTTAATTTTACAAAACTCTCAGACTGTGTCAAGTACACATCCTTGATAAAACTTCCTTGAGAGGAGAGTTGGTTTTGTTATTCAACTGCCATATCATAATATGTAACCTTTTGCTAGAACTATCCGTAAAGACTAAAGCATCACTACGGAAGATCAAAATCTTGTAGTAGTGAACTCTTTGAACTTCGTCGAAAACAACTTTTCGATAAGTACAACTTTCAAAGGATGTAAAATCCATGTCTTTGTCGCTATATAGACCCTTTTGCTATCGTTAGGCATCATGCCTATCGAAAGGACTACCAAGTCACATACTTGATATTCATACAAGGATACTATGGCGGATATAATGACTCATAGTCAATTTTACGAAGTCAGGGCCCATCATTTGCTTCCTTTATAAGGTCCAGGTCCTTTTGTTGTCAAAACAACACTTTACACTTAAACCACAAGTTGTTCTAAGTACAAAGTTTTTGGACTTTACTGGTACAATTCGCAAACTCATTTGAAGTATCTACAACATTTGTAGTGTCTTCTACTTAGTCAAAATAGTAAACCCCGGAACAACTTCCAGTGCTGCGCTACTCTTGACATGATAACGAAAATTCTCTAACCTCGTTGAGTTTGTACTGTGCTCCCACTCACTTGTTTCGCAAGAACTACTTTCTCGAGAAATCAACCCTTTCTGACAAACAACATTTGTCTTTTGGTTCGGTGATAGGAGAAATACCCAATGTTTTATTTGGGATAACCTTATAAACATATATTTATCCTATTTTGGTTGTAAACATTTTACACATGCTATGCATACCAAAACTTAAGAAAAATGACAATTCGGGTCACTACCCAAACCATATCTTATATGTTGTCAATTTCAGCGGATCATGATGGTGCTCTTTTCAGTGGAAAAACGGTTGTCACTAATGTATAAACTACAAAATTATAATGGCATTTTTATTAATCTTACCATGTCAAACAAGGTTTGATTTTTGTCTCTTGAATACTCCAATCTAATGTGGTGTATTCGAGAAGTATAAGTTGTAGAACAATTCTGCAACTTCTCAGATGTTTTGCTAAACTTGTAACTCAAACTTTATTCTTTATGATCGAATCATAAATACTTGATTATCTTGTTACAATGATTTTTACTTCATATTAACAACCTTTTGAACCAATTCAAAATGTCAAACTCCGTTTTCTTTAAATAGATATACTCACATATCTACTCAAGTCGTCGACAGAATTTATGAAGGAAAAATTAATCCACCATACATGACTACACATAATGGACTATATACATCAACATGTATAATCTCCACTACATTAGTCGTCCATTCTACTTTGGCCTATGAACGGAATTCTAGTCATCTTTTGGAAGAGGTCTCACAAGCGTCAATTTATTCAAAACAAAATGACTCCGGAAGTCCATTAATATGGAGTTCCTTCATGTTTTCCTTTCCGATGTGAACTAAAATGGTGGTGCCACAATTTAAGTGAAACTCTTTTACGTCTTGCAACGTTTAGCATTTCGTCTTATAGATGTTTACTTTACCAACATGATTTATAAACATATCCATCAATTATGGAATATGGTCATAGTTTGAACAATCTCATTTGTTCTCACAAAAGACTAGAACAAAATAACAAATTATTAAGTTCTTCAAATAAATGACTGGTTGGTTCGATACGACAATGAACACAATAACACTTTATTTATGTTCTTGTCATAATCGATTCCACATCTATTACTAGTTCCTTTTAGGCCCTTGTATTTCTTTCATTGCGTTGCTTTGTATGACAACTCATACCAACCAATGTGGTATCAAAATACCAAAAATACTTTGTTAACTAGTAATACATCTATATCTTGTATATCAAGTATATACTCCTGAGCTGGACTTTTCCAGTTATCTTCTTTTCTGCCATATATCTATTTGTAATTCTATTTTCAATATTCCCTTTCCTTTATAGAAGAATAATTCAACATCAAACAATGCTAGTCTTACTAGCTCATTTTCTTTGGCGTGTTAGTCATATACTATCACCCATTAAGTCATACTTTGAGTTTGACTGTTTTACTAATATCACCATATTAATAGTATTCTTCTAGATTCCACTCTTAGCAATCTCCAAGTAAGGTAAACTACTTTACCCATACTTCTAATCCATCCCATCATAACAATTTTATGATTAAGCTACTATAGCTCGAAGGAAGGAATTTAGAGGATAATTTTTAGCGCCCAACTTCTTGGAATATTCAAACGCCTAGCGTCTTCAATCATTGCATATATTCAGATAATATAAGCAAACATTGTCACGCTAAATTTGCATATATTCAGATAATATAAGCAAACATTATCACGCTAAATTATACTCAGTCATGTTGCTACAAATAAGTTTCTAGATATCAATATATCTTTCACTTGATTGTTTCTGAAAACAACTCTTTTCAGTTCCTAAATCACCTTGATCAACAAAACATTCTTTTGAAGATAAAGTAATAAGGAAGCAACCATGAATCTGGATTCTAAGTAGGAATTATTTGCTCTCTAGATTAATCAATCATTAACCATATGGAGCTAGGTAAGAAATACCAAAAATCTACAATAGGACACAATTTTAAATTTCACTAATACGGTACCAATCTTAAATGGTATTTACCAGATCATAATAGTTATATCTCAATTAACAATCTAAGTGTAAGGTAGTTATGTGGATGCCAATGAATACTACAATTTGTGCAAATTCACTTTGATTTGTTGTTCATGATAAATAAGTTCAAGTTAATTCAAAATTAAGCCATGAACTCCCACTCAAAAACAACATCCCTCTTAGTCGTCTTTAGTGATTACACGAACCAAATTCACTACACCAAAACCGATCATCACGTGAGATGATGTAGCTTCAAAGGCGAACATCGACATGTTCATCATATCATCCATATGACTCATGCTTTACCTTTCGGTTACGTGTTCCGAGGCCATGTCTGTACATGCTAGGCTCGCCAAGTAGAACCGTAGTATTGCGTGTGTTTCAAGGCCATGTCTGTACATGCTAGGCTTGAAAACACCCGTTGTATGCGAACGTTGAGTCTATCACACCCGATCATCACGTGGTGTCTCGAAACGACGAACTTTCTTAACGGTGCATACTTAAGGAAGAACACATTATTATCTTGATATTAAGTGAGAGGGATCATCTTATAATGCTACCATCGCTATCTAAGCAAAACAAGATGCATAAAAGGATTAACATCACAAACATCACATGTAAGGATAACGTGATATGATATGGTCCTCCTTGCACTTGATCTCCATCATGTGCATCATGGTATGATCTCCATCATTCCACCGACGTGGTACCAAGTACCATGGCACCCAATCTTGATTGTCCATCAAGAAGAAGACAATCATATGGATACCTTCCGGTATATCAATAATTTACAAAATAGATCATCTCATAATCAAATTTGTAATATTGACCATATCACATCACATGCCCAGCAAAAACTAGTTAGACGCTTCTAATTTATTTTTGCATATTTTACGTGGCTTAGGGCTTTCGAGGATAGAACCGTTCATACCTACGAACATCAACCACAACGTTGATAAACATATTTTTAGCAACCCTTTGTAGATTAGATCTTAACTATAGTAGGAGAAACAGACACCCGCAAGCCACTTATGCAATACAAGTTGCATGTCAGTTGTGGAACAAGTCTCATGTACGTGGACATGTAAGGTTAGTCCGGGCCGCTTCATCCCACTATGCCACTAAGATCATAAAAAATCAAGGAGGTAATAACATGATCATCAACGCCCACATACACCTATGTGTTCTACCCGTACAAAACATCTACGCATAGATCCGGCTCTGATACCACTGAAGGGGAACGTAGCATAGAAAACAAAAAATTTCCTACACGAGAGACACCCGAAAGGCCAAGATCTAATCTAGGAGACGAATTGCAACGGGCAACAAGAGGGTTAAGGAGAACACATACCCTCGAAGACTCAAAGTGGTACGAGATCAAATCTCGTTGTTGGCGTAGTCGTACTCACACCGATCCCGATAGCGAGAAGATGAGCACCGCAATCCGGCGGTGCATCCGTGATCGGTCACACGTACGGTTGATGACGACCTCCGTTCCCTCGTTCCAGCGGGGCGCGGAAGTAGAGGATCCCTCGGAACTCCAGCAGCACGACGACGTGGTGGTGGTGAAGAATCCCACAGTCAGGGCTTCGCCAAGCCGGAGACCATGAAATGGAGCAGCGGGTGGAGGGAAAGGGAAGTGGCCAAGTGTGTGGAGGAGGGAGAGCTCTCACCCTCCTTTTATAGGAGAGGGGGGAGGCAGCCCAAGGGGGGTGCGGCCAGCCCATGGGGGTGCCCCACCTCTTCCCTCATCATGTGAGTGGACACTCCACTCACACCCACTCATTTCCCCATTATTTCCCACTTGGAAAATCCAAAGGTTTTCTTTTAATAAATAAATAAAACCTTTTTATTTCTTTATTTCAGCATTTGTTAATTCTATTAACAAACTTTTGCATATAGCACCTTGAATCATTTGTTAATTCTATTAACAACCATTCGACGAAAAACCCCTTGAACTATTTCAATTTTCCCCGAAACAATTTCGGTGCTGCCCAAAATATTCTTCGATATTCCGTATCCTCTCAAACGCGTCATCGAACCTTAAGTGTGTCACCCTACGGTTCGCGAATAAGATAGACATGACCGAGACTCCTCTCCGATCAATAATCAACAGCGGGATCTGGAGATCCGTGATGACTCCTATATATTCAACGATGACTCTCGTGATCGTGTGAACCAACAACGCCGTGAACTATTCCCTTTGTCTCGCGATATTTTACTTGTCCGAGATTCGATCATTGGTATCAACCATACCTTGTTCAATCTCGTTACCGACAAGTACTCTTTTCTCGTTCCCGTGATATAACATCCTTTGTGATCATATCACGTGCTTGCAAGCGGTTTCGATGTGATATCACCGAGAGGGCCCAGAGTATATCTCTCCGTCATTTGGATGGACAAATCCCACTCTTGATCCATGATCCTCAACTAATACTTTCCGAATACTCAACGACACCTTTATAGTCACCCTGTTACGGTGTGACGTTTGATGCCATCAAAACACTCTTCCTGTATCAGTGATTGACATGATCTCAAGGTCTAAGGAATAAGTTACTTCGTATGTTTGATATAACAATGTAAACTAAATGACTTGATCGCATTGCTATATTCTCTTTGGGTATATGTTCATCACATCATTCTTCTAATGACATGACCCCGTTATTAATAACATCCAATGTTCATGATCAGGAAACCTTGATCATCTATTAATCAACGAGCTAGTTAAAAGAGAGGCTTTACTAGGAACCATTGTTTGTTTATTAAGCACACATGTATCAACGTTTCCGGTTAATACAATTCTAGCATGAGAAATAAACATTCATCATAAACAAGGAATAAGATAATAACCATTTTATTATTGCCTCTCGGGCATATTCCCTTCACGTGGGGCCTGCGTCCAAAGGTGTTTACATCACGGGAGAAGCTCGGAAAAGCATGGGGAACCTCGTCGTCGGAGAGATCTACGACGGCCACAAAGGAGAGAAGATGGTGGACGACTCCGGCTGGGGGCCAGAATCGGATCACCTCGAATCCGGATCTGTCGTGACAATCGGCGAGATCAACATCTTCGTCGGTATGGTACGTACGTTTGACTTAAAAGGACAATATCATGTGCATGTTACAGGAACTTCTAGCAGGGATAAAGAAACACCAAAGCAAACGGTAAATTCGGCTCCCTCGGCCGTTCCGGGATACCTGAGATGGGCGGAACAGGAAGTAACGTGGAGCAGAAGGGATCACCCGGGAGGAATAGAACACCCAGGAATCTTGGCGTTGGTGGTCGCACCGCAGGTCAATGGTTACGAGTTGAAAAAAGTCTTGATGGATGGGGGAAGCAGTATTAACATCTTGTATTGGGAAACCTTCTTACGCATGAACCTCAAAGAATCCCAGCTGCAGAAAAGTTCAACAGTTTTTCACGGAATTGTGCCGGGTCACTCAGCGCGCCCTGAGGGAAAAATCACATTGGAGGTCGCTTTTGGAGAATCAGTGGATAATTATCGAGTTGAGTGGCTCACGTTTGAGGTGGTCAAGTTGCGTAGTCCTTATCATGCGTTGTTCGGAACACCGGCCTACGCTCAGTTCATGGCCAGACCGTGTTACGTATATTTACAGCTAAAAATTCCGGGTCCTAAGCAGACCATCACCATACAAGGAAGTAGGGATATAGCAGCCGAGTGTGATGAAGGAGATTCAGTGATGGCTGAGCAAGCTTGCAGAAAAGAAGAACTCAAGTATTACCGATCCCAGGTGGATCCGGATGATGGAACAGCATTGAGAAGGCCGGATTCTGAGGATGAAAGAGTGAAATTCAAGGCAGCACAGGACACCAAAAAAGTAGATTTTGTTGAAGGTGATCCCACCAGGCAGTTTACTATAGGGTCTAATCTGAAAAGCGGGCAGGAAAGGGCGCTGGTGGAGTTTATTCGTTCTAATGCGGACGTATTCGCTTGGACGCCCAGCGACATGCCGGGTATCCCTACGGAGTTGGCGGAGCATAGTTTGCATGTAGATCCCAAAGCCAGGCCCGTGAAGCAGGGCTTGAGAAAGATGAATGAGGAAAGAAGGAAAGCAATAGGCGAAGAAATTGCGCGGCTATTAACAGCAGGCTTCATCATGGAAGTGTTCCACCCGGATTGGCTGGCAAATCCGGTTCTAGTAATGAAAAAGACCAACGAGTGGAGGATGTGCATCGATTTCACAAGTCTCAACAAGCATTGCCCAAAGGATCCGTTCGCACTACCAAGGATAGACCAAATAATAGACGCAGTAGCTGGGAGCGACTTGCTGTGCTTCCTGGACGCATATTCGGGATATCATCAGATTAAACTCAAAAGGGAGGATTGGGAGAAAACATCGTTCATAACCCCTTTTGGAGTCTTCTGCTACAAAACAATGACGTTTGGACTGAAGAACGCAGGCGCAACCTACCAACGGTGCATTCAGAAGTGCTTCGAAGACCAAATTGGACGCAATGTCCATGCTTACGTGGATGACGTTGTCAAGACCAGGAAGGCAGAGACATTTATAGACGATCTAAAGGAGACGTTCAAAAACCTAAGGAGATATCAGATGAAGCTCAACCCGACAAAATGCGTATTTGGGGTTCCAGCTGGGAAGTTAGTCGGCTTTATCGTTTCCGAGAGAGGAATTGAGGCAAACCCGGACAAGATCAAAGCTATCCAAAGTCTGAGAAAGCCGGAAAATCTGAAACAGGTCCAATAGCTTACAGGCTGCGTAGCAGCCTTGAGCCGGTTTATATCCAGGTTGGGAGAAAAGGCAATGCCCCTGTACCGGCTCTTGAGGAAATCCGACAAATTCGTATGGGATCAAGAGGCGGATGAGGCGTTCGAGGCACTAAAAAAGCAGTTATCTGAAGCGCCAGTATTAGCGGCCCCGGGCCCTAAAGAACCTATGTTGTTATATGTTGCGGCTGGCCCCAAAGCCGTCAGTGCAGTAGTGGTCGTGGAACGCAAAGAGGACGGAAAGGGTTATCCGGTTCAGAGGCCGGTTTACTATGTCGGCGAGGTATTGTCTGAGGCGAAACAGCGTTATCCGCATTGGCAGAAGCTGGTTTTCGGGGTCTTCATGGCCAGCCGGAAACTAAAGCCGTACTTCCAGGAGCACCCTATAACAGTAGTTAGCTCAATACCAATGGCGGATATCATCAGAAACTCGGATGCAACCGGAAGAATAGCCAAATGGGCGATAGAGATGGGGGACTATCACATCAGCTACGAGCCTAGGTCGGCAATCAAATCACAGGCCTTGGTGGACTTTGTCAATGATTGGACACACACAGGCATGGCTACCATAGTTCCAAACTCCGAGTCATGGATCATGCATTTCGACGGATCGAAACAGTACGAGGGTTCAGGAGCTGGAGTGGTGCTAACGTCACCCAAAGGAGACAAGTTGAGTTATGTATTACAGATTCACTTTGATTGTTCCAACAATGTAGCCGAGTACGAGGCCCTATTGCATGGCTTAAAAATAGCTAAGGAGATGAACATCGGGAGGATACGATGCTTTGGAGATTCGGATCTTGTGGTACAACAGGTATCAGGAACTTGGGATAGAAAGGATGCAACTATGGCGGCATACCGCAGAGAGGTCGATAGGGTAGCCGGATGTTTTTCCGGGTATGAGGTGGAGCATATAGACAGGAGAAAGAATGAGACAGCCGACGCCCTAGCCAGACTCGGTTCGCGCAGAGAACCGGTTCCACCTAACGTATTATTGGACGAATTATGGCGACCATCAGTTAAAACAGAGTCTGAGGAAGAGCTAGCAAATCAAGACCCGGGCTTGGAGCTCGTGGCCACTGTACGCGCTATTCCCGAGTGGACAGAACCTTTTTTGGCCTACCTATCACGAGGCGAGTTGCCGCAGCAGGAGGTATTAGCGAGGCAAATTTTGCGACGAGCAAAGGGATATTCTATTATTAATGGGGAGTTATATAAGAGAAGCGCCACGGGGGTCTTCCTGCGCTGTGTGGCACCAGAGGAAGGCCGACAGATCCTCAAGGAGATTCATGAAGGCGATTGTGGGCATCACGCGTCTACAAGGTCACTTGTGGCCAAGGCTTATCGACACGGGTTTTTCTGGCTCACGGCTCTGGCAGATTCGGAACGATTGGTAGCAAGGTGTGACGGATGTCAAAGGTACGCCCGCCAAATCCACGTACCGGCTATGGAATTACGGACCATCCCGCTAACTTGGCCGTTCGCCGTCTGGGGTATGGACATGGTTGGCCCCTTTCATATGTCACCTTGCAAAAAGACACACCTGTTGGTAGCTGTCGATAAGTTTACCAAGTGGGTAGAAGTTATGCCAGTCACTAATTGTGAAGCAGCTACAGCAGTCAAGTTCCTGAAAAGAATTATCTATCGGTTCGGGTACCCTCACAGCATAATCACCGACAACGGAACCAACATGTCCCTTGGCGAGATGGAGAAGTTCTGTGGTAACAACGGAATCCGGCTTGACGTAGCATCGGTAGCTCATCCACAGGCCAATGGACAAGTAGAAAGGGCGAATCAAGAACTGCTTCGCGGACTAAAGCCACGTCTACGAGTCCCCTGTATCAGGGCTGCTGGAGCATGGGTCGATGAACTTCCTGCTGTGGTTTGGGGTATCAATACAACACCTAACAGATCCACTCAAATGACGCCGTTCTTCATGGTATATGGCGCGGAGGCAGTGTTACCGAGTGACATTATTCATGATTCACCGCGAGTGTCAGCTTACGTTGAAGTGGAGAACGAAAAGAGCCGGCAGGACGCCGTGGATATGTTAGAAGAACAAAGAGAACAAGCTCTGGAAAGATCAGCGATATATCAGCAGGATCTACGGAGGTATCACAGCCGACGTGTGAAAACCCGGGTCTTCCAGGAAGGAGACCTAGTTCTGCGTCTGGTTCAGTCAAACGAAGGAAAACACAAGTTATCACCACCATGGGAAGGACCATTTATCATAAGCAAGAATTTGCACAATGGATCATATTACTTGGTAGACGCAAGGGAAGAGTCGGCCACGGTTAATGACACCGCTCATACCACTTCGTCTATGCGAGAAAGAGACAGACCGTGGAACGTGGCCCAGCTACGCCCGTATTATACTTAGCAAGGATCATATTGGCACGTGGAATTAAATGATGTAACAGGCAGCAGGTTTCAGACGCACTCTTTTCCTATCCAGGGCACCCTTGGGGACTGGACGGGTTTTTAATGAGGCGGCTTGCTGACCTAATTTTTCATATCAAATAAAGAGGTGATTATCGAGAATAGAGGTGATTATAAATTGAGTCTTATACTTTCAGCATGATGCGTATATTTAGGTCTTGAGGGCTGGTTGCTTGGATAAGCGCAGTTGCAAACTCAAAAGACCCGACCTCGATGCCTATGAGTTATAAGGGCCGATTACTCGCAAACGAGTACGGCTGCAATCTTATAATCGGACAAAGAAGTCCAAATTTCTTGGCTATTCTTACTTAAGCTTGATGTGACTCGCACTAAAGTGGCATGATTTGTTCGCTTACGATTACAGGCAGCCATGAAGCCCAATGGGACTTGCCTGACCTCGTTTTCGTATAGATGTAATAACATGGTATCCACGCGAAAGCCGGCTTACAGTACAAGATAGTCAAAAGGGTCATCTAAACCACAAGTTATGTAGAGTACAAGGCTAATAGCCGGAAACTCAATGATTATTAACCATAACTTCAAACCCCATGTGAAACGACTCTGGGGCCTTTGCGAATTTAGCAGTAGGCAATTTGTTCTCCTCCAAAAAATCACGTGCCCTAGACCCGGAAGACCGGGTCAGGGGGACTTGGGTCTTGGAAGGGAAAAATTGCTTAGTTGTTTAATTTCCAACAAACCCAAACATCCGGGTCTTGGGGACTTGGGGACTTAGAAGCAAGTCCGCTTGACAAACACCCATATAACCCGGATGCCGAGTCTCACAAAGGGAAAAATAAAGACTGTTGGATATCAAGAAAAAAGATAGTTGCATATCAAAAGTAAAAGAATTTCGGATATCAAGAACAAAGAAAGTTGCATATCAAGGATAAAGAAGGTTGGATATCAAGAGCAAACGAGTTCAAAAGTAGATAGATTTCAGCCAGGAGAGGCACAAGGCGCATCAGGAGCTTAGAGTGCATTACAAAATTTCACCAAAGAGTATCAAAGGCGCACAAGCGCACCATTCAAATAATAATTGTTTCAACGGCACATCAGCCGACTAACGAGTACGAAGTGGCAGATATTACTCGGTACTCTAGGCCGCCGGGTCCATCTTGGCCTTACCCTTGCCGTCACTTGGGGTAGCAGCCCTACTCGGATCAGTAGCACCGCCGGCTCGCGCTGGTGGAGGGACGATAGGTGTTGAGGTAGCGGGCGCAGAGTCGGCTTCAGCCTTCTTCTGTGCAGCTTCTTCTCGCATCTTGGCAACGTCTTCCTTCCATCGGGCAAGCATATCGAATGGCTTGGGGCGATCTGCTTTAATGACTTTGTCGTTAGCATCATATGCAGGAAGAATAGTGTCAATGACCAGGCTATCGGCGATCACACTGGCCGGGTGACGAACTTCCTTTTGAATGGCTTTGAAATCCTTCGGCGAAAACTTGGACCTGTCCTGATTGAACTCCGGAAACCCGGCTATCATTTTGGCCGGTTCTAGCTTTGGAACATAAGCTTTAGCCAGGGCGAGTCCCCGGGTTACCCCAAAACGGCAGGATGAGCGCTTCCAATGCCAAATCCATTCAGGAATGGTGGAGCAGGCCTCCAGCAACTTTTTCATGCTACCCGGCGCAGCGCACGGCAGTCGAAGCTCATCAAGAATCCATCCAACGCCGGCGCCAAGTTGCCGGATAGTATCTTTAATCAGTTGCAGTTTGGCGGTATCATCTTCTTCTTCAGGGGCAGCTTCACCCGGACCTGTTGAAAAGCAAGGTAAGTAACGAGTAAGAAATCCGGTTATTCAACCAAATGAAACATGGGTCATAATCGCCAAGGTTCAGAAATTGTACCAGTTGCGACGCGATAGATATCAGCAATCTGCACTGAAAGAGTCGTCAGCCTATCTTCAGCTATATGAGCCCTTTTTCTGTATTTCCTTGTGATTTTTCCGCTTCTACGCGCTTCAGCTTCCGCTGCTTCGCGCAGAGCGGTCTCCTTCTCAATACGTTTGGCAGCTTTGGCCAGTTTCTTCTCAGATTGCGCAGCAAAGTCCTAGATGGATAACACAAGGAAAAAGGGTTAATTGGAGCCATTGCATAAAGTTCCAAGCAAATCAATCAGTAATTCACTCGGAACTTGGGGACTATACAAGGATGCAGATGATATTACTTGGGCTTACCTTGTGTTTGGTTATCAAGGCGTCTAAAATATTTTCTTCGTCGGACCTCAAGGTGTAGAGGGCGTCAAGCATTTGGGCAAACGTCATGTCTTCAGGACGAATTCGTGAAGGACCGGCAGATTGGTCTTCTGGTTGAAGGAGTTTTTCGGCTTTCGGGGTCGAAACCCGGATCGTCTGGGTATCCGGGTTAGGAGAGCCCGGCTTGGTCTCTAAGATAATGTCCTCATCTACCTCTTCAGAGGATTTGGGGGATGCGGTCTTCGGCTTAGCTGGGTCCTTGAAGGGGTCTTGTTCTTGCCCGTCCTCAACCTCGTCGTCAGCTTCAGCATCCGTGTTGATGTGCGGCTCCTCCTCGCCTTGCCTTTTTGCTTCAGGAATTTCCGGGTCATCAGTGGTCACTTGGGCGCTGAAAGGGGAAAAAGGAAAGAGTGGTCAGTAGTACATATCAAAGAGTTAACAAGTGTAAAAGGATATCAAGTAAAAGACCTTTACCCGGTGTTTATGGCATAATCCGGCGGGAGCTCGCTGCTGGAGGCGGACGAAGTTGTCAATGGTACTGGCTGCGGTACCCGGAATTGCCCCGCGCGTGGGTGGTTAGGAGATGGATGGCGCTGAGGTGGAGGAATGTTGGCTCGGTGAGCAGGGGAAGTGGGGATACCCGGGTTAAGGGGATTGTCCCCTGGGGAACTCCGGGTTACCCTGCGCTTAGCCGAGAGGAGATCCTTCAAGAGTGGTGAGTGTGACAACCGTTCATTAAGGATGCGCATAGTTTCGAAGGAGTAAGGCTCAGAAGACATGAAGGAGAAAGGAACCTTTGCAATCACCCCTCTGGCCTTCCTCTTGTTTCCGACTGTGACTTCCTGGTCGGATTCGGTGGCCTCCGGGTCATCCTCTTCTTTTTCTTCCTCGTCCTCCAACCCTGAAAGTCGAGTATGTATCAGACAAGAAGAAATATGGGCGATAGGAAAGTAGTATAGGTAAAAGGCTAATGTAAGATTTGGGAAAGCACTTTCGTCGTCATCGGCCGGTTCGTCCTCCACTTCCGGGTCTTTGGACGGGGGGAGGTTTCGATCCTCCAGAAGGGATCTTCAGCCTATGATTGAGGAGATGAAAGCAGAAGTCAGAGGCAGTATCAAGTTAAAGTATTGAAATAAGTTGTGGGGACCGGGTCTTACTGCTGGAGCCGGGTTTTCTCGAGTGAATGGGGGTAACCCGGCAATATTCCTTATCACCTCTAGCTTCTCCGTCAGGAAGCCTTTGATGGTCTTGATGGTGTCGCCGGTTGCGAAGTTCCTAGTGGAATATCGGAGCGCGTCTGTGGTGTGCCCAGAGTACTCGTGCATCAACTTGGAGCGAATGGAGTTGGGTTGGATCCGGAAATCCACCCAGGTCTTCACCAAGTTGAGCCCAAGAAGGCCTTGGGCCGAGAAGACAACCAACTTAGCCAGCAAAGGCTGGATCGCCTCCCTGTCCGAGTCAGGGGCAAAGGCGCTGAAAGATTCAGAAGGCTCGAGGAGACTCTCCGAGTAACCCGGTAGCTTCCTTTCGCTGTCCGGGGAGGTATCATGGCAATAAAAGAAAGACAATTGCCAGTTTTTGACGTGGGAGTTTAAGTTGAGAGTTGGCATTAGTGAGTGCTTGCGGCGCTGGATGGATACCCCGCCGCAAGTAAGAAGTGTTCCGTTACTGCTTTCGCAGCACGGCTTGCACTGGAATAGTCCAATAAAAAGGGTCAAACTTGGCGGAACGCACAAGTATGATTCCGATAGAACGATGAAGTGGGTAATATTTAGCATAGAATTGGGCCCTATGTCAAATACCCGGAGACCGTAGTAGTTTAAGACCTCTCGGAAGAAAGGGTGACCCGGAGGACGGAATCCCCGGGTCACGTGCTCAATGAAGCAAATTACCTCACTGTCGGCAGGAGTGGGACGGGTCTCGTCGCCTGGTGCTCTCCAGTGTATGTCCTTCTGAGCGGGGAGGATTCCTAATTCGGCCAGCTCGTCCAACTTGGCCTTTGTTACTGTGGATCGACCCCAATTGGCTGATATGGCTTGGGTAGTCTTTACCGGAGCCGGCTGTTTCCCTTGCCTTTTTGGAGCCATGGGGTTAACCTGCAAAACGCGAGGAAAAGAGGTACATGAAATAAGACTCGGAAGTGTTGGATTACCCGAGTTTCAAATATTCGGAAAGTGTGAAGACTAAAAATATCTGGGTAACACATCCCGGAGCACAGATTGCGAGGTGTCCGGGTATCGAGTACGGCTGTGGAAATCATTGGTCACTTACGTGTTGAGGTGAGTTTGGGGCGCACGGATGATTGCCCATGTCTCTACTGCAAGCAAAATAACTGGAAAAGGAGGATTTTCCGGATGTTAATGATACGCGCGGAAGTTTGGACGAAATGGATCTAGGTTAGGAGAACTTGCGTGTGATTTTACGAAGAAATTGGAGATTAATGGCGGTAGGGGGGTGGTATGAGATCATCCAACAAGTTATTGAAGGAGCTAGCAAGTATCTAAGCGGTTTAAATCAACGCGGTAAGAACAACGGCTCGCGGATCGACCTAGATCCAATCTGGAGTGAATCTAGAAATTGCAAGGCCAAATTGCTGGGTGCGAGAAGCTTACCAGAGGGGATCGGAGTAACGCGTGGCGGCGGTGAATAGCGTGATAAGAATGCTCCTTTGTGATTGCCGGCCAGACACTCGCAGATGCGTCGGTGAGGGTCGACGGCGGCGCGGGACCAATTGCAGCGGAGCGCGGCCTGCGATAGGATGGATCCAAAGACGAGCGCAGGGTTTCTGTGGTGGTGCTCCGTGGGTTCGAGCACGGAAGCGAAGAGAAGAAGGAGGAGAAAATAAGCCGTTGGGATTAGGTTAACCCCTAGGTGCTTATTTATAGAGTGCGGCAGGATAAGCCTAGGCCAGCGGGCGAAATCCGGGAATTGCGGATAAAACGTGTCTGCCCGGATTTTTCGAGATATACGTTAAATGTTAGACGAGATTTCCGGGATGGATGTGACCTAAATCTCTTCCGTGATTACCGGATCGGAAAAACGAGTAATGGGTTTGGAGAAAAGCCGGGTTGCTATGTGGCCACCATGGAGTTAGGCCTAGTTGTTTATCAAGGCAACCTAACCCGGCCCCAGTGAAATGGTGAGTTTGGTATTTTTGTAGGGAATAGCGTGCGCTTCAAAGAAAATCTCGAGAAGCCCAAGCTATTCTGGGGACTACTGATGGGGAGATAATAACCCGGTAGGCCAATTCCACGGTATAACCCGGCCCAAAGGACGTTGTGCAGGATCCGGCTAAGGATAAAGGCGCTTCTGGAAGGCCCAAAGTTTGTAGGCTTCGTAATCCGGATTGTAGGTTGTGGTAAGGAAAGCTAGGGTTTGTAAGCGGTGTTCGGGTAGGCTTAAGGTTTTCCTTTTGAGGGCAAGCCAAGTAGGGGTGCGGGTGTTTTATAAACCGGCTCCTAGGCTTAGTTTAAGAGAGATCCAAGCAGTAATCATATCGCCGAATATCGAGTATCCATTGTACACAAAAATATCGAGTTGATAAAGCGAGATCGGAGACTCGGCGACTTCATCGCCGGCTACCAGATCGAATTCCATCATGTTTTCCTCTGAGCTAAACCCTCTCCCAAACGCCTGTGTCGACTTGCCCCAAGATCAGTTACCCCTGGTAACATCTGCCGTGATCATCCCACGACACCTCCCCTCCCCAACACGGACGACGAGTTCCGGCGCGCCATTCGCGAGGCGCGCGACGCCATGGCGGAGCCCGCCCGCTTCCCGGAGGCGGGCGTGGACGAGTTCTGGTGGCAGCACTTCATCATCCGCCGCGAGAGGGAGCTCGCCTCCTGTCGTGGGATAATCACGGCAGACGTTACCGGGGGTAACTGATCTTGGGGCAAGACGACACAGGCGTTTGGGAGAGGGTTTAGCTCAGAGGAAAACATGATGGTACTCGATCTGGTAGCCGGCAACCAAGTCGCCGAGTCTCCGATCTCGATATATTAACTCAACTCTCGTGTTACACTGGATGCTCAATATCAAGCTATATTGCTAGAGCTCTTGGATCCCTCTCAACTAGTCCTAGGGGCCGGTTTATAAAGCACCCGGACCCCCTGGTTTGCCCTCCAAGGCGCACCCTGAATCCTACCCGGACACTGCATACAAACCCTAGCTTTCCTTATCGTAACCCAACACCCGGGTTACCAGGCCTATGAACTTGGGCCTTCTAGAAGTTCTCTTATCCTTAGACGGATCCTGCGCAGCGTCCTTTGGGCCGGGTTGCACCTTGGCGTTGGCCTACCGGGTTATCATCTCTCCATCAGTAGTCCCCAGAATAGCTTGGGCTTCACGAGATTCTCTTTGAAGCGCACGCTATTCCCTGCAAAACTATCAAACTTATAACTTCAATGGAGGCCGGGTTAAATTGCTTTAATAAACAGCTAGGCCTAACTCCAAGGTGGCCATACAATAAGCCGGCTTTCTCCAAGTCCTTTGCTCAGCTTTTCCGGATCAACACCCTGATAAGAATGTTTAAGGATCTGATTTACTTTACTCGATAATTGATCCTGATGTTGCGGAGGAGATCTCTTTCTTATGTCTATCCGGATATCTCGTCCAACACTTAAGGCATATCTAACGAAACTCAGGCAGATAGCCGTTACTCCGAAATTTCCGGCTCCCGCTTGTTGAGCTAGGTTTGCCCACCCGTACCCTTATAAATAGGTACTTAGAGGTGAACCTAACCCCAACAGCTCATTTCCCCCTTCTCCTCTTTCTTTTCGCCTCTGCATCTCTTGCGCTCGCACAACACCATTACGGAAACCTCGCGCACATCGCCGGAACCCATCTGCCGCCGGCTGCGCTCCGCCACGGCGCGCCCCGCGCCGCCGCCAAGATCCGCCGCCGCGCCCCCGACTTGCCCGCCGGGAGTCACAAAAGGGCACCAAGACTGCGCTATTTGCCTCCGCCGGGCTTTACTCCAATCTCCTCCAGTAAGCTTCCCGTATCCATTAACGTGACCTCGCAATTTCTAGATTTATTTCAGATTGGATCTAAGTCAACCCGCCGGTCATTTTTCTCGCCACGCCGAATTAGGTCGCTCAAATTCCTTTTAGCTCATCCAATGGATTGAATATAGATTCCATTTCATTCCCCTACTGCCTATAGTCATTAATTTCACCATGAATCTGGAAATGAAATCTCCAATCTAGGCTCGGGCCGCCCAAAATTTCCGCGCTTGCCGTTGACACCCGGAAAATTCTCTTCTTCCGGCTCTTTTGTTTGCAGTAGATACATGGGTAACCATCCATCTTCCCCAAAAACCTTTCAACACGTAAGCCCTTCATAGTTTTTGTAACGATGTTTGATACCCGGATAGCTTGTAACCTTGCTCCACAGAATGATACTCGGATAATTCTTTGCTTCCATGTTTTCTCGATATCACTCGCAAATATTCGGACGACTCATGGTTTCCGAGTCTTATTTCTTGTACCCTTCTATCTTGTGCTTTGCAGGTTAATCCCATGGCTCCCAAGAGGCAGGGGAAACAGCCGGCCAAGGCCAAGACCACCAACTCCATATCCGCCAACTGGGCGCGGTCCACGGTTACGAAGTCCAAGTTAGAAGAACTGGCCGAGTTAGGGGTTCTCCCCCCTCAAAAGGATATCCATTGGAGGGTGCCGGGTAACGAGACCCGCCCCACACCTGCGGATGATGAGGTAATATGTTTTGTGGAGCACGTGACCCGGGGGTTCCGTCCTCCGGGTCATCCTTTCTTTCGAGACATTCTGAGCCACTATGGCCTCCGAATATTTGACATAGGGCCTAACTCTATGTTAAATATTTCCCACTTCATCGTTCTTTCCGAGTCATACTTGTGCACTCCACCAAGTTTGGCTCTCTTTATCGAACTTTTTCAGTGCAAACCGTGCTGCGAAAGCGGTGACGGAGCACTTCTTGCTTGCGGCGGGGTCTCTATCCAGCGCCGCAAGAATTCTCTAATGCCATCTCTTACTCTTAACTCCCACGTCAAACACTGGCAACTCTCATACTTTTATTTCCGGGACACCTCCCCACCCGGCGAAAAGAGGTTGCCGGGTTACTCAGAGGGCCTCCTCGATATCACCGAGACCTTCAACGCCTTTGCCCCTGACTCGGACAGGGAGGCAATCCAACCCTTATTGGCCAAAATAACTATCCTCTCGGCCCAAGGTCTCATTGGGCTCAATCTGGTAAAGACTTGGGTCGATTTCCGGATCCAACCCAACTCCATCCGCACAAAGTTAATGTGCGAGTATTCCGGGCACACCACGGACTCGCTCCGATACTCCACCAATAGCTTTGCAGCCGGAGATACCAACAATACTATCAAGGGCTTCTTGACAGAGAAGCTGGAGGTAATCCGGAATATAGCCGGGTTAGAACCCTTCACTCGTGAGAACCCGGCGCCTGATGTAAATATCCGACTTTCATACTCTTACATACTTGCTGTTAACCTTCATTCTTACGTCTTCATCTCAGGCCGATGATGCTTTTTGGAAGATTGATACTCCCCCTAACTCTGAGCGCCCAGAGGAGAAAGAGGACGCCGTTAACTCGGATGAAGGTACATTCCGAGTTTTACTTAGTTACTTTAAGCGTCTCTTTCGTCATTTTCCAACTATAAACCTTGATCATTTTCAGAACAAGAGAACAAAGACGAAGAAGAAGAAAGGCAAGGTAGAATCCGCCAGCGACGAGAAGAAGCTGAGCCGACGGTCAAGGCCGGAACAAAGAGGAAACCCCAAGGGGTCGTCTTCAAGGTTCCATACCTTTTCCTTGCCTCTAAACCATATTTCTTTGATAACATGCACGAGCTAAACCGGAAATTATCCACTTGGTCGTATTTGAAGGAACCGCTCGTGACCAAGCGCCGAATAACTCGGAACTTCCAGGTGATGGCACTCTTAATCCGGTATTCCGTCGTCTCCGGCTCGACGCGCTGGTATTCTCTTAATCCTTTCTTAAGTATCAAATTCTTCCCGAACCATCCCCTTACGGGACAATTCCACATCTCGCTCGATGTTTTTCAGTTTCGTCCGGGTCCAGCAGCGAGTTCCCCTCGGACTATATGGTGAATCCCGGGTAAAATTCCTTTCCTGATGCTTTATCGTTTTTTCATCACTTTTTCCCAGTTGTACGCTAACTGCTTTACTTATACTGCCCGTAGGGCCACGATCACTGTCAGCGACCAAGATGATATGGAAACTGACGACCCGGGTAAGGAGAACCTGACTGATGATATGCATGCCGCAGCTGGCGGAGAAGAACAACAAGTGCCACCAATAAACCCGGCCGACCGAGAGGCCGAGTATCCCATAGCCTCGCACGTACTCGAGGAGGAAGAAACTGCAGGCTTGGGCACGGGAGGAGGAGCACCAGACTCCAATACTCGGACGACCCGGATACCCTCTTTCAAGAAGAGAGCCCCTTCTCCAAGTCCCCAAGATCCCGGGTCTTCTAATTTGGGCAATGATACTTTTGACCAGATGATGAGCGCTCTCCTTGCTATGAAGGCCTCGGAGAGAGATGTGCTAGAGCGCATGGCAGCGGAGCACCAGGTACTGTAACCTAATATATCTTATTATCCATCTAGTCCCCAAGTGCCGAGTATAATTTGTTGAAATTGTGCTCGGTATTCTGCGCGATACTCGGCTTGCCATGATACCCGACTAATTCTCATACTTTTGGTTTCGCACAGGCACAAGCCACCCGGTCTGATGAACTTTTGCTCAAGACCGAACAACTGCTGCTTGCCGAGGTAAAGCGGAGAGAGGCCCTTGAGGATGAAGTGGAAACTTTGAACAAAAATGTTTCCAAATATAAGAAAAGGTGCACCACTGCTCGAACCGCACTGAAAAAACTGTCGGAGCAAATTACCGATACTTATCGTATCTTGCTTAGTAAGTTTCTTCTGCTGATTGCTTTCATGCCTCTTGTTACATGATACCCGGAATTACTGATATGGCCTTTCTTTGTTTCAACTGCAGGTGCTTTGAAGAAAGATGATGTTGCAAAGGCTAAAACTTTAAAGACTGTGCTCCGGACTTTCTTTGCCGGCACCAAGTGGATATTGGATGTCGTGAAGTGGCCAACTGAGGTATATCCGGGTGAAGAAAATCTTATCCAAGCCTGCTCCACCGTGCCTGCATGGATCGAGATCTGGAAGCGCTCGGCATGCCGGATTGGTATGACCCGGGCCTTTGCGCTAGCTAAGGCTTACTTCCCTAAGCTTGAGCCGGCAAAGGTTATATCCGGGTTTCCAGAATTCAAAGCGGATGGCTCCAAGTTTGGGCCCAAGGACTTCAAGGCCGTACAATCCGTGGTGCGTCACTCGGCAACCACTTTGGCCGATAGTATGGATCTGCGTACGCTTATGAGTTAGTACGATGCTGAAGACAAAATCGTGAAGGAGGAAGCACCCCCACCCTTCGACATTTTGGAGAAATGGGCTGCCGATTCGGCCAGGAAGAGGGAAGAAACCGCGAAGAGGGAGGCCGAGTTAGGATCGGAGCCAACCACCTCTACACCGGCTGTCCTCCCGCTTGTCCGTCCTGATGCGAAGAATCCGGGTGACGATGCCGGGAGAGCTGCGGAGCAAGCCGAGGACCAAGACGCGGAGGGCAAGGGCAAGGGTGTGGACCCTATTCAAGAAGCCGAGTAAACAAATGCCATCACGATACCTTGGTCGTTTCGATGCTTTTTTTCTTTTGTCGGTGCACCTATGCACCTTTGATACTAGTACCAAGACTTGTATCGTACTTTAATTCCTTGATATACCTCGTGCCTCTTCTGGCCTCTGGATGAACTTGATATTTATCTGGTTTTTGAGTTTATTCTTGATATCCGACTTTCTTTATGGTTCCTTTTGTGAGACTCGGTTTTCGAGTTTCATGGATTTTGACAAGCGGACTTTTCTCTAAGTCCCCAAGTCCCCAAGACTCGGATGTTTGGGTTTTTGAGTTTTAGCAACTAAGCAACTTTTCCTTTTTCAAAACCCCCAGTCCCCGAGAAAAATGGGTGTATGGTTTTTAAGGGAACAAGTTGCTTGCTGCTAAGCCCAAGCCCAGAGCCGTTTCACATAGGTATTGAAGTTATGCTTGATAAGCGTTGAGTTTCCGGCTATTAGCCCTGTACTCTGCATAACTTGTGGTTTAGATGACCCTTTTGACTATCTTGTACTGTAAGCCGGCTTTCGCGTGATACCATGTATCTATACGAAAACAGGGTCAGGCAAGTCCCATTGGGCTTCATGGCTGATTGTAATCGTAAGCGAGCAAATCATGCCACTTTAGTGCGAGTCACATCGAGCTTAAGTAAGAAAAGTCAAGAAAATTTGGCTCCTTTGTCTGGTTATAAGATTGCAGCCGTACTCGTTTGCGAGTAATCGTCCCTTATAACTCATAGGCATCAAGGCCGGGTCCCTGGGTTTGTAGCTGTGCTGTTCAAGCAATCAGCCCCCAGGACCTATATATGTGCAACATACTTGATGATACTGATGTACTGATAGCAATAAATAATGCTTACCTGTAACCGAAGTAAAGATCATAACAAAATAGGACTTGATAACCATCTTTTTATTGATACGAGAAAGTTTGGGTTAGCAGGCCGCCTCATTAAAAACCTTCCAGTCCCCTTAGGTACCCTGGATAGGAAAAGAGTGTGTCTGAAACCTGCTGCCCGTTACATTGTTTTAGTTCTTCTTGGGATTCTGTCCGGAACTGACGTAATCGATGCACATTCTCCACTTGTTGATCTTTTTTACTACGAGTACCGGGTTTGCCAGCCAATCCGGGTAAGGCGTTTCCATGACGCGGCTGGCTGTGAACGGCTGCGCAATCTCTTCTCTTGTGGTGGATTGTTTGAGTGAATCACCCTTGATGAAAGCCACCATCTTGGTATCTCGTGCTGCCTTGAGCTTTGCCCTTTCTCCTTCAGTACTCGGCTTTTTCAAGGCTGTTCTGTCATCCGGGTATGCTTGAGACCGGTAATATTTGAGTTCCTCTTTTCTACAAGCTTGTTCAGCCATTGCTGCATCTCCGTCATCGCACTCAGCCGCTATGTCCCGGTGTAACATCCCAAGTATGAAAACTACCCCATAGAATGTTTTGTTTCTTGTTTAATTCAAGTATTGCATCATGTCATCATTTTACTCCCTTGTTGCATTGTTTACTATTTGTTTTGCATCTGTTCTTAATTGTTTTCACAATGAAACTCAAACAATTTCAAATGCTTTGTTTTCATACTTGCTCTGTTACAACCTTTTAAATACAAATCACAAATAAAAACAACCAATTTGTTTCACTTTATTCCATGTTGATCAACTAATAAAATGGTGCCTTTATTTTCACTAATTAATTCCAAATTGGTTTCAAATTCAAAGCAAAACATCAACAGCACCTTCTTTGGAAATTATGAAAATCTCCAAACCAATCAACTCACTTTAATCACATTAATAATAGGGTTCACCCTATTAAGTTGTTGTTTTCTATATTAATTAACAAAATATTCCAAATTCAAACCATGTGTTCCAAACAGAACCCAATGTGAAAGTATAAAAATAATAACCCAAAACATTTTATGATCTTTTGTTATTAAATCACTTGGGTCATTCTATTAAAGTGTTGACTTAATAATCATTTTAACTATTCAAAATCATCTAATTTGGTTTATTTTCCAAAAAGCACAAAAAATTTAAATAATTTTGAAATCCAAACTTGGTAATTGGTAGTAATTGACATAATAAACCCACCCTCATTTTCTAGCATTTTTCCTAACAATGAAAGCTAACAATTCCTTCCAATTTCATTTTTTGCTACAAAAAAAAAGAGAAAAACAAATAGAAAAGGGAGAGAGAGAGAGCACAGCAGCCCATAACCAGCCCAGCCCATCTCTTCTCTGTCTTGTCCCAGTACCCCTCCTTTTCCTGTCTTCTTCCTCCAGTCGACGTCATCACATGTACGACCCCATCGGAGCCACCCGATCGCTCCATGCCCCTCCCGATGGCTCGCCGTACAGGCACCTAACCCCCCATAAAACTAGCTACCTCCCGAGCCCCTGCTAACCCTAGTCCCACCCTCATCGCCGCCGTTTTCCCTCCCTCACCACGATCAGCCTCTGTTCTGAACCCTGCAACACCTAGTCACCGAGCACAATCCCCCTGCCTCCTCTTCGCGCCGCCAGCACAACCCCCTCGAGGCAGCCCCGTGGCCGGGAATGGAACCACGGCGACTGCCTCCGCCTCCCCGTCCACTCGCCGTTGCTGGGAGCAACCACGGCGACCGCGCCGTGCCGGAAAAGCCCGCCGTTTTTTGCTCCCGACTGAACGTCTACAACGAAACAATCGCTGTGAGCCTCTGCTACCCCCTTCCCCTCTCTCCTATCTTCCCTCCGCTGCACACGCACACATCCCAGCAGATCACGCCGCACCCTGTACCGCCCACGAGCGGCAGCCACCGCTCGCATCCGCAGCGAATCGACCCGGCGATCACCTGACGTTACAGCACCTGCAGCGAAGTTCAGAGTTCAGTTAGCGCGCAGCAGTAGAGTTATCTTTGCTCGCAATCGCTTACTGTCACGATACAAACGCCAGCCGCACTGGTTCCGTTCCGTCCGCGAGTGAGAGAGCACCCGGGTTCGATCCCCGCAGCGGCCCCCTTTTTGGGATTTTTCCTCTCCCGCGCGCCACGGCCCACCTGTCAGCCTCTCCCTGGCCACGCGCACGCCACGTAGGCCCGCGGCCCCACTGGCAGTGGCTATGGGTGGAAACATACGCGGTAACAAAGTTCTCCCAGCACGTTTCCTTATAAAAACAGGTCCAATAAAATTGCAGAATGGTCCCTAGATTTCAATAGCTTATAACTTTAGTTTCATAACCCCAATAAATGAAAATAAAATATGCACCCTGGTCTAAATTCAAATCTCTATCTTTTGGTATCATTTGTTTTCTGTTTTGAAACTTCAAAATGCAATTTAAATTTGAATTCAAATAATTCAAATGCAATTTGCTAAATTCAATAACTAATTCATTATTAATCCAATAAATGCAAATAAAAATATGTTTTCCATGCCATTTTGAATACCCTATTCAAATATAAAATTTGTTTCCTGGTTTGAATAATTTAAATTGCCTAAATAATTTTATCCTTGTTTAATTCAATTAAATTTGATAAAATAATAACTTGAACAATATAAAATATTTTGAACATGCAAAATATGTTTTCAAACCATCAAAGTGTGAACTTTTCAAATGTGAGTTTGAATTTATGTTTTGAACAAATAAAATTCAAATAAAATTCACACTTGTTTTAAATTCAATTAAAACTTGTTTAATATTGTTTAATTCATAATAAATTCATCCTAATGCAAATTTCAATATGTGAAACATGTAATCCAACTAAAATTTGATGTCCTTTTCAAATATAAACTTTGTTATTTGTTTTGAACACTTTAACTTGTTGAAAACAATAATTGTTTGTGTGACATGTTTAAGTAACCAAAATTGCTAAACTTACTAAATGATTTCCAAAACTTGTTTAATCCTTCTATCACTTGCATCTATTATTGTTATCTGCTGTTATTTTGTTGTTATCATCATGCATGCATCATGTTTAACCACTTACACTTGTTAATCAAATGTAGATCATTGCTTCAACCTAAACCTTTTGCATCCATATGCAGTTCACATTGCATATGGGTCCAATTAAATTGTGTTATCTTGTCAAGTAGTTTATTTTGATGCATCTATTAACATGACATGCATCATCCCATGTTTGTGCACCTATGCCATGATATTGATTGTTTATCTTTCTGCATTGTTTGTTTGCTTCTTCTCGGATACACGACGACGTTGAGACCGACGATACTTACGACATCCCTTCTAAGGAGTTAGCTCAGTACCAGGCTACTGGGTTTGCAGGCAAGTTATCACTCACATGAACCACTGTGTTCCTTTCAACATTGGTTACCGATACTTTCCGTTGTTCTTTCTGCTAGCCATAGTAGTAGTTATCTGTTACGAACCCATCACATGAATCCCTTAACCTTGATATTGCCTCACCTCCACTCCTATCACCCTTTGGTTGAGCCAGTGTCTTACTAGCATGCTTAGGTTGTTTTGCTCGAGTCTGTTACCCGTTACTTTCTGTTACTACTTCATTATGTTCTGGGGGCTCGATGTTTAATCAATCAATCATGCTAATGTTGCTATTAATAATAAATTTGATGAAGGCACCGGCAGGAGGCCCTTTGTGGTTTTGAGGCCTGCTAGTGTCGACCCTAATAGGAAAAGGGTCTTGTCTACTGATCCATGATGAGCGCACTAACCGCATGTGGGAAGCGAGTATGGGCGCCCCCCTCAATTTGATTCGATTCGCATCTCGTCCAAATCGCCTCATTTAGTTCGTGTTTTCCATTTGCCGCATGCATGTTTTTGCGAGCCCAGGCCAGGGTGGAACTTTTGTAGCCGGCATATAGGGGGACACGGTCTTAGAGTGCTATGAGGGTCCCTTTTCTTCGGGGCTTGATTAGCCGTGCGCCCAAGGTTCTTTGGGCTTGATGCGAAGAAGAGTCGAGTTGTGTAGAGTGCCCCGCTTGGTGGAAGTGCATTTCCATCTGGCGGGTTATTCTTGCGTGTACGGCCAAATTGGTGCAACCCTGCAGGGATAATCTTCTCGAGAAGCCGTGTTTTCCGGTTTATGGATTACTTGGTGAAAGTACTGGCTAACAAGTACTCAGGACAACTTAAACATAATGATCAAACATGTTACACCCCATGATTAATAACTTGAATAGTAATAGGTTGATGACACAATAATTTGATTCACCTTTAATACAACTGTGTGAGTTATCCTCGGATTGCTTCTTTGGATAAGGGGCGAGATCCAGGATGGGTTTGCTTGAAGTTATCTTTCAGTTGGTTACAATCCTCGATCTCTCCTTTCTGTTAGCCGGAAGTGGTATAATCTCTGTAGTTGGTTAGTGCAGCCAGTTGCAGCATCTTTTATATCCCCTCTCTTCCGTTGAACCCAAGGCATCTGTGCTTGGTGTTGACGGGTTACACTTTGGTGAACTGTGAGTCTTGCTTGCCAGTACGTTTATGTACTGACCCCTTTGGGGCTGTGGTTTGCAGACCTACGTTTCCGAGGATCTACTGGTGGCTACTACGTGGAGTATGACGAGACTGCTGACGAGTAGATAGCGGACCCGGGCAGGATCCGAGACTTCGTGGATGGGCTCCGTCTGTTTGTTTCCGGCCTCTTAGGCCTATTTGGTTCTTGTCTGTACCCAGACATGTTGAATGCTTCCGCTGTATTGTAATGATGTATTGTTGGGGCAGGTGCCCTCTGAATGATTGTATTTGCTATCTCTGCTCTAATGAGAGCCATTTGCAAGTTATTTCAATCTTTTGTGTCGTAGAGATCTGTTGTGATATCCTTTGTTCAAAGCTGTTCACGTACCATGTGATTGGTATGAAGTACGTCGACAGTAGTGCCTTTGATCTCTAGTGGATAGTTTACATCGACGATGGAATAGCAGGCTTGTGTTGTCGCGCATAAGCGCAGGCCTACCAGGAAGCTGGGACGTGGGAGCAGTTTATGCCCCATAATCCAAGCATCTGCTATCCAGTTCGTACGGTGAGTATCCCATAGAAATCAGGGTGCGACAAATGGTATCAGAGCCAGGTTTCGATCTTGGGACCTGTGGGTTATGGTATCAGAGCCTGTCTGCCTGTAGGATCCCTTTTTACTGGACGCAGTTGAGTCTAGAAACTATTTTGTAGCTATATAGGGAAAATGAAACGTGAGAGTAGGAATTCTGTTCTTTTTCTTCTTTCCCCACCCACCCTCCCTTTTCTGGTAAGGAAGTGCAACGTTTGTTTTCCCTTCTCATCTAAACTTTCAAGTTAGGTTCACGAATCCTGGTTTCTCTAGGATGGTTATATCTACTAGACCATAGGAATGGAGGTGGTTGTGACATGATTTATCATGTTGCCTACTCACGATTGAGAACGGAGGCTTGAAAGCCCCGGAAGCAGATCCTCTATTCCTTAAGCAGTAGATATTGATCCTTTAGAAGCCCGGATGGGTTTTCCGTAGTACCTCAGGAGTGTTTTGTTCTCGTTTTCCCGGAGTTGCTTCATTATCCTGATCTTCTCAACATCCTTTCGTCCGTTCAAATCTTGTTGTTGTTTTCCGCTTCAAATCTTCTACCGGCGTCTAATCAAAACTTCCTCGTAAACTCTTATCCAGTTAAAGTGTTATTTGATACCGGAGCATCACATTCCTTTGTGTCAACAATCTTTTTATACAACTAATTCTGGTTCCACTAAGCAATCAAAACTCTGTTCACTCCCCGGGATCTCAAATGTTGACTTCCAAGATAAGTAAGAACAATCCAATCCTAATGGGAGGCCACATATTCCTCGTTACTCTCATGTTGATGATTCTGACATTGATCTCATTCTTGGTGTTGGATTGATGTCAATAACTCTGTTCCACCCTTATTACAGATAGTCTATTCTCCAAATGAATCAAATTCTATCCAGCTATACACTTTCCATACAAAACCTCTCCCTTTATTTGAAAGTGTTTTGGTGGTTTGCAAATTCCTTGACGTCTTTCCAGAAGAGTTGCCAGGAATTCCTATTGTTTTGAACTTCCAGATAACTATCCAATGGGCACGATGTGTTTCACGTGTCGCAGTTCAAGAGGATCTTCCCAAGAAGTTTCCGGACCTTTTCTTTTCTCAGTAGGAATCTCGGGGCGCGATTCCTTCAAGGGGGGGCGTTTTGTAACATCCCAAGTATGAAAACTACCCCATAGAATGTTTTGTTTCTTGTTTAATTCAAGTATTGCATCATGTCATCATTTTACTCCCTTGTTGCATTGTTTACTATTTGTTTTGCATCTGTTCTTAATTGTTTCACAATGAACTCAAACAATTTCAAATGCTTTGTTTTCATACTTGCTCTGTTACAACCTTTTAAATACAAATCACAAATAAAAACAACCAATTTGTTTCACTTTATTCCATGTTGATCAACTAATAAAATGGTGCCTTTATTTTCACTAATTAATTCCAAATTGGTTTCAAATTCAAAGCAAAACATCAACAGCACCTTCTTTGGAAATTATGAAAATCTCCAAACCAATCAACTCACTTTAATCACATTAATAATAGGGTTCACCCTATTAAGTTGTTATTTTCTATATTAATTAACAAAATATTCCAAATTCAAACCATGTGTTCCAAACAGAACCCAATGTGAAAGTATAAAAATAATAACCCAAAACATTTTATGATCTTTTGTTTCCAATTAAATCACTTGGGTCATTCTATTAAAGTGTTGACTTAATAATCATTTTAACTATTGAAAATCATCTAATTTGGTTTATTTTCCAAAAAGCACAAAAAAATTAAATAATTTTGAAATCCAAACTTGGTAATTGGTAGTAATTGACATAATAAACCCACCCTCATTTTCTAGCATTTTTCCTAACAATGAAAGCTAACAATTCCTTCCAATTTCATTTTTTGCTACAAAAAAAAAGAGAAAAACAAATAGAAAAGGGAGAGAGAGAGAGCACAGCAGCCCATAACCAGCCCAGCCCATCTCTTCTCTGTCTTGGCCCAGTACCCCTCCTTTTCCTGTCTTCTTCCTCCAGTCGACGTCATCACATGTACGACCCCATCGGAGCCACCCGATCGCTCCATGCCCCTCCCGATGGCTCGCCGTACAGGCACCTAACCCCCCATAAAACTAGCTACCTCCCGAGCCCCTGCTAACCCTAGTCCCACCCTCCATCGCCGCCGTTTTCCCTCTCCCTCACCACGATCAGCCTCTGTTCTGAACCCTGCAACACCTAGTCACCGAGCACAATCCCCTCTGCCTCCGCTTCGCGCCGCCAGCACAACCCCCTCGAGGCAGCCCCGTGGCCGGGAATGGAACCACGGCGACTGCCTCCGCCTCCCCGTCCACTCGCCGGTTGCTGGGAGCAACCACGGCGACCGCGCCGTGCCGGAAAAGCCCGCCGTTTTTCTGCTCCGTCGACTGAACGTCTACAACGAAACAATCGCTGTGAGCCTCTGCTACCCCCTTCCCCTCTCTCCTATCTTCCCTCCGCTGCACACGCACACATCCCAGCAGATCACGCCGCACCCTGTACCGCCCACGAGCGGCAGCCACCGCTCGCATCCGCAGCGAATCGACCCGGCGATCACCTGACGTTACAGCACCTGCAGCGAAGTTCAGAGTTCAGTTAGCGCGCAGCTGTAGAGTTATCTTTGCTCGCAATCGCTTACTGTCACGATACAAACGCCAGCCGCACTGGTTCCGTTCCGTCCGCGAGTGAGAGAGCACCCGGGTTCGATCCCCGCAGCGGCCCCCTTTTTGGGATTTTTCCTCTCCCGCGCGCCACGGCCCACCTGTCAGCCTCTCCCTGGCCACGCGCACGCCACGTAGGCCCGCGGCCCCACTGGCAGTGGCTGTGGGTGGAAACATACGCGGTAACAAAGTTCTCCCAGCACGTTTCCTTATAAAACAGGTCCAATAAAATTGCAGAATGGTCCCTAGATTTCAATAGCTTATAACTTTAGTTTCATAACCCCAATAAATGAAAATAAAATATGCACCCTGGTCTAAATTCAAATCTCTATCTTTTGGTATCATTTGTTTTCTGTTTTGAAACTTCAAAATGCAATTTAAATTTGAATTCAAATAATTCAAATGCAATTTGCTAAATTCAATAACTAATTCATTATTAATCCAATAAATGCAAATAAAATATGTTTTCCATGCCATTTTGAATACCCTATTCAAATATAAAATTTGTTTCCTGGTTTGAATAATTTAAATTGCCTAAATAATTTATCCTTGTTTAATTCAATTAAATTTGATAAAATAATAACTTGAACAATATAAAATATTTTGAACATGCAAAATATGTTTTCAAACCATCAAAGTGTGAACTTTTCAAATGTGAGTTTGAATTTATGTTTTGAACAAATAAAATTCAAATAAAATTCACACTTGTTTTAAATTCAATTAAAACTTGTTTAATATTGTTTAATTCATAATAAATTCATCCTAATGCAAATTTCAATATGTGAAACATGTAATCCAACTAAAATTTGATGCTCTTTTCAAATATAAACTTTGTTATTTTTTTTGAACACTTTAACTTGTTGAAAACAATAATTGTTTGTGTGACATGTTTAAGTAACCAAAATTGCTAAACTTACTAAATGATTTCCAAAACTTGTTTAATCCTTCTATCACTTGCATCTATTATTGTTATCTGCTGTTATTTTGTTGTTATCATCATGCATGCATCATGTTTAACCACTTACACTTGTTAATCAAATGTAGATCATTGCTTCAACCTAAACCTTTTGCATCCATATGCAATTCACATTGCATATGGGTCCAATTAAATTGTGTTATCTTGTCAAGTAGTTTATTTTGATGCATCTATTAACATGACATGCATCATCCCAGTATTGTGCACCTATGCCATGATATTGATTGTTTATCTTTCTGCATTGTTTGTTTGCTTCTTCTCGGATACACGACGACGTTGAGACCGACGATACTTACGACATCCCTTCTAAGGAGTTAGCTCAGTACCAGGCTACTGGGTTTGCAGGCAAGTTATCACTCACATGAACCACTGTGTTCCTTTCAACATTGGTTACCGATACTTTCCGTTGTTCTTTTCTGCTAGCCATAGTAGTAGTTATTTCTGTTACGAACCCATCACATGAATCCCTTAACCTTGATATTGCCTCACCTCCACTCCTATCACCCTTTGGTTGAGCCAGTGTCTTACTAGCATGCTTAGGTTGTTTTGCTCGAGTCTGTTACCCGTTACTTTCTGTTACTACTTCATTATGTTCTGGGGGCTCGATGTTTAATCAATCAATCATGCTAATGTTGCTATTAATAATAAATTTGATGATAAGGCACCGGCAGGAGGCCCTTTGTGGTTTTGAGGCCTGCTAGTGTCGACCCTAATAGGAAAAGGGTCTTGTCTACTGATCCATGATGAGCGCACTAACCGCATGTGACGCCCCGAGATCGGGCACTATGCAGATTTCAGCATTCCCGCCAAAATTCACATAATAACCGATTCCAGGTTGCCATTTATGATAACATTACAATAGTTCACGAATAATCCACAATTACAATAGAATCAGAAAGATACAAGATGACTCAACGAGCCAGGGATACAACTGATACAATACAAAGATCCAAATAACAGCGGAAGAAACAACACATCGTCCGTCTACGGACAAGATCCAAATTGGACTAAGAGTCCTGAAGATAACCGAGAGCGTCCAATCCCTGCCCAGGCCAAGCCGGAGGGATTCCCAAGCTAACGTCGTCAGACTTCAAACCTGTTGACTGCAAGTTGGAATTTGCAGCCACGAAAGAGATTCGTGGGTCAGTACGGTTAAGTACTGGCAAGGGGGATAGGACCCATACTCACAAGTTACCGGCGTAGCCAGTCATCACAAGATACAAATACTTTAGGATCAACGGAAAGGAAGGGGGTTATTGCAAATAAGCGACAGCAGGCTGCACTAACCAACTACAGATAGATACTACAACTTCCGGCTAACAGAAAAGAGATAAGATCGAGTATTGTAACCAACGGAAAGTAAATCCAATCAAACCCATCCTGGATCTCGCCCCTTATCCAAAGAAGCAATCCGAGGATAACTCACACAGTTGAGTTAATGATGGTTCAGATTATTGTGTCAATAAGCCTATTACTAGTCAAGTTGTTAATCATTGGGTGAAAGATTGTTATTCATTAGGTTTAAGTTGTCCTGAGTACTTGTTAGCCAGTACTTTCACCAAGTAATCCATAACCGCGGAAAACACGGCTTCTCGAGAAGATTATCCCTGCAGGGGTGCACCATAGTAACCGTACATGCATGAATATCCCGCCAGATGGGAAGCGATCCCACCAAGCGGGACACTCAACACAACCAACCCTTCTTCGCATCAAGCCCAAAGCACCGCGTGCTGTGCGTGCGCGGCTAATCGAGCCCCCCGAAGAAAAGGAGGACCCTCATAGCACTGGAAGACCACGCCGCCCTAAATGCCGACTACAAAAGTTCCACCCTGGCGTCAAGGGTTCGTACCTGCATATGATGCAGCAAATGGAACACCCGAACTAGTACGGCGATTTGGACGAGATGCGAATCGAGTCAGTTGAGGGGGGCGCCCATACTCGCTTCCCACATGCGGGTAGTGCGCTCATCATGGATCAGTAGACAAGACCCTTTTCCTATTAGGGTCGACACTAGCAGGCCTCAAAACCACAAAGGGCCTCCTGCCGGTGCCTTATCATCAAATTTATTATTAAACAATTAACAGTAGCATGATTGATTGATTGATTAAACATCGAGCCCCCAGAACATAATAGAGTAATAACAGAAAGTAACGGGTAACAGACTCGAGCAAAACAACCCTAAGCAAGATAGTAAGTCACGGGCAACAAGCAATGGTTATAGGTATGGAGGTGAGGCAATAACAAGGTTAAGGGATTCATGTGATGGGTTCGTAACAGAAACAACTACCACTAAGGCTAGCAGAAAAGAACAACGGAAAGAATCGGTAACAAGTGATGAAAGGCAGCCATTTGGCAGCAAGTGAGTATACTTGCCTGAGATCCCGCAAGGTAGCAGAACTTGTCGTTGCTCACACCATCTCAACGTCCTATCCGCGAAGAAGCAACGAACTAAAAGAAACACCGGATGCAATAATTACTACTACGGCAAAAGATCCAGCATGATCCTATTTTATATGCATGACATGGCAAGATGCAATAGGGGAAACAACTTAAGCAAATTAATCGGAACCGGAGTTCGGAGAAATAATTATGGGTTCAAGTTGTTTAGCTAACCATCAATATTAAATGTTGATTAACATGTTTAAACAAGGTAGAGGTGATCTATTCAATATTAAATGGAATAGGGCAACAATTGAAATAAATACCCCAACACATTCCATATTTAATTATTAGGTGACATTACTAATACCCGCACCCACAACATGCAATGCAAACATGATGCGATGACATTTTAAATATAGTTGATATGTTATAGAAAATAGGGCATAGGTACAGGGGTTTTAGGGTTTGGGTTCGCACGTGTGGAGAGGATTGTTGTGTTCGACGCCGGAAAGAGGAGATCTTCGGGGCAACGCCGGTGCCTTCGGGACGTGGAGGAAGTAGACGAAGAATGGGAAGTAGACGAAGTCGTGGAAGTAGTCGACGTAGTCATAGTAGAGGAAGTAGTCGACGTCGAGGAAGTAGTCGTTCTCGGGTTGTAGAAGGAGTAGTCAACGTCGTGGAAGTAGTATTCGAGCACCACTCTTCGGGGTTGGTGGAGATCTCGGCGTATCCGAGGTACACGTCACACCTTCGAGGTCGATGGGGTTCATGGCGTCCGTGTACTTGTCGATGTCTCTCGGTCGTTGGGAACTCGTGGACACGCACGAAGGCGGCCACCACAAACAAGTCCATCGGCGGCGGTGTAGGCGTTCACGGTTCGTCGAGGAAGTAGACCTTGGCGATTCCATCTTCGAGGTTGTGGACGCGCACAAAATACGGCCAGCACACCAGCATTGGTGTCACCGCGAGGAACCCAGCTTCTTGTGGTAGTTTCATCGAACACCTGCCGAGCGTCATGCACACAGTGAGGAGGGACGGGCTCGGGGAGATGGAGCTGAGGCGAGGCTCGGTCGTGGAGGTTGGGAGGAGGACGACGAGCGGCGAAATGAGGACGGCACGGGCTCGGCTGCCGTGGGGCGGGCACCATGGCGGGACAGAGTGCTCGCTGTCCTGGCCGTCCACGCGGGGGAGGCAGGGAGCAGGGCACGGCCCGGCCGACGGGCGCGCGGCCATGGAAGGAGGTGAGCTCGGAGGGGGTGGAGCTCGCCGTGGAGGGCGCCGCCGCCGGCGGGAGGTGGCGGAGCTTCGGCCTTGGGGCGCGGCCAGGAGGGTGGGGCGGAGGTGGAGAGGAGCGGCCGGAAGGAGGGGCTGCGGGAGGAGGCGAACGTCGGCCGGGGCAGGAGCTCGGAGGAGGGCGAGTTGCAGAGGTTGATGGCCGGCGGCGGGGCGGACATAGGAGGGGACGGGCGGCGCCGGCGTGAGCAGCAAGAGGGAGGGGCGGCGGAGCTCCGGGCTGGGAGGGGTCGAGGAAGGAGGCGGTCGGCGGCGGCCGGCCGGTGAGGGGCAGGGCTCGGCCGGCCGGAGCTGCGAGCAGGGAGACGGCGTTCGCGAGGAAGGAGGGCGAGCGAGGAGAGGGACGGGCGAGCGAGAGGAGGGCCAACCGTGCGTGCGTGCGGTTGGTTCGCTGTGTTTCATTTTTTTTTTCTGTTGCACCGGTGGGAGGACCCCTTTGCAAATAACAGAAACGGCGGGGGGGGGGGGGATTGAGAGGGAGCGAATAGATTTAGGGTTGGGGTTGGCTGGCTGGTTCGGCTGGGCCTTGGGCCTGGCCGACTGGCTGCCTCTCTCCCCTTTTTTTTTCTTTTTTTTTTCTTTTCAGAAACTGGTTAGGCACCAATAACAAAAGGTTTTATACACCAAACGAATTCCAGAAAGTTTTATAAAATTGTACTTGATGTAATTTAATTCGATTGCGAGTTTTAAATCAATATTGATGCATTATGCCATGTTATGCAAAGAAAAGAGAAACAAGCAACCGGTTTTATTAGGGAAAAGAAATCCCCCGGGCGTTACAGCCGACACCACTAACAAGGGGATTGCGCCCTCGCAATCCACCTGCTAACCCGGGAGGGGAAAGAAGTTCGACTATCGATTCTTCATGCTTCCAGTTAATCTCCTCGACACCACTAACAAGGGATTCTCGACACCACTAACAAGGGATTCTTGCTCGGAGTGACGACGATGTTTTTTTCCACCAGGAATCTTCCGATGATCGAACCTATTAGGTTAACGGCTCAGAAAACGTCCACCCACGTAGGATCCTAACACTTGGAAAGGTAGACAAGGGGAAGACTCCAAAACAAATAAGATGGGAGGGGAAACAGAATAGAGATAAGGAGAAAAATCCAGAATCCTATTAAGATGTTTTCCAAAATAATTCAGCAGAAATAGTTTTTGACACTGTAGAAACAACGACCGTTAGCAAGGTTAACCTACAGGCTTTGCGGGCCCGTTGCTTCGATAACCATTCGTATCGAAACAATATCGGGAATCGGAATCAAGGCTCTGATACCATTTGTGACGCCCCGAGATCGGGCACTATGCAGATTTCAGCATTCCCGCCAAAATTCACATAATAACCGATTCCAGGTTGCCATTTATGATAACATTACAATAGTTCACGAATAATCCACAATTACAACAGAATCAGAAAGATACAAGATGACTCAACGAGCCAGGGATACAACTGATACAATACAAAGATCCAAATAACAGCGGAAGAAACAACACATCGTCCGTCTACGGACAAGATCCAAATTGGACTAAGAGTCCTGAAGATAACCGAGAGCGTCCAATCCCTGCCCAGGCCAAGCCGGAGGGATTCCCAAGCTAACGTCGTCAGACTTCAAACCTGTTGACTGCAAGTTGGAATTTGCAGCCACGAAAGAGATTCGTGGGTCAGTACGGTTAAGTACTGGCAAGGGGGATAGAACCCATACTCACAAGTTACCGGCGTAGCCAGTCATCACAAGATACAAATACTTTAGGATCAACGGAAAGGAAGGGGGTTATTGCAAATAAGCGACAGCAGGCTGCACTAACCAACTACAGATAGATACTACAACTTCCGGCTAACAGAAAAGAGATAAGATCGAGTATTGTAACCAACGGAAAGTAAATCCAATCAAACCCATCCTGGATCTCGCCCCTTATCCAAAGAAGCAATCCGAGGATAACTCACACAGTTGAGTTAATGATGGTTCAGATTATTGTGTCAATAAGCCTATTACTAGTCAAGTTGTTAATCATTGGGTGAAAGATTGTTATTCATTAGGTTTAAGTTGTCCTGAGTACTTGTTAGCCAGTACTTTCACCAAGTAATCCATAACCGCGGAAAACACGGCTTCTCGAGAAGATTATCCCTGCAGGGGTGCACCATAGTAACCGTACACGCATGAATATCCCGCCAGATGGGAAGCGATCCCACCAAGCGGGACACTCAACACAACCAACCCTTCTTCGCATCAAGCCCAAAGCACCGCGTGCTGTGCGTGCGCGGCTAATCGAGCCCCCCGAAGAAAAGGAGGACCCTCATAGCACTGGAAGACCACGCCGCCCTAAATGCCGACTACAAAAGTTCCACCCTGGCGCCAAGGGTTCGTACCTGCATATGATGCAGCAAATGGAACACCCGAACTAGTACGGCGATTTGGACGAGATGCGAATCGAGTCAGTTGAGGGGGGCGCCCAGACTCGCTTCCCACATGCGGGTAGTGCGCTCATCATGGATCAGTAGACAAGACCCTTTTCCTATTAGGGTCGACACTAGCAGGCCTCAAAACCACAAAGGGCCTCCTGCCGGTGCCTTATCATCAAATTTATTATTAAACAATTAACAGTAGCATGATTGATTGATTGATTAAACATCGAGCCCCCAGAACATAATAGAGTAATAACAGAAAGTAACGGGTAACAGACTCGAGCAAAACAACCCTAAGCAAGATAGTAACTCACGGGCAACAAGCAATGGTTATAGGTATGGAGGTGAGGCAATAACAAGGTTAAGGGATTCATGTGATGGGTTCGTAACAGAAACAACTACCACTAAGGCTAGCAGAAAAGAACAACGGAAAGAATCGGTAACAAGTGATGAAAGGCAGCCATTTGGCAGCAAGTGAGTATACTTGCCTGAGATCCCGCAAGGTAGCAGAACTTGTCGTTGCTCACACCATCTCAACGTCCTATCCGCGAAGAAGCAACGAACTAAAAGAAACACCGGATGCAATAATTACTACTACGGCAAAAGATCCAGCATGATCCTATTTTATATGCATGACATGGCAAGATGCAATAGGGGAAACAACTTAAGCAAATTAATCGGAACCGGAGTTCGGAGAAATAATTATGGGTTCAAGTTGTTTAGCTAACCATCAATATTAAATGTTGATTAACATGTTTAAACAAGGTAGAGGTGATCTATTCAATATTAAATGGAATAGGGCAACAATTGAAATAAATACCCCAACACATTCCATATTTAATTATTAGGTGACATTACTAATACCCGCACCCACAACATGCAATGCAAACATGATGCGATGACATTTTAAATATAGTTGATATGTTATAGAAAATAGGGCATAGGTACAGGGGTTTTAGGGTTTGGGTTCGCACGTGTGGAGAGGATTGTTGTGTTCGACGCCGGAAAGAGGAGATCTTCGGGGCAACGCCGGTGCCTTCGGGACGTGGAGGAAGTAGACGAAGAATGGGAAGTAGACGAAGTCGTGGAAGTAGTCGACGTAGTCATAGTAGAGGAAGTAGTCGACGTCGAGGAAGTAGTCGTTCTCGGGTTGTAGAAGGAGTAGTCAACGTCGTGGAAGTAGTATTCGAGCACCACTCTTCGGGGTTGGTGGAGATCTCGGCGTATCCGAGGTACACGTCACACCTTCGAGGTCGATGGGGTTCATGGCGTCCGTGTACTTGTCGATGTCTCTCGGTCGTTGGGAACTCGTGGACACGCACGAAGGCGGCCACCACAAACAAGTCCATCGGCGGCGGTGTAGGCGTTCACGGTTCGTCGAGGAAGTAGACCTTGGCGATTCCATCTTCGAGGTTGTGGACGCGCACAAAATACGGCCAGCACACCAGCATTGGTGTCACCGCGAGGAACCCAGCTTCTTGTGGTAGTTTCATCGAACACCTGCCGAGCGTCATGCACACAGTGAGGAGGGACGGGCTCGGGGAGATGGAGCTGAGGCGAGGCTCGGTCGTGGAGGTTGGGAGGAGGACGACGAGCGGCGAAATGAGGACGGCACGGGCTCGGCTGCCGTGGGGCGGGCACCATGGCGGGACAGAGTGCTCGCTGTCCTGGCCGTCCACGCGGGGAGGCAGGAGGGCACGGCCCGGCCGACGGGCGCGCGCGCCATGGAAGGAGGTGAGCTCGGAGGGGGTGGAGCTCGCCGTGGAGGCGCCGCCGCCGGCGGAGGTGGCGGAGCTTCGGCCTTGGGGCGCGGCCAGGAGGGTGGGGCGGAGGTGGAGAGGAGCGGCCGGAAGGAGGGGCTGCGGGAGGAGGCGAACGTCGGCCGGGGCAGGAGCTCGGAGGAGGGCGAGTTGCAGAGGTTGATGGCCGGCGGCGGGGCGGACATAGGAGGGGACGGGCGGCGCCGGCGTGAGCAGCAAGAGGGAGGGGCGGCGGAGCTCCGGGCTGGGAGGGGTCGAGGAAGGAGGCGGTCGGCGGGCGGCCGGCCGTGAGGGGCAGGCTCGGCCGGCCGGAGCTGCGAGCAGGAGACGCGTTCGCGAGGAAGGAGGGCGAGCGAGGAGAGGGACGGGCGAGCGAGAGGAGGCCAACCGTGCGTGCGTGCGGTTGGTTCGCTGTGTTTCATTTTTTTTTTCTGTTGCACCGTGGGAGGACCCCTTTGCAAATAACAGAAACGGCGGGGGGGGGGGGGGATTGAGAGGGAGCGAATAGATTTAGGGTTGGGGTTGGCTGGCTGGTTCGGCTGGGCCTTGGGCCTGGCCGACTGGCTGCCTCTCTCCCCTTTTTTTTTTTTTTTTTTCTTTTTTTTCAGAAACTGGTTAGGCACCAATAACAAAAGGTTTATACACCAAACGAATTCCAGAAAGTTTATAAAATTGTACTTGATGTAATTTAATTCGATTGCGAGTTTTAAATCAATATTGATGCATTATGCCATGTTATGCAAAGAAAAGAGAAACAAGCAAACCGGTTTTATTAGGGAAAAGAAATCCCCCGGCGTTACAGCCGACACCACTAACAAGGGATTGCGCCCTCGCAATCCACCTGCTAACCCGGGAGGGGAAAGAAGTTCGACTATCGATTCTTCATGCTTCCAGTTAATCTCCTCGACACCACTAACAAGGGATTCTCGACACCACTAACAAGGGATTCTTGCTCGGAGTGACGACGATGTTTTTTTTCCACCAGGAATCTTCCGATGATCGAACCTATTAGGTTAACGGCTCAGAAAACGTCCACCCACGTAGGATCCTAACACTTGAAAGGTAGACAAGGGAAGACTCAAAACAAATAAGATGGGAGGGGAAACAGAATAGAGATAAGGAGAAAAATCCAAATCCTATTAAGATGTTTTTCCAAAATAATTCAGCAGAAATAGTTTTTGACACTGTAGAAACAACGACCGTTAGCAAGGTTAACCTACAGGCTTTGCGGGCCCGTTGCTTCGATAACCATTCGTTCGAAACAATATCGGGAATCGGAATCAAGCTCTGATACCATTTGTGACGCCCCGAGATCGGGCACTATGCAGATTTCAGCATTCCCGCCAAAATTCACATAATAAACCGATTCCAGGTTGCCATTTATGATAACATTACAATAGTTCACGAATCCACAATTACAACAGAATCAGAAAGATACAAGATGACTCAACGAGCCAGGGATACAACTGATACAATACAAAGATCCAAATAACAGCGAAGAAACAACACATCGTCCGTCTACGGACAAGATCCAAATGGACTAAGAGTCCTGAAGATAACCGAGAGCGTCCAATCCCTGCCCAGGCCAAGCCGGAGGGATTCCCAAGCTAACGTCGTCAGACTCAAACCTGTTGACTGCAAGTTGGAATTGCAGCCACGAAAGAGATTCGTGGGTCAGTACGTTAAGTACTGGCAAGGGGGATAGAACCCATACTCACAAGTTACCGGCGTAGCCAGTCATCACAAGATACAAATACTTTAGGATCAACGGAAAGGAAGGGGTTATTGCAAATAAGCGACAGCAGGCTGCACTAACCAACTACAGATAGATACTACAACTTCCGGCTAACAGAAAAGAGATAAATCGAGTATTGTAACCAACGGAAAGTAAATCCAATCAAACCCATCTGGGATCTCGCCCCTTATCCAAAGAAGCAATCCGAGATAACTCACACAGTTTGAGTTAATGATGTTCAGATTATTGTGTCAATAAGCCTATTACTAACAAGTTGTAAAATCATTGGGTGAAAGATTGTTATCATTAGGTTTAAGTTGTCCTGAGTACTTGATTAGCCAGTACTTTCACCAAGTAATCCATAACCGCGGAAAACACGGCTTCTCGAGAAGATTATCCCTGCAGGGTGCACCATAGTAACCGTACACGCATGAATAACCCGCCAGATGGGAAGCGATCCCACCAAGCGGGACACTCAACACACCAACCTCTTCGCATCAAGCCCAAAGCACCGCGGCTGTGTGCAGCGGCTAATCGAGCCCCCCAGAAGAAAAGGAGACCCTCATAGCACTGGAAGACCCACGCCGCCCTAAATGCCGACTACAAAAGTTCCACCCTGGCGCCAAGGGTTCGTACCTGCATATGATGCAGCAAATGGAACACCCGAACTAGTAACGGCGATTTGGACGAGATGCGAATCGAGTCAGTTGAGGGGGGCGCCCAGACTCGCTCCCACATGCGGGTAGTGCGCTCATCATGGATCAGTAACAAGACCCTTTCCTATTAGGTCGACACTAGCAGGCCTCAAAACCACAAAGGGCCTCCTGCCGGTGCCTTATCATCAAATTTATAATTAAACAATTAACAGTAGCATGATTGATTGATTGATTAAACATCGAGCCCCCAAACATAATAGAGTAATAACAGAAAGTAACGGGTAACAACTCGAGCAAAACAACCCTAAGCAAGATAGTAACTCACGGGCAACAAGCAATGGTTATAGGTATGGAGGTGAGGCAATAACAAGTTAAGGGATTCATGTGATGGGTTCGTAACAGAAACAACTACCACTAAGGCTAGCAGAAAAGAACAACGGAAAGAATCGTAACAAGTGATGAAAGGCAGCCATTTGGCAGCAAGTGAGTACTTGCCTGAGATCCGCAAGGTAGCAGAACTTGTCGTTGCTCACACCATCTCAACGACCTATCCGCAAAGAAGCAACGAACTAAAAGAAACACCGGATGCAATAATTACTACTACGGCAAAAGATCCAGCATGATCCTATTTTAAATGCATGACATGGCAAGATGCAACAGGGGAAACAACTTAAGCAAATTAATCGGAACCGAGTTCGGAGAAATAATTATGGGTTCAAGTTGTTTAGCTAACCATCAATATTAAATGTTTGATTAACATGTTTAAACAAGGTAGAGGTGATCTATTCAATAATTAAATGGAATAGGGCAACAATTGAATTAAATACCCCAACACATCCATATTTAATTAAAGTGACATTACTAATACCCACACCCACAACATGCAATGCAAACATGATGTGATGACATTTTAAATATAGTTGATATGTTATAGAAAATAGGGCATAGGTATAGGGTTTAGGGTTTGGGTTTCGCACGTGTGGAGAGGATCGTTGTGTTCGACGCCGGAAAGAGGAGATCTTCGGGCAACGCCGGTGCCTTCGGGACGTGGAGGAAGTAGACGAAGAATGGGAAGTAGACGAAGTCGAGGAAGTAGTCGACGTAGTCATAGTAGAGGAAGTAGTCGACGTCGAGGAAGTAGTCGTTCTCGGGTTGTAGAAGGAGTAGTCGACGTCGTGGAAGTAAGTATTCGAGCACCACTCTCGGGGTTGGTGGAGATCTCGCGTATCCGAGGTACACGTCACACCTTCGAGGTCGATGGGGTTCATGGGCGTCCGTGTACTTGTCGATGTCTCTCGGTCGTTGGGAACACGTGGACACGCACGAAGGCGGCCACCACAAACAAGTCCATCGGCGGGCGTGTAGGCGTTCACGTTCGTCGAGGAAGTAGACCTTGGCGATTCCATCTTCGAGGTTGTGGACCGCACAAAAATACGGCCAGCACACCAGCATTGGTGTCACCGCGAGGAACCCAGCTTCTTGTGGTAGTTTTCATCGAACACCTGCCGAGCGTCATGCACACAGTGAGGAGGGACGGGCTCGGGAGATGGAGCTGAGGCGAGGCTCGGTCGTGGTTGGGAGGACGACGAGCGCGAAATGAGACGGCACGGGCTCGGCTGCCGAGGGGCGACACCTACCGGCGGGCACCATGGCGGGACAGAGTGCTCGCTGTCCTGGCCGTGGCACGCGGGGAGGCAGGGAGCAGGCACGGCCCGGCCGACGGGCGCGCGGCCATGGAAGGAGGTGAGCTCGGAGGGGGTGGAGCTCGCCGTGGAGGGCGCCGCCGCCGGCGGGAGGTGGCGGAGGTGGAGAGGAGCGGCCGGAAGGAGGGGCTGCGGGAGGAGGCGAACGTCGGCCGGGGCAGGAGCTCGGAGGAGGGCTAGTTGCAGAGGTTGACGGCCGGCGGCGGGCGGACATAGGAGGGGACGGGCGGCGTCGCGTGAGCAGCAAGAGGGAGGGGCGGCGGAGCTCCGGGCCGGGAGGGGCCGAGGAAGGAGGCGGTCGGCGGCGGCCGGCCGGTGAGGGGCAGGGCTCGGCCGGCCGGAGCTGCGAGCAGGGAGACGGCGTTCGCGAGGAAGAGGGCGAGCGAGGAGAGGACGGGCGAGCGAGAGCAGGGCCAACCGTGCGTGCGTGCGGTTGGTTCGCTGTGTTTTCATTTTTTTTTCTGTTGCACCGTGGGAGGACCCCTTTGCAAATAACAGAAACGCGGGGGGGGGGGGGGGGCGATTGAGAGGGAGCGAATAGATTTAGGGTTGGGGTTGGCTGGCTGGTTCGGCTGGGCCTTGGCCTGGCCGACTGGCTGCCTCTCTCCCCTTTTTTTTTTTCTTTTTTTTTCTTTTCAGAAACTGGTTAGGCACCAATAACAAAAGTTTTTATACACCAAACGAATTCCAGAAAGTTTTATAAAATTGTACTTGATGTAATTAATTCGATTGCGAGTTTTAAATCAATATTGATGCATTATGCCATGTTATGCAAAGAAAAGAGAAACAAGCAACCGGTTTTATTAGGGAAAAGATATCCCCCGGGCGTTACACCGCATGTGGGAAGCGAGTATGGGCGCCCCCCTCAATTTGATTCGATTCGCATCTCGTCCAAATCGCCTCATTTAGTTCGTGTTATTCCATTTGCCGCATGCATGTTTTTGCGAGCCCAGGCCAGGGTGGAACTTTTGTAGTCGGCATATAGGGGACACGTCTTAGAGTGCTATGAGGGTCCCTTTTCTTCGGGGCTTGATTAGCCGTGCGCCAAGGTTCTTTGGGCTTGATGCGAAGAAGAGTCGAGTTGTGTAGAGTGCCCCCGCTTGGTGAAGTGCATTGTCCATGGCTGGTTATTCTTGCGTGTACGGCCAAATTGGTGCAACCCTGCAGGATAATCTTCTCGAGAAGCCGTGTTTTCCGCGGTTATGGATTACTTGTGAAAGTACTGGCTAACAAGTACTCAGGACAACTTAAACATAATGATCAAACATGTTACACCCCATGATTAATAACTTGAATAGTAATAGGTTGGTGACACAATAATTTGATTCACCTTTAATACAACTGTGTGAGTTATCCTCGGATTGCTTCTTTGGATAAGGGGCGAGATCCAGGATGGGTTTGCTTGAAGTTATCTTTCAGTTGGTTACAATCCTCGATCTTATCTCCTTTCTGTTAGCTGGAAGTGGTATAATCTCTGTAGTTGGTTAGTGCAGCCAGTTGCAGCATCTTTTATATCCCCTCTCTTCCGTTGAACCCAAGGCATCTGTGCTTGGTGTTGACGGGTTACACTTTGGTGAACTGTGAGTCTTGCTTGCCAGTACGTTTATGTACTGACCCCTTTGGGGCTGTGGTTTCCGCAGACCTACGTTTCCGAGGATCTACTGGTGGCTACTACGTGGAGTATGACGAGACTGCTGACGAGTAGATAGCGGACCCGGGCAGGATCCGAGACTTCGTGGATGGGCTCCGTCTGTTTGTTTCCGGCCTCTTAGGCCTATTTGGTTCTTGTCTGTACCCAGACATGTTGAATGCTTCCGCTGTATTGTAATGATGTATTGTTGGGGCAGGTGCCCTCTGAATTATTGTATTTGTTATCTCTGCTCTAATGAGAGCCATTTGCAAGTTATTTCAATCTTTTGTGTCGTAGAGATCTGTTGTGATATCCTTTGTTCAAAGCTGTTGACGTACCATGTGTGATTGGTATGAAGTACGTCGACAGTAGTGCCTTTGATCTCTAGTGGATAGTTTACATCGACGATGGAATAGCAGGCTTGTGTTGTCGCGCATAAGCGCAGGCCTACCAGGAAGCTGGGACGTGGGAGCAGTTATGCCCCATAATCCAAGCATCTGCTATCCAGTTCGTACGGTGAGTATCCCATAGAAATCAGGGTGCGACAAATGGTATCAGAGCCAGGTTTCGATCTTGGGACCTGTGGGTTATGGTATCAGAGCCTGTCTGCCTGTAGGATCCCTTTTTACTGGACGCAGTTGAGTCTAGAAACTATTTTGTAGCTATATAGGGAAAATGAAACGTGAGAGTAGGAATTCTGTTCTTTTTCTTCTTTCCCCACCCACCCTCCCTTTTCTGGTAAGGAAGTGCAACGTTGTTTTCCCTTCTCATCTAAACTTTCAAGTTAGGTTTTCACGAATCCTGGTTTCTCTAGGATGGTTATATCTACTAGACCATAGGAATGGAGGTGGTTGTGACATGATTTATCATGTTGCCTACTCACGATTGAGAACGGAGGCGTGAAAGCCCCGGAAGCAGATCCTCTATTCCTTAAGCAGTAGATATTGATCCTTTAGAAGCCCGGATGGGTTTTCCGTAGTACCTCAGGAGTGTTTTGTTCTCGTTTTCCCGGAGTTGCTTCATTATCCTGATCTTCTCAACATCCTTTTCGTCCGTTCAAATCTTGTTGTTGTTTTCCACTTCAAATCTTCTACCGGCGTCTAATCAAAACTTCCTCGTAAACTCTTATCCAGTTAAAGTGTTATTTGATACCGGAGCATCACATTCCTTTGTGTCAACAATCTTTTCCACAACATACAACCTAATTCTGGTTCCACTAAGCAATCAAAACTCTGTTCACTCCCCGGGATCTCAAATGTTGACTTCCAAGATAAGTAAGAACAATCCAATCCTAATGGGAGGCCACATATTCCTCGTTACTCTCATGTTGATGATTCTGACATTGATCTCATTCTTGGTGTTGGATTGATGTCAATAACTCTGTTCCACCCTTATTACAGATAGTCTATTCTCCAAATGAATCAAATTCTATCCAGCTATACACTTTCCATACAAAACCTCTCCCTTTATTTGAAAGTGTTTGGGTGGTTTGCAAATTCCTTGACGTCTTTCCAGAAGAGTTGCCAGGAATTCCTATTGTTTTGAACTTCCAGATAACTATCCAATGGGCACGATGTGTTTCACGTGTCGCAGTTCAAGAGGATCTTCCCAAGAAGTTTCCGGACCTTTTCTTTTCTCAGTAGGAATCTCGGGGCGCGATTCCTTCAAGGGGGGGCGTTTTGTAACATCCCAAGTATGAAAACTACCCCATAGAATGTTTTGTTTCTTGTTTAATTCAAGTATTGCATCATGTCATCATTTTACTCCCTTGTTGCATTGTTTACTATTTGTTTTGCATCTGTTCTTAATTGTTTTCACAATGAAACTCAAACAATTTCAAATGCTTTGTTTTCATACTTGCTCTGTTACAACCTTTTAAATACAAATCACAAATAAAAACAACCAATTTGTTTCACTTTATTCCATGTTGATCAACTAATAAAATGGTGCCTTTATTTTCACTAATTAATTCCAAATTGGTTTCAAATTCAAAGCAAAACATCAACAGCACCTTCTTTGGAAATTATGAAAATCTCCAAACCAATCAACTCACTTTAATCACATTAATAATAGGGTTCACCCTATTAAGTTGTTGTTTTCTATATTAATTAACAAAATATTCCAAATTCAAACCATGTGTTCCAAACAGAACCCAATGTGAAAGTATAAAAATAATAACCCAAAACATTTTATGATCTTTTGTTTCCAATTAAATCACTTGGGTCATTCTATTAAAGTGTTGACTTAATAATCATTTTAACTATTCAAAATCATCTAATTTGGTTTATTTTCCAAAAAGCACAAAAAATTTAAATAATTTTGAAATCCAAACTTGGTAATTGGTAGCAATTGACATAATAAACCCACCCTCATTTTCTAGCATTTTTCCTAACAATGAAAGCTAACAATTCCTTCCAATTTCATTTTTTGCTACAAAAAAAAAAGAGAAAAACAAATAGAAAAGGGAGAGAGAGAGAGCACAGCAGCCCATAACCAGCCCAGCCCATCTCTTCTCTGTCTTGGCCCAGTACCCCTCCTTTTCCTGTCTTCTTCCTCCAGTCGATGTCATCACATGTACGACCCCATCGGAGCCACCCGATCGCTCCATGCCCCTCCCGATGGCTCGCCGTACAGGCACCTAACCCCCCATAAAACTAGCTACCTCCCGAGCCCCTGCTAACCCTAGTCCCACCCTCCATCGCCGCCGTTTTCCCTCTCCCTCACCACGATCAGCCTCTGTTCTGAACCCTGCAACACCTAGTCACCGAGCACAATCCCCTCTGCCTCCTCTTCGCGCCGCCAGCACAACCCCCTCGAGTCAGCCCCGTGGCCGGGAATGGAACCACGGCGACTGCCTCCGCCTCCCCGTCCACTCGCCGGTTGCTGGGAGCAACCACGGCGACCGCGCCGTGCCGGAAAAGCCCGCCGTTTTTCTGCTCCGTCGACTGAACGTCTACAACGAAACAATCGCTGTGAGCCTCTGCTACCCCCTTCCCCTCTCTCCTATCTTCCCTCCGCTGCACACGCACACATCCCAGCAGATCACGCCGCACCCTGTACCGCCCACGAGCGGCAGCCACCGCTCGCATCCGCAGCGAATCGACCCGGCGATCACCTGACGTTACAGCACCTGCAGCGAAGTTCAGAGTTCAGTTAGCGCGCAGCAGTAGAGTTATCTTTGCTCGCAATCGCTTACTGTCACGATACAAACGCCAGCCGCACTGGTTCCGTTCCGTCCGCTAGTGAGAGAGCACCCGGGTTCGATCCCCGCAGCGGCCCCCTTTTTGGGATTTTTCCTCTCCCGCGCGCCACGGCCCACCTGTCAGCCTCTCCCTGGCCACGCGCACGCCACGTAGGCCCGCGGCCCCACTGGCAGTGGCTGTGGGTGGAAACATACGCGGTAACAAAGTTCTCCCAGCACGTTTCCTTATAAAACAGGTCCAATAAAATTGCAGAATGGTCCCTAGATTTCAATAGCTTATAACTTTAGTTTCATAACCCCAATAAATGAAAATAAAATATGCACCCTGGTCTAAATTCAAATCTCTATCTTTTGGTATCATTTGTTTTCTGTTTTGAAACTTCAAAATGCAATTTAAATTTGAATTCAAATAATTCAAATGCAATTTGCTAAATTCAATAACTAATTCATTATTAATCCAATAAATGCAAATAAAATATGTTTTCCATGCCATTTTGAATACCCTATTCAAATATAAAATTTGTTTCCTGGTTTGAATAATTTAAATTGCCTAAATAATTTTATCCTTGTTTAATTCAATTAAATTTGATAAAATAATAACTTGAACAATATAAAATATTTTGAACATGCAAAATATGTTTTCAAACCATCAAAGTGTGAACTTTTCAAATGTGAGTTTGAATTTATGTTTTGAACAAATAAAATTCACACTTGTTTTAAATTCAATTAAAACTTGTTTAATATTGTTTAATTCATAATAAATTCATCCTAATGCAAATTTCAATATGTGAAACATGTAATCCAACTAAAATTTGATGTTCTTTTCAAATATAAACTTTGTTATTTGTTTTGAACACTTTAACTTGTTGAAAACAATAATTGTTTGTGTGACATGTTTAAGTAACCAAAATTGCTAAACTTACTAAATGATTTCCAAAACTTGTTTAATCCTTCTATCACTTGCATCTATTATTGTTATCTGCTGTTATTTTGTTGTTATCATCATGCATGCATCATGTTTAACCACTTACACTTGTTAATCAAATGTAGATCATTGCTTCAACCTAAACCTTTTGCATCCATATGCAATTCACATTGCATATGGGTCCAATTAAATTGTGTTATCTTGTCAAGTAGTTTATTTTGATGCATCTATTAACATGACATGCATCATCCCATGTTTGTGCACCTATGCCATGATATTGATTGTTTATCTTTCTGCATTGTTTGTTTGCTTCTTCTCGGATACACGACGACGTTGAGACCGACGATACTTACGACATCCCTTCTAAGGAGTTAGCTCAGTACCAGGCTACTGGGTTTGCAGGCAAGTTATCACTCACATGAACCACTGTGTTCCTTTCAACATTGGTTACCGATACTTTCCGTTGTTCTTTTCTGCTAGCCATAGTAGTAGTTATTTCTGTTACGAACCCATCACATGAATCCCTTAACCTTGATATTGCCTCACCTCCACTCCTATCACCCTTTGGTTGAGCTAGTGTCTTACTAGCATGCTTAGGTTGTTTTGCTCGAGTCTGTTACCCGTTACTTTCTGTACTACTTCATTATGTTCTGGGGGCTCGATGTTTAATCAATCAATCATGCTAATGTTGCTATTAATAATAAATTTGATGATAAGGCACCGGCAGGAGGCCCTTTGTGGTTTTGAGGCCTGCTAGTGTCGACCCTAATAGGAAAAGGGTCTTGTCTACTGATCCATGATGAGCGCACTAACCGCATGTGGGAAGCGAGTATGGGCGCCCCCCTCAATTTGATTCGATTCGCATCTCGTCCAAATCGCCTCATTTAGTTCGTGTTTTCCATTTGCCGCATGCATGTTTTTGCGAGCCCAGGCCAGGGTGGAACTTTTGTAGTCGGCATATAGGGGGACACGGTCTTAGAGTGCTATGAGGGTCCCTTTTCTTCGGGGCTTGATTAGCCGTGCGCCCAAGGTTCTTTGGGCTTGATGCGAAGAAGAGTCGAGTTGTGTAGAGTGCCCCGCTTGGTGGAAGTGCATTTCCATCTGGCGGGTTATTCTTGCGTGTACGGCCAAATTGGTGCAACCCTGCAGGGATAATCTTCTCGAGAAGCCGTGTTTTCCGCGGTTATGGATTACTTGGTGAAAGTACTGGCTAACAAGTACTCAGGACAACTTAAACATAATGATCAAACATGTTACACCCCATGATTAATAACTTGAATAGTAATAGGTTGATGACACAATAATTTGATTCACATTTAATACAACTGTGTGAGTTATCCTCGGATTGCTTCTTTGGATAAGGGGCGAGATCCAGGATGGGTTTGCTTGAAGTTATCTTTCAGTTGGTTACAATCCTCGATCTTATCTCCTTTCTGTTAGCCGGAAGTGGTATAATCTCTGTAGTTGGTTAGTGCAGCCAGTTGCAGCATCTTTTATATCCCCTCTCTTCCGTTGAACCCAAGGCATCTGTGCTTGGTGTTGACGGGTTACACTTTGGTGAACTGTGAGTCTTGCTTGCCAGTACGTTTATGTACTGACCCCTTTGGGGCTATGGTTTCCGCAGACCTACGTTTCCGAGGATCTACTGGTGGCTACTACGTGGAGTATGACGAGACTGCTGACGAGTAGATAGCGGACCCGGGCAGGATCCGAGACTTCGTGGATGGGCTCCGTCTGTTTGTTTCCGGCCTCTTAGGCCTATTTGGTTCTTGTCTGTACCCAGACATGTTGAATGCTTCCGCTGTATTGTAATGATGTATTGTTGGGGCAGGTGCCCTCTGAATGATTGTATTTGCTATCTCTGCTCTAATGAGAGCCATTTGCAAGTTATTTCAATCTTTTGTGTCGTAGAGATCTGTTGTGATATCCTTTGTTCAAAGCTGTTCACGTACCATGTGTGATTGGTATGAAGTACGTCGACAGTAGTGCCTTTGATCTCTAGTGGATAGTTTACATCGACGATGGAATAGCAGGGCTTGTATTGTCGCGCATAAGCGCAGGCCTACCAGGAAGCTGGGATGTGGGAGCAGTTATGCCCCATAATCCAAGCATCTGCTATCCAGTTCGTACGGTGAGTATCCCCTAGAAATCAGGGTGCGACACCCGGCTTCCATGTATGGTGATGGTCTGTTTAGGACCCGGGATTTTTAGCTGTAGATACACATAACACGGCCTAGCCATGAATTTAGCATAAGCCGGCCTTCCGAATAGCGCGTGATAAGGACTGCGCAATTTGACCACCTCGAAAGTGAGCCACTCAACTCGATAATTATCCTTTGATTCCTCAAAAGCTACCTCCAATGCGATTTTTCCCTCGGGGCACGCTGACTGACCCAGCACTATCCCATGAAAAATTGTTGAACTTTTTTGTAGCTGAGACTCCTTGAGACCCATGCGTAGAAAGGTTTCCCAATATAGTATATTGATGCTACTTCCACCGTCCATCAGGACCTTTTTCAGTTCATACCCATTGACCTGCGGCGCAACTACCAATGCTAAAACTCCCGGGTGTTCTATTCTTTCTGGGTGATCCCTTCTGCTCCATGTTACATCCTGTTCTGACCACCTCAGGTATCTTGGAACAGCCGAGGACACCGAGTTTACCGCCTGTTTTAGTATCTTCTTGTCCTTGTTGGAACTTCCTGTAGTATGCACGTGATATTGACCCAACTGCTTGGGGTTGGCCTGGAAACCTCCAGCTCCCCCTTGGTTGTTACCTTGATTTCCGACTGCCGGGTTACCGGCTGGGGGTGGGCCGTTGCCCGGGTTTCCACCTGGACCCGGTCCTCCTCCCCGACCTGCACCTCGCATGGCTCTGTTCACTTCCTCATTCTTCCACCTCTGTAGGTCGGCGCACTGCTCCAAGGAGTGGTTAGCTGGCCTACCGTTTCTGCTGTGCTTCGGGCATGCCATTCTGAAGATGTCCCAATTATTACTCGGCCTTGGTGGCCCTTGATAGTTTCCTCCATTGTGATTTCCAGTATTGAAATTTCATTCTGCCCTGGGTCTTGAAGATCCGGCTTCAGTGTTGGCGACAAACTCGGAGCCTTCCTCAAACGGGCGCTTGTTCTGGTTGTTTCCGTTGTTACCCGGCGCGGATCCATTGCCGGTTCTTCCATTATTACTTGTGTTTACTTTTGCTTTTTTATCGTCAGTTTCCTCTTCCGTAGTGTCCGTTGCGGCGTGTTTGTTGCATGCATCCATCAGTTCTCCCATTGTAACCTCTGAAGCATTCCGACTAGATTTCATGGGAGTTAACTTTTGTACTAAAGGTGTGTATTTGCAGGTCTTTGCCATAGCTTGCAGCGCATCCTTGGGGTGAATATCTGTAGATGAATGAAGTATTTCCATAACCCGGCGCACCCAGCTGCGTGCCGATTCTCCCTTCTTCTGAACACATCGCTCTAGGTCATCAATAGTGAATAACTTTCTGCACGTCCCGTGAAAGTGCTTCATAAACGCAGTTTTCAATTCTCCCCATGACTTGATAGATCCTTCCGGTAGATTGGTGAACCATAACTTTTCTGCTCCCTCTGACATCATTAGATACATGAATTTGGCTTGAAGATTCTCGGACGCATTGCGAATCGACATGGCCATCTCATAACTGCTCAACCATGTTTCCGGATCCATAGTCGGCTCATAATTCACTACTTTACCCGGTTCTTTGAACTTTTCCGGGTAAGGTTCAGCACTGATGCTATCCGAAAGACACTTAGGTCCTGCAAGAATGGTCGAAGCTGGTCTTACTCGGGAAACGTGTGATCCTACAGGGGGTACAGCTGGACGTGGTACTGCTGGCGGCCCATGTACCGCAGACCCGGCCATGGCTCTCCTGGCTCTGGAACTGTCCACGATGGCCTGTGTTGCTGATGCTGCTGGTACAGCCTGAATGTGTGGAGGAGGCGGCATTTGCTGCTGCTCTTCCCTCCGCCGTGCCGAACTTGTCTGGATATTGCCGGCATTACCTTGCTGTTGGCTGACATATGGTGTCCCATGCATTCCACTTCTGTGATCCGGGTAATTAACCTGTTGTGCCACCGCAGTGCGCAGCATATCTATCGCCCGCCGGGTCTCCTCTGCGTGGGGTGACTCTCTCACGGGGATTTGATTCAGTGCAAGCGTTGCCGCGTATACGTTGTCCATGGGATTGTTGTAATGACCCGCTGGTGTGCGAAAACGTGATGGTGGTGGTGGTGGTGGTAGTGGTGGTAGTACAGTATTGCCGGTAGTAACTCCAGTCTGTGGTACGGGTAACCCGGTCTGCGTGTCTACCGGTTGTACTCCTCCGGTCGTCGGCTGAGGGGCGGTTCCTTGATTTGCCGCTGGGATCGGCTGATCTTGAGGCGTGATAAATAGCGCAGCCGGGTTTATGACTCCTCCCAATGCTGGCAATCTTGTTTGGTGCATTTGATGTATTCTAGTCGTTTCCTCTCGGAGCCGGGTTTCCAGTGCATCCAGCTCGCGTTGTCGTGTGGCCATCCCTTGTCTTTCTGCTTCTACTTGCCTTCTCTGCTGCTCCAATGCACGACGGGCTACGTCCAAATCCCTAACACGTTCCGCGGCGTTCTCTGGAGTGATAACTGTGGCAAGAACTGTCGGATCTAGGATCAGATTGTTGTCGAACAGGGCCGGATGTTGTGGATTGGAAGGACCCGCTCCTGGTGTCCGGTTTGCTAGGAATCCAAACGTGTTCGCATGTAACTCGTTTTCCACCGCTTGACTGGTAACCGATGCCGACTCTCCGTCAACCTGGGCCAGAACCGGGTTTCCGTCAGCCGGTCCCTGCTGCCGGGTCAACGCTTGTGCGGCCCCGGCTGCGGCCGCGGTTACGTTCTCCTGGTGGAGATTGGTCGCGGGAGCCGTGTAAACCGCAACCCGGCGCACAATGCTTGGCGCGAATTCATACCGTTCCTCTTCGCTACTATTTTCCTCGTACCGGTTCTCCAGCAGGCGCAGGATAGTCTCGGTATCACCTTCTTTCTCGATCCGTCCAGGCGGGGTCCATGCCGGCTCCTCCGACTGTTCCCTCTTCGTGGTGGGTTCTTCCATTGGATCCGTTGTCCCAACTGATTCTTCTCCATCTGATTGGATATAGGTGGTCTTCCCTGACACAGAATCAAACCCAAGGTCGTCAGGGATCGAACCGGAAGTACGTACCATACCGATGAAGACGCTGATCTGGCCGATTGTCATGATAGATCCGGATTCGAGGTGATCCGACTCTGGTCCCCAGCCGGAATCGTCCACCATCTTCTCTCCTTCGTGGTCGATGTAGATCTCGCCGATGCCTAGATTCTCCATGTTCTTCCGAGCTTCTCCCGTGATGTAAACACCTTTGGACGCAGGCCCCACGGTGGGCGCAACTGTCGTGGGATAATCACGGCAGACGTTACCGGGGGTAACTGATCTTGGAGCAAGACGACACAGGCGTTTGGGAGAGGGTTTAGCTCAGAGGAAAACATGATGGTACTCGATCTGGTAGCCGGCAACCAAGTCGCCGAGTCTCCGATCTCGATATATTAACTCAACTCTCGTGTTACACTGGATGCTCAATATCAAGCGATATTGCTAGAGCTCTTGGATCCCTCTCAACTAGTCCTAGGGGCCGGTTTATAAAGCACCCGGACCCCCTGGTTTGCCCTCCAAGGCGCACCCTGAATCCTACCCGGACACTGCATACAAACCCTAGCTTTCCTTATCGTAACCCACAACCCGGGTTACCAGGCCTATGAACTTGGGCCTTCTAGAAGTTCTCTTATCCTTAGCCGGATCCTGCGCAGCGTCATTTGGGCCGGGTTGCACCTTGGCGTTGGCCTACCGGGTTATCATCTCTCCATCATCTCCCTCAACGACAACGGGCCGGTCGACGGCCGCTTCAACGCCAACGGGCGCCGCCGTTGGTGGAGCGTCCCCAACAGGACCATCGAGGCCGTCGTCGACCACATCCACGCCGGCGACGAGCCGCGCCTGGAGATGCCGCCCCGGCAGGCCCAGCCGTGGGCAGCTCGCCGGGCGGGAGCCTCCTCTTCGCCGGCGACGTCGAGCTCCTCCGGCGCCCAATCCCTCTCTACCTCCCCCCTTTTCTGAACGCCGGGGCACCTGCCCGCAGGCGTAGCGGCGGCGCCCTCCGCATCGGCGAACCACGCTTCGAACGCGTGGTTCGCCCGAAGACCGAGGACACCGGCGACGAGGACGAGGACGAGTGGCCCGACCAGAAGGTCGCGGAGCAGCTGTCCCTGGACACGCTCCAGCCGCTCGACGCCGACGCCGCGGCGACGTGGAGCCTCCAGGAGAGCACCGCGGCGGAGCTGGAGCTCCAGCGCCACCTGCTAGCGGAGGCCGAGAAGCGCAAGGAGGCGCGCGACAGAGAGGCCGCCGCCAACGCGGCCCGCCTCCGCGTCCCGCCCCCGCCGCCGCAGAAGGAGAACGTCTACATCGTCCTCGACCCCGACACCGACGAGGACGACGAGATCCAGCAAGCTCTCGCGGCGAGCAGGTGGGACGGCTGCGGCGACGCCGGACAGGGGACCAGCAAGCGCCCCGACGGCCCCAAGGACGACGACGACGACGGCGACAACTACAGCCAGGCCATCGCCGCCAGCCTCGGCCTTCTTTAGTCTAGTTTAGTTTAAATTTCAGTTCTAGTTTTTTAAATTCGCGCCGAATATGTACGCACTTCGCCTAAATTCAATAAAAATCGTCTATTTTCAAATTGCGTTTTGTTTGGGCCGAATCATGGGCTCGGGGAGCGACTGGGAAGCCTGCCCCCCAGGTTCCAGAATAGCGCCGCTTAGCGCCGCGGCGGCCCCAAAACGGCGGCGTTTTGTGCCCTGGGGGCGCAACGACTGGAGATGCCCTAAGTATCGTAACGCTTAGGTAAGTTACAAGGCTACTGGGCCCATTCCTGGCTTGCAAGCCAACGCGGTAGCTGCTTACTCCTCTTGGGCCAACCCAACGTGTCCGCCTCCGGGTTGCAGGTAGGAGGGACGCTGACAGGCACCATTGGTAGCCTTGCCCTCTGGGCACCCGAGAGGCCGCGTTGGAGTGCCGATCTCGGCGTTTTGTGTTAATGTGTACCACGTGATTTGTCAGGCATATACTCAAAGCAGCGTGACACACGAGGAATAACATGATCAAGCATGGTGGCCACGTGATGTCTAATCGAGCCCAGCTATAGCTCCCATGCCCACGCCTATCCGCTCTCTATAAAAGCTAGTGCTACCTCCGGCAGACATCCACACAGCAACGAGTGACTGCATCCACCTTCCTTCAATCAGCTAAATCCAGCTGCATCGATCTGGTCATGGCAGCAGCGGCAATGCTCCCGAGGCTCCTCACCGTGGCGGCGCTGGTCGCGCTGCTGTGCGCCGTCGCCGTGGCCCAGAAGCCCGTCGGCGGTGCGCCGACGTGCGGTGTTGCCGACCAGAACGTGGTGAACGCGTGCTACAAGCGCTTCGGGGAAGGTATGCAAAGGGTCGATGTCGTCGGGCCGGGCACGGTGGACTGCTGCGGCAGCTTTAAAGGCCACTCGTGCCTCTGCCTGATGAAGAAGGCGTTGGAGGCTCAGCGCAATATGCCCCATAAAAATGTGAAATGCCTCAGGGACGAGGCCTGCCAGTGAGATCGCCTCTCTGTGCATGCATGACATCATTCAGATGCCTCTAGTTCGTTCCTTGGATATCTGTGTTTCTTGCTTCCATGTTGGTTGGCTTCCTTTTATTTCCTTCAGTGTGCGCGCGCAATGTGAGTGTGTTGTGTTTTTCGACGTGTGAGAGCCGTTGATCGGTCAGTTGAGTCCTTTTAGTTTGTACCAATCAGAAATAAATAAATGTGGGTGGAACTTCACGGTTTGTTGATACCTTGTTTCATCATGTTTTGTCTCTATGTTATCCTATGCATCCCAAAACTTACTAGTATTATACATGGAGTACTAGCAAACATCAATCCGGAGTAAATCAGTACATGGACACTGCCTCTGCCTACGTAGGGCTCCTTTGATTTGAAGGAAAAATAGAGAAAATGTACAGGGTTAGAAATTTTTTCGTAGATGGCACTGTTCACTCATTTGATTTGTGTGAGTGGTGCAACGGCAAATCAGAGAAAATTTTCCTACGGGTCTCACATTCAGGGCATCTTTGGATCACAGGATTACAAAACAAAGGAACCGAGAAAATGTAGAAATTTGACAGGATTGTAACTGCAAAACATAGGATTACAAAACAGAGGAAAACTGTACAAATAGTCATTTGGATAGAACCACGGGAAACTTGCCTCGATCCTACGCGAATGAATGTAAAAAAGAGATTAAAGTGGATGTTAAAATTCCTATGGAATTGGGGTGTAGGAATACAATCCATAGGAATTTTGTAGGTGTTATTCCTTTGATCCAAAGGCATTCCTTAGAAAAGAATCTTATGAATTTGAATTCTCTGAAATTCTTTTAAAAATACTTCAATCCAAAGAGGCCCTCAAGGAAAAACATACAGGAAAACAAAAATGTACTCAGATCTCATTCTTTGAATCCCATGCACAAGAAACTAGAAAAGTTTTACACACGACATCTTTTCCCAATTCTATTCCTTTTCTAATCCTTTGAAAGAAGTTCTTAATTACTTTCTCTTGAGCAATCGGCATCGCAAGATTCTTGATAAATTATGCTTGCCCCGTCTTTGTAGACATGGATCGAGTGGCCAAAGAGAACTTGGATCTCCATGCTCTCTGCACCTTCCGACCAGTTCCAGCTTGACAGGAATTAAAAGCATTAATACATGGATCGATGTCCTCGGTTCATTGCTGGTTCAGTAATAGCATATGCATGCTTGTGAAATGATGCTTTTAGTGGCATGGGACTGCCCGCCGCATGTCTGCCTATGCCAGCTTTGGTCATGTTCATTCTTCGACCGCATACCCCTGTCGAAAAGGTGAGTAAACTTGTCACATAGGCATCGGAGTAGATAAATATAATGAATGCCACTTGTGAATCGTGTAAGTTTTTGCCACTTGTGAATCATGTAAGTTTTTGCTGCCTCTCACGGCTCACTCTCACGAACAGGAAGAACATAAGAAATTTGGCCTCGGTCTGCCTCAAAGCCGAGCTTTTCTCTTCTCTCTTTCTTGTTAAACGAAACATGATTACTGTGCTGATTATATAGGCTAACACACATGCGCACGGCCGGTGGCCACACTCTCCACTAACCCACTTTACGCATGCACTCACACCATTATCTAACTAACTGATCATATCCTAAAATCTCTCTAGGCCACACATGACCCGGCCAGCGGCCACAGCTAGCTAACTACTTCACCCATGCAAACTAATCACTAGCTGACCGAATCACTCCACCTTAACTCCGTAACGTGTATATGACTCTAGGACTTGCATGCAGCACCACATCACATGGCACACTCGACATCTCACCATCTAAGTCGCATCGCACGACCACGCCAGCATCTCACCTTGCATGCCTAGCTGAACCCCGTCGGCTTCGTACGCACACTACAACAAATATGTCAACTAGTGACCTTCTGGCGGTGACCCGAAAAATATTGGTCACAGATCTGTGACCAATCTTAACGAGTTGGTCGTAGGGTATATGGGAGCCTCGAAAGCAGAAAACACCACAACCATTTAGGCCTAAAAGGTCACCGTAGCCATATATGAATTGGTCGCAGTTCAATCAGCAACAGGTTTCTTCAATATCAATGCCCCTCTGTGACCAATGTAAATGGTCGTTCGCATGTTATAGCTACCATATCAGCAGGCTTGCCTACATGTCATGGTCTAGGTGGGCCATTTGACATGCCATGTCAGCAGTCCTCGCATACTTGTCACCACCTGCATGTGGGTCTAGCATATTGCCTATTTATATGTCCCGCCTATTTCCTACTGACATCTGGGTCCCGCCTCTTTCCAGTGGGTCCACACAAACTAGCCCATGTACTGCTCACACAAACTAGCCCATCTACTGCCGCTCGCAGCCCCTAAGCGATCGCCTTGTCCCATCTACCGCCGCTATGGCCCATCTACCGCCTCTGGCCCATCTACCGCCGCGAGCTCGCGCACAAAAATATGTGGTGGGAGCGGGGGCTCGAACCCAGCGCTCGAGCGCCTCTGATACACGTTCTATACCACTAGGCTAACGAAGTCATGTTGACAGGAACGTGACACTTTTGTACATATGCAAAGTTCAGATTTCAGATTCAGATTTCAGACACGCTCGTTGGGACTTGGCCGAGATTCAGATTCAGACAGACACGCTCGTTGGGACTTGGCCGAGAAGGGGCGGGGCTTGGCTGGGGATTCACTGCTGGCGGAGGGGGTTCACTGGCGGCGGCACCTCCCTCAGCAACTTCCCCTGGAAGTGGCATCGGCGGTGGGGGGGGGGGTCGTGACGGTGCAGCGGCAGGGCCTCCGTCAGGGCTCGGGGCGGCGTTCATCCGAGAAGGGGCGGGGCAGCCTTCAACGGAGAAGGGGTGGGGCGGCGTTCACCGAAGAAGGGGCTCGGGGCGGCGTTCACCAGAGAAGTAGCTCGGGGAAGGTGCAGGACTTGCGCGTCGACGCACTGCTGCCGGACGCCAAGTCTCGGTTGGAGCTCGGGGAAGGTGAACTGGCTCATGATGCCTGTACTAGTAGTCACTAGATGAATTGAGTTTATTGTTCTTTACTGATTCAAGATTTATGTCCATTGTTCTTTGCCAATTCCAATCGTGTTCTTCCGTAGAGTGTATATAGCACGCTTCTGTTTGCTTTCAAGGAAATGTAAATGCAGTAGACTTGTTCTTGTGGGATTTGTGCAGTAGACTTGTTTTGTTTGCAGAAAGTATTCACTGAATTTTGGAATTTTAACTTGTTCACTGAATATATGAAAGATTCAATAGTATTTCTATATAGTGATTTTTACCAGAGATACAATAGTATCTCTATATACATAATATATGAACTTTGAGCATTTTCCTTGATGTTTTAGAATGATGCTTCAGCCTGATGTAGGCCTAGGTTTTTTTTTGGTGTTTGATTTGATATTTTGTAGCTGATTTGGCTTCATGTGGTCTTAAATTATAGAATGATTGCTAAAGTTGCAACATTTTTGTGGTGTTTGGCAGATGGACAGAAGTTGGATTACAAGAGGGGTCATAAAGTTTTCTCCTGAGCATATTAAGGGAGTGAAAGAGTTCATGCAATTTGTCAGCTTGAATTTTGCCAAGGATGCTCTCATACTTTGCCCGTGCTGCCAGTGCATGAACCGTAAAGAACAAGCTCAAGGAAGAGTAGAAGACCATTTGCTTATTTTTGGGATGGCCAGCACATATGATAGGTGGATCCATCATGGAGAACCTTTGCATGTAGAACCTCAACATGCTGAAGTTGATGCCCCGCAGCCACACCATGGTCATGATGATGACATTGATTTTATGGAACAAGTTTTGCAAGAGAACGCAGATTTCGAGGAAGAGGATGGAGATGAAGATGATAGGATTCCTGACTTGTTGAAGGATCTATACAACTCGGAAGACCATGATGATGGACACAAGTCGATGTTTGCCGAGTTGTTTGAGGAGGCGAAGCGGTCAGCTGTTGAAGGGGGCAAATTTTCAAGATTTACCTTCACCGTGAAGTTACTCCACGTCAAGTCATTCTACTGGATCAGCAATGCTGCATTCAACGCGATACTGAATCTGTTGACCTTGCAATTCCCTCAGAGTGGTGTTCCCAAGTGTTATGATGAAGCTTTGGGCATAATCCGCAAGTTGGGGCTAGGTTATGTTTCAATACATGTTTGCCCAAATAACTGCGTCTTGTTTTGGAAGGATTATGAGGACTATGACAACTGACCAAAATGCAAAGCCTCAAGGTGGAAAGATGCTGATGGGAAAAGGTCGGTACCGCAGAAGGTTTTGAGGCACTTTCCGTTGAAACCAAGGCTGAAGCGGATGTTTATCTCCAAGAAATCATCAGAGGAGGTGCAGTGGCACAAGCTCAAGCCACAACCTGTTGAAGATGAGCTGAGCCATCCAGCGGACGGAGAGGCATGGAATGACTTTGATAGGAAATATGATAAGTTTGCCGAAGACCCAAGGAACCTAAGACTCGGCCTTGCCACGGATGGCTTTAATCCGTATGGGAACCAGGCCACGACATATAGCATGTGGCCGGTATTTGTGGTGCCGTACAACATGCCCCCATGGGCATGCATGGATCAGTCCAACTTTATGATGGCGTTTCTTATCCCGGGACCAGAGTCTCCAGGAAAGGATTTCGACGTATTTATGGAGCCCCTTGTAGAAGAACTGCTCGAGCTCTGGAACGGTGTACCTAACATGTACGATGCCTTGACTCCCGGCCAGAAGTTTACTCTACGTGTTGCGGTCATATGGTGCATACATGATTTTCCAGCACTTCACACTTTGTCGGGGAGGATCACAGCGGGTTATCAGGCCTGCGTTCGCTGTGACAAAAACCCTTGCTCGATGAGGTTAAGGAGCAAGATTTGCTATATTGGGCACCGCCGGTTTGTTCCTCCAGACCATCTCTGGCGAAGAAGCAAAGAATTCAATGGTCAGACAGAAACCCGCGACGAGCCGAAAGAGTTCACTAAAGAAGAGTTGGAGCAGCAACTGGAAAAGGTTAGAAATGTGAGACCATGAAAGCTCGTGAAGAAAAGAAAGCGTGAAGAAGGTCAATGTTGGGACCGAAGGTCTGTTCTGTGGGACCTGGAATACTGGACTGATCTCAAATTGAGGAATAATCTTGACGTAATGCACATAGAGAAGAACATATGTGATAATCTGCTCGGGACATTCCTAAACAATGAAGGGAAGACAAAGGATACTTTGAACTCTAGGCTTGATCTTGAAGACATTGGCATAAGGAAAGAGTTGCATCTAAGGGAAGTAGATAAAGATTCATATGAAATGCCACCAGCATGGTATACAATGAGTAAAGAAGAAAAGCGTGCATTTTGTGACTTCATCAGAGCAGTGAGATTTCCAGATGGTTACGCCGCTAACCTAGCAAAGTGTTTTTCCCCTGATGGATGCAAGCTTCATGGGCTTAAAACTCATGATTGCCACATACTTCTCCAAAGGATTTTACCCGCTGGTCTCCGAGGAATCATGCATAAGGATATATATGAAGCGCTTGCTGAGCTGGGAAATTTCTTTAGAGAGTTGTGCTGCAAAACACTCAAGTTATCTGTGCTGAAAAGACTTGAAAAGGAAATCCCAATAATTCTTTGCAAGCTTGAGAAGATCTTCCCTCCGGCCTTTTTAACCGTGATGGTCCATTTGACTGTGCATTTACCAAAAGAAGGAATGCTTAGAGGCCCTGTGCAATACGGTTGGATGTTCCCGGTTGAAAGAAGACTGCTTACTTGTAAGCGCTATGTGCGAAACACGGCGAGACCTGAAGGTTCGATTGCAGAAGCATATGTCGTCGATGAGTGCTTGACACTTTGTTCAAAATACTTTGATGATATGGAAACGAGATGGAATCGCCTGAGCAGAAATAGTGAGAGGGGCGATTCACACATTGGTGATGTCTCGGTTTTCGATCATGGTGTGAACTTTATTGGAGGGTCAAAGTACTTGGAGATTGATGGCGATGAATATGACAAGATGGTGTGGTTTGTGCTCAGAAGTTTCCCTGAGGTCCAACCATATATAGAGTAAGTTCTATTTTGTGAACTTGTTATATTTTTTCCTTGAGTTGGAAGGAACCCATCTTTTAGCTCACTATTTTCCCTTGGTTTGCAGGATCTGCAAAGAAGAGTTGAAAAAGGAAGAAAGCCGCATCCATGTTGATAAAAGACTTGCCAAGAGATTTTCTAAATGGTTTAAGAATCATGTGAGATCTTTACCCATGGAATCCATTGCAACATGATCTTTCTTTTGTATATGTTACTCATCCTAGTTTATTTGTGTAGATTGGAAACTTGCCTGAGGAGATGAAGGCTAGTGATGATCTCTCTGCTTTGGCATGCGGGCCGGATATGCGAGTCAGAGTGTATTCAGCATGTATCGTTGACAGCGTCCGGTACCACACTATTGACCGCGAGAAAAACAGAAAGACACAGAATAGTGGAATTGTCACCGAGGGAGATCATGATGGTGAGGAGATTGACTTCTATGGTCAGCTAAGAAGCATCATTGAGTTGCAGTACAACTCTAGCGGAGGCATACACCGTTCGGTTGTCTTATTTCGGTGTGATTGGTTTGATGTTGGTGGCAAGAAGAACGCCGGATTGAGGGATGATGGACACTTCAAAAGCATCAACACTGGAAGATTATGGTACAAGAATGATCCTTTTATTCTGCAAACACAAGCAACAAAGGTATTCTATCTACCAGACACACTCTTGCAAGGAAACTGGCGAGTTGTGCAAAAGTTTCAGCATAGACACTTGTGGAGTGTGAAGGAAACTGAAGGTCCCGGTGGTGGTGGCCTAACATACCAGGATGATGACTCCACGGAAGTTCCTGTGCAACCACATGAATCCAATGTCCAAACCAGATTACGAAGAGACCATCAAGAGCCTGTGATTTTAAAAGCTACAGTTGTAGAAGGCATGAAGAAAAAAAGAAAGATGGTTGTGGATGGACATGAAAGCGGGGATGATGAACAAAATGATACTATGTTCCAATATGCTAGTGATGATGAGGAAAATAGGACTAGGCATAGAGTTCCTGGTTTTGGCATCGATGACGATGCGTAGCAGATGGACTGGGCATGAAGAGAAGAATTTTTTTGAAGTAGTGATGCAACTGATGCATTTCAGACAATGGCATTGAGAAATTGCTTGTAATGATGATTTATGTACTGATTTCTCCAGAACTTGTAATAATTGTAAACTGGTTTCTGGATATCTGTTATGAATCTGCACTGATTTTCTCTGAATTTTGGTTGTGCCTGAAACTCTGAATTTACATTACTAGACTGTTATCTCTAAATGTAGAAAATAGCAGAAAATGGGTTGTGGCCTAGGTATCGAACCCAGGAGCTGGCCTAGAGTGGTGTGTTGCCACTGGTCTATATGACTAATCTTGTTAGTTATTGATGTATAATACATTATATATATAGTTTTTCTGTGTGAAATGCAAATAAAAGAAAGAAGAAACATTACTAGACTGGTATTCGAATTTGTTTTTGTAGTTTGACACATTACTGGACTGGTATTCGAATTTGTATTTGTAGTTTGAAACAATTTTGGAAAATATATGCTAAAAAGTTGAGGCATGGGATCTGAACCCAGGACCTCCTGACTATCTAGTGGCATGTGTTACCACTGGGCTCTATGTACTAATCATGTTAGCTATTGATGTCTAACACTTTTTATACGCATCTTTCTTGTGCCTTACCCAAAACAATTTACAGAAGCTTTGCATTCATCAACAGATATGCATGAAATAAGTTCAGAGACAAAAAGAACACTTGCATTTGCATTTCATTCATGAAATAAGCTTAGATATAGATGATCAACACATTTCATTCATGAAATAAGTTCAGAGACAAAAGAATATTAAGATAGCAAAAGCAACCATTCCATCAGTTCACTACTGCTTAAGATAGCAACATTTCCATCAGTTCATTACAATCATCTCCATCAGTTCATTACAATCATCTCCATCCGTTCATTACAATCATCTCCAGAAAAAGCTTGCCAGGTCCATTTGGCTTGAAGCAGAAGATCACATTGGCTCCTTTCTCGATATTGTAGCTTGTCATAGTTGTTGTCCATCCACGACTCAGTATAGCCTTTTTCTTATCAGCTCCCATCTTCATCATCATATCGTGTCGTTCATTTACTTTCACAGGTGTTTTCAGATAATTCTTGAGGCCAGCTCTAGTGAACTCAGGTCCAAACTCCTGTGAAGATATTAATATTAGAAAAATTAGAAAGATTGCAAAGACAAAAGGTTTGAACAATGTCAAATAAAACAGATTCTAACCATTTTGCCCTTTTGTTTGTCCAGAGAGGACGGTATCATCCTGCAAACATAATACTTGAGAAGATTTTCCGCAGCGTCGTCAGCCATTTCGTTTAGCTGAAGCACTCCAGCCTTGTTCAGGTGCACCTTGTTCCCAAATATGCAATAGTCGTCGAAGATGAGATCTCCCCTAATACCAGGTCCTATATGTAACAAAGCAACACCTGGTTATTCATCCACTACATGACACTAATAAACAAAGAATAAAGAATTTTTGTACCTCTCTCGATTATCTCAGCATCATCACTGTCATTGCCATCACTTGAACTGTCATCCCTGTGTTGGTAGCGCTTGCGGCACATGGTTGGGTCGAACACCTTGACGGTGAGCACATCATAACCGTCGAAATAGAAGTGGACGAAATCCCCCTGGTTCAAGCTGAAACGGCGGGCGAACGACTGCCAGCCGCGCTTGAGGTACATGCGGCCACTGTTCTCGCGGACCACTCCCATATCCCACAGGCTGGTATCATCCTCCTCAGATAGGTATATTTCAGTGAGCGTACGGTCCTTCAGCAAGTCCACAAACGGCTGAGGCAGCCTCTGCAGCAAATGACCAATCAGATTTTAGAGTTATACACACCAAGTTACATATATCAAATTGTTGTTTCAGGTTTTACTACCGTACCATTTTCTCCGATGAAGTGTCTAGGATGACCCTGAAGAACTCGAAGCCAGCCGCATCCATCCCAGTAAAGAAGATGTTTGTGTTGTCCTGACTATCAATGCATTTCAACCAATCAACTAATGGGAATTTTTTTATACATGTAAAGAAGCACCCCTCACCCAGTATGACATGGTTAGGGCTAGAACTGTCTTGCGGAACAATTGAATGTTACAACACCTTGGCATTGGCGCAATAGCGTCAATGATTAGTAAAAGAAAAGGTGTTGAAGAAGGTAGTGGAGTTGCCAATGATGATGCAGACTGTGCCTTAACACGAAGAGACCCCGACTACAATCCTAACGAGGATGAAGTTATTGATGGAGAGGAAGTTGACGATTGTGTAGTGGAGAAGCCTGTAAAGGTGCATATCTCTTCCTTGTTTGGAGGGGTGGCAGTATTATATGTTGTGTGCTTACTTTTCTGTCCTCACAAAATTTTCTTGCTTGGTGTTCTAATGTTTTGGTTGCTGTTTACGATGTCCTGCAAGTGTCTAGGCCGAAAAAGGCTGCTGTTAGGAAGACGAGCAGGAAAAAGATCTTAGAAAAATCTGCTGTTATGGCTCCAGGAACCAGAGTGATGGCTGATCCTCCAAAAAAGGCGGCTGGTCCTCTAGGAACCATAGTGATGGCGGCTGATACTCCAGGAGCACCGAAGAGGATGCTGGAGAAAACCCCATCTGCTAGAAACACAAGACAAAAGACGAGCTTTCATACTCCGCTGCACATGGATCAGGAGGGCTCAGTGGACATGGTCCAAGAGTTGTTGTCCAGGGATCGTGAGAGCCCGCTGCACAGGGATGGAAAGATCTCACTGCACAGGAATGTAGAGATGCAGTCCAAGGAGATGGAGGGAGGAAGCAGTGTCCACCCCAACAGGAGCAACCTCAGCCCTGTTGATAATGGTGTGAACATGAATGATTTCTCCGATGAAGAACCAGAGCAGCCTACGCATGATCAAGGCAAGTCCATCTTATAATTGTCTCTTCTACTAGTGCATGTTGTACTAGATTTTTCTTCTTATCTATGATATCAATTTCATTTGCAGAAACATCTCCCAAGGTCATCAAGGAAAGAAACAGAAGGGGTGCAGGCCTGGAAAAGATGACCAAGTCTTTGGGCAGCAAGGTGCCTATCCAAATTGCTGAAGGTATGAAACGCCCAGAGCAGCCTTTGCAGGCTGCAAAGTATGCCTCACAGGGTGGATTCGTTGCAAGAAAACACACTCCAGTTCTTACACACTTCAAAGAATACAAGAAAGCAACCAATCTAGTGAAGGATTACGTTGGGAAAGTTTGTGTAAGCTCTTTATCTCCTAGCTAAATCTGCTTTTTTTTTCTTCTCTGTTGCACCTTCGTATGATCGATAATACTGTCTGTTTTGTAGGCTAATTTTGAGATGGAAGCTGACTCAAAGGTTGTTGTGCATGCTTGCATGGATATGTTGTAGAAGATATCCAAGAACAGGCGACACCGTCTCAAGCATAAATGGTTCGACCCCGTACTAGCTAATCAAGTAAGCATACAATCTCCCGTGGAAGACGTGACAGATGAAGAGTGGCAAGCACTGGTGAAACTGTGATCTGCCCCAAGGCATAAGGTGAAACTTATTTATCTGCCGTTGTTTCCATTTACTTGCTCTCGGGTCTAGTATACATGTACTTGCTCATCTATTCTTATTTGATGATGTATATCTGTGGGGATCTTGGGTTGCCTCAATCCTGGTGCTAGGGAGCTTACTTAGCTCAATGTTATGAATCATAAAGCATATTCTTCTAGCTAGTTTGCTTACTACCTCATGCATGAATGTATGCCCAACCAACACCCACTGTCTGTAATGATTTACAAATTAGAAAACCTTAAAACAGAACCAGCCTGTTGTCTTGTATTTTCTGTTCCTTCTCATTGATTATGATCAACATATGTATCAAGATATGATCTTGAGATTTAAGCCTTTTCATTTTTGTAGTAATTTTTTTTGGACTTGCATTTTTGTTGTATTAGTATCACAAGTCACAACAATTAGGCTTCAAAATCTTTACACATACTTTTATCTGTGCTAGACCATGATTTATCTTCTCCACATGATGTTTTGTAGCAAACCTGTGACTCAAACCAGGGGAACCGGAAAAAAGTCGTCTTTCAGCAGAAAACTGGTTCGAGGTCCTACGCCGCACACATCTACAGCAAAGTAAGAACAAACATCCTTTTTTGTTAGGCCTAAGTAACATCTGTGAGCTTACACTTTGATTTGTGTTGAATAACACTTCAGAAGGAGGAACTGAAGGGTGAAGAGCTATCTGCAATTGAACTGTTCAAAGCAACTCACCACAGTAAGAAGTTTGGGTACTCGGTGCCTGTTCAAGATGCTATAGTAAGTCACTGAACTTCTAGCTTTTAGGTCCATTGTTATATGTAGCTGATGTAGGTTTATCCATCTTGCTGGTATTTAGTTCTCTGCACTGTAATGTCTGTTGTGGTAGATAGATTTGTCTGTTATTTTGCTTAATTACATTGTTCACTATGGATGTGTTGGTACTACTTGCTTAATTATAAACCATGTGGATAATCTATGTTTTTTCTTATCAGTTTTGAATCCCCCATGTGCCAGTAAGCTTGAATTGCTGAGTTGATGTTTTATCTTGCACTGTTTTGATGTTTTATCTTGCATTGCTTAATTACATTGTTCACTATGGATGTGTTGGTACTACTTGCTTAATTATAAACCATGTGGATAATCTATGTTTTTTCTTATCAGTTTTGAATCCCCCATGTGCCAGTAAGCTTGAATTGCTGAGTTGATGTTTTATCTTGCACTGTTTTGATGTTTTATCTTGCACTGTTTTTTAATTGCTTAACTATTGATGTTTTTTTCTTACACTGTTAATTGCTGAGTTGATGTGTTTGTGTGTGCTAGGCTGAGATGGAAAGTAGGAAGAATGCACTGCTACCAGAAGGTGAACCTCCAAAATCGGATGTTGAAATCGTTGCTGACGTGCTTAAGGAGAAAGTGAAGCAAAGTACATTCCTGATGAATGCTGGGCTCCAGTCAAGACCTGGGAACAAGAACACCAATGCTGATGTTGCCGCGCATGTCCGTGACCTTGAGGAGAAACTGGAGAGGTCTAAGCTGCAAGCTGAAGCGATGCGAGAAGAAATGGCGGAAATCAGGAAGAAGGCGGAAGATGCAGAGGCTGCACAAGCTGCACGCGATGAGGAGCTGCGCTTGATGGCCCAAGAACAAAATGAGAAGCTTGCTCACTTGATGGCCCTCTTTGGTGCTAAACCAGCTTGATGCTACTTGGTGAACCTGATGCATTTTGATGCTCACTTGGTGAACTTGATGCATTTTTATGCTGATGCATCAGGTCCTGATTCTTCACATATATTTTGGTCCTGATGTAAATCTGATGCATTTTGGTCCTGATGTGAACCTGATGCTTGCTGATGTGAACCTAATGTAAACCTGATGCATTTTGGTCCTGATGTGAACCTGATGCTTGCTGATGTGAACCTGATGCTTGCTGATGTAAAACTGATGTGAACCTGATGCTTGCTGATGTGAACCTGATGTTGCTTCCTCGCGAAACGGTTCTGCACTGACATGGCGAATTCATCCCAGCTCGCGTGCGGTGTCTTCGGCAAGAAGGATTCCAGCCAAGTAGCTGCCGCTCCACTGAATAAAGATGCAGCATACTCTATTCTGTGCGCCGCCGGTGTGTTCCACCGAGCGTAGTACTCCTCGCATCGGCGTTGCCACAGTTTAGGATTCGAGCCGTCAAATTGGGGCAATTCCACGCGCGGTGCAGGAAAATGGCGATCAGTGGCATATTCATCCGAATTGTACTGCGGAATTGAATTTGTCCGGGCGAGTTCCGTACCTCTGCTCGGACGAGGCATGTGTGAAGCACACGCCGTCCCCCGGTGTAACGCGTCGTTGCGGTGCCCCACTGGGCCGGATGAACCACCCCCCGGCGAGCAGATCTGCGCTGCCGGTGATCCTCCCGCCGTAGCGCTCGGAGTCGATCGGATGGCTCGATCCACGCTCTCAGCCAGCTTGGAGATGTCGGCGCTGAGCGAGTCCTTGACGGAATTGAGCTCACCGCCCAGAGATTCCTTGACCCCTTGCAGTTCCGCCTCCATCTGCTTGTGCACGGCTTCCAGGTTACCGCCAACTTCCCCAATTCGCTTGCCGGTGTCGGTGACGAACTGACGCACCGCATCCAGGATCTCCTTCTTGTGCTCAAGGAATCTGGCTTCGTACGCCTCGTCGGTGTCAGCGCGGAGAATCTCGTACAGCTTCCGCGCCTCCGGTGACAACCCTTCCATGGCGGCGATGCGACAACGGATCGCGTAGCGGGTGGCGTGGTGGTGGGGAGGAAGCTCCAGATCGGGATCGTTGTGGCTCTGATACCACTTGTAACCTACCAAAGGTAGGAGAAATCGATAGATGAGGTATAATTTTCGGATACAGGTGTGTTCAAGCTGATCTACCACGAGATCCAACCCAACGACTCCCTCTCCACGGCTCTGCCGTCCAGTTCCAATCCTTACTTCCTCGTCAAGTTCTAACACGACCAGTTCCTCTCCTTAAGTATCGTAACGCTTAGCTAAGTTACAAGGCTACTGGACCCATTCCTGGCTTGCAAACCAACGCGGTAGCTGCTTACTCCTCTTGGGCCAACCCAACGTGTCCGCCTCCGGGTTGCAGGTAGGAGGGACGCTGACAGGCACCATTGGTAGCCTTGCCCTCTGGGCACCCGAGAGGCCGCGTTGGAGTGCCGATCTCGGCGTTTTGTGCTAATGTGTACCACGTGATTTGTCAGGCATATACTCAAAGCAGCGTGACACACGAGGAATAACATGATCAAGCATGGTGACCACGTGATCAGGCCACGTGCTGTCTAATCGAGCCCAGCTATAGCTCCCATGCCCACGCCTATCCGCTCTCTATAAAAGCTAGTGCTACCTCCGGCAGACATCCACACAGCAACGAGTGACTGCATCCACCTTCCTTCAATCAGCTAAATCCAGCTGCATCGATCTGGTCATGGCAGCAGCGGCAATGCTCCCGAGGCTCCTCACCGTGGCGGCGCTGGTCGCGCTGCTGTGCGCCGTCGCCGTGGCCCAGAAGCCCGTCGGTGGTGCGCCGACGTGCGGTGTTGCCGACCAGAACGTGGTGAACGCGTGCTACAAGCGCTTCGGGGAAGGTATGCAAAGGGTGGATGTCGTCGGGCCGGGCACGGTGGACTGCTGCGGCAGCTTTAAAGGCCACTCGTGCCTCTGCCTGATGAAGAAGGCGTTGGAGGCTCAGCGCAATATGCCCCATAAAAATGTGAAATGCCTCAGGGACGAGGCCTGCCAGTGAGATCGCCTCCTGTCCTCGTGCATGGCATGCAACACCTACCTGCCTCTAGTTCCTTCCTTGGATCTCTGTGTTTCTTGCTTGCATGTTGGTTTCATGTCGTCGCTGTCCACCTGCTCCTTATTTGCTTCCTTTTATTTCCTTGTGTGTGTGTGAGTGTGTTGTGTTTTTCGACGTGTGAGAGCCGTTGATCGGGCAGTTGAGTCCTTTTAGTTTGTACCAATCAGAAATAAATAAATGTGGGTGGAACTTCACGGTTTGTTAGTACCTTGTTTCATCATGTTTTGTCCCTATGTTATTCTATGCATCCCAAACTTACTAGTATTATACATGGAGTACTAGCAAACATCAATCCGGAGTAAATCAGTACATCCACACTGCCTCTGCCTCTGCCTCTGCCAACGTAGGGCTCCTTTGATTTGGAGGAAAAATACAGAAAATGTACAGGGTTAGGAAATTTTTCGTAGATGGCACTGTTCACTCATTTGATTTGGTGCAACGGCAAATCAGAAGAAATTTTCCTAGGGGTCTCACGATTCAAGGAAAAACATACAGGAAAACAATAATGTACTCAGACCTCATTTTTCGAATCCCATGCACAGAAACTAGAAAAGTTTTACACACGACATCTTTTCCCAATTCTATTCCTTTCCTATTCCTTTGAAAGCAGTTCTTACTTTCTCTTGAGCAATCGGCATCCAAGATTCTTGATAAATTATACTTGCCCCGTCTTTGTAGACATGGATCGAGTGGCCAAAGAGAACTTGGATCTCCATGCTCTCTGCACCTTCCGACCAGTTCCAGCTTGAGAGGAAATTAAAAGCATTAATGCATGGATCGATGTCCTCGGTTCATGTGCTGGTTCAGTAGTAGCATATGCATGCTTGTGAAATGATGCTTTTAGTGGCATGGGACTGCCCGCCGCATGTCTGCCTATGCCAGCTTTGGTCATGTTCATTCTTTCGACCGCGTACCCCTGTCGAAAAGGTGAGTGCATAGGCATCGGAGTAGATAAATATATTTAATATTTATAATGATAAGATAATATAATGAATGCCACTTGTGAATCGTGTAAGTTTTTCTGCCTCTCACGGCTCACTCTCACGAACAGGAAGAACATAAGAAATTTGGCATCGATCTGTCTCACAGCCGAGCTTTTCTCTTCTCTCTTTCTTGTTAAACGAAACAGGGGTACGGTGCTGATTATATAGGCCAACACATACGCTAAACGAAACAGGGGTACGGTGCTGATTATATAGGCCAACACATACGCGCACGGCCGGGTGACAACACTCTCCACTAACCCACTCAACGCATGCACTCACACCATCATCTAGCTAATTGGTCTTATCCTAGAATCTCTCTAGGCCACACATGACCCGGCCAGCGGCCACAGCAAGCTAACTACTGTACCTCACACATGCAAACTAATCACTAGCTGACTGAATCACTCGACCTTAACTCTGTAACGGGTATATGACTTTGGGACTTGCATGCAGCACCACATCACATGGCACAGTACTCGGCATCTCACCATCTGAGTCGCATCGCACGACCACGCCGACATCTCACCTTGCATGCCTAGTTGAACCCCGTCGGCTTCGTACGCATCGCACGTAACCATGTTCTTGCAAGCTTAGCTGAACCCCGTCGGCTTCGTACGCATCGCACGTAACCATGCCAGTCTGCCATACACCTAACTACATGCATAGCTGAAACTAAAATATGCAGATAACTATAACTAAATCAAGATTAGTGCTAACAAATCGTCGCATCGGCCCTTCCGTAATGCATAGTATCTTAGCACGCTATCATATATCATAGGTAGAAGTACAATCTAAGAAACAACCAACCTAATGCATTGTTTTTTTTTTGATAAAGGGAAGTATATTAATATCGCGGAGATACAAATTACACCCGGCCTCTGCAACAACGCAATAACCATAGTCATTACGGATGCACACAGCTGAAAGACAATAAAAAGAAGAAGTAAAAAAGAAAAGTCCCGCTACAGATTTACAGTCCTCGTGGTATCCGCACAACCACCACGTAAACAACAGCTGATGTCCATCTCTTCGAAAACAACGTCTCCAAGAAGAACGGTGCCAGGCACAACCAATTAAGGCCAGAGCTTGGGTTTTCACCCTGAAGATAATCCTCGCTCTCAAAACAACGGCTCCAAGAAGACCAGTGTGAGGCACAGCCAATTAAGGCCAGAGCTTGGGCTTTCACCCTGAAAGGTAGGACTTTGGACTTCACGCATGTTGTCGCCCCTTCATTACATACGGCTGTCACGAATCTTGTAACTCCAAGCCAGTTACCCATCGATGCAAAGACTCCGAACACCGTTGCTAGTCCTCCAATCTCACCTTTGATGACTAAGCATTGTGACCGAATTCCACCGATCTAGCAATCTCCAGGCGTCGCCCATGGAAGTTCGCCGGCGGAGCCTTTCGGGTCGACACCCCGGCTTGATCAAAGAGAACCGACATCAGGATCTTCATCTTCGCGCGATGGGAAACCCAAGGATCACCTTCTTTATTCTAATGTCTCGCAGCCCCGACGCTGCGAAATGACTCCCAGCAGGGACGTTTGCGGGAGGGGAACGATCTCCTGGATTCCGCATCCGCCGCCACCGGAAGCCCTGCCGCCGACGGTCCCTAGCACCACCGCCTCCTGCCGCCAAAGAAGGAGGATGCCGCGCCTCGGAGCCAAGACGATGGTGCCGCCACCAAAACGCCGAGCCGCCTGTGCAGTCCGCTGCCGAGCTCAAGTGACGACCCCCGCCGCATAGCAGCAGGTCCTGCCGCCACCGGAGCCTAGCACGCGGACACCCCGCCGCCAACCGCCACCAGACCCGCGCCCACCATCCTGCATGACCGCCCCGCTCAAGGAGTCGACGTAACCGCTCGAGGGGCACTGCAGGCTTGCGTGACGAAGAGGCGAGAGGGACACCGGCCGTCGAGGTCTCCGCGGCCGCCGCACCATGGCCGAGCCGCCCCAGATCCCATCAGCGGCGACACCCAGAGCCACCCCAGCCAGCGCCGGCTGCCCACGCAGACCCAGCCACTAGCCACCGCCAGAAGAACCAGGGCCGCCGTTCCGGCGTCCGTGGTCCGCCGTCCGCGCCAGCCGTCCAGGTCCGACCCATGCATCTGGCCGGAGGCCTCCCGCCGCGTTTGTGCTGAGGAGGCGAGGACCCTCCGGCCGCCGTCCACCACGCGGAGGGTTGTGCCCCCCGTGGCTTCCTCCGTCGGCGGCGGGTGGAAGGGTAGGAGGGGGTGTGGGGGCGGTGGCAGCGGCTAGGGTTTCGCCCGTGCCGCCCCCTGGGAGCGACGCGTGCGTCAAAATGTGGATCACCTGCATTGTTTCTTATACATCATATCTAAGTTAAGTTGCATTAATTGATTTGGCCCTAATACTTACTTGTGATTGGACTAGCAACATGTTTTGTCTTTGATTTCGTGCAAGAGTTGTATCTTATATAAGATATAACTACGCTCTATTTCTTCATTAAATAGGGTGCCATATAAGCAAATTTCCTATGATATCTTGTCAAGATACTCCCATTACCGAAGGCCTCATGGCACCACCCACCTCGTCTAGAAGTGCCATGTTTTAATAAAGCGAGCACTTGAGTGTGAGTACACCCCCTTCACGACGAGCACAACTTTGAATATTGCTCGCAATTTCGATGAACGAGTCAAGAGATATTTTAGTTTAAAATTTTGATTCTCCAAAAAGGACAAAAACGAAGTCATCTCATCCGTTGCGACAAGTGACAACCATGCGACAAACCATATAATCCATATGGAAGTCCACTCAAAAGTAGTACACTGAAAAAACGGAAGTACAAGTAAACTAAAACCTGTGGTACAAAATACACTAAAAAGTGACGTATAATGACATACATTTTCGATGTACCATAAAAAAGTTTCGGGAAATAAATATCAATATGAGATCGAGTTTTAATAATATCGACCTAAAGGTTTGTAATTTATGTAATTTTGGATGAAATAGTTCTAAAGATATTTTATTTTATAATTTTGTTTCTCGAAAAAATCATGTAAATCATCCTGTGCCGGAGGGTTGATCCCACCAAAATTCTCTCGTTGCAGCACTTATCAAATATGCAATGCGCCACATCCGTGTGAAACGAAGGGACGCCAAAAGCCATTTATGTTTCTCGGCTAGCAATTAATCCGAAATCATATGTGTACGGCCCAAAACAAACCAGTTTCCTAAAAGGGTTGGAAAAAATAAATCAACCACAAATATTTTTACTGAATAAAAAAACTATTTTCCATTTTTCGGGTGTGAAAAATCGGTTTTTTGTGAAGGACCAACCACAAATATATTGTAAAACTTGAGAACTGCATTTTTTGAAAATACTAGACCATGTTAGATGCACAAATAACCAAATTGTTGCCTCTGAAAAGGTTTCTATCCATCTCTATTAAAACACAAGTTTCTTCCGATTCATTTGGAAACGGGTCAAATTTGAACTACATGTGCCACGTAGTTTGCTCATGATTTTTGGAAAAAAAAATCATTTTTAGGTACACAAATATCTATTTTATCACAGATACACCAAGAGTTTCTCAATATTCATCTCCTAGCTACGAACGGTCATGGCCGCCGTCTTGACTTTTCCCTGAAATTGGTTTAGAAAATTTCAAAGAATTAAAAAAAAACCTCAAAATGATGCAAGACCATCGCGTGGCTTCATTATATATGTTCTAGTATCCTCAAAAATAATAAACTTGGAATATGATAGTTGGGTTGAAAAGGTGTTCACAGAAATGAGCTATCTTTCGAAGATTCTACGGTTTGGGACCAAATGACGGGTGTTATGGCTAAATCCATAGCATAGTTTGTTGATGTATGCCCATCTTCCACACAAAAATGCATATTGGAAGCATCCATTTCATTGAATAAAAAAATTATGTTCCATTTTCCGGGTGTGACAAATGTGTTTTATTGTGAAGGACCAACAACAAAACTGTTGCAAAACTTGAGAACTGCATTTTTTAAAATACTAAACAATGTTATATGCACAAATAACCAAAATTGTTGCCTCTAAAAAGGTTTCCACACTGCAAGATAAATAGGCCTACAACAACACCTAGCTTGCAATGCTACTGGCATGTGTATCTACACTAGTTGAGTGCCCAAGCGTTGCTCATACGTCATAAACGTATCCTTAATTTGTGATGTTTCATGTTGTTTTCATGTTATTTCCTATATGTTTTCCTTACACTTTATGTCATTTTTATCGATTTCCCGGGACTAACCTATTGACAAGATGCCACAGAGTCGGTTCCTGTTTTCTGCAGTTTTTTGTTTCAGAAAAGTTGCTCTGGAAATATTCTCGGAATAAGACGATTCAAAAGCCAGAAGTCTTAGAAGTCTCGAAGGGTCAAGGAAGTCCGAAGAAGACCCGGAGGGGGGCCCCGGAGCCCCCACACCATGCCTGGGCGCGGGTGGGCCCCTGGCCGCGCCTAAGTGGTGTGGGCCCACTAGTAGGAAATGGCTTATAACCACCAGCATACTGCTGGCCAACAGCATTTGCCGTTGCCCAGCGCTAACAGCACTGGCGAACAGCATTTCCTGTTCGCCAGCGCTATTCCTCCTACCGCTGGCGAACATGCCCGCTGGTTCGCCAGCGCTACGGGTGGGACCCACCTGCGCGCGCTACAGCCGCTGCCTGATACTACCGCTGGCGAACTGGGCTGAGTGTTCGCCAGCGCTACGCTCACTACCGCTGGCGTACAGGTGTGGTTGTTCGCCAGCGCTAACTTGTGGGCCCAGGACGCATGTTAGCGCTGCCGAACAGCCACACCTGTTCGCCAGCGGTAATCTGGCAGATCTGCCATAAGTGGTACCCCCCTACCACCCACTTTCCCCTCCACTCTCCCTTCTCCACCTTGTCCCCTCTTCTCTCTCTAGTTCGAAATTATGCCAATTTCTCCACCCTCCTACTCTATTTTGAACCAACTAAATTTATTTTAGTTGGTATATATATGTTTATCTCTCTCCTAACACCATTTCTACCCAAAATTTTCCCTCACTAGCCATCTAGATCTAGAATTACCCCCTCTCTCTCCAAAGCTCCAAAATTCTCCGGATATCATCGTGTAGCCATCTATTCATTTGAGGTGGGATGAATGATAATATATAATTAAATGAGTTTGTATATAAATTTTGTCCGGATACACGCGATATGCAATATGTGTGAAATTTCACCGGATTCGACAATGGTCGTGTGATGGAGACGATAAATGCATGTGTGCGCAATTTGTTGTGGAATGAAATTGAGTAGCCAACTATCGTCGGAATGTTGATTCATTTCCGTCTCGGCATAGTTTGGCACTCTCTAATAAGCTCCTATTTGTAGGAAGGTCATGCCGATTTTTTTCGTGAATACGACATGAAGTGAAATTTTTGATATGAAAATGAGTTGCCACTTTGCCGGAATGTTGATTCATTTCCGTCTCAGCAAAGTTTGGCACTCCTCTAACCTCCAATTTGTAGGAAGGTCATGCCGATTTTTTTCGTGAATATCGAAATATATATATATATATATATATATATATATATATATATATATTATGTTTGGTTCTAATATTAATTATATCGGCGCGCTCTCGTGCAGGCGACATATAATGGTGGTCGTTAAGAGTGAACGTGTCGTGAATAGTTACTTGAGAGACGCGACAGAAGACATGTTACAAAATGGCCGCAAGGAGATACGATGTCCATGTCGAAAGTGCAAACTAGGGGGCTTGCTCAATCCCTTTACCGGAGACTTGCTCAGTCACCTCCTAAGGTATGGTTTCATGGATGGGTATAACAGTCAGTGGGTAAGTGATGATGAAGATGATGAAGTCCATGGGGCGGCGGCGGTAGGAAATGATGTGCAACAGGACAATAGCAACGATCGACTAGAACTACAGCAGGACCAACTACAGCAGGACCAAGATCAGCCTCATGACCCCGCACATGATCATGGAGAAGATGCTGAACAAGACGTGGAAGAAGATCACGAGGACACAGGGACACCCCTAACGGAAGTTGTGCGTGACCCTCATCTGAAAGAACTGCTTTTGAGAAAGACGACTAACTCGATATCTGCTGCTAGGAGCAATCAAAGCTGGCGCAACTAGAGATAGACTCGAAGACACCGTTGTATGCAGGCTGCGGTCCGGGAGAGTCCCGCCTGAGAGTGGCCCTCGATGTTCTGCAGATGAAGGCGAGATACAAATGGAGCGACATAAGCGTCGATGCAAGCATGCAATACTGGCACGATGTTCTTCCAGAGGGCAACACCTGTCCTAAAAGTTGCGACGAGGCCAAGAAAGTCGTGTGCCCCTTTGATTTACCTCACGAAAAATACCATGTGTGCATCAACGATTGCTAAATTTATCGGAAAGAGGACGCGAACAAAACCATTTGTCCAGTTTGCAACGCCGCTCGATACAAGAAAGGGAAGAAGAAAGCTCCTCGGAAAGTTGTGTGGTACTTTCCGCTCATTCCCCGTCTACAACGGTATTTCGCGGACCGCAAGGAAGCAGAGCTCATGCGCTGGCACGCGAAAAGGAGGAATAAAGTTTTGAAAGATCCAAATCGGAGTGAAAAAGTAATTCTGACACATCCTTCAGATGCAAGTCAATGGAAAGCAATTGACTGTGAATATCCAACGTTCGGGGCGGAGGCAAGGAACATCAGGTTGGGTGTGAGCACCGACGGACTCAATCCGTTTGGCAACCAGAGCACCCATAGCACATGGCCTTGTTTATGTACCATCCCTGGTTGTGGATGAAGAGGAAGTATATTCACATGATTATGCTAATTCAAGGGCCGAAACCAGGCAACGACATCAATCTATACCTGAAGCTGCTTAAAGATGAGCTGGACACGCTATGGGCCGAGGAAGGGGGGTGAACACATGGGACGCCTTCGGTGAACAATATTTCCCAATGAGAGCTGTCTTACTCTGTACGGTTCACGACCTACTCGGCTACGGATATGTGGCGGGCCAGGTGTGCCACGGACATAACGGTTGCGTGCGGTGCATGGATGACCCCACGTTTATGCAACTTCCGAAAGATCCTGGGTCTTCGAAAACAGTTTTCGTTGGCCATCGAAGGTGGCTACCCAACAAAGACCCGTGGAGAAGGCGAGGAGACCTTTTTAACGGTGAGGATGAGCTCCGTGGACCTCCACGTAAGAGGTGCGGCGAAGAAATCTACAATTTGCTGAATGATTGGAAGGAATGCCCAGAGCCGGGAAAGAAGCAAAATGCGCCAAAACCGCTTCTGGATGTATGGAAGACGAGGTCGGTGTTTTGGGACTTGCCATACTGGCCCATTCTCGATACGCCTCACTGCCTTGATCTGATGCATATCACGAAGAATGTGTTTGAAAGTTTGTTTGGCACGCTGCTCAACATGCCGGAGAGGACCAAAGACGGGGTGAAAGCAAGAAACGACCTGAAATATTTTGGTATTAGGGTAGATCTTCAGGGGGGACGCCCGGATGATGACGACGACGATCAATCGTGTGATGAGGAGACGGAGGGTCGCAAGGCCAAAAGGGTTAAGAGGAGTGACTATTACTGCCCCCCCTCCTGCTTCACTCTTAGTCCGGACGAGATCACAAAATTGATGATGTGCCTTCTCGGAGTTAAAGTCCCTAGCGGTTACTCAGGGCTAATAAGTAGATTCCTCGAAGCGCAGAAACAAAAGTTTAGCGGGATGAAGTCTCATGACTGTTACGTGATGATGACGCAGATACTTCCGGTTGCGATCCGCGGAATAATGGACAAACACGTCCGGGAAACCCTGTTTGGCCTCTGTAACTTCTTCGACGTTATATCTCGAAAGTCGATCACGGGGAAGCAGATCTCAAGGCTGCAGGAAGAGATTGTCGTGATACTATGCGAGCTTGAGATGTACTTTCCACCATCATTCTTTGACATATGTGTTCATCTGTTGGTCCATATCGTGGACGATATCATCGATCTCGGGCCGTTGTTCCTGCACAACATGATTCCGTTTGAAAGGATGAATGGGGTCATCAAAGGATATGTTCGCAACAGAGCTCGTCCGGACGGAAGCATCGTTCAGGGCTTTCTCACCGAAGAGTGCATCTCTTTCTGCACGAATCATATGGACGTGGAGGACCCAGTTGGTCTGCCCAGAAACAAGCACGTTGGCAAGCTCGATGGAGTAGGTCACAAAAATGGACGTAGAGAAGTGCATGTGGATCGGGCTTGTCGATGCACCGACTTTAACAGGGTGTAACATCCCAAGTATGAAAATCATCCACTTAGAATGTTTGTTGCATGTTTATTAAAGTTTTGCATCATATCATCATATTGTTTCCATGTTGTTTGCATTTGTTTCTTAATTGTTACAAATTGTTTTCCACTGTTTTCACAACTCAAATTCAAACCTTTTTCAAACATTGGTTTCATACTTGCTCTGTTACAACCTTTTGAATAAAATTCACAAATAATAACAACCATTTTGGTTCCATGTTTTCCTTAATGATCACTTGTGAAAATGTTGGTTTTAAATCAATTATTCATTTTCCAAACACAATTTGAAATTCAAATCCAAGCACACAAAACAGAACCATTTTGAGTTCATGTTGTTAACAATCAAACCAACTCAATTTTCTTATTTTACATAGGGGTTACCCTATTTAAATAATGGTTTTTATTAATGTTTATTAATATTAACAATTTCACTCAAATTTGATTCAAATTTCAAAAAAAAACAATCAAATGTTTAAATTCTTGAAAATGAAAGTTGCCAAATGGTTGCATTTGGCCTAAGGGGCCTATCTGAATTTTTTCAGATTTTTCCCTAAACTAAAACCCATGATTTTCTTCCAAAAGCAAAAGATACAAAAAAAAACAGAGAGCAAAAAAAAAAAAAAACAACGCAACGCGCGCGCAGCAGAAAACAGCACCCAGCCCACTAATCTACCGCGCGCGCCGGGCCCAGCCCACCCTAACGCCACTTACCGCTTCGAGATGCGTGCGGATCTTCTTTCTTCGTCGTCAAGCGGTACGGTTGCAATCGCAGCGCGCCACCGCGGCGACCACGGCGCTCCGACGGCGATCCGAGACCGCAGCTGCCTATAAAACATGTCCTAGGGCTCCCGCACCTAAACCCTAGGCCCTAGGTCGCTGTTCCCCTCTCCGTCGCCTTCCATTGCTACCTCCCCGTCGAGATCCCCTCCTCTGTCAACCCTCGCCGGAAACGGAGCTCTGAACCTTCCGATGGCGCCGCCACCTCCCCCCTCTATCTAGCCACCTATCACCGGGAATCGAAAGGCCACTGCTCCCTCTACGGTTTGGACACCGGAGCAACCACGGGAGGCCACCAGGAGCTAGCCGCCGTCCTCGACCACTTCGTCACCGCCGCGGCCATCGTCTCCGTCAGGCCTCTGCTTCCTCGACGACGCGGTGAGCGACACCGTCCCTCTCCTTCCTATCTCTCTGCAACCTCGCGTGCACGCACCCGTATCATCGCATCCACGGCGACGCAGCACGGCCACGAGCACACGTTGATCGCCGGCGAGCCTTCTGCTTCTTCTGTCAGTCGAGCAAGCAGTGGTTCGTCAGTTAAAAGTTCAGTCTTTGCGCGAACTGTAACCATATCCTTTCTGCGTGGTGTATACTGATAACAAACACGACAGCATCGCAGTGGTTCAGTGCTTGCGCTTGCACCGCGAGCTCGCGGGATCGATCCCCCGCGGCCGCAATTCTTTTTCGTGAATTTCCTCGCGCGCCTGGCCCCACGCGGCAGTGACCCCCACTGCCACGCGGGCGCGCGTTCGCCACGCTGGCCACGGGCCCCCCTGGCAGCGTGTGGGTAGGTTACCTGCACGGTAACAAAAGGTTTAACTGAATCTGTTGAATTTCTATTTCCTTTTTTTTTAAATAACAGAATAAGCAACAAACTTTAAAAATCCATAACTTTTAATATATGAGTCCAATAAATAAAAACTTTATAAGTTTTCTGTTCAAAATTTTATAATCTTTCCAAATAACTTATTTGTGTTCTGTTTTGAGTTTTCAAAATACTTTTAAAATTCAAATTTGAATAATTCAAATGTAATTTGTAATAATTCATAAATAATTCATACTATTTCCAAATAATACAAACAAAATATGTTTTTCACCCCTTTTTTAATACCCTATTCAAATCTAAAATTTGTTTTCTGGTTTGAACAATTTAAATTGCCTAAACAATTTAAAACTTGTTTAATTCAATTAAAACTTGTTTAATTCATAATTAAATAATCCAAAGTCCAATTTCAAAATGTGAAACATGTAATTCAACTAAAATTTGATGTTCTTTTCAAATATAAATTTTCTTAATTGTTTTGCACACTTTAAATTGGTGAAAACAATAATTATTTGTGTGACATGTTTAAGTAACCAAATTTTCCAAACTCACTAAATAATTTCCAAACTTGTTTTATTCTTTTCCCTTTGCATCTCTTATTATTATTTGATGTTATCTTGTCAACATCATCATGCATGCATCATGATAACAACTTTCACATAATAAATAGTTGCAAATCATTTGTTCCAATTATTTCAATGGATCCTTTTCCATATGCAACCTTTGCATATGGGTCCATTTAACTTGTGCTATCATGTTATTCAGTTTATTTTGATGCAACCATTAATTTGTCATGCATCATCTTGGTTGTGCATAATGCCATGGCAATGACTGTTTACATTCCTGTTTTGCTTGTTTGCTTCTTCTCGAATAGACGACGACTACGTTGAGACCGACGATCCTTACGACACCACTACCCAGGACCTAGCTCAGTACCCGGCTGTTGAGCTTCCAGGCAAGTTATCACTCACATGAATCATCGAGTTCCTTTCCACACTTTTTGTCGATACTATCCTTTTGACTACTATTGCTATCCCTATGTATCGTTGCTTGTTCTCCGAACCTATCACATGATTCCCTGAGCCAATGATATTGCCTCACCTCCATACCTACAGCCTTTGCTTGTGCCTGTTCTTATCTAGCATGCTTAGGGTTGCTTTTACTCGAGTCTGTTGTCGGTTACTACTTTTACTATCTTATTATTTTGTACCGGGGCTCGAATGTTAATCAATCAATCATGTTAATTGCTAATGGTAATAATAATTTGATGATAAGGCACCGGCAGGAGGCCCATGAGAGGTTTTGAAGCCTGCTAGTGTCGACCCTAATAGGAAAAGGGTCTTGTCTACTGATCCATGATGAGCGCACTAACCGCATGTGGGAAGCGAGTATGGGCGCCCCCCTCAACTTGACCTGATTCGCATCTCGTCCAAATCGCCTCATTTAGTTCGTGTTTTTCCATTTGCCGCATGCATGTTTTTGCGAGCCCAGCGCAGGGTGGAACTTTTGTAGTCGGCATATAGGGGGACACGGTCTTAGAGTGCTATGAGGGTCCCTTTTCTTCGGGGCTTGATTAGCCGTGCGCCCAAGGTTCTTTGGGCTTGATGCGAAGAATGGTTGGTTGTGTAGAGTACCCCGCTTGGTGGGAGGCATCCCATCTGGCGGGTTATTCTTGCGTGTACGGCCAAATTGGTGCAACCCTGCAGGGATAATCTTCTCGAGAAGCCGTGTTTTCCGCGGTTATGGATTACTTGGTGAAAGTACTGGCTAACAAGTACTCAGGACAACTTCAACATAATGATCAATCATGTTTCACCCAATGATTAATAACTTGACTAGTAATAGGTTATTCACACAAGTAACTTGATTCATCTTAATCCAACTGTGTGAGTTATCCTCGGATTGCTTCTTTGGATAAGGGGCGAGATCCAGGATGGGTTTTGGTTGAAGTTATCTTTCAGTTGGTTACAATCCTCGATCTTATCTTATTCTGTTAGCCGGAACTTGTAGTTATCTTCTGTAGTTGGTTAGAGCAGCCAGCAGCAACTTTCATATCACCCCTTCCTTCCGTTGATCCCAAGCATCTATGCTTGTGTTGACGGGTAACTCTTTGATGAAGTGTGAGTCTTGCTTGCCAGTACTTGGACGTACTGACCCCGTTGGGGCTGTGGTTTACGCAGAGTACGACTACGGCTACGATGACCACCAGGATGGCTACTTTGTGGAGTTCGACGAGACTGCAGACGAGTAGTTAGCTGGACCAGGGCTGGATCCAGGACCTACGTGGATGGGCTTCGTCTTCTTTATTTTCTCCGGCTTCTTAAGCCTGTTGGATTTGTCTGTACCCAGACACCTTTGATTGCTTCCGCTGTTGTAATGGATGTTATGTTGGGACATGTGTCCTCTGGATGATTGTATTCGCTATCTCTGCCTTAGTGAAGGCCAGTTGCAACTTTATTTCTATCTTTTGTGTCTTAGAGATAAGTTGTGATCATCATTCGTTCAAAGCTGTTGACGTACAGTGCGTGCTTGATATGAAGTATGTCGACAGTAGTGCCTATGACTTCTAATGGATAGTTTACGTCGACGGTGGAATAGTAGGGCTTGTGTTGTCGCGCATAAGCGCAGGCCTACCAGGAAGCTGGGACGTGGGAGCAGTTATGCCCCATAATCCAAGCACCTACTATCCAGTTCGTACGATGAGTATCCCTTAGAAGCCAGGGTGCGACATAGGGCAAACTTAGTAGCTCTCCAACACATTGACATGGTCGATACTTGGGTGGAAAAACACAAGAGCTCGATTATGAAAAAGTACAGTGAACAAGGCAAGCGGAGGACCGAAGGAGAAATAATTAGAGAGCATAACTCCACTTTCTTGCGTTGGTTTAAAGATGTGATCGTCGCTAATCCACCGCCAAGGGATTGTGCGAAAAATAAACTATTGTACGCCTTGGCACAGGGCCCAGCTCCCAACCTAGCGACGTTTCAAGCATATGATATCAACGGGTTCACCTTCTACACAGAGGAGAAAGACAAAACTTCCGATTATCAAAACTCAGGGGTAACGATGGAATCCTACACCGGTGACAAAAAGTTAAGATACTACGGAAGGATCGAGGAGATATGGGAGCTTAACTACTCTGGAGAGAAGGTGCCTATGTTCCGCGTCAGATGGGCTAGGATGTCGACCGTCAGAAAAGAAGACCAATACTTTACAACCATGGTTATTCCCGAAGCCGGAACCTCATCAAGCGCGAATGTCACAGCGCAAAACGAGCCATGGGTATTGGCTAAGCATGTGTCCCAATACTTCTTCATAACAGACCCCGCAAGGCCTAGCCGTGTTGTCGTGAGGAGAGGGAAAAGAAATATCATCGGAATGGATGGAGTCGTTGATGAGGACGAGTTCGACACGTTCGACGACCCAAATATTGACGATGATCAAGAAGATGATGATGATAGTCATGCAACATACACAACAAGAAGAAGCAGAGCTACGCTACCTAGGCATGGTCTTCCATTCAGAAGAAGAAGTCATAATGTGGGGTTAAATTATGCAACTGCGACCAAAAAAGGAAAAAAGATCAAACACTGAGAAACTATGTATGCATTTGTCTGCCAATTGTATGCGACGAAACTATGTATATGCATGGGGTCTGATATCGATGTGCACTTATTATAAATTTAATGTACCTTGTTCTGTATTTCAAATGTGTGGACTTATATTATTTGAAACATAAAGGAAACAAATAGAAATTAAACAAGAAGGAAACAACGGAAACCAATAGAACACATAAAGAAAAAACAATAGAAAACAACTAAAACCAAAATAATGAAAAGAGAAAACAAGAAGGAAATATTGGAAAACAATTGAAAACATAAAGGGAATAATTGAAAACATAAAGGGAATAATGAAAAACAAAATAAAACATTATTATTTGTAATGTGTTTGAAATTAATTTGCAATGTGTTTGAATTATTATAAATTAAATGTCTTTGAATAATTTAAACAAATAAAGAAAACAAAATAAAACATTATTATTTGCAATGTGTTTGAAATTAATTTGTAATGTGTTTGAATTATTATAAATTAAATGTCTTTGAATAATTTAAACAAATAAAGAAAACAAAAAAACATTATTATTTGTAATGTGTTTGAAATTAATTTGTAATGTGTTTGAATTATTATAAATTAAATGTCTTTGAATAATTTAAACAAATAAAGAAAACAAAAAAAACATTATTATTTGTAATGTGTTTGAAATTAATTTGTAATGTGTTTGAATTATTATAAATTAAAAGTCTTTGAATAATTTAAAAACAGTAATGTTTCTCAAAGAAAAACTAATAAAAAATAATACAGTAAATAAATTAAAAAAAAAAGTTAGCGCTGGCAAACAAAGCTTTGTTCGCCAGCGGTAGTGTAGCGCTGGCGAACCAGCCACTATGTTCGCCAGCGGTATGGGCATAGCGCTGGCGAACCAACCTTTGTTCGCCATCGGTATGTTTCCCCCTCTCACTTACACCTGGGCCCCACCTCCTCCCTTCTATACAGAGCACACGCACAGGGAAAAGGACTTAGCCGTTTTCGCGTCCGCGCCCCCGTCGACCTCCTCCCTCTCTGCTGTGATCACCGCGCGCCGCCGCCGTCCGATACGCCTCACGCCGCCGTCGTCCACCTCCCCTCGCCGCACCTTCCTCCCCTCTCTCCTCTCCTCTTCCTCGCGGCCCACCACCTGCCCTCCCCTCTCTGCAACCGTGCGCACGCCCACGGCCACCACCGGCCACCGCGCGCCCACGACCACCGCCGGCCACCACCTGCCACCGCCACCTCCCGGGAGACTCCGCAGCGCTCCCGCCCTGCTTCCTGCGGCGGCGCTGCTCCCTCTGCCCCCGCTGCTACTCGCTGCACCGCCACGCCCTTAACGTGTTCGACAGAAGGTGCGTACCAAATTTCTCTCTGAATCTCCGACGTGCAACTGAAAACTAGTTCCTTGCTCTCTGAATCTCTGTGTGTGTGGGCATCAAGGACTCTATCAACCGAGAGCAACTAGTTCCTTGATCTCTGAATCTCTGACGTGCAACTGAAAACTAAAAGGATAGCAGCAGTGTTTATCAGTGGATGTTTTAGTGTTTATAAGTGGATGTTTACTGCTAGTGTGGAGCACAGCACGTTTGTGTTTGTGTTTGTTCCTTGCTGCAACTAGTTCCTTGCTGCTCCACTCCTTGCTGCAACTGTATGTGTATCTGTTGTGGTTGAGGTTCCTTTCCATTTGGATTTGTGCCCAGCAGCAGATTACTACATGCTTGTTTTGTTGCCCCTGGTGCCCAGCAGCAGATTACTACATCCTTGCTGCTCCACTCCTTGCTGCAACTAGGCCATGGATTTTTTTATCTGATAAGAACAGTTTACTCATGCTTGTTTTGTTGCCCCTGGAGGTATTATCTGATAAGAACAGTTTAAACTGATAAGAACACATTACTCATGCTTGTTTTCTGGCCAAGCCTGTGATGCAAAGGCTGAGGCACAAATTTAATAAGAACAGATGCTTTTCTTGCACTTTTAAATCTCCCAGAGATGTGTGTAGCATAGCATCCCTATGTCAGACTGAGGGAAATAAATCCCAGCCCACTTTCTGTGCATAATTTAGCAAGATGCCTTGCTAGGATGTGTGTAGAAATCACCTTAGGGTGTTAATGTTGTGGTTGAGGTTCCTTTCCATGGATTTGTGCCCAGCAGCAGATTACTACATGCTTGTTTTGTTGCCCCTAGAGCTATGGTTGTGAATTGTGGTACTGGTAGCTACTATCTGATAAGAAACAGTATACTCATGCTTGTTTTGTTGTCCCTGGAGCTATTATCTGATAAGAATTTTTTTATCTGATAAGAACAGTTTACTCATGCTTGTTTTGTTGCCCCTGGAGCTATTATCTGATAAGAACAGTTTAAACTGATAAGAACACATTACTTATGCTTGTTTTCTTGGCCAAGCCTGTGATGCAAAGGCTGAGGCACAAATTTAATAAGAACAGATGCTTTTCTTGCACTTTTAAATCTCCCAGGGATGTGTGTAGCATAGCATCCCTATGCCAGACTGAGGGAAATAAATCCCAGCCCACTTTTAAATTTTTTTATGCATGAAATTGTTAGCAATTTATTTACCTAGTGTTTTCTCTTAGTACTCAATTGCTAGCAATTTTTGGTGGTTGGTGATGGATGGTGTGTATGGATGGTGTGTATGGATGGTGGTGTCTGGTTGTGATGGATGGCGTGGTGATATGGGTGGTGGTGATGGATGGTGGATATGGTGTGGTCGTGTTGATGGCGATGAAATTTTATGAGGGGTGGATATGGTGTGGTCGTGTGGATGACGATGATAATATGAGGGATGGGATCTATTATATGAGGGGTGGGATTTTATGTGCAGGTACCCCACGTGAGTGATTAATTTCCGTTCCGGCAAATTTGGGTACTCCATTTGTGATATTTTTAGCAAAGGTCATGCCGAAATTTTCCGTGAATTTTGGCATGATCTTTGCTAAAAAATATCACAACTTAGAGTGTCCGAGAAATTTGGACTCATATGGGGTATACATCGTCTAAATTGTAGGATTTGTTGAACTTATTTCGGGTTTTCTCTCCTTCATTAGATATGGCTCACAACGACGAGGCGGGTGGTTCTGGTCTCGGACACGGGGACGACGATGCGTGGCTTTCTATGCTAAGCGCCGGAGGCGGACCCGTAGATCCACACCCGGATCTAGAGATGCTGGGCGACGATGCAGACGACGAGATGGACGAAACCGTTCGCCAGGAGCTAGAGCCGCGCAACGATACTTCGGGCGCAGAAGGTGATCAAATCGGTAGTGGCACCGGGGATACCGCCTCCGGTAGCGAGGCGTCGGCTAAGCGCAAAGATAGGCGGCACAACATGCTTGCCACCATCCGGTAAGAGTTCACGGAAGTGGACCCCAAGAGCGGTGCTCCCCTCGAGCCGGAGAGTTACGCCAAGGGCTATGGAAACCAGATAGGCTGCATAGCTCGAGACTTTGGCAACGTTAATATGGAGCACCTCAGAGATAAAGAAAACAAGGCTATGGCCGCCCTGCTGATTGAGAAGCTGCACACAAGGTACAAATTCCCGGATCCTTACGACAACCAGGACCTGAAGAAGAATCTGGTCAACTCGTTAGCACTGGGAAAGTTCGCCAAGGCGTTTACGACTTGGAGATCCAGTTTGCGGGAGATGATTGCGAAGAGTAAGGATTTCGATGAGATCCATAAGATGTGGCCCTCCATTTCCGAGGAAGACTTGGCCCAATTCAAGATCGACGAAATCAAACCGGAAAGGGTGGCGCTGAGTAAATGGGGGAAAGAACAGCGAAAACATCTCGGAAGCCGGGGTTACCTTGGGAAGCAGAAAGTCTGGGCCAAGGAGGAAGCGAAGAGAGAAGGGCCGAACCCGTTTGACAAGATCACCGACCCGCAGGTGAGAAATTTTGTCAGGGCTCATTATAGGGAAGATCCCAAAAAGCCCGGCGATCTTGTGTTGAACGAGAAGGTCAAGCTGCTCGAGAATAAATATCTCGAGGAAGAAGAAAAATAACGCCAATCTCAATCTGACGGGGGGTCCTCGGCGACGACGAACAAGGACCCGTATGACACCCCTTTCATTAGGGCGCTTAACGCGATGAAGGGAGTGCCCCTTGACAAGAAGCCGCATCGTGGCCATGTGCATGGCCTCGGAAAGGGTCATCGGCATGCGCACTACTACCCGGACACCAAGGAGAAGCGTAAGGAGGGGAACAAGGGCCCGGAGAAGACGGTCGACGAGCTTGTGAACGAGAGGCTCAATGAGCTCCTCCCTACCATCTGTGCGTCCGTCGCTCAGTCCTTAGCGCCGTGGATGCTAGGTGGAGGACAAGGGCCGCTCCCGGAGATAACCATAGCCCAAATGGTGCAGCCAGTGCCGCAGAACGTGGCCCCCGTCGTGGAGCCGCAGAACGTGGCCCCCGTCGTGGCGCCGCGGAACGAGCCGGTCCCCAACCCTCAGCCGGAAGGTCGCAAAGATCCGCCGCCGCCCCGCCACATCTCTTCAACGCTGCCGCCGACACTTAGCGGTCCATCCCCCTTGTCCGAGCTCAATGCCCTCACGGTAATTCAACGTCCACTGCTTAATTATATATTATGACTTGATTCGTGACGGCATCATTCTCTAACAACGATCGCGCGACGTTTCGCAGGCCGACGAGACGGGATGCACATTGCTACTTCGTGTGAACGGCGAGTTAAAGGACATCGCCAAAGGAAAAATCATAACACCTCTCAACCGCGTATCCCACGGCGTTCGTATGCCCGAGGACGTGTTCAGAGTGACCTTAAGTCGGGTGCTCCCTGGTTGCGGTGCTCTCGATCCTCCGAACCAACCACCCGCAGCCGACAGCGAGTTGAACCTGGAGCAATGCTTGGTTTGGCCATTGACCTGGCCGAAATCACTAATTCGTTTGGAAAGTACTCCTGTCAACACTCCAACACCGGTCCAGGGGTCGGGGCACCCGAGCCAACAAAAGGATTTCTCACCTGCAAAGTCCATGCAACACGACGACGATGATGCTGAAGATGAGAACCCCAATGGCTACCTCGTCGACGATCCTTACGAGGGGGCGCCCGGCCTGGATGAACTTGATCAACTTCTCTTGCCAGCGGAGGAAGTGGATAAATATCGATGCACAAAGCGTCTTTTCTCTTCTCAAGAACCGGCAGTCCCCGAGCAAGAAGTCATCAGCCAGGATGCCCTCAAAGAGGCGGTAGCGGATGTATTTCATCAGACTCCGCCTAAGAAGGCGGTACGGAAAAGAACAAAGAAGAATTCTGCCGTTGCATCGATGAGCCAACCGGTGGAGGGGACCAAGTCCAAGCCGCAGACAGGACGTGTATTGGACATGATACCCATAACCGACTGGCATCAGATCCATGAGTTGGGCAAACCGATGCTTCCGCCGAGGTTGGTCTCCTTGCTGTCAGGTGATATGCGTAGCGTCCATGACGGTATTCTATATATGGAGGAGATGCTTCTGAAAGAGAAAAATCCAACGCTGCCGGTTTTGGTCGCAAAGATGCCATCTACGGCGGGATTTGTCACTGAAGGCAACGCAAACAAGATCATCATTAGATTTGACGACATTTTCCGGATGTTCCACATGAAATCCCTCCACTCGTCAATCGTGCGTCTGTTTACGCTCAGTTTGGCGCATCAGCTATCCATAGAGAATGTCAAAAACATCGCGCTAGCAGACCCCTACTACATGCACGACATGTACTTGAGCAACCCCAAGGGTAGGGAAAAAGCGACAAAGTACCTCCAACAAGTGTTGCGCAATAACCATATGAACAAGAGGATCACCCTCGTGCCTTACTTTCCCGAGTAAGTTATATTTCCCATCTTTACATAAGTTTGCGCATATACAATTTTTGAGGATTATATATATGGACTCTCCTGTTTTGCGCAGAAACAAATACGGCACCCTCATCATGCTCTACCCGAGAGACGCGCACGCAGTATATCTCGACTCCGGGAGTACGATGAAGGAGAAGAACTACTCCCTCATCAAGTCTGTTCTGAATGATGCTTTGGACGGCTACATCAGGGGGGGAGGATTCTGCGACAGGAAGAAACAAATTCAAGGCAAATATGTGTTCAGACACAGAACAGAGTTTCCCTGCCCCAAGCAGGCACCAGGCGGCCATGTTGAGGCATGGTACCTCATCCAACACATGACGAAGATCGTGAAGGACCAACATAGTCTACAATACATGTCTGCTGTGGACAAATGGTCTCGCAGCATCGTCGAATGGTCTGATGCTGAATTCAGACAAAACTTTGGTTGCATCCAGCGCAAGCTCTGCACAATCATCTATAAGGATGTAGTAACTAAAGGATCCGTCTTCCACTGGAACTCCCCACCATCTAACAATGAGTTGCGACAATGTGTGCTAGAGCAGACTGACGAGAGACCATTCAACTCGTTAGAAGGTGCTCTTCCATTCCCGCCGGAGAAGAAACAGAAGATCACAACATCGAGGAAGAAATGATCGACGGTATGTATTCGATTCATTACGAATTTCTCCTAATAAGAACTTGTGATTTCCTTTGCCGGTCTAATGCTTTTATCTTGGTCTACAGAGAGATGAAGAAGTGGACGGCGCGCTGGCCCTAGCGAAAGATCGCAAGCGGAGGCGGAAGCTAAAGCGGAGGCGGACCGTATATCTAGTTAGTCTTCTTTGCGATTGATCTCTATATCGCGTGTACGTTGTATAGATGTCGTCATACCTTTGTAATCGTTGAACTAATTAGATGGCTATATTTTGGGTTCGAAATCTTTCGACATAAACGAGTTATGTAGATCAATGTGTTGTATTCGTACTTATGAGAATTGGATATGGATGCATATGTATCGATGTGTTAATTTCGTTATCGATGTGTTAAATTCGTTATGGATGGATGCATATGTATCTAACAGTGATTTATATGTGTGAAGTTTATAAATTACAGAATTTGAATGTATTTGGATCTGTATAGTATAATATCAGAATATACAAACTGTTATACAAAAAAATAATAAAATACAAACCTGGGAAACTTACCACTGGCGAACAAATTTCCTACCGCTGGCCAACACCACCACTGGCGAACTAGGGGCCTAGCGCTAGCGAACCAGTACCGCTGGCGAACAGGGCAGCTACCGCTGGCGAACATAGAGCTGGCGAACAAGGCTTTGTTCGCCAGCGGTAACATGCACTACCGCTGGCGAAGTGCTGTTCGCCAGCGGTACCCTCCTACCACTGGCGGTGTACTGCTGGCGAACACATGTTCGCCAGTGGTATCTGGATTCTGTTCGTCACAGGTTGCCTATTTCCTACTAGTGGCCCCTCGGGCGCCCACTGCCATTACCCTTTCGCCTATATATGCCCTCTGATGCATCAACCCTAGAGAAACCGGTCTTTTCCACCAAAAACATCCGTAGCTCCGCCGCTGCCGCCGACAATTTTCGGGGACAGAAATCTCTGCTCTGGCACCCTGCCGGACGGGGAAGTGCCCCCGGAGCCATCTCCATTGACTCCAGCGTCATCTCCATCGCCGTTGCTGTCTTCTATGACAAGGAGGGAGTAGTTATCCCCCGGGGCTGAGGGCTCTACCAGTAGCTATGTGCTTCATCTCTATCTCCCATGGTGTGATCTTTATGTGATCATGAGCTTTGTAATCTAGTTGAATAAGTAGATGTACTCTTCATCTGTTATGCTACTCAAGTGGTTCTGTTATGAGATCTCCGTAAACACTATGATCACGGTGTAAAGGTGACAGTGTGTACACCATGTGGTTTAGCATGATATTTATATCTTGTGTTGGATGACCCTATGAAATTGTGGTGTTTGTCTAGTACATTCTAGGGCGCTCATAGTGACAGCGTGGGGTTAACTAGACACGAGAATGCGACATTATGATGTGCTTTGTATCCCTACGCAATGAATTGGTGTTCGTTATTCAACCGGAGAGTGGTTCGAAGTAGCATAGTGAAGAGAGATATTTATGCATTCAATTATGTTATTATTGTTGATAGTGCTCACTAATGAAAGTATGATCCCTAGGCCTTGTTTCTAAGCATTGATACACCATTTACAATCAGTTCTGGTACATGTTTGCTTGCTGCCATTTTTATTTCAGATTTCTATTATCACTTATACACATCCATATTACTTGTATTTCACTCTCTCTTCGCCGAACTAGTGCACCTATACAACTGACAATTGTATTATGTGTGTTGGGGACACAAGATACTTCTCGTATCGTAATCGCAGGGTTGCTTGAGAGGGATACCTTTGACCTCTTTATTCTCCGAGTTCGATAAACCTTGGGTAACACACTTAAGAGAAACTTGCTACTGTTCTACAAACCTATGCACTTGGTGGCCCAACACTATCTACAAGAATAGAAGCGTGCGTAGACATCAAGCTCTTTTCTAGCATCATTGCCGGGAGTTAAGGTAAAAGGTACTCACATCCTCTGTGGGTGCTCGAAGTTATTTCCTTTAGATTTTGCAAATATATCTTTTTGTTTCTTGTTTTTATTTTCACTAGTTAGTCTTAATTTAAAACAACAAAAATATGAGAGATCTTTATAATATTTATCTTGAGTTAGGACATGAAGTGTTTGAAGAGAAAATTAAAAAATCTATGGAGCTTTATTTGCATTCTAGTAGTAATGTTATTAGTATAAATTCTTTAAGAACCATTGTTGCTAATGCTATGGAAAAGTCTAAGCTTGGGGAAGCTGGTTTTGATGAATATGATATTTTTAGTCCCCCAAGTTTTGAGGAAGAAATTTTCTTTGATGATACTTTGCCTCCAATATATGATGATTACAATGATGAATATGTTATTTTCAGTCCACCTACTATTGAGGAGAAAATTAATTATGATTACAATATGCCTCCTATATTTGATGATTATGGTGATGAGAATGATAATGATAGCTATTTTGTTGAATTTGCTCCCACTGCTATTAATAAGAATGACTATGCTTATGTGGGGAGTAATAATTCCTTCATGCATGTGGCTCATGATAAGAATGTTTTAAGTGATAGTTATATTGTTAATTTTATCCATGATGCTACTGAAAGTTATTATGAGAGATGGAAACATATTCTTATGCATCTCAAAAATATCAAGTTTCCCTATTTATGATGAAAGTTTTGAATTTGCACTTATTTTGTCTTCCTATGCTAACCACTTTGTGCTTTCATGACTTATTTTTCCTACAAGATTATTTTTCATAAGAAGTGGGTTAGACTTAAATTTGATTTACATTTGCTTCTTGATTCTCTCTTTTTCTTGAATTAATATTTCTCATGTGATCATCTTCTCAAATTATCATGCCTAGCTAAAAGGCTTTAAAGAAAAGCACTTCTTGGGAGATAACCCATGGTTTTATTTTTTCTTTGTGTTTTTCTTTTTTCTTTGAGTCAAGGGGCTGTATACTTCTGTAGAAACTGCTTTGTATCTTTATTTTCATGTATTATTTGTGCCAAGTAAAGTTTCTGACGAAAGTTGGAGATGGTTTTGGATTTCTGCGCAGGTTACAGATTTCTGCTGTCCACCGTAAAAATGGAAATGAACTGAAACTTTTTGTGTTTATTCCTCATATAATTCAGAAACTTTTTGGTTCTTTAAGTTTGTTTATTTGAGCAACGTAAGTGACCTGAAAAAATTCGTCTTCACAGACTGTTATGTTTTGGCAGATTCTACCATTTTTCTTGCATTTGCTTTTTTACGATGTCAAGTGGATTTCTTTGCTTCACGAAATATCAGTGGCTGTAGATAATGTTTAAAAGTAGCAATGGAACTTGTTTCCATACATAACCCATGGATTTTGATTGTTGCACTAACCCTCTAATGCGAATTACTTTTTGAGTGTGGTGTGAAGGAAGTTTTTAAGGGTTAAGAGAAGAGGGTGATATATGAGATCAACAAGAGTGCAAGGTCAAAGCTTGGGGATGAACCCATGGTTCATCCCAGAAAATTCTAAGAATACTCAAGCATCTAAGCTTGGGGATGCCCAAGGCATCTCCTTCTTCATAAACAATTTATCAGGTCACTTCTAGTGAAACTATATTTTTATTCGGTCACATGATATGAAATTTACTTGGAGCGTATTTTATTTTTCGTTCAGTTTTCGTTTGTTTTATTTTGTTTTACTTTCTTAAATAATATAATTGGAACCTAGCATCCTTGTTTGGGAGAGAGACATGCTCCGCTTTTTCATTTGAATACTCATTATGCCCGTATTCTTACTTTTTCTTCTAGTTGATGCAAAAATTCATGTTTAACTCATGTTTTCATTGCGTCTCTTATTCAGATATGTTAGTTTTAGTAGTGTTATGTGAGTACTCTCATGTTTGCTTGATGTATCATTTATAGAGTTTTTGCTAAAACATATTTTGTATGGTGCTTGTTGGAAATAGAAAATACTACATGTGGTAGATGGTATAACAAAAAAACTTGCATATTTTTGTAGATCACTAAACTATTTCACTTGATTATTTGATGTTGTTTTGAGGTATTAATATGTTTAATGGTAAAATTGTTGGTTTAGTAAAGTAAAAAAAATTAATGTCTGGTCTAAAAGCATGAAACTGTGCCACACTCAAATAACCAGTTGATAGAATAATGGTATATGACTTCCTTTGCTGATAGCAATCGTATTGGTTTTTTTTACACGCTACGGTCGGGGTAGACAACAGCACTGCCACGGGCCCTCTAGGAGTGATTTTCATTATGCCTTGTAAGATCATGATTTTAATTGTAATCTTTTAACTTGTGAGTTCTATGTTACGGTTTTCTGGCACTTCCACCATCCATATTTGCTAGCCTCTTCGGTACTATGCATTGGTCATTCTCACATTGAGAGTTCGTGCAAACTTCGCCAGTTCATCCAAACCCCGTGGGAGAACATTGTTCTTCTACACATAATCCAAAATTTATCTTCCTCAAAATAGCCACCATACCTACCTACCATGGCATTTCCATAGCCATTCCGAGATATATTGACATACAACATACATCATCATTTTGCTACTTGTCATCCTTCATTGTTATTTTGCATACTAGTACACTGTTAGGCGCATTTAGTTTTACATACATCAGAGATATTTCAGTTTGAGTTATGAGTACTAAAACTGTGACGATTCATTGTAAAATAGAGTGTTGCCTCTACCAGTGAGGTTATATATTAAAAAATAAAAAAAGAGAAAAAGCCCAAAAGAGAAGAAAAAAGAGGCAAAAGAGAGAGGAGAAGCACTACTATCATTTATTCCACACTTGTGCTTGGTTGGGATCATTACTTTAGTTTGGAGAGAGTTTTCATATTATGACTTACATAACTATGTGGGGAACTTACATTATAGAACTTTGCTTGTATATTGCAATAATGAGCCTCCTCAAAAGCGCTCTTGGTTTACGTGAGCAAGAAAGTTAGATGCACCCCATTAGTTCAATTGGAGAGCTTTCATACACTTATAGCTCTATGTGAATCCGTTGTATGGCAATCACTACTCCTTGCATAACTTCGATTATAAGACTTCCTCTTGTCTAATGATCACTTTCAGTTGTGTAATACTTTTTTCATTGACCTTCCAAATCCCCCATAATGTTCTTTTAGCCATAACATCCTGGTGCTAGGGACCAATAAAGAACGCTTGATTGTTTTGAGTGCACAATTAATTGAATGGTTTTCCTACGTGCATATTGTTGTCACTTGACTTGATCCTAACAGGAGTTGTTGTGAGAGTTTGATGCCTTGGATGATTATATTGTTATTCTTGAAGCTTAAATCATATTTAATATACTTTGCATAGTGGATTATCTTTTAGTATTGATTCATTGAAAAGTTTTACTTTCTTCTTCCTAATGGTTTATACATTATTATTTGATATGAACTATAAACCATAGCCTTTATTTATTTGATCCTAGTTTACATGCTTTACATTACTATGATGACCGAGTTTATGTTGGTAGTATGTCACCTCAGAAATTATTTGTTTTTATCGTTTACCTACTCGAGGACGAGTAGGAACTAAGCTTGGGGATGTTGATACGTCATAAACGTATCCTTAATTTCTGATGTTCCATGTTATTTACTACATGTTTTCCTTACACTTTATGTCATTTTTATCGATTTCCCGGGACTAACCTATTGACAAGATGCCACAGAGCCAGTTCCTGTTTTCTGTTGTTTTTTGTTTCAGAAAAGTTGTTCTGGAAATATTCTCGGAATTGGACGATTCAAAAGCCAGAAGTCTTAGAAGTATGGGAGGGTCAAGGAAGTCCGAAGGAGACCCGGAGGGGGGGGCGGATCCTCCACACCATGCCTGGGTGCGGGTGGGCCCCTGGCTACGCCTAGGGGTGGTGTGGGCCCCTCGGGCTAAGCATTTTCATATTTTATTCATATTTTTCTGATAATTATTTTAATAGTTATTGAATTAACAAGTTTTAATTAATTTATGCCAATATTTAAATTGACAGGTGGAACCCACCTGTCAGTTTTATTTCTAATTAAAAATAAAAGAAAAGAAAAAAGAAAATGTCTTCTGACGTCAGGATGACGTCAGCACAGAAGAGGATTTATTCTGTGAGGTTGCAATCGACGTATTTTATGTGAATTGGTCAAATTCCTGGGTAGGAGGAGGTAGCTCATGACTCAAGGAACCTAGGGGTGGTGGCTATTGGACAAAGAGGTCGCCGGAGTTGAGCCGATGTCAACTCGCGCGGCGGCTTACGGCGGCACACGGTGGTAGTGCCCACCCATGGACCAAATTTGAGAATAAGAACACCACAAGGTGTGTGAGCTCACCAGGAATGTGTGGAGATGCTCGGTTCAGCACAGAGATGGCTTGAGCAACGGCAGCGTCGATAATCGACCGGCGGCCAGAGTTGGAAAAAACGACCAATTCGTCGGCTACAGGGCATCCCGGGAAGCGAGGTTCATCAAGGATGTAGAGGAGGATACGGCGCCTCCGATGGTGGTCTCGGTTTCTCCGGGGACGACCGGAATCAACGCCAACGGCGAGTGGCGGCCGACGGTTAGGGTTAGGGTTTGGTTCTGCTCTCTCCCGAGAACGAACGGAGAGCGAGGCAACAGGGCGAGAGAGAATGAGATAGAGATCAAGATGGAGACGCCCTCATGCTCCTTATCCTCACGAAGGAAGCGATGAGCAGGACGTGGCAGCTCGTCGACGACACGGGGACGTCTCCTCTACCTTCTGGCTGGAAGGAAGAAGAAAGGAAATTATTTTCCACTTTTTGATACCCCCCTGGGATTTCACATAATTACAAATAAGTCCTTATGTCCTTAAAACTGAGAAGAATAACTTGTTATGAGGGCCTTTTTGTAAATGGAAAAATTAATAAAAATCATTTTTAGAAACCTTAACAAATTTCCAACCTCACCAAGTTTTGTTTTGTTGAAATTGAATCATATTTGCATTTTTTATTTAGGGTGCTAATTTAAGTGGTTTTGTTCTTCTCTCTTAATTTAATTTATTAAATGGCTATTAAATTATTTTAGGCATGATTATTATGATTAGACACAACAAGCAAGTGGTTAACAAGGTGGTGTATCATAATTGGGCAATTTTAGCTACATGTTCTTTTTAAGAAACAATTTGTAATATGCCTAGTAGTGTTGTTTATGCATTGTAAATAAAATCATCCAATAGGGAATTTTCTTCCATGACATACCAAATTCTTTTTATTAGGTAATGAACTTGTTTTCTCTTATGAGGCTTTGTTATTTTCATATTTGAGGTCCTTATCAATTTTGGTGAACATTTCTTTATATTATGTGTAAGCCATGTTTGTTATTTTTAGTACTTGATCAATTGGAAAACATGAGTGGGTTAGGCTCACATTGATTCCCAATATCAAGGAACTATATGTTTATTTTCCAACCTTGTTTACAAGAATGGATACTTTCCATGTTGTTTTCGGAACATGTAAACATTTACATGTGGGTGTATGGATGAATTCTTGTTATTATCCATTTGTATTATTGATGAGAAAGATCTGGAAAACAAGTTTGGACTTGTTACCATCTACCTCAACATAACACAACTCTTAGGACTACAATGGTTGGTTATTATTTCATACTTGATAAATGTTTCCATTAAAGAAATTATCATGTATCATTTTCACTGATAAGCTTGACAAGGAATAGAGATTATAGGTCTCTAATATCACCTAATGGTACCCTAGATTATTTCTTATGCTAGGCTTCCTTACTAAATCAGTGTTGCTCCCGGTTGACTTCTGTTTCTTGATGTACTTGTCTCTAGTTTTCACTGGTCTTCTGTTATCACCTTTGTCCATTGCAGGTAGGTTCCTCTCTTGGTTTCCAACTTCAACTTTCTCACCATTGTGGTGAAAACATCCAATTACTCCAAGCAAGGATTTTACTTAGATGATTATAAAAGTGTGTAGGTTTGTTTTATGACATCAAGTTGCCATATGCATATAGGAAGAATTTGTTAACAAGTGCATCAGACTTTCCTCCAAATTACGAATCATATACAATAGGCTGAGATGTACTAGCTTATTCAACCTTCTGTTTGTTTGTGTATGACACTCAATTGTTTGAGTATACAAAAGTGATCTGTTAACAAGGTAGCTAGTCTTGTTATCAAACTACTTCTATATGACACTAACATTGGAATATCACACTATTTCAAGAGAGTTAATAAGATAAGATCAAGATATAAGAGTTTCCAAATACTCTTATGGTGGATTGGAATAGCACTTCTAGAACACTCTAAAGAATCTTCCTGATGATCTCCCTGTGATAGTTCCTCATTTCTGGTGGGTTGCTTCTCTTGCAGGATCACTTTGAGAATATTGGAAATAAGATAATAGGATAGTCTAGACAAAGTAACAGGATGGTCTAGACAAGGTAGAAAGATCTAGATTAAGAGTTAGTTCATGCTTTTATTATCCTTCCATACATTTATCATTTTATTTCCAATAGGATATCAACTTGTTTCATATATTACTGGTTTTACTTACCTTTCAATTCAATTTCTCCTATAGGGGTTATAAGTTGTTGTTATTCATTGGTTGTATCCAGAGATACTTTAGTTGTTGAATTGTTGAATTTGAGTCATGTGAAGGTTATTGGGGTTTAATGATTTATGTCATAGTTGCTAGTTTATTTCTCAGGTGTCATGATTTTACTTTATATTCTTCTTTTGTAAACATAATGCAGACATAGAGATTTGCAAATATCATATGTAATGATCAAGGTTTAACATTAGTTTAAGAAGATTTATTTCTTATTTTAGGTACTTCTCTTATGGTTGATGACATATGTACATATTCGATAAATATGTTAATACGATTATTATATCATTTCCCAATGGTGGGTTTTGATTTAACACTTGTTTCATCATTTGTTTTCTATTGGACCTTTTTTATTTACTTGTAAAGGTTTATTTAATGGTTATAAGATGATTTATAGAGGTGTACTGTGAATTGATTTATAACTTAAAAGGTTATTGTTTAATTGGACATAACATCTATGTTGATGAGATGGTTCAATTATGTATTTCTCATTTGTGGAAGTATGATTATCAGTTATGAGATTTGGGTACTCACCCCTCTTTGAGTTCTAGATACCTATTAAATGATCCCAAGTCACTTATAGACTTGTGGTTAAGGTTGTTGAGAGTTCGTGCTGATCATCACCAATTATGGTTTGTCTTATCAAATGCTTTGGTTTGTAGAGATACTTGTTATAAAGATCACTCCAAATGTACTCTTGACTAGATGATCTAAACCTAATTCATCATGTCAAGTGAAACATTGGTCACTTTGCTTCGTTTAAACTTTCGCGCCAAAATTTCCCGTATGTTTAGATGCATGCTTTGCAAATGCACATATTATATTTAGATCCTTATAACCTCCCAAACACTGGGATGTTACACTATATTTTTATTCGGTCACATCATATGAAGTTTACTTGGAGCGTTTGTTTGTTTTTCTTTTGTTTTCCTTTGTTTTGTTTTGTTTTGTTTTCCTTGCTGAAATAATATAGCTGGACCCTAGAATTATTTGTTTGGGAGATAGACACGCTCCGCTTTTTCGTTTGAATACTTGCTATGCTAGTATTCTTAGTTTTTATTCTAGTTGTTGCAAAGATTCCTGTTTAGCTCTTATTTTCATTGCATCTCTTGTTCAGAGCTGTTAGTTTTAGTAGTGTTATGTGAGTACTCTCATGTTTTTTTGCTGTAGCATTTTGATACTTTTTGTTAAAACATGTTTTGTATGGTCCTTGTTGGGAAAAGAAACTGCTGCTTCTAATAGAATTTTTGACGATGCAAGTATGTCATGGTGTGGAGAAGACATATGCCATGGGATGGCTTAAGTTTGGGGCCGATGGACACTGGAGGTATCCGGGGAGGGATCGCACGGCGAGTAGCCGCGCTCAAGAAACACTGCAAACAACAAGAACTACCCAGTTTCGGGGCCCTCGTGTGGAGGTAACACCCCTACTCATGCCTATCTCTTTGTATGTATAATATCCGAGTAGCCACACTACAAGTTGGATCTCAGCCGTGTAGCCACTCTGCTTCTCTCTCTCGCTCTAGTGCTAGCTCTTGTAATAAATGCGATCTGGGGCAACGTCCCTCGCGCAGGAGGGGGCAGGGCACCTTATATATTGGTGCCCATCCGAGTAAACAAAGAATAAAAGGTACAACTGATGGGACATGCCTACTGTGAAGCAGAGGACGCCTCCGGCTTCTCGCTGACGCGGGTGCGGGAAGTCGCCGCGCCGTACGACTGACAGGACCTGTCCACCCTGTTAGCCTCACAGTGTAGGCCCCCATCCTGTCTTGTCCCCTCTGTCAGTGACAAGACTTGACAGGAGCCTACATCACTGTAGCCACGCCGTTGCGCGGATAATCATGTACTCCGTAAGTTGAACCGCACACCGGTACGGCTGCGGGATCTCCGTGATCTTGTCAGGACGGCTCCATTGACTTTTTGACCGAGAAGGATTGCAGCTCACCTACTCGGACCACTTGACCGCTACACGGACGAATATAATCTTCCCCAATATCTTCTCTTAGCCTCCAGTGACTATCACCGGATAGAATCTACCGGGTAGGGGACACCCAGGTAGCCGTCTACCCGGTCAGCAGCACCTTGACCTTCGTTTTATCACCTGCCTTGCCCCTACTCGGGGGTAACCCCCCGACATTAGTCCCCTAAGCTGGTAGAATCCAGTGAACTTGTTCGTTGGGCCCTGCCAACTTTAACCAAATTGTCTTCATGAAGGAATGATGCCGAGTTGCACCTCAACTCGGACCTGTATTTCCTACTCGAATCTCTCCAACTGTGATTACGAGAGAAACTTCCTTGTAGCCGAGTAGAGATCTCTCTTTACTGTGCTGCCGTGTAATTTGACTTAGCGAAATTTTGAATCAGACCAAATCCATCCTCTCGTGTCACTGCGGGATCACGTGCCACGCACCAGTGACCGCGACGCCTCGGTGCTGCTGCAGGCCACGCGCCTGTCTCTGCGCCTAGGGCCCACAGCCCGTTAGGTCACGTCGAACGGGTACTCGAGAGCCCACAACCTGGGACGTGGGATTAACTGCGCCCGTTACGCGCGCGTTTTGCGCTGTGTGTGTTTCTAATGGGCAGTTTATCCACGCCGCACGATCAATGCCCACGATTGATCCAGTAGTAACTGCAGCCCGCGGGGAGAGATAAATACCCCCGCGGCGTCTACCATTTCTCTTTCCTGCTCACTTTCCAATCTTGCACCCCCTTCGCCTCTGTCGCCGCCGTTGAGCACATCGCCGCCGCACCTCAACGCGCCACCACCGTGAGAGCTGAGAGCAAGAAACCCGGCGCACCATCGCCGACATCCTCGCCCTCAACTCTGACGAGTTCTTCCTCTCCAAAAAGCAACCTCACATCCATGGCGCACGGAGACGAGATGGTTCCCGCCCGAGCCGGTTGGGAGGGCTCGGACGTCACCGCCGAGGACTGTCAATGGCTGGTGAACACCCGCCGAGTCCCTCCCGGCACCGAGCTCATCCCGGCACCCGAAAAGGATGAGTACGTGGTATTCCTCTCCCACTTCAAACGCGGCTTCGGCCTTCCAATCTCTAAGTTGTTCTCAGATTTCCTCCGCCATTTCGGCCTCCAGCCTCACCATCTTCCACCAAATGCTATTGTCATGCTCTCCACACACGCCACTGTGTGTGAAGCCTTCCTTGGCGTCTACCCGACGGTCCAGACCTAGGCCAAATACTTCTTCCTTCGTAAGCAAAGTGTTCCTGATCCTGGAAACACTGAAGCCCCTCGCGTGATGACCCAGACGGGTAGCGCGATGATGCTGCAGCGCAAGACCGGGCACCATCCGCGGGTGCGCGGATTGGAAACCGTGCACAAGTGGCAGCGCGATTTCCTATATGTGAAGAATGTTCCCACCGAGTAGGGAAAGCCCATCGAAGACCGGATAGGTCTCCCTAAGTTCGTGAACGCGCTGCCCACCGGGCAGAACTGGGGATACGATCCAAAGAAGACCGTCCCAGACGTCGTCCAGGTCGATAAGCGCTTGACCGAGTTGGTGGCAGAAGGGCTCCTTCAGGACGACCCAATCGCCTGCTGGATCTCGCGCCGGGTACTCCCGCTCCAGGACCGAGCACACAAGATGTGCCACATGGGAGGTTCTCGGAATTGTACCAGGACAACGACCTTCGAGCTCAGCAAGGCTGAGGTGGCCATCTGGGCCAGGTCTATTATGCAGACCACGCGCACCGAGAACTGGGCATACGGCTTCGTGCCGTATAGCCGCACCAAGAACATCCCCCAGGTTAGTGCTCTTCTCTGCACCCTTATCCTTTGTAATTGACACCGAGTAGAACTCCTCTCAACTTTATATGCTTTGTACTTGCATGCTATGCTGAGTAGGAACCTTTAGCTTTGTATGCTTTATGTTTGCATGTTGTTCCGGGTAGACTCACTTAGCTTAATATGCTTTGTGCTTGCACGCTATCCCGAGTAGAACCACTTAGCTTAAATATGCTTTGTGTTTGCACGCTATCCCGAGTAGAACCACTTAGCTTAAATATGCTTTGTGTTTGCACGCTATCCCGAGTAGAACCACTTAGCTTAAATATGCTTTGTGTTTGCACACTATCCCGAGTAGAACCACTTATCCGAGAACTCAACTCACTGTGTCTGTTTGTACCAATCAGCAAATCAATCGCCAGAGAGAAGAGGACAGTGAAATCTTCGAGGCCAACTGGCACGATGACAGAACTGAGGACGACAAGACCGCCTACGACACCCAAGATACCTTGTGTATCCCTCACGCCAATCAGCCCGGTAAGTCCCGAGCAGATGCCTCTATTCGGGATTGGTCCAAAGATGAAGAAGGTGACTTGGTTCACTTTTCCGCTTACTCGCAGTTTGCTTTGCTTCCTTTCTCTTTTGCTTGTTCTGAATTCCCCCTTCTTCTCTGCAGGGGAACCTGAGTTGGACGACGGGGAGGAACCCCTGATTGTCGATCCGCTATCTGTGGCCGCTCCCAATACCCGGAAGAGGGTTGGCAGCGGTGCCCAGGCACCTCCTCCCAAGAGGCCCAAGAAGAAGCCAGCGAACAAAGCTCTCGCTTCCCGCAAGAGGAAAGCCCCCACCATTGACGGGTAAGTGCCTTCCGAATAAACCTTGACTCACTGCCTATTGCCTTCCTTGGTTTCCTTCTCTGCTGTTTTTCTGATCTTGTGCTCCCTTCTCGTGTTCCTTTTCAGCGAAGCGCTCGATGCCGACGCCACCACCGCGCCAATTCCTCAGACGCGGACAGCCCCGCCCCGAGAGCAGACCGTTGAGCTCTCGGATGATGAAGAAGACCAAGGGACGCGAGACAGAGCGCGTGCGCGCTCCCCAGTTAATGAAGAACAAGACACTGGCACCGAGAACGATGGCGCCAGGATTGAAGTAGACCTCACCTCCGAGCAGTCGCCGCCTGATGCGCAGCCAACTGCCCAGGCCACCGACGACTCCGAGAAACCGCCAACTCCTCCGGCTGCATCAGCTGAGGAGAACACTGAACGCGCTGCCGAGCAGCAGCAAGAAGACGTCGCCCTGGAGCGGCCAGATGCCACCACCGAGCAGCAGCCAGAGACCAATGCTGCAGAACAACATGACCCCGCGGCCGAGCCGCGGGTAGAAGACAATGTCGCCGAAAGGCCTGATCCCGCTGCGGAGCAGCGGGTAGAAGACGATGTGGTAGAGCCAGCCCGCCAAGACCAAGTGCAGCCAGACGCCGCACCGAGTAGCCGGCCATCTGTGCTGCCAACTCAGCAGGCGACCTCATCCCGCGCACCAGTTCCTCCAGTTCAACAACCGCCACCACCTCCTCCGCCAACTCTTCAAGTGCCTTCGCCTTCTCGGCCAGCTCCCACGCCAAACACCAAGAAGATCACCAAGTCGGGAGCTGAGGCAACCCGGCACCAGCCAAAGCGCACTGCCTCACAGGCTGGGCAGGCGCCGCAGCCCCCCAAGCCGCAAGATGGGAGGTCCGGGAAGCTGGTGAAGAGCACCCAACTGACACTCACTCCGCCCACTCCAAGCGCCAACCCGGTTTCTTCCGGGGTCATCTTTGGCCCCGTCGAGAAGTTGAGTGTTGGTGCCGGCGCCAGCGGGCAGCGCAAGTATCCCGAGTACTGGAAAGATCTGCAGCAGCGCCACCAAATCTAGCTGTCCAGGGAGGAACAACGACTAGCCGCTCTCAAAGAGCGCAAATCCGCAGAAGTCTCCAAGTCCAAGGGAAAGAAAGGTTCCTTGGTCATAAAGGAACTCGCTTCCCGCGGCGAGGACGAGGAGGTGCTTCCTGAAGAAGGCCTTGCAGCCATCCTGGACCGAGTAGGCCACATCGAGAAGGCCTGGGACAGCAAGGTGCACGGCAACAATGCCTGGGATGGCACCGAGTTGGGAAAGCTCGACCATTACCGGACAGACTGGAACAAGGCTGACATTGGCCCTGTTGGTATCACGGTGGCCAGCCCTTGCAGCACCCTGGCCAGAAAGTTGTTCGTCCTTCGCAAAAACATTGAGGACATCGAGCAAAGCTATGTGGTAAGTGTCTCTCTCCTTTTTGCATTTTTCCGAGTTGCTGGTTTCTTCTTTCTCTTCTCTTGTTTTAGTCATTCCCCCAGTCCCCAAGATTCAGGCCGAGTAGGTGAAGACTCAACCGAGTTGACATTTACTCGGGCCAAATCTTCCAGTACTTATACTCTTCCCTTCTTCCTTGCAGGATAGCGTCCAGAAGAGGACAAAAAATTTCCAGCAGCTTCTCTGGAACCACCGCCAAACCAGAGAGTTAAATCAAGCTCTGGAGGCCGACAAGAAGGACAGAGATGCTATGGAGCAGCAGGCCCTCGACCGCACTCTCCACCTCTCTGAGATCGAAGGTAATCTTTTAGCATATCGGTTTGTACGTTTTGTATTTACGCCCGTTTTTTTGCTTTTTGCTTCATTGCTGTCTTCTCTGCAGGCAAGCTCAAGGATCTGGTGGATAGACATCGAGACTGCGAGGTTTTCGCTGCCTCTGCCCAGAGCAAAATTTCTACTTTGGAGGGTGAGCTTCCCTCTTTCTTCTCTGTACTTGTATTTTCTTACTTGGCTACCCTGCTGATAGTGTTGCTCTACCCGCAGAAGAATACAAGAAATTCCAGGAGCAGCACTTGCACTACCTCACACCCGCTGAAGTGCAACAACAAATGCAAACCCGGGAGGCCCAAATTGAGAAGGAGCGTGCAGGCGAGAAGACAGAGTTTGAGAAGCTCCAGGTTGACCTTACAGCTGCGATCCAAACCGCAATCAACTCCGTCCGCGAGAAGCAGGATTTCGAGACGATTGTCGTTGCCGAGAAACGAGCACTCGGGCTAGAAATCACTATGCTCAAGGAAAGGAACCAAGCCCTGGAAGTTCAGATAAATGACTCGCGCCGCCTGCAGGACAAGCATCACCATGAAGCAGAGGACTGGAAGGTCAAGCTGGGAGCCCTGCTGGTAGACATGGAATGTGAGTTGCCTCTACCCTGTACTTGGCTTGGTTTTCTCTTTTCTGCCTTCTTCTACCCGATTTCACTTCTTCGCGGTCTCTGTTTCTGATCCAACTTAGTTCCTTATGCAGACATCTTCCCGGAACTCCGTTCTGCTGGGGTGCCTGCTATGGACAAGGCAAGACAGGCCAGGGCCGCAGCTGGTCTAAACATTGACAACACATCCAGCATCAACGACTATCTTCTCAACATAAGGACGCAAATCCGCTCCCTCAAGGGCCTGGGCACGTCCATGGTGTCCACTGGATTCAAACTGCACAAACTATTCTGGCCTGGAAGGGACGTCCCGGAAACCTTCCGCGAAATTGCCGAGCACCTGGATGAGGTCAAGGTGGAGCTCAAGAAGTGGCGTGCCTCCGCAGCTCGGGCGGGAGCTGGCGAGCTGCTACACTTCGTTCTCTCCTGGTACGAGAACATGGATCTCGACAGGATTGGAACGCGCCGCAGCAACTCCAAGTGAACCAAGGATCCTGACTGCATCACTCGCCGAAAAGCGGTGGCCTATGAGCTCGCCTCCTACGCCGACACCAGCGTCTTCATCGACGGTCCCATCGAGCCTGACACGGACGTCGAAGAAGAGGATGATGACGTGGACAGTGAAGACTTGGCCGAGTTCGAGGAGGGTGCTGAGGAGGAGGGATCCGAGCAGCAGGAGGCCAAGGAGACTGAGAGGACCGAGCAGCCGTAGCCCACCGCGCAGGAGGCCACCATCACCACCAAGATGGTGATCCAGGACCTAGCTGCTGATTTGGGCGTGACTGGGGCTGCGCCATCCGGCATCTACCCTCTGCCCAACACTCAATCTACTGCATCCTCCAACTCTGCAACGGATCCAATCTCCATGGCTACAGCAACTTCCGATCCAGCTGCCTCCGAGTCGGCTGCGCCTACCAACACCGATGCGGACAATACTTCTTCTACTCTGGTGTAATTCCTGCATGCTTTATCTCCAAACACTTATCAGATCCCCGGGATGCCGGGTGCATATGTAACCGATACAATTATGTCCTTTGATACTCAGTTTTTATTCCAGTTAATATTTTAGCAACTCTGGCTCAATGCCGGGTTGCGTTTCTATGCAAGTCCCCGAGTTGCATTTTTTATCCACTCATTCTCTTTGTCTTAGCTCTTACCTGCCACTTGTGGCTTTTTTGGTAGTCGAGTCACAAGATTTCAAAGTTTGAGTTTCAAATACTGAGCCACTTAGAAAAATGCATGGTAACGCTGCCCATCACTTAGCCGAAAATAGAACAAACATTAAAGAACACTCTACTCGGTTGGTACGCTTTTCTTTTCCTTAGCAATTTTTCGTGTGTTCATTGACCTTTGTCTTGTTCTCTTGCTTGCCATGAAGCCGGGTTACGGACATCAGCAGAGTCGAAGAGTTGGCCCTTGGGTTTAAACACATTACTATATATGCTTATGAAATTCTGAGTGAATCAACCGAGTAGACAAAGTAAAACAGAGTAGCAACACAGAGCAAATTTGGACAAGGGCAGTCCCCAAGTTTGAATTCGGAGTGCCGACTAGAATTTTAACTCGGTTTGAGGAGATACATACAACTTTTTGCTCATGAATGAAAACGGCGGAGTAGAGCTACATTCCAGGGGCGCTTAGATTCCTCTCCAGCTTTATCCGTCATGTTCTTCTGGGGTGCCTGTGCGTCAACTAGATAGTAGGCATCATTGTGCAGAGCCTTGCTCACAATGAAAGTCCCTTCCCACGGAGGGGATAGCTTGTGCATCCCGGCCGTGTGCTGCACGAGCCTAAGGACCATGTCTCCTTCTCGGAAAACCCTTGGGTTTACTTTCCGGCTGTGATAACGCCTCAAGTTTTGCTGATAAACAGCTGAACGTGACAGAGTTAACTCTCTTGCTTCTTCTAGCAGGTCAACGTCATTTTCTCGAGCTTCTCTCGCCTCCGCCTCAGTGTAGAGGGTTACTCGGGGCGAGTCATGCTCTAGGTCCGTGGGCAACATGGCCTCAGCTCCATATACCAGGAAGAATGGTGTGTATCCGGTTGATCGGTTCACTAGTAGAGAATTGCCTTTCTATGGAACAGATTCTGTGGCGCATGGCCTCTTGGTGCGCCACAGAAATATATTTTTGTGGCGCACGGGTGGGCATGCGCCACAGAAAAGAGACATTCTGTGGCGCACGGGACCGTGGTGCGCCACAGAAAAGAGGAATTTTGTGGCGCACGGGATGGGGGTGCGCCGCAGAAATGAGCTGGGGGCCCACACCAATAATTGCCACACTCCTATTCTGTGGCGCATGGTGGTTAGTGCGCCACAGAAATATGACATTTCTGTGGCGCACCACTGCCACGTGCGCCACAGAATTCCCATCCGAAAAAATTCTGCCCACACGCACCAACTCCACCCCCCCCCCCGGGAACGCCTTTTCTAATTTTTGACGGAAGAGTTGGCGGTCTAAAAAGCGTCAAAAAATAAATCCCTTATAGATGCACAGAGAGTTTAATGTCTACTTTTTTATCAAATTTTGAAATATGAATTTCGACTTTCTGAGCAAAAGTTTTATAAAAAAAGTAAAATGGGCATAACTTTTGCATACGATGTCGAAAAAAAAGATCAAGATATTAAAAAAAACTAGAGAAAAAAAGAAACCCAACCTCACTGGCCTTCGGCCTGTGAGCTTTTTTTAGAATCGCCAAATTCCAAAAGGAACAAAAGTTATGGCCGTTTTAAGATTTTGACTAGAAAATAAAAAAAAATAAAAAAAATTCTGTGGCGCACCAAGGGGGGGTGCGCCACAGAATTGGGAGGCAGAATTCGAAATCCCCTCCTCCCCTCCTCTTCTTCTCTTCTCCCCTCCACTTCTCCTCCACTTCTCATCTTCTACCTCTCCTCTCCTCCACCTCTCCTCCTCCATCACCACCACCACCACCACCACCACCTCTCCTCCTCCTCCACCACCACCACCACCACCACCACCCCTCCTCCTCCACCACCACCACCCTCCTCCTCCACCACCACCACCTCCGGCGAGCTCCTCCTCCTCCTCCTCCTCCACCACCACCTCTCCTCCTCCTCTTTCTCCTCCTCCTCCACCTCTCCTCCTCTCTCCTCCTCCTCCTCCTCCTCCTCCACCACCACCACCTCTCCTCCTCCTCCTCCTCCCTCCACCACCACCACCACCACCTCCGGCGAACTTCTCCTTCTCCTCCCCACCAACTCCGGTGACCCCCATCCTCCACCCACCAACTCCGGCGAGCATCCGACGAAATCCGGCGAAATTTCGAAATTTCGAAAATTTCCCGCGGCCAGATCTGGCCGCCTTTTTTTTTGAAATTCAAAAAAAAAAATCTGTGGCGCACCCCCCCTTGGTGCGCCACAGAATTGCAAATTTCTGTGGCGCACGGCTGAGGTGCGCCACAGAAAAAAATTTAGTGGCGTGTATTCTGTGGCGCACCCCTCCGGCCCCTAGGTGCGCCACAGAATCCCATTTTGGTGCGCCACAGAAAGGCCTTTTTCTACTAGTGGTTAGGGGTAGTCCTTAGACTCCACAACACCGCCGGCAACTCGTCCAGCCAACAGCCAGGGGTTCGCTGTAATGGCTCAATCAGCCTTGGCTTTATCCCGGATAGGACCATGCCATTTGCTCTCTCAACTTTCCCATTGGAGGCCAGATGCGCAACAGATGCAACATCTAGCCGGATCCGCTTCTCTCTGCAGAATCTTGGGAAAGCACCCTCAGCAAAGGTTGTGCCATTATCAGTGATGATGTTGTGCGGATAGCCATATCTCAGAATGACATCCTTCAGGAAACTCACAGCTGTGACTCCATCACACTTCTGAATAGGCTTGACCTCAATCCACTTGGTGAACTTGTTGAAGGGAATATGCCCGAGAGGCAATAATAAACAAACAATGGTTCCTAGTAAAGCCTCTTTTTTAACTAGCTCGTTGATTAATAGATGATCAAGGTTTCCTGATAATGAACATTGGATGTTATTAATAACGGGGTCATGTCATTAGAAGAATGATGTGATGAACATATACCCAAAGAGAATATAGCAATGCGATCAAGTCATTTAGTTTACATTGTTATATCAAACATACGAAGTAATTCATTCCTTAGACCATGAGATCATGTCAATCGCTGATATCGGAAGAGTGCTTTGATGGCATCAAACGTCACACCGTAACAGGGTGACTATAAAGGTGTCGTTAAGTATTCGGAAAGTATTAGTTGAGGATCATGGATCAAGAGTGGGATTTGTCCATCCAAATGACGGAGAGATATACTCTGGGCCCTCTCGGTGATATCACATCGAAACCGCTTGCAAGCACGTGATATGATCATAAAGGATGTTATATCACGGGAACGAGAAAAGAGTACTTGTCGGTAACGAGATTGAAAAAGGTATGGTTGATACCAATGATCGAATCTCGGACAAGTAAAATATCGTGAGACAAAGGGAATAGTTAACGGCGTTGTTGGTTCACACGATCACGAGAGTCATTGTTGAATATATAGGAGTCATCACGGATCTCCAGATCCCGCTGTTGATTATTGATCGGAGAGGAGTCTCGATCATATCTATCTTATTCGCGAACCGTAGGGTGACACACTTAAGGTTCGATGACGCGTTTGAGAGGATACGGAATATCGAAGAATATTTTGGGCAGCACCGAAATTGTTTCGGGGAAAATTCAAATAGTTCAAGGGGTTTTTCGTCGAATGGTTTTTAATAGAACTAACAAATGATTCGAGGTGCTATATGCAAAAGTTTGTTAATAGAATTAACAAATGCTGAAATAAAGAAATAAAAAGGTTTTATTTATTTATTAAAAGAAAACCTTTGGATTTTCCAAGTGGGAAATAATGGGGAAATGAGTGGGTGTGAGTGGAGTGTCCACTCACATGATGAGGGAAGATGTAACATCCCAAGTATGAAAAACCACCCCTAGAATGTTTGTTTCTTGTTTTATTAAAGTTTTGCATCATGTCATCATACTCATTGCTTTGTTTGCATTTGTGTTGCATCTGTTTTCAATTGTTTCCTATTTCAAATTCAAACCAATTTTCAAACCTTTGTTTCATACTTGTTATGTTACAATTTTCAACTAGAATTATTCAAATAAAAACAACCATTTGTTTCCTTTAAACTATAAAGGTCAAACTATCAAATGGTTCATTTTAATCATTCACTTAAATCAATTTGCATTCCAATTTTATCCAAATTCATTTATTTTTCCAAACAGCAAACATTGGAAAGTGATGAAACTTACAAAACAAATATACCATTTGTTTCAAAGAAACTTGAATTTAAAAACTTAATTGCTTAAGCTCAATTATTTCAATTAATATAAATTCCCTTCAAATTTCAAACAACTTACAAACAGCAATTAGTTTTGAACTTTTTGGAAAACTAAATTTGGCAAGTTGTTGCTGTTACATAATTAAGCAACACCAAATTTTTTCTAAAATTTTCGAACATCAAAAACCCTAGTTTTTCTTCCTATTTCTATTCAGCAAAAAAAAAGAAACAAAACAGAATAATAAAAGAAAACGCACCAGCGGAGGGGAGCAGCACGGCCCAACCCAGCTCCCACGGCCCGTACCCCTTCGCCCCTTTTCTTCTCGCTGTACGGCAAGCATCCGGCGAGTCCACGTCGCCGCGGTAGCAACAGGAACAGCCAGCGCTCGCCCCAACGCCCCTATAAACCTACCCCTCGAGCCCCCGAGCTACCCTAACCCTAGCCCCACCTACCTCCTTCACGCCGCCGTCGCCTACCTCTCTCTGCCGGCGATCTCTCTCTCTCTGTATCACCACCACCATCCACCGGCGCCACCTCTCTGAATCTTTCCGGCGATCACCGCATCCGATGGCTCTCGGCGCGAGCTAGGGCCGGGAATGAGATCCCCGTAGCCTCCTCGACCTCTTGGACACCTCTGCGAGCACGGGAGGGGTCTGCTTCCACGCCGCCGTCCTCGACATCGACGCCGCCGTCCACTGCACCGGGCCTCTGCCACGGCTACTGCGGAGGTGAGCACCGTGCTCTCCGCTCCCTCCTCTCTGCATCATGTCCGCGAGCACGCACTGCACACCAGCACGCACGCAGCCACGCACAAGCAGCACGGCAGCGATCACTGCAGCAGCTCGCCGCCGGCCGTCGAGCCTCTGACGAAAATTCAGAAACGAACCTGCAGATAAAAATTCAGTTAACTTTACCTGAACCATAACCTGTCCGCGCATCCCTTACCTGACAAGGAACTGAACCCACCGCAGTGGTAACGCACCACTGCGCACGCGCACCGCGGCCAGGGTTCGAGCCCTGCGCTCGCGATTAAACCCCAACCTTTTTTCGCTAAGGGTGCTGACAGGCAGGCCCCACCTGCCAGTGGCCACTGCTGCCACGTGAGCGCCACGGAGCCCAGGGGCCCTCTGTCAGTGGCTGTAGCTAGCCACTGCGGAGTGAAAATTGTTTTTCTGCCTTTATTCTATTTAAAACAAATCCTTTTCTTTTACATATTGGTCCTTAATTTTAAAAAGCTAAAAACTTTTAATTCCTAAATCCAAATAATGCAAATAAAATATGTTTGTTGAACCAAATTTAATTCTCTATCTATTTAAACCATTTGTATTCTGTTTTGAACAATTCAAATGCATTCAAATTTCAAATTCAAACAATTCATTTAAAATTTGGTTAATTGCATAACTAATTCAAACTTAATTCAAATAACACAAATAAAATATATTTTCCATGCTATTTTGAACCATCTTTCCAAATATAAATTTTGTTTCATGTTTTGAATAATTAAAATTGCTTAAATAATTTAAACCTTGTTTAAGTCATTTAAATTTGCTAAATTCATAACTTGCTCAAATTAAATTATTTTTGAACTTATAAAATATGTTTTCAAACTAGAAAAGTATAACCTTTTCAAATATGAATTTGAATTTATGTTTTGAACAAATAAAATTCAAATAATATTCATACTTGAATTAAATTCAATTAAAACTTGTTTAAACTTGTTTAATTCATAATTAAATCATTGTAATTCCTTTTTCAATAATTGAAACATGTAATCCACCTAAAATTTTGTGTTCTTTTCAAATATGAAATTTGTTATCTGTTTTGGACAATTTAAATTGGTGAAAACAACAAATGCTTGTGTAACACCTTTAAGGAACCAAAATTCCATAACTTAATAAATAAAATTCCAAACTTGGTAAACCTTATTCCAAATTGTTTCTAAGTTTGTTTTCTCTTTGTTTTCCTCATCCATGCATCATGCTAATCCACTTTCACATGTTGCTTAGTTGTAAAACAAATTATTTTAACCTTAATCCATGGGCTGTTCATATGCAACTCAAATTGCATGTGGGTCCATTTAATTATGTTATGTTACCATGTCAACTAGTTTATTTTTATCCATCAATTAAATGGTCATGCATCATCCCATGATTGTGCATTATGCCATGTTATTGATTGTTGTCTCTCTGCGTTGTTTGTTTGCTTCTTGTCGAATAGACGACGACGTTGAGACAGACGATACTTACGACACCCCTTCTGAGGATCTAGCTCAGTACCAGGCTGCTGAGTTTGCAGGCAAGTATTCACTCACATGAACCATTGTGTTCCTTCCAACCTTGGATACCGATACTTCCCATTCTCTATTCTGCTAGCCTTATGAATCGTTGCTTCTGTTCGATCCTATCACATGTTATCCTTTAACCCTGATATAGCCTCACCTCCACACCTATAACCCCATTGATTGTTGCCCGTGTCTTACTAGCATGCTTAGGGTTGTTTTGCTCGAGTCTGTTACCCTTTACTTCATGTTACTATATTTTAATTATGTTCTGGGGCTCGATGTTAAACAACAACCTGTTAATTTTAAGGTAATAATAATTTGATGATAAGGCACCGGCAGGAGGCCCGGCGTGGTTTTGAGGCCTGCTAGTGTCGATCCTAATTAGGAAAAGGGTCTTGTCTACTGATCCATGATGAGCGCACTATCCGCATGTGGGAAGCGTGTATGGGCGCCCCCCTCAATTTGATTCGATTCGCATCTCGTCCAAATCGCCTCATTTAGTTCGGGTTTTCCATTTGCCGCATGCATATGCAGGTGTGAACCCTTGGTACCAGGGTGGAACTTTTGTAGTCGGCATTTAGGGAGACACGTTCTTAGAGTGCTATGAGGGTCCCTTTTCTTCGTGGGGCTTGATCAGCCGTGCGCTCAATTGCACGGGGTTCTTTGGGCTTGATGCGAAGAAGAGTTGAGTTGTGTTGAGTGCCCCGCTTGGTGGGAGGCATTCCATCTAGCGGGTTATTCTTACGTGTACGGCCAAATTGGTGCACCCCTGCAGGGATAAATCTTCTCGAGAAGCCGTGTTTTCCGCGGTTATGGTTAACTTGGTGAAAGTACTGGCTAACAAGTACTCAGAATAACTTACACCTAACTAATGATAACTTGACTAGTAATAGCCTTATTGCCACAATAACTTGATCCATCACTAATCCAACTGTGTGAGTTATCCTCGGATTGCTTCTTTGGATAAGGGGCGAGATCCAGGATGGGTTTGTTTGGAGTTAGTTATAGTTGGTTACGATACGCTATCTTATCTCCTTTCTGTTAGCCGGAAGTTGTAGTATGTATCTGTAGTTGGTTAGTGCAGCCAGCTGCCGCATCTTTTGTATCCCCTTTTCTTCCGTTGAACCCAAAGCATCTGTGCTTATTGTTGACGGGTTACACTTTGGTGAACTGTGAGTCTTGCTTGCCAGTACGTTTATGTACTGACCCCTTTGGGGCTGTGGTTTCCGCAGACTACGCTTACGAGGATCCCCGTGATGGCTACTACGTGGAGTACGACGAGGCTGCTGACGAGTAGATAGCGGACCCGGGCAGGATCCGAGACTACGTGGATGGGCTCCGTTTTCCTTTCATTCCCGGCTTCTTAAGCCTATTTGGATTTGTCTGTACTCAGACCTTTTGAATGCTTCCGCTGTGTTGTAATGATGTTATGTTGGGACGTGTGTCCTCTGGATGATTGTATTTGCTATCTCTGCTCTAGTGAGAGCCATTTGCACCTTATTTCCGTCTTTTGTGTCTTAGAGATATGTTGTGCTATCATTCTGTTACAATCCGTTGACGTACCATGTGTGTATGGTATGAAGTACGTCAATGGTAGTATCTTGATTTCTATGGGATAGTTTACATCGACGGTGGATAGTAGAGTTTGGTTGTCACACATAAGTGTTGGCCTACTCGTAAGAGGATGCGGGTGCCGGTAAGCCCCGTAATCCAATCATCTACTATCCAGTTCGGCCCGGTGAGTATCCTCTAGAAGTCAGGGTGCGACAGAAGAGGTGGGGTCACCCCCATGGGCTGGCCGCACCCCCCTTGGGCTGCCTCCCACCTCTCCTATAAAAGGAGGGTGAGAGCTCTCCCTCCTTCACACACTTGGCCACTTCCCTTTCCCTCCACCCGCTGCTCCATTTCATGGTCTCCGACTTGGCGAAGACCTCTCCGTGGGATTCTTCACCACCACCACGTCGTCGTGCTGCTGGAGTTCCGAGGGATCCTCTACTTCCGCGCCCCGCTGGAACGAGGGAACGGAGGTCGTCATCAACCGTACGTGTGACCGATCACGGATGCACCGCCGGATTGCGGTGCCCATCTTCTCGCTATCGGGATCGGTGTGAGTACGACTACGCCAACAATGAGATTTGATCTCGTACCACTTTGAGTATTCGAGGGTATGTGTTCTCCTTAACCCTCTTGTTGCCCGTTGCACTTCGTCTCCTAGATTAGATCTTGGCCTTTCGGGTGTCTCTCGCGTAGGAAATTTTTTGTTTTCTATGCAACGACCCCTTCAGTGGTATCAGAGCCGGATCTATGCGTAGATGTTTTGTACGGGTAGAACACATAGGTGTATGTGGGCGTTGATGATCATGTTATTGCCTCCTTGAGTATTTTATGATCTTAGTGGCATAGTAGGATGAAGCTGCCCCAGACTAAGTTTACGTGTACTATGCACGCGAGAGTTGTCTCACTTGTGGCTAAGGGGGTGTCCGTTTCTCCTACTATAGTTAAGATCTAATCTAAGAAGGGTTGCTAAAAATATGTTTATCAACGTTGTGGTTGTTCGTAGGTATGAACGGTTCTATCCTCGAAAGCCCTAAGCCACGTAAAATGTGCAAAAATAAATTATAAGCGTCTAACTAGTTTTTGCTGGGCATGTGATGTGATATGGTCAATATTACAAATTTGATTATGAGATGATCTAGTTTGTAAATTATTGATATACCGGAAGGTATCCATATGGTTGTCTTCTTATTGATGGACAATCAAGTTTGGGGTACCGTGGTACTTGGTACCATGCCGGTGGAATGATTGAGATCATACCATAATGCACATGATGGAGATCAAGTGCAAGAAGGACCATATCATATCACGTTATCCTTTCATGTGATGTCTGTGATGTTAATCCTTTTTATGCATCTTGTTTTGCTTAGATAACGATGGTAGCATTATAAGATGATCCCTCTCACTTAATATCAAGATAATAATGTGTTCTTCCTTAAGGTATGCACCGTTAAGAAAGTTCGTCGTTTCGAGACACCACGTGATGATCGGGTGTGACAGACTCAACGTTCGCATACAACGGGTGTTTTCAAGCCTAGCATGTACAGACATGGCCTTGAAACACAAGAAATACTACGGTTCTACTTGGCGAGCCTAGCATGTATAGACATGGCCTCGGAACACGTAACCGAAAGGTAAAGCATGAGTCATATGGATGATATGATGAACATGTCGATGTTCGCCTTTGAAACTACATCATCTCACGTGATGATCGGTTTTGGTGTAGTGAATTTGGTTATATTATCTGAATATATGCAATTATTGTAGACGCTAGGCGTTTGAATATTCCAAGAAGTTGGGCGTTACAAATTATCCTCTAAATCCCTTCCTTCGAGCTATAGTATCTTAAATCATAAAACTGTTATGATGGGATGGATTAAAAGTATGTGTAAAGTCGTTTACCTTACTTGGGGATTGCTAAGAGTGGAATCTAGAAGAATTCTATTAATATGGTGATATTAGTAGAACAATCAAACTCAAAGTATGACTAAATGGGTGATAGTATATGACTAACACGCCGAAGAAAATGAGCTAGTACGGCTAGCATTGTTTGATGTTGAATGATTCTTCTGTAAAGGAAAGGGAATATTGAAAATAGAATTGCAAATAGATATATGGCAGAAAAGAAGATAACTGGAAAAGTCCAACTCAGGAGTATATGCTTGATATACAAGTTATAGATGTATTACTAGTTAACAAAGTATTTTTGGGTATTTTGATACCACATTGGTTGGTATGAGTTGTCATACAAAGCAACGCAATGCAAGAAATACAAGGGCCTAAAAGGAACTAGTAATAGATGTGGAATCGATTATGACAAGAACATAAATAAAGTGTTATTGTGTTCATTGTAGTATCAAACCAAACATTCAAGATTTATTTTAAAGAACTTAATAAGATTTTATTTTGTTCTAGTCTTTTGTGAGAACAAATGAGATTGTTCAAACGATGACCATATTCCATAATTGATGGATATGTTAATATAAATCATGTTGGTAAAGTAAACATCTATAAGACTGAATGCTAAACGTTGCAAGACGTAAAAGATTTTCACTTAAATTGTGACACCACCATTTTAGTTCACATCGGAAAGGAAAACATGAAGGAACTCCATATTGATGGACTTCCGGAGTCATTTTGTTTTGAATAAATTGACGCTTGTGAGACCTCTTCCAAAAGATGACTAGAATTCCGTTCATAGGCCAAAGTAGAATGGACGACTAATTTAGTGGAGATTATACATATTGATGTATATAGTCCATTATGTGTAGTCATGTATGGTGGATTAATTTTTCCTTCATAAAATTCTGTTGATGATTTAAGTAGATATGTGAGTATATCTATTTAAAGGGAACAGAGTTTGACATTTTGAATTGGTTCAAAAGGTTGTTAGTATGAAGTTAAAATCAATGTAACAAGATAATCAAGTATTTATGATTGGATCATAAAGGATAAAGTTTGAGTTACAAGTTTAGCAAAACATCTGAGAAGTTGCAGAATTGTTCTACAACTTATACTTCTCGAATACCCCACATTAGATTGGAGTATTCAAAAGACAAAATCAAACCCTGTTTGACATGGTAAGATTAATAAAATTGCCATTATAATTTTGTAGTTTATACATTAAGGACAACCGCTTTTACACTGAAAAGAGCACCATCATGATCCGTTGAAATTGACAACATATAAGATATGGTTTGGGTAATGACCCGAATTGTCATTTTTCTTAAGTTTTGGTATGCATAGCATGTGTAAAATGTTTACAACCAAAATAGGAAAAATATATGTTTATAAGGTTATCCCAAATAAAACATTGGGTATTTCTCCTATCACCGAACCAAAAGGCAAATGTTGTTTGTCAGAAAGGGTTGATTTCTCGAGAAAGTAGTTCTTGCGAAACAAGTGAGTGGGAGCACAGTACAAACTCAACGAGATTAGAGAATCTTCGTTATCATGTCAAGAGTAGCGCAGCACTGGAAGTTGTTCCGGGGTTTACTATTTTGACTAAGTAGAAGACACTACAAATGTTGTAGATACTTCAAATGAGTTTGCGAACTGTACGAGAAAAGTCCAAAAACTTTGTACTTAGAACAACTTGTGGTTTAGGTGTAAAGTGTTGTTTTGACAACAAAAGGACCTGGACCTTATGAAGGAAGCAAATGATGGGCCCTGACTTCGTAAAATTGACTATGAGTCATTATATCCGCCATAGTATCCTTGTATGAATATCAAGTATGTGACTTGGTAGTCCTTTCAATAGGCATGATGCCTAACGATAGCAAAAGGGTCTATATAGCGACAAAGACATGGATACTTATCGAAAAGTTGTTTTCGACGAAGTTCAAAGAGTTGACTACTACAAGATTTTGATCTTCCGTAGTGATGCTTTAGTCTTTGCGGATAGTTCTAGCAAAAGTTACATATTATGATATGGCAGTTGAATAACAAAACCAACTCTCCTCTCGAGGAATTTTGATCAAGGATGATGTTTGACACAGTCTGAGAGTTTTGTAAAATTCAAAAGGTTGCTATAAAGGCATGCACACTTCAATGATTGAAGTGAGCATAGCGAAGTTGAAATCTTTAGCTTAATGAAGTTATCAAAAGAGTTTGATTCCATCATGAATGATAAAGATGCTTGTAGAGTTACAAGAAATTAAGTGGGAGCGCTATGACATATTTCCAATAATTTATGTAGTTGACATATGGTTGATTGGAAAATATGTATTTTAAATTAAAACGGTTAATATTTTCGATTTCATATTGATGAAAGGCTTAGAAGATATTGGGCATCGATATCTATAAAAGATGGATTGACGCACCTGATATGATTGAAGCCAAATTACATAGATGAAATATTGAAGTAAGTCAATATGAAAATGACAAGAAGGAGTTCTTGTCACATGGAAAATAATTGAGCAAGATTCATGTGTTTTGACACATGATGAGCATCATTGAAATTGAGATTTCTAAGTCATGTTTCCATGATATGTACACAACCAGATGAGTCCTATGCTATAAAATGTTATAGTAGGATAATTCATATGATGATTAGACAACAGTGGGAGAGATCCTTGTGTCATTTTAGAAATGCTAAGGATATGTTTTCCTATATAGTAATGACAAAATATTAGTTGTAATATGTTACACTAATAGTCTTGTCATTTATTCAAGTAATTTTATCTCAATTAAAATATGTGATGAAGGGTAGCACAATAGGATGGAAGAAAGTTCCATGCTGGATTTGAAAGAGTTTCAAAATTAAAATATTGTGACAGATACTACAACAAAGGCTAAAGTATATCGTTGTGTTGACAACTGATTATAAGCATATTATGTGTCAATGAGTTCTTTATTGAACTTGGTGAATTTCCAAGAATGCTGAAACTATGAAGCTACATTTTCACAATGTTAGTAACATCAGTTTAAGCTGAGGAATTAAGGTATCACCGGAACTTGGTGAGTTTCCAAGAATGCTAACACTATGAAGCTACATTTTCACAATGTTAGCGACATCAGTTTAAGCTGAGGAATTAAGTTTTCACCAATTGACCATATATATACAAAGCTATCTCATTAGAGAATGTGTGATGCGTGTAGACGCAAAGAACATGCAAATACAATAGGACCTGAACAGTTCAGATCTTTTTGATGATGTTTACCGCATGCGAAGCATGGTAATAACACTGGTACGCCATATGTGTTAAAGTGCTTACAGACTAGATTATTGACTCTAGTGCAAGTGGGAGACTGAAGGGAATATGCCCGAGAGGCAATAATAAAATGGTTATTATCTTATTCCTTGTTTATGATGAATGTTTATTTCTCATGCTAGAATTGTATTAACCGGAAACGTTGATACATGTGTGCTTAATAAACAAATAATGGTTCCTAGTAAAGCCTCTTTTTTAACTAGCTCTTTGATTAATAGATGATCAAGGTTTCCTGATCATGAACATTGGATGTTATTAATAACGGGGTCATGTCATTAGAAGAATGATGTGATGAACATATACCCAAAGAGAATATAGCAATGCGATCAAGTCATTTAGTTTACATTGTTATATCAAACATACGAAGTAATTTATTCCTTAGACCATGAGATCATGTCAATCGCTGATATCGGAAGAGTGCTTTGATGGCATCAAACGTCACACCGTAACAGGGTGACTATAAAGGTTTCGTTAAGTATTCGGAAAGTATTAGTTGAGGATCATGGATCAAGAGTGGGATTTTTCCATCCAAATGACGGAGAGATATACTCTGGGCCCTCTCGGTGATATCACATCGAAACCGCTTGCAAGCACGTGATATCATCACAAAGGATGTTATATCACGGGAACGAGAAAAGAGTACTTGTCGGTAACGAGATTGAACAAGGTATGGTTGATACCAATGATCGAATCTCGGACAAGTAAAATATCGTGAGACAAAGGGAATAGTTCATGGCGTTGTTGGTTCACACGATCACGAGAGTCATCGTTGAATATATAGGAGTCATCACGGATCTCCAGATCCCGTTGTTGATTATTGATCGGAGAGGAGTCTCGATCATGTCTATCTTATTCGCGAACCGTAGGGTGACACACTTAAGGTTCGATGACGCGTTTGAGAGGATACGGAATATCGAAGAATATTTTGGGCAGCACCAAAATTGTTTCGGGGAAAATTGAAATAGTTCAAGGGGTTTTTCGTCGAATGGTTGTTAATAGAATTAACAAATGATTCGAGGTGCTATATGCAAAAGTTTGTTAATAGAATTAACAAATGCTAAAATAAAGAAATAAAAAAGGTTTTATTTATTTATTAAAAGAAAACCTTTGGATTTTCCAAGTGGGAAATAATGGGGAAATGAGTGGGTGTGAGTGGAGTGTCCACTCACATGATGAGGGAAGAGGTGGGGGCACCCCCATGGGCTGGCCGCACCCCCCTTGGGCTGCCTCCCCCCTCTCCTATAAAAGGAGGGTGAGAGCTCTCCCTCATTCACACACTTGTCCACTTCCCTTTCCATCCACCCGCTGCTCCATTTCATGGTCTCCGGCTTGGCGAAGCCCTGATCGTGGGATTCTTCACCACCACCACGTCGTCGTGCTGCTGGAGTTCCGAGGGATCCTCTACTTCCGCGCCCCGCTGGAACGAGGGAACGGAGGTCGTCATCAACCGTACGTGTGACCGATCACGGATGCACCGCCGGATTGCGGTGCCCATCTTCTCGCTATCGGGATCGGTGTGAGTACGACTACGCCAACAACGAGATTTGATCTCGTACCACTTTGAGTCTTCGAGGGTATGTGTTCTCCTTAACCCTCTTGTTGCCCGTTGCACTTCGTCTCCTAGATTAGATCTTGGCCTTTCGGGTGTCTCTCGCGTAGGAAATTTTTTGTTATTTATGCAACGACCCCTTCACTTGTCAACCATGACCAAGATGTGAGGCAAGTTGCCTCTAGCCGGCCTGAATGGGCCTACTATGTCCAAGCACCAAACTGCAAATGGCCAAGTAATGGGAATGGTCTTCAACTCGGAAGCTGGCATATGAATCGTACTTGCAAACCTATGGCACCCGTTGCACTTTATCACTATATCTTCAGCTTGCCGTAAGGCAGTGAGCCAAAAGAAACCATGCCAAAAAGCCTTGTTGACTAGAGCCCGAGAAGAGGCGTGATGCCCGCATTCTCCCTGATGTATCTCTATCAGAATTTCTTCTCCTTCCTCTGGCTCAATGCAGCGTTGCAGCACGCTAGTAGGACTCCTTCTGTGCAGTACCTTGTTGAAGATAGTGTAGCCCTTGGATCTTCTCTGTATTTGCCTGGCTGTAACCTCATCACTCGGCAATGTGCCATCCGTTAGAAAGGATAATATGGGTAGAGCCCAACTCGGTGTCTCCCGGATGGGAAACACTGATTCATCCACTTCCATTGGATCATCTACCAAGACCTCTTCTGAGTTGGGGGCGAGTCCCCGAGTACTCGGAAATGACCCCCCGATGATGAATGTGACAGTCCCCGAGTTGAATGGAGCAGTCCCCGGGTTGCAGGTGCCAGTCCCCGGGTTGGAGACGACAGTCCCCGGGTTCTCTTTTTCAGCCTCCCAATCAATATCCATAGGAACAACTTCCTCTCCTGGCAAGGATGGAACAAAGATAGACTCCGAGTTGGGGGATGGCTTGATGGATGGCTTTCTCAAATGCTCCAAGGCAATCCCAGCCGGGATAAACTGCCGAGAAGACCCCAACTTGGACAGCTCATCGGCTGCGTCATTCTCAGCTCGGTGTATATGATGAAATTCACACCCTTCAAAGAACCCAGTCATGGTTTGCACAAGAAACCAGTAAGATGCCATGTTGGCATCCAAAGCATCCCAAGTGTCAGATACTTGCTGCACCACCAAGTCCGAGTCGCCATAGCAGACGATGTGCTGCACCCCAATCTCCTTGGCTACTCTCAAGCCATGCACCACTGCCTCTTACTCGGCCACATTATTGGATGCTTTGAAATGTGTTTGCAGCACATACTTGAGTTGGTCACGCTTGGGTGACGTGGGCACAACGCCAGCACCAAGCTCCTCCTTCACCTTGGAGCCATCAAAGTGCATCTTCCAGAAATTGGTTTCCGGCAAGGGAGGCTCATATTGCACCTCAGCCCAATCCACTAGAAAATCTGCCAGGATTTGTGACTTGATGGCTTCTCTTCTTGCGTACATAAGAGTGTACGCGGCCAGCTCAATCGCCCACTTAGCTACTCTGCCGCTTGCTTCCTTGTTGCCCATGATGTCCGAGATGGGAGCGGAACTCACAACTGTGATGGGATGCTCTTGAAAATAGTGCTTCAGCTTCTTGGCACCCAGGTACACGCCGTAGGTCATCTTCTAGTAGTGCAGGTAGTTCTGCTTGGAGTTGGATAGCACCTCACTGAGATAGTACACTGGCCGTTGCACAGTCTTGCCTTCCTCTTCTCTCTCCACCTCAAAGTACTGTGCATGGATGAGGCCACGGCGGCGAGGTGGGGCGACCTCACCTCGAGGAGGAGGGCGCGGCGGCGAGGAGGAGGGCGCGGGAGGAGGCGTGAGGAGGCCGGAGGCGAGCCATCGTGCACCCTCGCACCTCCCCCCTTTTGCCCCGGTTCGTGTTACCAACCGGGGCAAAAGGCCCAAAATTTCAGTTTTTTTTCTTCTTTCCGCCAATTTTTTCCACTGCCACGTTTCAAATACTATTTCAAATACATTCCAAATGGTTTTGAATTTGGAGAAACTTTCAATATGAAAAGTGTATAAAATTACGTAAACATTTCAAATATATTTTCTGTTTTAGAATATAATTATTCTAACTATTTAAACTAGTAATAATTTTTTAATTTTCAAACATTTTAAAAAACCTTGTTTACGAATGGTTTTGAATTTGGAGAAACTTTCAATATGAAAAGTGTTTAAAATTGACTAAACATTTCTGATACATTTTATGTTTAAAATAATAATTATTCTAACTATTTAAAATAGTAACAATTTTTTAATTTTCGAACATTTTAAAAAACCTAGTTTACGAATGGTTTTGAATTTGGAAAAACTTTCTATATGAAAAGTGTTTAAAATTGCATAAAAATTTCAAATACATTTTCTATTTTATAAAATAATTATTCTAACTATTTAAACTAGTAACAATTTTCGAATTTTTAAACATTTAAAAAACCTAGTTTGTGAATGGTTTAGGAAGAGGAAGAGATCTGCAATGTTTTCACACATGATATGGATAATCTGCAATATTTGATATATTATTACAAAATAGTCTATCAATATCACATGAACCATGAAGGTTTAATTCGTTATCACCAACTAGTGCCACCATTGTTTACTTTTTCTGTTGTAGCCATGGAGCATCTTCATTATTTAACGCGATGCTTGGGTCAGTTTTCACTCTGAAGGGAGGAATTTCTTCCAAGTTATTATAATCTTCTGACATGTCTGTCCTGTCCTCCACTCCCACAATGTTTCTTTTCACTGAAAGAACTATGTGCCGCTTTGGCTCACCGCATGATGTACTAGAATTCTTTTTTTTTCTTTTCCTCGGTTGGGTAGACATGTACTTCACATAGAAAACTTGAGCCACATCTTTGGCTAGGAAGAATGGTTCGTTTCTGTACCAAGATTGTTGAGATCCGTTGTTTTCATTCCGTACTGTGGGTCTACCTTTACTCATGTCATCTTGACCCATTAGCACCGAACCAGAGAGACCTTAAAATTAGGTCCATAGTCAAGTTCCCATATCTCCTCTATGTAACTATTATATGTGTCCTTTCTCCCATTGTATCCGGTTGCATCGAAACGTACACCACTATTCTGGTTGGTGCTCTTTTTATCTTGTGCGATCGTGTAAAATGTATTCTCATTTATCTCGTACCCTTGGAAAGTCAGTACAGTCGAAGATGGTGACCTAGACAACAAGTAGAGCTGGTCTCCAACAATGTAGTTATCCATGAGTTATGTCTGCAACCAGGCGCTGAAACTATCCATGTGTTCATCATTAATCAAGGATTCAGACAGCCCCGGGTTTTTGGACCGTATAATATTCTTGTGTTCCTGGATATAAGGAGCCACCAAGGTGGACATTTGTAGAACTGTGTAGTGTGCTTAAGTGAAAGAATGTCCGTCCATAAATATCTTTGCTATCCTTACTAGCGTGCCTTTTCCACTCATTCTTCCCTCATGCCGCGATTCAGGAACACCAATCGACTTAAGGTCTGGAAGAAAGTCAACACAAAACTCAATTACCTCCTCTGTTCCATAACACTTGGAGATGCTTCCTTCTGGCCTAGCACGGTTGTGAACATATTTCTTTAAGACTCCCATGAACCTCTCAAAGGGGAACATATTGTGTAGAAACACAGGACCGAGAATGGTAATCTCTTTGACTAGGTGAACTGGGAGGTGTGTCATAATATTGAAGAAGGATGGCGGGTACACCAACTCGAAGCTGACAAGACATTGGACCACATCTGTCTGTAACGCTGATAGACTTTCTGGATTGATTACCTTCTGAGATATTGCATTGAGGAATGCGCATAACTTCACAATGGGTAGTTGAACATTTTCTGGTAGAATCCCCCTCAATGACATCATAAGCAATTGTGTCATCAGCACGTGGCAGTCATGAGACTTCAGGTTTTGGAATTTTTTCTCCGCCACATTTATTATTCCCTTTATATTCGACGAGAAGCCAGACGAGAGCTTGATACTACTTAGTGCTTCAAAAAATATTTCCTTCTCTTCCTTGGTAAGAGCGTAGCTGGCAGGACTACCTTGAAACCGCTCAGGATTCTTGCCGTCTCGTCCTTCCGTGTGTTGCTGGTCCTGCCGTGCTTCAGAGGTATCTTTTGACTTCCCATACAAGCCAAAGAAGCCTAGCAGATTCACGCAGAGATTCTTCGTCACGTGCATCACGTTGATCGCAGAGCGGACATCTAGGATTTTCCAATAGGGTAGATCCCAAAATATAGATTTCTTCTTCCATATGGGTGCGTGTCCGTCAGCGTCATTCGGAACAGCTTGTGTGCCCGGACCCTTTCCAAAGATTACTTTCAAATCCTTCACCATATCAAATACATCATCACCAGGTCGGAGGATAGGCGTCTCCCGGGTATCTGCCTCACTATTGAAATGTTTGCCAGCTTTTCTTAAGGGGTGCTTGCGCGAAAGAAAACGACGATACCTGAGGTACACAACCTTCTTACATTTATCCAGATATACATTTTCGGTGTCATCTAAACAGTGTGTGCATGCATTGTATCCCTTATTTGTATGTCCAGAAATGTTACTAAGAGTAGGTCAATCGTTGATGGTTACGAACAACAGTGCTCGTAGGTTAAATTCTTTTTGTACGTGCTCGTCCCACACAGGTACACCTTCTTCACACCAGATTGTAAAAGTTCATCGACTAATGGCCTTAGGTACACATCAATGTCGTTGCCCGGTTGTCTCGGGCCTTGGATCAGCACTGGCATCATAATGAACTTCCTCTTTATGCACAACCAAGGAGGAAGGTTATAGATACATAGAGTTACAGGCCAGGTGCTATGGTTGTAGCTCTGCTCACTAAATGGATTAAATTCATCTGTATTAGTTGGGATTAGTGGGGTTTATCCCCTAGGGGTTTGGGTGAAACCCCTCCCCACACCCAATCCCCACTAAACCCAATCCCCATCTGTCGATTAGTCATCTTGACAAGTCCCTCGGATGATCCGGTAGGGTTTCGATTAAGAGAACGTATATGCGCTGGTGACGATCGTCGGCTAACAGGGGCATGATTTACCCAAGTTTTTGGCCCTCGTAGAGGTAAAATCCTTACTCCTGCTCTTGCGATCTGTATTACGAGTAGATCGGTTACAATGGTGGGTTCTCAAGTCGAGAGTTTGATCTCGAGCTCAAGGCTATGGTTGTCAAAGTAGATTGGATCCCCCCACGGTGGTTCTCCTAGCCTTTTATAGGTGGCTAGGTCTCAAACCATGTCACTTTGCAATCTTAAACATTTTGTGCCATGACTCCATCATGGTGGTTCCGCATGGAAAATCCATGGCATGATGGCGCACGCGGGAAAAGCCTATTTTAACACTAAACTTTATATTTTTACACACGCCACAAAAATTGTCGGTTTTCCATGAAACACACATAGAATGTCCAGAGTGTATGCGCAAACTTTTTGTCCAATTCTTTTTGACATTTGTAAATGCGTTTAAAACACATTTTAAAAATCCCGGGTGCCATTTTAGAGCTGCATATTTTTTGTAGCGTGCAGGCCACAAAAGTCTATTAACCAAAATTTACAGGTAATGATAGCAGTAGTGTAAATTAAGCCCATGGGCAGGGGGTGGCCATATGGTATTTGTTAAGAATTGAACTTTTGAGCTCAACTAAGCCCTTGGGCCGTGGGCCGACCTCTCCGTGCAGAGCTCGTAATTAGTCCGTTAACTGTGATGGAAGGATGCCCTGATCGAACCCCAATCGGTGGCAGCGAGGCATGTACGTGAAGATGGAAGAAGCAGCAGCGGGCCGCCGACCTGCTCCCGGACGACATCATCCTAGAGATCCTCCATCATCTCTCGGCCGACGTCGCTGGCTTGTTCCGCTGCGCCGTGGCGTGCAAGCGGTGGCGTGCTCTCGTGGCCGACCTCTCTTTCCTCAGGCGCCGCTGGCCCGAGGGAGCGTGCCACCCGTCATCTCTTCTCGGGCTCTTCGTCCAGCAACAACTCTGTGATGGGTCGTTCCAACCCTTCTTTCTCCCGCCGTCATTTGGGTCGGTGCTCGGCTCTCGCAGCCGCCCTCTCGCCTCCTTCTTCCCGGGCTTGCAACATGGAGAACTCGACGGTGCGGTGCCGCTTGCCGCGCGCCATGGCCTCCTCCTCCTGCGCCTAGCCAGACAGGCCAATGACGACCTGACCCGCTTGGCCGTGTGCGACCTGCTGGCTGGCACGTGCGACGTGCTCCCCTCGCTCAAGCGTGGAGTTTTCTCCGTCGACTGCGCCATTATAACCGGCGTAGACTGTCGGTCCTCCAACGGGCACTGCCAACCGGACTACTGCTCCACCTTCTTCAAGGTGCTCGCCATCGTCACGGACGATTGCAGGAACGATCCTTGCAAATGCAACAACCTCTACACGTTCTTATCCGCAGAGCCTGGCTGGAGTGAGCCAACAAACTGCTTCGACGTCGTCGGGCTATCCGACGAGGGCAACCTGGCGACTCTAAAAGGTCGTTGTATGTTGTGGCGTGGCACACTGCCTCGTGTTGTCAATGTCAAAGTACTAGTACATCTTAGGTGTTAGCATCGAGACCGGCCACATCTCCCTGACGGAGCTCTCCATACCGAATAAGCTACCTTCCACAACATGGTACGGCGGGCCAACGCTCTTTGCCACCGCCGCCGGCACCAAGGTCTTTCGCTAGATATGTGGACACAGGCAAATGATGGAGCATGGCTTCATGCTAGAACGGTCCCACGATGTGGGATCCCTTGTTCACGCGCGTGTGGCTGGGTGAGAAGTGCGGTGCGTTACTCATCGTAGACATTTTCCGATGTGTGTACATGGTCGACATAGAAAGCAGTGGCATAGAGGACGTGAGGGAGCAATTTCGAAAAAGTTGGGGCATGATCTGTGTCCCTATGGAGATAGACTGGCCTACCTTGTTCTTGTCACGGATTGGCAGAGCGTGACACTAGTAGTAGCTTGGTATGTACTCACTCCGTTCCATATTAGATGACACTCTTATAGATGTATCTAGTATTGAAATATGTCTAGATGTATACATCTATGTGAGAGTCATCTAATATGGAATTGAGGGAGTATGATCCAAGATATAACATATTTTCTGCACACAAGAGCTAAACGTGCATACATGTTTAAGTGTAATCTAGAAGGGCTAGAATACTTATTTGTTATAGTGCCAAAATGGTTTCGTGTATTGCAGTAATGTTAATTATATTTTCACATAATCATAAAATTAATCAACTTACTGTTTATAATGTGCCCTAGCTAGTTTGGGGTGGAAGGAATTCCATACTGAATTTGGAAGGAGTTCCAAATTTTAACACTATGATAGAATTTGTAACGAATGTTGGAGAAGTATCGCCACTTCAGAAGTGGTAGAGAAGAACGTTTCGATTAAAAGTTCGTAACTGAATATATATACATGGATCAATGTAGTATGGTTCTAGTTTTCCATTACTCGCTCGTGTTGGTTCCAAAACGTGCCACATGATTCATGGAACTCAAATGTTGAATAATGAGTGCTACCTTGGTGTGAACCAAGATGCACTAGTGGAAACAGGGCCATTTGTTCCGGGTCGTAAGGGCCAGTTGTCCCGGTTGTGCAACCGGGATGGGCTAACCGGGACAAATGGCCCTCCCCGATTAGTCCCAGTTGTGCCAGGATCCGGGATGGTAAGGATGGCCCACGTGGCGAACCTGGGCCAGGGACGGCCAGGGAGTTCGTCCCGGTTCGTTTTAGGGACCGGGATGCATACCTTTTATGAAAAAAAAATATATTCCGCCAATTTTCCCCTGCCGCGGCGGGTTTTTTTCGTTTTCGTTTTTTTGGGCTCCTGTCTCGCAAACCCCAACCGGCCTCCCCTTCCCCAACCGCGTCCAGGCACACGTCTTTAATTAAGCCCACTGGCCACATTTTTGGTCAAAAGGGCCCATTGGCCCGCGTCTTTTATTATATTCGGTCAACGATTCGCAGGGGTCAAAAGGGCCACTGGCCAGCGGCCTAGTGGCTGGCTCGCCCGGTCCCTTAAATTAAGACCACAGGGACGGTCAAAGGGCCCACTGCCGCCTCGTCTTCCCGCCCCCCTCCACTTCCCCACGCGCGGCCAGCTGCAACCGCCGCCACGCCTCGGCTCCCCCCCCCCCCCCGCGTTCATGGCCGCCTGCAACCGCCGCCACGTTCCGGCCGCCGGTTGGCATGCTAGCCTCCCCCGGGTCCTTTTTAAAGGGCCCCCGCCGCCCGTACATCCCATTCACCCCGGCCACGTCCCAGCCAAAGCAACCCTAGCCACCATGTCCCGCTGGTTCAAGCGCCCCAGGAACGACCACGAGGCCGGGTCCTCGAGCGGCGCGCGCTCCGGCGTTCCACCGCCGCCGGCGGAGGCCTTCGGCTTCGGCCCGGGAGGCGTCCGCATCGGCGGGCAGCCGCGCGTCCCCGCTCCGCCTCCGGCGTCACGCGCGCCGCCCCGCGCCGCGCCCAAGGGCAAGCGCTTCCGCCGGTACGTCCGGAAGGAGGAGGCCGAGTGGCACTGGGAACGCGCCACGCCGGTGTTCTGGCCGGACGTCCACCTTCCGGACGGCTGGCACCTGAACCCACAGCGCATCCCCGTGCCGCCGGCCCCGTCCAGCAGCGAGGCCCTGGGCGAGGAGATCGACCGCCGGCGCGCGCTCCTGCCGGCCCGCCTCCTCAGGGACCGCGCGTACGCGCGGAGCTCCCCCTACTGGGCCACCTGGCTCCAGCAGGAGCACGAGCAGCGCCGCGGCTCCTACATCCCCACAGCCGAGGAGGTGAGCACCGAAGACTACCCCGCGCCACCGCCGGGGAGGGAGCCGGAGCTTTGGCTCCTGGAGGACGACATCGCCGACAACGTCATCAAGGAGGACGACCCCGAGCTCCAGGCCGGCTTGGAGGAGGCCTACGAGGCCTCCCGCCGCTCCCTCGTCGAGGACGAGGTCAAGCTGTGGGAGGCGGTCCTGGCCGCCGCCGCCGCCGACGGCGCAGCAATGCCGCCCCTTTCGGCGCCTGCCCCTTGGTGGCAGACCATGTACGCCGACATGGAGGCCTCCGAGAACCAGCCGCCGCCGCAGCCGCTCCCCCCTGGCCTGGAGTACGGCATGTCCTGGGCCTGGACCGGCGGCGTTTGGTCGCCGGAGGAGCTGCCGCCGCCGCCGGAGCTGCCCCCGCCGCCGCCGCACGCGCCCCCGATGCCTCCACAGCCACCGGCGGGCCCGCCCCAGCCGCCTGCCCACCTGTGACAGCCACCCCCTACCACTGCATCTCCTCCGACGAGGAGGAGTAGGCCGGCGCCCCCCCTAGACTAAGCAACCCACCACCCCCCAAGAAAACGGCCGGCCGCCTGTGGCCGCGCCGCCGCCCCCTATATGCAAGCACGGCCGGTCGCCTGTGACCGCGGCGCCCCCCTTTGTAAGCACGGCCCCCGGGCCTTTTTTAATATATATTTGTGTTGAACCACCGCGTTGTCCCTAGTTCAACCCCGCCGGCGGGATCTTCCTACCCGTTCCCGCCGCCGGCAGGGCTTCGCCATGGCTAGTCCGCTGTCCTGGGTGGTGGCTCGGCCTGGGGATAGGGCCGAGATATTTATACAACTGGGCCTCTAGTCCCGGCCCGTGTCACCAACCGGGACTAGAGGTACCCCCTTTGGTCCCGGTTGGTAGCATGGCCCGGGACCAAAACTTTTTTCGAAATTTGCTGCCCCCTGCGCGCCCAAATTTTTTAGCGCCAAAATTTGAAAAATGTTTAAGATTGCACATTAAATAACTTCTACATACTTTCGAATTTGACAAAAATTCCAACATGAAAAGTGCTAGAATTTGCATAACTAATTCAAATCCATTTTTATTTCAACTAAATAATTATTCTAACTATTGAATATAAATATCTTATAATTTTTGTTTTCTCTTGTGATCTTCCGATTGAGTCCAGATCATACAAGGCATCCGGGTGATTTATATTCCATCGATGAACCCAAGAATAGTGCTCCGGGCAATTTTGCTGCAACTTTATATAAAGTTCGACATCTTTTTAAAACATACTGTGGTGGAATTTCTTTGATATTTCTGATCTCAAGAACCTTCAGTACTTGGCAACACGGAAGACCTACATTGCAGGAGTGTATGCATTAGCAGCTTGCCAAAGTAACCGCACAGGTGCAACCCTTTACGTCATTTGAACTCCAAGGTAGTTAGCTTCGAAGTCTGGAGGACATGTCCTTCACATAGAATCTCTGCATTTCTATTATTCTTACTACTTCCTCTGCGAGGTTCACTGTTGGTAACATCGTTCTGAACCAGAAAGTGCTCAAGGAAGGTTTATCATGCAGCTTTGCTCGCAAAATAAGCTCAACTTGCTCCAGGATGGTATCGGTACTATCACTTCGAAGTGTGCCTGCAATATCTGCGCAGAATATATGACACCCATAATGCAAAGCCCATATGGCTGCACACAGGGCTGGTTACAGCGGCCCTGTGTGCAAAGCACATCTCAATGGACGATACGGAGGAGAGAGAAACAGAAAAGTGTGTGGGTGGCCGCTGGTTGAGATGATAATGAAGTCAGGCTGGTCATAGTTGTCAAGCACTCAATGCTTGCCAGCTTTTGACTGGTCAATACAAATTATTGGTCAAACTTGCACCTACTCCGTTCATAATCACAGAATAGGTATAAATATCATTTTGGCTAACAAAATCTCATTTATTATTACAGAATATTTGTGAACACTTTTTCAACAGATTTATGATCATGTATTCCACGTTTACTATTACACTTCTCCAACAACATCCCTCTTAGTCTTCTGAAATTTCTGCGTGTAGAGATTGTCCATGAACCCTTGTCCCTTGCTTATGATCGCTTCGGCCGTAACCATGGAGCATCTTCATTATTTAACGGGATGGTGGGGTCAGCTTTCACTGTGAAGGGTGGAATTTCAACAAACTTATTATAATCTTCTGACATGTCTGTCGTGTCCTCGATTCCCGCGATGTTTCTTTTCCCTGAGAGAACTATGTGACGCTTCGGCTCATCGTATGATGAATTTGTTTCCTTATTTTTTTCTTTTCTTCGGTCTGGAAGACATGTTCTTCACATAGAAGACCTGAGCCACATCATTGTCTAGGACGAATGGTTCGTCATTGTAACCAATATTGTTGAGATCCACTGTTGTCATTCCATAAAGCGGGTCTACCTTTACCCCTTCTCCATTCAGGTTGACCCATTTGCACTTGAACAAAGGGACCTTAAAAGAAGGTCCATAGTCAAGTTCCTATATCTCCTCTATGTAACCATAGTATGTGTCATTTTTTCCATTCCCGTTTGTTGTATCAAAGCGGACACCACTGTTTTGGTTGGTGCTCTTCTTATCTTGGGAGCTCGTGTAAAATGTATTCCTATTTATCTCGTACCCTTGAAAACTCCCATTCTAGTTCTGTGCCTTCCATTTCAGCAACTCCAGTGTGGTACCGAGCTTTGTGCTACCATCTTCGCAATTTGGGTACAACAATTTTTTGTGATCCTGTAACATGTTGTCCAGCTTCAACCTCTCCAATTTGTTTTCACAGTCTTCCCTTGCATCAGCAATAACTCGGCCAAGATCATCATCGGGCTCTTCTGATGCCTGTTCTTGATCACCTCCTTCTTCTCCATTCTCTTCCATTGCAGTATCGTCGTATTCAGGGAACAAAGGATCTTCTTCTTCTTCTTCATCGTCTTCCATCACAACCCCTCTTTCTCCATGCTTCGTCCAGCAATTATAGCTGGGCATGAAACCTCTCCGAAGTAGATGGCCGTGAATGATTCTTTTGGAAGAGTGCTCTCTGACGTTCCGACAATCAACACATGGGCAACACATGAAGCCATTATCTTTGTTCGCCTGAGCTACAGCAAGAAATGCATTCAGTCCTGCCATATACTCGGAAGTGCGCCGGTCACCATACATCCATCGCTGCCGTGCATCCAGCTGCATCGTATAATTAAGTTTATCAAAATACATTACAATAACATATTAATACGATAAATACTACTTTTTTATGTATCAGTTACAGATGAAAAAGATAAGTTTGTTAACCTCGGTCGAAGATACCATTTTCAGTGAGCTTATGTGCGGCTCGGGAATTTCGTCGAACACCTCGTGTGCATAGTAAAATAAAACACACTAACACCACACTCTCTCACACCTCCAAGCAAAAAAAAAGATGGAAGGGGGGAGGGGCTGGGGCAGTATATATAGGGGAAGGGGGGCATTGGTCCCGGTTCGTGGACTGAACCGGGACAAATGTTCATGCGCGTGCCACGTGGCATGTGGCTAGGCATTGGTCCCGGTCCGTGGCACGAGCCGGGACCGATATGTCCCCCACGAACCGGGATCAATGCCCCCAGGCGATTCCTGTTGCCCCGGGCGCACGAACCGGGACCAAAGCATGGCATTTGTCCCGGATTCGGTTGCAACCGGGACAGCTGTCCCCTGGCCCCCTGGACGAGAGGGGTTGTTTCCACTAGTGATGCACAGGTCCCTCCAGAAATCTGATACTTATACAAAGTAGAGTCTATCCTTGGTACGTCCCGTCGCTCCAGTGATGCTTAGCCGCATTCCTCGGTTTGGTGATGTCCGGTGATGAAGATGTCTTGTTTCGTCAGCTCAAACAGGTGTGTTGCTTCGCCTCGTCGGTGTCGGACTTGATAGCTTGCCTTCGCCTCATCGGTGCCCGGCAAGAAATAGTTTTATTTATTGGGAAAGGACATGTCGGTACGATGACTTCGCCTCGTAGGTGTAGGATGATGTTGGGAAAGAATGCTGGTGTAGGAGTCGAAGTAGACTTGCATGTCGTCGCGTAGCACCGTGGCCTAACGATGATGGTATATGAACTTGCCAACGGAAATCTTATGGCGTCGTCCACTAGTGGAAAACGGGGTTTTTGCTCACTCGCGAGCACCCCTCTCGCCCGGGCTCGGCCACCACCCGGTGCAAAAGACTGTAGAGGTAGGGCCGGGGCGAGCAGGGCGCGTGGTGGGGGTCATTTGCCCCGGTTGGTGGCTCCAACCGGGGCTAAAGGCCCTCGACGAGCAGAGCCCATTCAGGCGCGTGGTGTGGGTGGTCTTTTGCCCTGGTTGGAGCCACCAACCGGGGCAAATGACCCCCCCCCCACACTATATATAAACCCTGTCAGCCCTCTCTTCTCCTCATGCCACTCACTTTGGAGGACATTTTTTTAGTTGTGTGGTGTGTGCTTACTTATTTTTCCTCCTATGCACAAGAGGTGTTTGATGAAATGCCCGGGAGAATAACGCCATCTCAGCTCGCAAAAAAAAGCACGATTTAATTTGTCCGAGCCACACTTAATTAAATAAGCTTTCTCATCCTTCTTTCCTTCTCAGTCGAGGTGCCAACTTTAATATTTCATCTATCGATGTAACATTGGTCATTTCTCTATTCATGGTGTTCTGTAACAGTTCTTAATTAATAATCATATAATGCAGATGAACCGGCAATGGATGTACGCTGACCGATGCTCTACCGCGTTCATGAAAGGCGTGGGTTATTTTCTCGAGGTGGCCCAGACAAACAAGCGGAATAATTTTATCTGTTGTACATGTGTTGTATGTCGGAATTAGAAGTAACACTCTTCTCACAGAGTCATCCACTTCCACCTGTTTCAATACGGTTTCATGCCCTGCTATAATTGTTGGACCAAGCACGGAGCAAGAGGGCTTATGATGGAAGACAACGAAGAAGAAGAGAATGATGACAACTATCATGACACGTTCCCTACTAGAATGGAAGATAACAATAAAGTGGAATCAGAGTTACAGGCACCAGATGAGCCCATCGATGATCTTGGCCAGGCTATTACGGATGCAAAGACAGAAAGCGATATTGAAAAGGTGAGGGTGAAGTTCGACCAGATGTTAAAGGATCACAAAACATTGTTGTATCCAATTTGCGAAGACGGGCAGAAAAGCTGGACAACACACTGGAATTGCTCCAATGGAAGGCCGAGAACGGTGTGACTGACAGCGGATTTACAAAGTTGCCGCAAATAGTGAAGAAGCAGCTTCCTAAAAACAATGAATTGCTCGACAGTACATACCAAGCAAAGAAGCTTGTATGCCCCCTAGGATTAGACGTGGAGAAGATACATGCCTGCATTAATGACTGCATCCTCTACGGCGGTGAGAAGTACGAGAATTTGGAACAATGCCCGGTATGCACTGAATTGCGGTATAAAATCAGACCAGACGACCCTCGCGATGTTGAGGGTGAGCGACCCAGCAAGAGGTTTATTGCAAAGGTGATGTGGTATGCTCCTATAATACCACGGTTGAAACGTTTGTTCAGAAACAAAGAGCATGCCAAACTTTTGCGATGGCACATGAAAGATCGTAAGAAAGATGAGATGTTGAGACACCCCGCTGATGGGCCGCAGTGGAGAAAAATCGAGAGAAAGTTCCCGCGCTTTGCAGGTGAGGCAAGGAACTTATGGTTTAGTCTAAGTACAGATGGATTTAATGTAGAGGCCCCAAACCGGAAGGTTCAGAACCCCTCATATGCATTCATTCACAATCCTAGAATAACCAGTTGTGAACAACATACGTAGTTGGCATACAGAATACATCATCCATTACACGAATAATAGAGTCTTACATAAATGGTCACATGACCAAGTTCTTGATAACTGTCACACAGGACAGACATTCAAAATAAACACAGCGGAAGACGACAAGCATAGCGTAGTAGAACCCGAGTCACGCCTCATCCTACAGGCTGCTGACTGGGAGACGATCCTAACTCGCAGGGCCATCAGCGTAGAACTCCTCCTCATAGAACTCCTCCTGGGGTGGCTCCTCATAGTCTGGTAAGTAGATACCAGGGGCGAAACCAAATGAGTACGTTTGAATGTACTCAACAAGACATCCTTTATGAGCTTACAATAAATGCATACATGCTTATTTGGTGGAGTGGGTAGGCCATACATATGGTTCAGCTACCCATGACAGATAAAAGATTTATCATGGTTGATTCTTCAGGTTTAGTCCTTTGTAAAAGAAATCATTTAAAATAATGTAGTTTTTCTCTCGTAGATATCACATATCTTGGAGGTTTTATAAGACTTTTAGAAAAGAAAGTTTTCTTTTTAGAAACTCGTAGTAATAGTTTCCTCCTCCTCAGTATCTCGCAGATACCAAGTCATTCCTCCATAGTACCTCGCAGGTACAAAGCCGTCCTTCAAAAACCTCTTTTTGAAAAGTTGACACAATACTAGCTACATGGCCATTCAACCGTCCATATCCGAGGACGCAGCTATCTCGAAATAGTTTTACTCTGCAGAGGTGTACACACTTCCACTAGATCCAGAATCCGCCATGAAACAACCATGGACTATTCCCAACCTATGGGAACATCAGATAACTGATCTTGACTATCCACTATGTACAAGCTAGAACATGACTATCTCTTCAATTGGGGTTACCCCTCCCCGGCAAGCCGTGTCACACACCGCCCAGACAGGAGACCCAACTGCTGCATCCGGAGGGAAAATTAATCCCACACTTTAGATGTCCCGTCTGCTCACTCCTAGCGACACTTCGGTTCGGAGGATCCAATCCTCTATAGCACTTTGAGATAGCTCACATACTAACCATAACAAGTTTTTAATCAAGCCCCTACCCATATTGGTGGCAGTAAACAGCGAGGTTATGTGTCCAAAACATTTTTATGTGTCTTTTGTAAACATTTCTCAAAATTTCCCTTCATGGCATTCTTCCGGTAGACAGGGTCTCACCCTTCATCCGGGGGTTTTCCTTCATAAGGTATTTGTTTACAAAAACACATTTTATTTAGTTCATTTAAGAACCCAAGTTTTAATTTGGTGGATGGTATGTATATACCATTTAGTGGCTAAGGGCTTGGCAAATACCAAGTTGACTATTATTATGATTCCTTCTTCTAATAATATTAATAGTAGTAGTATTCACAACAAAAATAGTTTTGAGAGTATAGTTTTGTGAAAACTTCAGAAGTGAAAAGCATGCATGATAGATAATGATAAGTATTTATACAGCAAGCATTAGGATGGCTTGCCTTGGTACAAGTGATGGTCCTGGTCCTGAAAGTAACAGGAGTTGCAATACCCCTCTTCAGCAAATCCTTCCTCCTCGTTTTCTAACGTCGTAAAAAGAAATAAAGGCACACTTTCAGAGCCAACCAAGACAAACAATGCCACAAGTGATACATACAGCAAACAATTAAAATGTAACACTCAAGACACTCAATTATCCCTTAGGAAAATTGACATGAAAAACACAGTGGGAAAATCTGCTTTTTCCTAGTGTTTAGGTGTGGTCAAGCTTAATGATTTTAAGTCAAGAGCATCATGGACCAGTGGGGTAAAACACATGTTACTAGACAGTAGGGTGTCACATAAAACACATTTTGATGTCTAAAAACTCCCTCAATATTCTCTATGGCTAGCACAAATAATTGCAAAAAAACTCAAGTGGTGAAAAAGCTCATGACCACTAGTCAAGCCTATTTTCCACCATGATGCAAAAATACCAGTGGGTGTTCCACTAGAATAATGCTCATAAAGAGGTTAATAAGCCTCTGGTCACATTTCTAAAAATGCTCAAAACAAACAAACTAGTCCCACAAACTCCTACTCATACTAGTAGAAACTTGGGAAAAATACTAGACTAGTTTATACTTCACTTGTTAATTTTAGGCACAAGTGTGCAAACTAACAGAGGTAAAATACTCCTATAATCAGTACCAAAATGCTACTGGATCCTTCAAAACAAAATAATAAGTCTAGCTATCCTCCAAGGAAAAACTAGACTAAAATTGCTACACATGTGAGGGAATTAAATCTAGGCACCCAAATGATACTCAAGCAATTTCTAATACTTGAGGGAAAATTAACAGAGGTGAAAACACAAGGATAACAATGCCACAAGGACATTTCATCCTCTGTTTTCAACCACAAAGAAACATATTTTTCCTTAGTGGAAAACAAAACAAAAGGAATGCATGAATAATCTAGTAGGAAATCTAGGCCTTAAGCAATGCTACTTAAATCTACTTCAAACACAAGCACCAAGTAACCAGAGGTGCTGTAACCAAAATAACAGTACCAAAATGGTACTGGTTCCATGAAAATTAATCTAGCAAATGGGCCTAATACATATCTAAAAATCTACTCAAAAATCTAGGTAGAAAATAAGCTATGAGCAAGATCTATGCATGGAACATAATTCTAAAAATCCTACCACTCAAACCATTCATCCTAACATGTTCATACATCTTGGAAATATCATAAAAACACTAGAAAACAACATTACAAACAAGAAAACAATATTTGCATATCACAATAAGAGCATACCAAACAAGATCTAGGAATTAAAAATTAGGCAGAAAAGTGCTAAAACTTGTTCTGTCTCCCTAATTTTTTCTATGGCTTCAAAAATTAAATACTTCTAGGATGTGATAGTACTTAACAATACAAAGCCTCTCCAATTGGTCCCACTCAAAAATAATGTCTCAAACTCCCCCTAAAATTCTTGGAATAGCTCACTGATGTTTTACCAAAATGGGTGGCATTTCCAAATGGTAACTCTCCTGGATGCAAACTAAAATTCTAATGGTAGGTATTGATAAGGGCTTTCCAAAACAGTTGAGTTTGCCCAAAAATGTTTTGTATTTTTGAAGTTCTATTCATTTCCATTTTAAGGGTACTGTCTGGTAAACTAGCTATAGAAAAATAACTAAAAGTCAAAACAATATTCTGCCAAAGGGAGGTGGTTGTGATTTCGTTTTACTACATGTACAAAAATTGGAAAAGTAAAATAAAATCGTTTGCTATTTTTCCTAGGCCAAAAGCTAACAGGTTGAATTCTGGCAGAAAAAATTGATTTAAAATTTAACAGGGACTAGCCCCGATGGGCCGGATTCTCTGCGCATGGCCCAGCTAGGACCTAGGCCAGCCCAGCTGCGCGCGCGCGGGGGCGGGGGACGCGGGAAAAAGCCGTTCAAGCGCGGCCGTTGATCTTGCGATCAACGGTCCCGCTTCTTTCTTCCTCCTCTAGCCTAACCGCGACAGGAAACGCGTCGAGCACCTCGCGGGCACGCACGGGGCGGGCAGGGTGCTCACCTAGGGGTTCCGTGGAGCGACGCGTGGAGGCGGTGGGGTCGTGGGAGGCTGGTGGCGCGGTGGTGGCGGTGATGGTTTCCTCGACGGCGCGCTTCTCTCCGCGGCGACACGGCGGGCACGGCGGCGATGGCTCGGGGTCTCCTGCAAACGAATGAACCGCGGAGGATGTCAGGGAGGTGGCCAAGGGTACGGGGAGCTTGTTCGTGCAAGAATCGCGAGCTCACACGCACGGGTTGGTTCGTTTCGACTCGGGGGATCTCCCGGTGGCCTGCGGCGAAAAAATGCCCGTGCGGCTCGCACACGGCGAGGCACGGCCTGAATTTTCGTGGGTGGCGTAGTGGAGGGGTGGGTGTGATGCTGGCGCAGTGGCACGGCTCGGGAGGCTTTGTAGCCACGAGGCCGCGGGCGTGCTCTTCGGGTGCACATGGTGAGGGTGTGTTGGCACGATGAGGGGTTGGGGGGCCGTTTTTCTCATTGCATCTCGAGCCAGGGGCGGTGCCTAACTTACTGGTCAGCATAGTGGAGCTAGGGTGGAGAGACTAGAGGGTTTTTAGGCCCTGCCTCTAGCACACCCCCTCCTACCCGAGCCTACTTCCCCTCCTCTTTCCTTCTAGTCTAAGGCACCACTCGGGCCAACTAGCACATGGTGTTACAGAGCATTTCAAGGCAATCAAAATAGACACCAAGTTTATTCAAATCCATGAAGAATTGGCAGAGAAACAAACCTCCAAAGTTCTGTCCAAAAACAGTTTTCAGAAAAATTCAGTAGAAGACTTAGTGAAATTTTCACTAAGTGTTGGAAAAACAGAGGTTTGAAGCAAAAGTTTGCTTCTGTTTGATTGGGCAATTGAACTTGGATTTTGGAAATTCAAGTTGCCAATTGTTATATGTACTTTCTAGTTTGAGAAAACAACAAGTACACCAGAAAAAGAGTTGGTTAACCCTCTGAAAACAACTGCCCAAAAAGCTATGTTTCTGTTTTCCAAATAGAAAAGGTTTTTCAATATTTTTATACTAGGAAAACAATCATGGATTAGATTGTTTTCCAAGTGCTAAATTTAAACCAGTGGCATATAGTTGTACTACATAACATGTTCAACCATAATACCACAAGAAAACAACAAATCAAATATGTTTGATTCTTGAAAACAAGTGTGGAAAACAGCTAGTCATGTTGTTTTTTCTGCTAAAAGTTTAAATAGGAAATAAATTCCCAAAGCTATTTAAATCCCAACCAAAGTGTTTCCTTGGTCAAGACATGACTAAATAAATGCTATCATGAGTGAAACAAGTATTCCCCAAACTTTGAAAAGAAATTCTTAGGGTTTCCAGTTGAAAAACATCAGGCAGACAATAATCAATCATCAGGAAAAATCCTCAAATGAGTGAAAAGAAACACACCACTTATATTGCATAGATACACATGACTACACAAACATGTTGTCCACTTAATTGTCTTACAAAAGTCTTAAGAGGCTTGCTAATTTAATATTAAACAAGGGCTTAAAAACAGGGGTGTTACAAATCTCCCCCCCCCCCCTTAAAAGAATCTCGTCCCGAGATTAGCGGGTCTAGGCTTTAAGAAAATCAGGGAACTCCTTCCTGATATCATCCTCACGCTCCCAGGTAGCTTCTTCCTCAGAATGATTCGTCCACTGAATCTTAAGGAATTTTATAGCACGCCTCCTGGTAGCGCGCACAATCTCCTCGAGAACCCGCAGGGGTCTATCACGATAAGTCAAATCATCATTGATATCAATGGTCCTGAAATCTATGTCTTGATACGAGAGATCCTTCTCAGGTACTTGCAGACATTTCCGGAGCAATGACACATGGAAAACATTGTGAAACGCAGATAGCTCCTCAGGTAATTCTAACTGATAAGAAACTTCGCCACGACGTGCCAAGATCTTAAAAGGGCCAATATACCTGGGTGCCAGCTTTCCCTTGACATGGAAACGCTGCATCCCTTTGAGTGGCGTAACACGAAGGTACACGAAATCTCCAATGCTGAAAGAGACATCACGACGCTTCGTATCAGCATAACTCTTCTGACGAGATTGAGCTGTCTTTAAACGTTCCCGAATAAGCTGAACCTGCTCTTCTGCAGCTTTCAAAGTGTCCACACCAAAAACCTGACTGTCTCCAGTCTCAGTCCAATTCAGAGGTGTGCGGCATTTACGTCCATACAGTGCTTCAAAAGGGGCCATTTGCAAGCTAGACTGATAACTGTTGTTGTAAGAAAACTCTGCGAAAGGCAGACAGTCTTCCCATTTAACTCCATAGGACAACACACAAGCACGGAGCATGTCTTCCAGAATTTGGTTCACACGCTCTGTCTGTCCATCAGTCTGTGGGTGATAGGCTGTGCTAAAAGCTAATTTGGTTCCCAAACTCTCGTGCAACTTCTTCCAAAATCTGGATGTGAACTGTGTACCTCGATCAGACACAATCCTGCTCGGGACTCCGTGCAGGCTGACAATCCGAGTAATGTAAAGATCAGCAAGCTGATCTCCACGATAGGTGGTCCGGACAGGAATAAAGTGAGCAACTTTCGTGAGCCTGTCCACGACAACCCATATAGAATCATTTCCTCTGCTGGACCTAGGAAGTCCTGTGATGAAGTCCATCCCTACTTCATCCCATTTCCAAACAGGTAATTGCAACGGCTGGAGCAAGCCAGCGGGACGCTGGTGCCCAGCTTTTACTTGCTGGCAGACATGGCACTTGGCTACAAATGAAGCAATCTCTCGCTTCATTCCATGCCACCAGAATCTCTCCTTCAGGTCTTGATACATCTTTGTTCCTCCAGGATGGATAGAATACATGGTCTCATGGGCTTCGACCATGATGGTCTGCTTGAGATCAGACTCAGAGGGAACACAAATACGGCCTTCATACCATAATCCCCCATCAGCATCGATAGTAAACCCAGCCACCTTCTCTTTCTCCATGCGGGCCTTAATACCATCAATACTTTTCTGGCCTTTCTGCGCCTCTTTGATTTGGTCAACCAGAGTTGGTTTAAGTTCTATGGCGTCCAACATACCATAGCTGACCACTTCAATGCCAAGTTGGTCAAGCTCTTTCCACAACTCGGGCTGCCTTACTAGAATCATAGCATTTAGAGAGGCCGGCTCTCGACTAAGAGCATCTGCAACTACATTTGCCTTCCCAGGGTGATAATGAATACTCAGGTCATAATCTTTAATGAGCTCAATCCAGCGGCGCTGCCTCATGTTGAGCTCACGTTGAGTAAAGATATACTTTAAACTCTTATGATCCGTGTAAATTTCCACTCTTCTTCCCATAAGAAAGTGTCGCCATGTTTTGAGGGCATGCACGACAGCAGCAAGCTCTAAGTCATGAGTGGGGTAATTCAACTCGTGGGGTCTCAACTGGCGGGATATAAAAGATATCACTTTCCCTTCTTGCATAAGTACGCTTCCAAGACCAAGCTTAGAAGCGTCACAATATATGTCGAAATTCTTGGTGATATCCGGCATTATAAGGATTGGAGCGGTCACCAGTCGATGCTTCAACTCATTGAAACTCTCCTCGCACTTGTCCGTCCATAGGAACTTGCTATCCTTCTTGAGCAATTGGGTGAGGGGTCTGGCTATACTCGATAATCCCTGAACAAACTTGCGGTAATATCCTGCCAAACCCAGAAAGGACCTGACTTCAGTCTTGTTGGTCGGAGCAGCACGCTTCTCCACAGACTGAACTAGAGTAGGGTCAACAGATATTCCTCCCGCAGATACTACATGTCCAAGAAACCCGACTTCCGTCAACCAGAATTGACATTTACTAAACTTAGCATACAATTGATGCTCACGAAGTGTTCCGAGCACAATTCTCAGATGTTCTTCGTGTTCTTCCTCACTCCGAGAATATATGAGAATGTCGTCAATAAACACCACGACAAACTTGTCTAGAAAATCCATGAATACCTTATTCATGAGATTCATGAAATAGGCAGGGGCATTGGTTAGACCAAAGGACATCACGGTGTATTCATACAGCCCGTAACGGGTGGTGAAAGCAGTCTTGGGAATATCAGTATCACGGACTTTCAATTGGTGATAACCAGTCCGAAGGTCGATCTTCGAGAAGATTACGGCCCCATTCAGCTGGTCAAACAGGTCTTCAATTTTGGGCAACGGGTATTTGTTCTTGATGGTAACATCATTCAACTTGCGGTAGTCCACACATAAACGAGTGGTACCGTCCCGTTTTTCCACAAAAATGATCGGAGACCCCCATGGCGATGCACTAGGGCGAATCAAACCTTTTCTCAACATATCATCCAGCTGGGTCTTCAACTCATCTAATTCCTTTGGGTTCATCCGATAAGGCTTCTGTGCTATGGGTCCAGTTCCGGGCACTAACTCGATCACAAACTCGATATCCCGATCAGGGGGCATACCGGGTAACTCTTCAGGAAAAACATCCGGGTATTCGCAAACGACCGGGACTTCCTCAAGGTTAGGGTGGGCTATACCAGTGTGGCAGTGAACTTGTGACGAGGGTTTAGTTGCAGTGTACGCAACCTTTTCCCCATCTTCAGAGATCATATCTATGGATTTCTTAGTGCAGTCAATAACCCCCTTATACTTGGCCATCCAGTTCATACCGAGTACCACTTCTATCCCTTTGGATCCCAGCACTATAAGATCAGCATGAAAAGTTTTCCCTTGTATTTCTACTGGCACTTCATTGCAAATTAAGTTGGCTTTAGTACTATCCCCAGGTATTTGTACTAGCATAGGGTTGTGCATACGGGAATGCTTCATACCACTTTTCTCAGCAAACGGTTTTGTGACAAAGGAATGCGATGCACCAGAATCAAACAGTACTGCGGCTGGCACCGAGTTGACAGGAAACGTACCCATCACCATGTCTGGTGCCTCCTGAGCTTCTGCAGCAGTGACGTGGTTCAGGTGTCCCTTCATCCTATTTTGTCGTCCAGTGGAAGGACCATGGTTCATCTTGGTTGCAGTTGGCTGGGCTGTGGCAGTAGCTTTGGTAGGGCACTCACGAGCAAAGTGACCTTCCTTTCCACATGCAAAACAACCTCCAGAAGGCCTTGGGCTTGGGTTAGGTTTGGGAGCATTGTTGGAGTTGTTCCCATTTCCACTGTTGTTGCCTCCATAGCGGTTTCCATGATTATTCCCAGAATGATTACCATGGTTACCACCATAGCTATTTCCTCCATACTTTGGTGCATAGTTGTGGTTGTAGTTGTTGGGCCTTGGTGCATAGTTGTTGTTGGGGCGGGCATAAGCAGGCGCCTTGTGGGATGGTGGCCTCGCATACGGAGTGTTGCGAGTCCTTTGAGCACTAGGTCCTCCATGCACGGTCATCTTCCTCTTGCGGTTATCATCAGCAGATTTCCGCTTGTGCTCCAGTACCATAGCGGCATTTGCAAGGGTCTCCAAGTCCTGGAATGGAACCACCACTAGAGCGCACTGGAGCTCATCATCCAGCCCATTTAAGAACCTCTCCCTCTTCTTAGCATCAGTATTGATATCATCCTGTGCATACCTGGACAGAGTAGTGAAATTCTCCCAGTATTCAGACACAGGCATACTTCCCTGCCTCAGCTTCAGAAATTTCTCACGCATAAGTGTCATCATTCCTTGGGGAATGTGATACTTGCGGAATCTCGCAGAGAAATCCTCCCAGTTGAACACGTGACCAGCAGCAACAGTCTCACGTGTAGTCTCCCACCAAGTCCTGGCAGGACCAGCAAGAAAATGGGAGGCAAACAGGACCTTATCATTCTCCTCAACTGACGCAACCTCCAGTTTGTTTGCAATGGTGCGGAGCCAGTCGTCAGCATCGAGAGGCTCCACAATCCTAGTGAAGACTGGGGGGTTGGTGTGCTGAAAGTCTCTCAGTCTCGAGCGAGCACCATTGCCATTGCCATTGCCATTGCCATTATTGTTGGCGGCAGCAGCTAGTTGTTGCAGAGCGGTAATGGTAGCTGCACTCTCATCTCGGCTGGCCTGGCGATCCTCCATCAGCAGGGCCAACAGCGCCTCCACTGTGGGTGGTGGTGGCGGTGGGGGTTCGCGACGAGGTGCCATTCTGAAGTGAAAACAAGTGTAAGTTTTAGAAGTATATTCTTGTTTTTGAAAACCCAGTACCTTTAACATAAGAAAAAGGAATACGAGTGATATGTTTCAAAAACAAGAGCGGGGCAGTCGCAAACACGGATGAAAAGAACGCAAAATAGTGACAATCATCAAGGAAACAAGCAGAACATTCCATTCATCACACAACTTAAACAGAGTCTTTGACATTACACACACACATTACAAGCCATATCTTACAAGGAAGGCTTCATCGAGCTACATGGGGTGCGATTGGTGGGTCATCGCAAGGCTACTACTAGCAAAACGATCTAGCATACTTATCTAGCATCTAGACCAGCATCAAGTGCTAAGGGTGAGGAGGCTGTGACTACACAGAGTCGTCACTGTCCCCAACCTCGAAGATACGCTCCTCAGGGTCCTCCTCCTCCTCCTCGCCAAGCAGGTCATCATCATCCTGCTCGCTAGCCTCACTCATATCCATCCCCTCCAAGTCAGAAGGAACATCCTCTACTGGCAGGAGCTCCTCAATCTCCCTGCTGAGCTCTGCGCCCTCCTCCTCAAGCTCCTCTATGGCAGAGTCTCTCGCGGCTATGTCGTCACGAGCTATGTGAAGCCTAGTGTGCAGAACTGAGTTAGCCCCCTCCAGAGCCGTCACCCTGCTGGTGAGACGAGCACGGCTCAGACGGGTGGCCCGCAGCTGTCTCTCCAAGGCACGACTCCTCGCGGTGGCGGCCTCCAACTCCTCCCTCAACTGAGACAACTGTTGTGCTAGTGCTCCACTCTCCTCCTGGCTGTCCTGAAGCTCAGCCCTCAGCTCGTCAGTCTCGGCTATCAGTGTGTGATGCACCAATGTGCCAAGGTGGTGAGCGAGTCGCTGATCGTCCAACCTGTGCTGAGTGCGGTACAACAGAATCTCCATCTCGTCCAAGTGAGGACCAACAGTGGTAGTGTCTGGCTCAACAGGAAGTGGTATGCCCTCCTCATCGCGCCTCCCAATCAACTCGAACCGGGAACCGATGAACATGTACTCCCCAATGTGTGCCAGTCGTGCCACTGACTCCTGAATCACCCGCACGGCTGCCTCGGTCCAAGAACGATCAACAGCACGAAAGACGTAGGCCTCCACTGTCGGGCTAGCCAGAGGTGCACGGATAGTGACCTCCGCGTACCAGTCTCCCTCCAGAGGTGCACCGTCAACTAGACCTCCTCGCAGCTCCGGAAGTGGGCGTCCCAACACAGTAGCCATAGCTACTAGCCTCTCCTCGAAAAGGAAAGTCTCGCCACGTGGACGTCCCAACTGGAAAGCCTCGGTGATGACCACGTCCATCTACACAAAATTTTAAGTATAGTTTAAGTGAGATCACAGTGTGCAAAGTTTTAAGTTTATGCAAAGAACAATCTTAATGCAAGTAGAGTTTGACACAGAGAGGTGGTGGGATATAGGGAATATTTTTATACATAGTCATATATCCAATCTTTTTGTGTCTATAACTTAGATTTTTGGAGTATACACTAACGTCCATGCTAGCTAAGGTCTCCTAGAGTCAGGATGGCTCTGATACCAACTTTGTAGAGGCCCCAAACCGGAAGGTTCAGAACCCCTCATATGCATTCATTCACAATCCCAGAATAACCAGTTGTGAACAACATACGTAGTTGGCATACAGAATACATCATCCATTACACGAATAATAGAGTCTTACATAAATGGTCACATGACCAAGTTCTTGATAACTGTCACACAGGACAGACATTCAAAATAAACACAGCGGAAGACGACAAGCATAGCGTAGTAGAACCCGAGTCACGCCTCATCCTACAGGCTGCTGACTGGGAGACGATCCTAACTCGCAGGGCCATCAGCGTAGAACTCCTCCTCATAGAACTTCCTGGGGTGGCTCCTCATAGTCTGGTAAGTAGATACCAGGGGCGAAACCAAATGAGTACGTTTGAATGTACTCAACAAGACATCCTTTATGAGCTTACAATAAATGCATACATGCTTATTTGGTGGAGTGGGTAGGCCATACATATGGTTCAGCTACCCATGACAGATAAAAGATTTATCATGGTTGATTCTTCAGGTTTAGTCCTTTGTAAAAGAAATCATTTAAAATAATGTAGTTTTTCTCTCGTAGATATCACATATCTTGGAGGTTTTATAAGACTTTTAGAAAAGAAAGTTTTCTTTTTAGAAACTCGTAGTAATAGTTTCCTCCTCCTCAGTATCTCGCAGATACCAAGTCATTCCTCCATAGTACCTCGCAGGTACAAAGCCGTCCTTCAAAAACCTCTTTTTGAAAAGTTGACACAATACTACATGGCCATTCAACCGTCCATATCCGAGGACGCGGCTATCTCGAAATAGTTTTACTCTGCAGAGGTGTACACACTTCCACTAGATCCAGAATCCGCCATGAAACAGCCATGGACTATTCCCAACCTATGGGAACATCAGATAACTGATCTTGACTATCCACTATGTACAAGCTAGAACATGACTATCTCTTCAATTGGGGTTACCCCTCCCCGGCAAGCCGTGTCACACACCGCCCAGACAGGAGACCCAACTGCTGCATCCGGAGGGAAAATTAATCCCACACTTTAGATGTCCCGTCTGCTCACTCCTAGCGACACTTCGGTTCGGAGGATCCAATCCTCTATAGCACTTTGAGATAGCTCACATACTAACCATAACAAGTTTTTAATCAAGCCCCTATCCATATTGGGGTAAAGTGGCAGTACGATAATGGTTGTCCAGCGAAGACTAGGTTATGTGTCTTTTGTAAACATTTCTCAAAATTTCCCTTCATGGCATTCTTCCGGTAGACAGGGTCTCACCCTTCATCCGGGGGTTTTCCTTCATAAGGTATTTGTTTACAAAAACACATTTTATTTAGTTCATTTAAGAACCCAAGTTTTAATTTGGTGGATGGTATGTATATACCATTTAGTGGCTAAGGGCTTGGCAAATACCAAGTTGACTATTATTATGATTCCTTCTTCTAATAATATTAATAGTAGTAGTATTCACAACAAAAATAGTTTTGAGAGTATAGTTTTGTGAAAACTTCAGAAGTGAAAAGCATGCATGATAGATAATGATAAGTATTTATACAGCAAGCATTAGGATGGCTTGCCTTGGTACAAGTGATGGTCCTGGTCCTGAAAGTAACAGGAGTTGCAATACCCCTCTTCAGCAAATCCTTCCTCCCCGTTTTCTAACGTCGTAAAAAGAAATAAAGGCACACTTTCAGAGCCAACCAAGACAAACAATGCCACAAGTGATACATACAGCAAACAATTAAAATGTAACACTCAAGACACTCAATTATCCCTTAGAAAATTGACATGAAAAACACAGTGGGAAAATCTGCTTTTTCCTAGTGTTTAGGTGTGGTCAAGCTTAATGATTTTAAGTCAAGAGCATCATGGACCAGTGGGGTAAAACACATGTTACTAGACAGTAGGGTGTCACATAAAACACATTTTGATGTCTAAAAACTCCCTCAATATTCTCTATGGCTAGCACAAATAATTGCAAAAAAACTCAAGTGGTGAAAAAGCTCATGACCACTAGTCAAGCCTATTTTCCACCATGATGCAAAAATACCAGTGGGTGTTCCACTAGAATAATGCTCATAAAGAGGTTAATAAGCCTCTGGTCACATTTCTAAAAATGCTCAAAACAAACAAACTAGTCCCACAAACTCCTACTCATACTAGTAGAAACTTGGGAAAAATACTAGACTAGTTTATACTTCACTTGTTAATTTTAGGCACAAGTGTGCAAACTAACAGAGGTAAAATACTCCTATAATCAGTAGCAAAATGCTACTGGATCCTTCAAAACAAAATAATAAGTCTAGCTATCCTCCAAGGAAAAACTAGACTAAAATTGCTACACATGTGAGGGAATTAAATCTAGGCACCCAAATGATACTCAAGCAATTTCTAATACTTGAGGGAAAATTAACAGAGGTGAAAACACAAGGATAACAATGCCACAAGGACATTTCATCCTCTGTTTTCAACCTCAAAGAAACATATTTTTCCTTAGTGGAAAACAAAACAAAAGGAATGCATGAATAATCTAGTAGGAAATCTAGGCCTTAAGCAATGCTACTTAAATCTACTTCAAACACAAGCACCAAGTAACCAGAGGTGCTGTAACCAAAATAACAGTACCAAAATGGTACTGGTTCCATGAAAATTAATCTAGCAAATGGGCCTAATACATATCTAAAAATCTACTCAAAAATCTAGGTAGAAAATAAGCTATGAGCAAGATCTATGCATGGAACATAATTCTAAAAATCCTACCACTCAAACCATTCATCCTAACATGTTCATACATCTTGGAAATATCATAAACACACTAGAAAACAACATTACAAACAAGAAAACAATATTTGCATATCACAATAAGAGCATACCAAACAAGATCTAGGAATTAAAAATTAGGCAGAAAAGTGCTAAAACTTGTTCTGTCTCCCTAATTTTTTCTATGGCTCCAAAAATTAAATCCTTCTAGTATGTGATAGTACTTAACAATACAAAGCCTCTCCAATTGGTCCCACTCAAAAATAAAGTCTCAAACTCCCCCTAAAATTCTTGGAATAGCTCACTGATGTTTTACCAAAATGGATGGCATTTCCAAATGGTAACTCTCCTGGATGCAAACTAAAATTCTAATGGTAGGTATTGATAAGGGATTTCCAAAACAGTTGAGTTTGCCCAAAAATGTTTTGTATTTTTGAAGTTCTATTCATTTCCATTTTAAGGGTACTGTCTGGTAAACTAGCTATAGAAAAATAACTAAAAGTCAAAACAATATTCTGCCAAAGGGAGGTGGTTGTGATTTCGTTTGACTACATGTACAAAAATTGGCAAAGTCAAATAAAATCGTTTGCTATTTTTCCTAGGCCAAAAGCTAACAGGTTGAATTCTGGCAGAAAAAATTTGATTTAAAATTTAACAGGGACTAGCCCCGATGGGCCGGATTCGCTGCGCGTGGCCCAGCTAGGACCTAGGCCAGCCCAGCTGCGCGCGCGCGGGGGCGGGGGACGCGGGAAAAAGCCGTTCAAGCGCGGCCGTTGATCTTGCGATCAACGGTCCCGCTTCTTTCTTCCTCCTCTAGCCTAACCGCGACAGGAAACGCGTCGAGCACCTCGCGGGCACGCACGGGGCGGGCATGGTGCTCACCTAGGGGTTCCGTGGAGCGACGCCTGGAGGCGGTGGGGTCGTGGGAGGCTGGTGGCGCGGTGGTGGCGGTGATGGCTTCCTCGACGGCGCGCTTCTCTCCGCGGCGACACGGCGGGCACGGCGGCGATGGCTCGGGGTCTCCTGCAAACGAATGAACCGCGGAGGATGTCAGGGAGGTGGCCAAGGGTACGGGGAGCTTGTTCGTGCAAGAATCGCGAGCTCACACGCACGGGTTGGTTCGTTTCGACTCGGGGGATCTCCCGGTGGCCGGCGGCGAAAAAATGCCCGTGCGGCTCGCACACGGCGAGGCACGGCCTGAATTTTCGTGGGTGTAGTGGGGGGGTGGGTGTGATGCTGGCGCAGTGGCACGGCTCGGGAGGCTTTGTAGCCACGAGGCCGCGGGCGTGCTCTTCGGGTGCACATGGTGAGGGTGTGTTGGCACGATGAGGGGTTGGGGGGCCGTTTTTCTCGTTGCATCTCGAGCCAGGGGCGGTGCCTAACTTACTGGTCAGCATAGTGGAGCTAGGGTGGAGAGACTAGAGGGTTTTTAGGCCCTGCCTCTAGCACACCCCCCTCCTACCCGAGCCTACTTCCCCTCCTCTTTCCTTCTAGTCTAAGGCACCACTCGGGCCAACTAGCACATGGTGTTACAGAGCATTTCAAGGCAATCAAAATAGACACCAAGTTTATTCAAATCCATGAAGAATTGGCAGAGAAACAAACCTCCAAAGTTCTGTCCAAAAACAGTTTTCAGAAAAATTCAGTAAAAGACTTAGTGAAATTTTCACTAAGTGTTGGAAAAACAGAGGTTTGAAGCAAAAGTTTGCTTCTGTTTGATTGGGCAATTGAACTTGGATTTTGGAAATTCAAGTTGCCAATTGTTATATGTACTTTCTAGTTTGAGAAAACAACAAGTACACCAGAAAAAGAGTTGGTTAACCTCTGAAAACAACTGCCCAAAAGCTATGTTTCTGTTTTCCATAGAAAAGGTTTTTCAATATTTTTATACTAGGAAAACAATCATGGATTAGATTGTTTTCCAAGTGCTAAATTTAACCAGTGGCATATAGTTGTACTACATAACATGTTCAACCATAATACCACAAGAAAACAACAAATCAAATATGTTGATTCTTGAAAACAAGTGTGGAAAACAGCTAGTCATGTTGTTTTTCTGCTAAAAGTTAAATAGGAAATAAATTCCCAAAGCTATTTAAATCCCAACCAAAGTGTTTCCTTGGTCAAACATGACTAAATAATGCTATCATGAGTGAAACAAGTATTCCCCAAACTTTGAAAAGAAAATTCTTAGGGTTTCCAGTTGAAAAACATCAGGCAGACAATAATCAATCATCAGGAAAAATCCTCAAATGAGTGAAAAGAAACACACCACTTATATTGCATAGATACACATGACTACACAAACATGTTGTCCACTTAATTGTCTTACAAAAGTCTTAAGAGGCTTGCTAATTTAATATTAAACAAGGGCTTAAAAACAGGGGTGTTACAAATCTCCCCCCTTAAAAGAATCTCGTCCCGAGATTAGCGGGTCTAGGCTTTAAGAAAATCAGGGAACTCCTTCCTGATATCATCCTCACGCTCCCAGGTAGCTTCTTCCTCAGAATGATTCGTCCACTGAATCTTAAGGAATTTTATAGCACGCCTCCTGTAGCGCGCACAATCTCCTCGAGAACCCGCAGGGGTCTATCACGATAAGTCAATCATCATTGATATCAATGGTCCTGAAATCTATGTCTTGATACGAGAGATCCTTCTCAGGTACTTGCAGACATTTCCGGAGCAATGACACATGGAAAACATTGTGAAACGCAGATAGCTCCTCAGGTAATTCTAACTGATAAGAAACTTCGCCACGACGTGCCAAGATCTTAAGGGCCAATATACCTGGGTGCCAGCTTTCCCTTGACATGGAAACGCTGCATCCCTTTGAGTGGCGTAACACGAAGGTACACGAAATCTCCAATGCTGAAAGAGACATCACGACGCTTCGTATCAGCATAACTCTTCTGACGAGATTGAGCTGTCTTTAAACGTTCCCGAATAAGCTGAACCTGCTCTTCTGCAGCTTTCAAAGTGTCCACACCAAAAACCTGATTGTCTCCAGTCTCAGTCCAATTCAGAGGTGTGCGGCATTTACGTCCATACAGTGCTTCAAAAGGGGCCATTTGCAAGCTAGACTGATAACTGTTGTTGTAAGAAAACTCTGCGAAAGGCAGACAGTCTTCCCATTTAACTCCATAGGACAACACACAAGCACGGAGCATGTCTTCCAGAATTTGGTTCACACGCTCTGTCTGTCCATTAGTCTGTGGGTGATAGGCTGTGCTAAAAGCTATTTGGTTCCCAAACTCTCGTGCAACTTCTTCCAAAATCTGGATGTGAACTGTGTACCTCGATCAGACACAATCCTGCTCGGGACTCCGTGCAGGCTGACAATCCGAGTAATGTAAAGACCAGCAAGCTGATCTCACGATAGGTGGTCCGGACAGGAATAAAGTGAGCAACTTTCGTGAGCCTGTCCACGACAACCCATATAGAATCATTTCCTCGGCTGGACCTAGGAAGTCCTGTGATGAAGTCCATCCCTACTTCATCCCATTTCCAAACAGGTAATTGCAACGGCTGGAGCAAGCCAGCGGGACGCTGGTGCCCAACTTTTACTTGCTGGCAGACATGGCACTTGGCTACAAATGAAGCAATCTCTCGCTTCATTCCATGCCACCAGAATCTCTCCTTCAGGTCTTGATACATCTTTGTTCCTCCAGGATGGATAGAATACATGGTCTCATGGGCTTCGACCATGATGGTCTGCTTGAGATCAGACTCAGAGGGAACACAAATACGGCCTTCATACCTAATCCCCCATCAGCATCGATAGTAAACCCAGCCACCTTCTCTTTCTCCATGCGGGCCTTAATACCATCAATACTTTTCTGGCCTTTCTGCGCCTCTTTGATTTGGTCAACCAGAGTTGGTTTAAGTTCTATGGCGTCCAACATACCATAGCTGACCACTTCAATGCCAAGTTGGCCAAGCTCTTTCCACAACTCGGGCTGCCTTACTAGAATCATAGCATTTAGAGAGGCCGGCTCTCGACTAAGAGCATCTGCAACTACATTTGCCTTCCCAGGGTGATAATGAATACTCAGGTCATAATCTTTAATGAGCTCAATCCAGCGGCGCTGCCTCATGTTGAGCTCACGTTGAGTAAAGATATACTTTAAACTCTTATGATCCGTGTAAATTTCCACTCTTCTTCCCATAAGTGTCGCCATGTTTGAGGGCATGCACGACAGCAGCAAGCTCTAAGTCATGAGTGGGGTAATTCAACTCGTGGGGTCTCAACTGGCGGGATATAAAAGATATCACTTTCCCTTCTTGCATAAGTACGCTTCCAAGACCAAGCTTAGAAGCGTCACAATATACGTCGAAATTCTTGGTGATATCCGGGCATTATAAGGATTGGAGCGGTCACCAGTCGATGCTTCAACTCATTGAAACTTCCTCGCACTTGTCCGTCCATAGGAACTTGCTATCCTTCTTGAGCAATTGGGTGAGGAGTCTGGCTATACTCGAGAATCCCTGAACAAACTTGCGGTAATATCCTGCCAAACCCAGAAAGGACCTGACTTCAGTCTGGTTGGTCGGAGCAGCACGCTTCTCCACAGACTGAACTAGAGTAGGGTCAACAGATATTCCTCCCGCAGATACTACATGTCCAAGAAACCCGACTTCCGTCAACCAGAATTGACATTTACTAAACTTAGCATACAATTGATGCTCACGAAGTGTTCCGAGCACAATTCTCAGATGTTCTTCGTGTTCTTCCTCACTCCGAGAATATGAGAATGTCGTCAATAAACACCACGACAAACTTGTCTAGAAAATCCATGAATACCTTATTCATGAGATTCATGAAATAGGCAGGGGCATTGGTTAGACCAAAGGACATCACGGTGTATTCATACAGCCCGTAACGGGTGGTGAAAGCAGTCTTGGGAATATCAGTATCACGGACTTTCAATTGGTGATAACCAGTCCGAAGGTCGATCTTCGAGAAGATTACGGCCCCATTCAGCTGGTCAAACAGGTCTTCAATTTTGGGCAACGGGTATTTGTTCTTGATGGTAACATCATTCAACTTGCGGTAGTCCACACATAAACGAGTGGTACCGTCCCGTTTTTCCACAAAAATGATCGGAGACCCCCATGGCGATGCACTAGGGCGAATCAAACCTTTTCTCAACATATCATCCAGCTGGGTCTTCAACTCATCTAATTCCTTTGGGTTCATCCGATAAGGCTTCTGTGCTATGGGTCCAGTTCCGGGCACTAACTCGATCACAAACTCGATATCCCGATCAGGGGGCATACCGGGTAACTCTTCAGGAAAAACATCCGGGTATTCGCAAACGACCGGGACTTCCTCAAGGTTAGGGTGGGCTATACCAGTGTGGCAGTGAACTTGTGACGAGGGTTTAGTTGCAGTGTACGCAACCTTTTCCCCATCTTCAGAGATCATATCTATGGATTTCTTAGTGCAGTCAATAACCCCCTTATACTTGGCCATCCAGTTCATACCGAGTACCACTTCTATCCCTTTGGATCCCAGCACTATAAGATCAGCATGAAAAGTTTTCCCTTGTATTTCTACTGGCTTCATTGCAAATTAAGTTGGCTTTAGTACTATCCCCAGGTATTTGTACTAGCATAGGGTTGTGCATACGGGAATGCTTCATACCACTTTTCTCAGCAAACGGTTTTGTGACAAAGGAATGCGATGCACCAGAATCAAACAGTACTGCGGCTGGCACCGAGTTGACAGGAAACGTACCCATCACCATGTCTGGTGCCTCCTGAGCTTCTGCAGCAGTGACGTGGTTCAGGTGTCCCTTCATCCTATTTTGTCGTCCAGTGGAAGGACCATGGTTCATCTTGGTTGCAGTTGGCTGGGCTGTGGCAGTAGCTTTGGTAGGGCACTCACGAGCAAAGTGACCTTCCTTTCCACATGCAAAACAACCTCCAGAAGGCCTTGGGCTTGGGTTAGGTTTGGGAGCATTGTTGGAGTTGTTCCCATTTCCACTGTTGTTGCCTCCATAGCGGTTTCCATGATTATTCCCAGAATGATTACCATGGTTACCACCATAGCTATTTCCTCCATACTTTGGTGCATAGTTGTGGTTGTAGTTGTTGGGCCTTGGTGCATAGTTGTTGTTGGGGTGGGGTGCATAAGCAGGCGCCTTGTGGGATGGTGGCCTCGCATACGGAGTGTTGCGAGTCCTTTGAGCACTAGGTCCTCCATGCACGGTCATCTTCCTCTTGCGGTTATCATCAGCAGATTTCCGCTTGTGCTCCAGTACCATAGCGGCATTTGCAAGGGTCTCCAAGTCCTGGAATGGAACCACCACTAGAGCGCACTGGAGCTCATCATCCAGCCCATTTAAGAACCTCTCCCTCTTCTTAGCATCAGTATTGATATCATCCTGTGCATACCTGGACAGAGTAGTGAAATTCTCCCAGTATTCAGACACAGGCATACTTCCCTGCCTCAGCTTCAGAAATTTCTCACGCATAAGTGTCATCATTCCTTGGGGAATGTGATACTTGCGGAATCTCGCAGAGAAATCCTCCCAGTTGAACACGTGACCAGCAGCAACAGTCTCACGTGTAGTCTCCCACCAAGTCCTGGCAGGACCAGCAAGAAAATGGGAGGCAAACAGGACCTTATCATTCTCCTCAACTGACGCAACCTCCAGTTTGTTTGCAATGGTGCGGAGCCAGTCGTCAGCATCGAGAGGCTCCACAATCCTAGTGAAGACTGGGGGGTTGGTGTGCTGAAAGTCTCTCAGTCTCGAGCGAGCACCATTGCCATTGCCATTGCCATTGCCATTGCCATTATTGTTGGCGGCAGCAGCTAGTTGTTGCAGAGCGGTAATGGTAGCTGCACTCTCATCTCGGCTGGCCTGGCGATCCTCCATCAGCAGGGCCAACAGCGCCTCCACTGTGGGTGGTGGTGGCGGTGGGGGTTCGCGACGAGGTGCCATTCTGAAGTGAAAACAAGTGTAAGTTTTAGAAGTATATTCTTGTTTTTGAAAACCCAGTACCTTTAACATAAGAAAAAGGAATACGAGTGATATGTTTCAAAAACAAGAGCGGGGCAGTCGCAAACACGGATGAAAAGAACGCAAAATAGTGACAATCATCAAGGAAACAAGCAGAACATTCCATTCATCACACAACTTAAACAGAGTCTTTGACATTACACACACACATTACAAGCCATATCTTACAAGGAAGGCTTCATCGAGCTACATGGGGTGCGATTGGTGGGGTCATCGCAAGGCTACTACTAGCAAAACGATCTAGCATACTTATCTAGCATCTAGACCAGCATCAAGTGCTAAGGGTGAGGAGGCTGTGACTACACAGAGTCGTCACTGTCCCCAACCTCGAAGATACGCTCCTCAGGGTCCTCCTCCTCCTCCTCGCCAAGCAGGTCATCATCATCCTGCTCGCTAGCCTCACTCATATCCATCCCCTCCAAGTCAGAAGGAACATCCTCTACTGGCAGGAGCTCCTCAATCTCCCTGCTGAGCTCTGCGCCCTCCTCCTCAAGCTCCTCTATGGCAGAGTCTCTCGCGGCTATGTCGTCACGAGCTATGTGAAGCCTAGTGTGCAGAACTGAGTTAGCCCCCTCCAGAGCCGTCACCCTGCTGGTGAGACGAGCACGGCTCAGACGGGTGGCCCGCAGCTGTCTCTCCAAGGCACGACTCCTCGCGGTGGCGGCCTCCAACTCCTCCCTCAACTGAGACAACTGCTGTGCTAGTGCTCCACTCTCCTCCTGGCTGTCCTGAAGCTCAGCCCTCAGCTCGTCAGTCTCGGCTATCAGTGTGTGATGCACCAATGTGCCAAGGTGGTGAGCGAGTCGCTGATCGTCCAACCTGTGCTGAGTGCGGTACAACAGAATCTCCATCTCGTCCAAGTGAGGACCAACAGTGGTAGTGTCTGGCTCAACAGGAAGTGGTATGCCCTCCTCATCGCGCCTCCCAATCAACTCGAACCGGGAACCGATGAACATGTACTCCCCAATGTGTGCCAGTCGTGCCACTGACTCCTGAATCACCCGCACGGCTGCCTCGGTCCAAGAACGATCAACAGCACGAAAGACGTAGGCCTCCACTGTCGGGCTAGCCAGAGGTGCACGGATAGTGACCTCCGCGTACCAGTCTCCCTCCAGAGGTGCACCGTCAACTAGACCTCCTCGCAGCTCCGGAAGTGGGCGTCCCAACATAGTAGCCATAGCTACTAGCCTCTCCTCGAAAAGGAAAGTCTCGCCACGTGGACGTCCCAACTGGAAAGCCTCGGTGATGACCACGTCCATCTACACAAAATTTTAAGTATAGTTTAAGTGAGATCACAGTGTGCAAAGTTTTAAGTTTATGCAAAGAACAATCTTAATGCAAGTAGAGTTTGACACAGAGAGGTGGTGGGATATAGGGAATATTTTTATACATAGTAATATATCCAATCTTTTTGTGTCTATAACTTAGATTTTTGGAGTATACACTAACGTCCATGCTAGCTAAGGTCTCCTAGAGTCAGGATGGCTCTGATACCAACTTTGTAGAGGCCCCAAACCGGAAGGTTCAGAACCCCTCATATGCATTCATTCACAATCCCAGAATAACCAGTTGTGAACAACATACGTAGTTGGCATACAGAATACATCATCCATTACACGAATAATAGAGTCTTACATAAATGGTCACATGACCAAGTTCTTGATAACTGTCACACAGGACAGACATTCAAAATAAACACAGCGGAAGACGACAAGCATAGCGTAGTAGAACCCGAGTCACGCCTCATCCTACAGGCTGCTGACTGGGAGACGATCCTAACTCGCAGGGCCATCAGCGTAGAACTCCTCCTCATAGAACTCCTCCTGGGGTGGCTCCTCATAGTCTGGTAAGTAGATACCAGGGGCGAAACCAAATGAGTACGTTTGAATGTACTCAACAAGACATCCTTTATGAGCTTACAATAAATGCATACATGCTTATTTGGTGGAGTGGGTAGGCCATACATATGGTTCAGCTACCCATGACAGATAAAAGATTTATCATGGTTGATTCTTCAGGTTTAGTCCTTTGTAAAAGAAATCATTTAAAATAATGTAGTTTTTCTCTCGTAGATATCACATATCTTGGAGGTTTTATAAGACTTTAGAAAAGAAAGTTTTCTTTTAGAAACTCGTAGTAATAGTTTCCTCCTCCTCAGTATCTCGCAGATACCAAGTCATTCCTCCATAGTACCTCGCAGGTACAAAGCCGTCCTTCAAAAACCTCTTTTTGAAAAGTTGACACAATACTAGCTACATGGCCATTCAACCGTCCATATCCGAGGACGCGGCTATCTCGAAATAGTTTTACTCTGCAGAGGTGTACACACTTCCACTAGATCCAGAATCCGCCATGAAACAACCATGGACTATTCCCAACCTATGGGAACATCAGATAACTGATCTTGACTATCCACTATGTACAAGCTAGAACATGACTATCTCTTCAATTGGGGTTACCCCTCCCCGGCAAGCCGTGTCACACACCGCCCAGACAGGAGACCCAACTGCTGCATCCGGAGGGAAAATTAATCCCACACTTTAGATGTCCCGTCTGCTCACTCCTAGCGACACTTCGGTTCGGAGGATCCAATCCTCTATAGCACTTTGAGATAGCTCACATACTAACCATAACAAGTTTTTAATCAAGCCCCTACCCATATTGGGGTAAAGTGGCAGTACGATAATGGTTGTCCAGCGAAGACTAGGTTATGTGTCTTTTGTAAACATTTCTCAAAATTTCCCTTCATGGCATTCTTCCGGTAGACAGGGTCTCACCCTTCATCCGGGGGTTTTCCTTCATAAGGTATTTGTTTACAAAAACACATTTTATTTAGTTCATTTAAGAACCCAAGTTTTAATTTGGTGGATGGTATGTATATACCATTTAGTGGCTAAGGGCTTGGCAAATACCAAGTTGACTATTATTATGATTCCTTCTTCTAATAATATTAATAGTAGTAGTATTCACAACAAAAATAGTTTTGAGAGTATAGTTTTGTGAAAACTTCAGAAGTGAAAAGCATGCATGATAGATAATGATAAGTATTTATACAGCAAGCATTAGGATGGCTTGCCTTGGTACAAGTGATGGTCCTGGTCCTAAAAGTAACAGGAGTTGCAATACCCCTCTTCAGCAAATCCTTCCTCCTCGTTTTCTAACGTCGTAAAAAGAAATAAAGGCACACTTTCAGAGCCAACCAAGACAAACAATGCCACAAGTGATACATACAGCAAACAATTAAAATGTAACACTCAAGACACTCAATTATCCCTTAGGAAAATTGACATGAAAAACACAGTGGGAAAATCTGCTTTTTCCTAGTGTTTAGGTGTGGTCAAGCTTAATGATTTTAAGTCAAGAGCATCATGGACCAGTGGGGTAAAACACATGTTACTAGACAGTAGGGTGTCACATAAAACACATTTTGATGTCTAAAAACTCCTCAATATTCTCTATGGCTAGCACAAATAATTGCAAAAAAAACTCAAGTGGTGAAAAAGCTCATGACCACTAGTCAAGCCTATTTTCCACCATGATGCAAAAATACCAGTGGGTGTTCCACTAGAATAATGCTCATAAAGAGGTTAATAAGCCTCTGGTCACATTTCTAAAAATGCTCAAAACAAACAAACTAGTCCCACAAACTCCTACTCATACTAGTAGAAACTTGGGAAAAATACTAGACTAGTTTATACTTCACTTGTTAATTTTAGGCACAAGTGTGCAAACTAACAGAGGTAAAATACTCCTATAATCAGTACCAAAATGCTACTGGATCCTTCAAAACAAAATAATAAGTCTAGCTATCTCCAAGGAAAAACTAGACTAAAATTGCTACACATGTGAGGGAATTAAATCTAGGCACCCAAATGATACTCAAGCAATTTCTAATACTTGAGGGAAAATTAACAGAGGTGAAAACACAAGGATAACAATGCCACAAGGACATTTCATCCTCTGTTTTCAACCACAAAGAAACATATTTTTCCTTAGTGGAAAACAAAACAAAAGGAATGCATGAATAATCTAGTAGGAAATCTAGGCCTTAAGCAATGCTACTTAAATCTACTTCAAACACAAGCACCAAGTAACCAGAGGTGCTGTAACCAAAATAACAGTACCAAAATGGTACTGGTTCCATGAAAATTAATCTAGCAAATGGGCCTAATACATATCTAAAAATCTACTCAAAAATCTAGGTAGAAAATAAGCTATGAGCAAGATCTATGCATGGAACATAATTCTAAAAATCCTACCACTCAAACCATTCATCCTAACATGTTCATACATCTTGGAAATATCATAAACACACTAGAAAACAACATTACAAACAAGAAAACAATATTTGCATATCACAATAAGAGCATACCAAACAAGATCTAGGAATTAAAAATTAGGCAGAAAAGTGCTAAAACTTGTTCTGTCTCCCTAATTTTTTCTATGGCTCCAAAAATTAAATCCTTCTAGGATGTGATAGTAATTAACAATACAAAGCCTCTCCATTTGGTCCCACTCAAAAATAAAGTCTCAAACTCCCCCTAAAATTCTTGGAATAGCTCACTGATGTTTTACCAAAATGGATGGCATTTCCAAATGGTAACTCTCCTGGATGCAAACTAAAATTCTAATGGTAGGTATTGATAAGGGCTTTCCAAAACAGTTGAGTTTGCCCAAAAATGTTTTGTATTTTTGAAGTTCTATTCATTTCCATTTTAAGGGTACTGTCTGGTAAACTAGCTATAGAAAAATAACTAAAAGTCAAAACAATATTCTGCCAAAGGAAGGTGGTTGTGATTTCGTTTTACTACATGTACAAAAATTGGCAAAGTCAAATAAAATCGTTTGCTATTTTTCCTAGGCCAAAAGCTAATAGGTTGAATTCTGGCAGAAAAAATTTGATTTAAAATTTAACAGGGACTAGCCCCGATGGGCCGGATTCGCTGCGCGTGGCCCAGCTAGGACCTAGGCCAGCCCAGCTGCGCGCGCGCGGGGGCGGGGGACGTGGGAAAAAGCCGTTCAAGCGCGGCCGTTGATCTTGCGATCAACGGTCCCGCTTCTTTCTTCCTCCTCTAGCCTAACCGCGACAGGAAACGCGTCGAGCACCTCGCGGGCACGCACGGGGCGGGCAGGGTGCTCACCTAGGGGTTCCGTGGAGCGACGCGTGGAGGCGGTGGGGTCGTGGGAGGCTGGTGGCGCGGTGGTGGCGGTGATGGTTTCCTCGACGGCGCGCTTCTCTCCGCGGCGACACGGCGGGCACAGCGGCGATGGCTCGTGGTCTCCTGCAAACGAATGAACCGCGGAGGATGTCAGGGAGGTGGCCAAGGGTACGGGGAGCTTGTTCGTGCAAGAATCGCGAGCTCACACGCACGGGTTGGTTCGTTTCGACTCGGGGGATCTCCCGGTGGCCGGCGGCGAAAAAATGCCCGTGCGGCTCGCACACGGCGAGGCACGGCCTGAATTTTCGTGGGTGGCGTAGTGGAGGGGTGGGTGTGATGCTGGCGCAGTGGCACGGCTCGGGAGGCTTTGTAGCCACGAGGCCGCGGGCGTGCTCTTCGGGTGCACATGGTGAGGGTGTGTTGGCACGATGAGGGGTTGGGGGGCCGTTTTTCTCGTTGTCTCGAGCCAGGGGCGGTGCCTAACTTACTGGTCAGCATAGTGGAGCTAGGGTGGAGAGACTAGAGGGTTTTTAGGCCCTGCCTCTAGCACACCCCCTCCTACCCGAGCCTACTTCCCCTCCTCTTTCCTTCTAGTCTAAGGCACCACTCGGGCCAACTAGCACATGGTGTTACAGAGCATTTCAAGGCAATCAAAATAGACACCAAGTTTATTCAAATCCATGAAGAATTGGCAGAGAAACAAACCTCCAAAGTTCTGTCCAAAAACAGTTTTCAGAAAAATTCAGTAAAAGACTTAGTGAAATTTTCACTAAGTGTTGGAAAAACAGAGGTTTGAAGCAAAAGTTTGCTTCTGTTTGATTGGGCAATTGAACTTGGATTTTGGAAATTCAAGTTGACAATTGTTATATGTACTTTCTAGTTTGAGAAAACAACAAGTACACCAGAAAAAGAGTTGGTTAACCCTCTGAAAACAACTGCCCAAAAAGCTATGTTTCTGTTTTCCAAATAGAAAAGGTTTTTCAATATTTTTATACTAGGAAAACAATCATGGATTAGATTGTTTTCCAAGTGCTAAATTTAAACCAGTGGCATATAGTTGTACTACATAACATGTTCAACCATAATACCACAAGAAAACAACAAATCAAATATGTTTGATTCTTGAAAACAAGTGTGGAAAACAGCTAGTCATGTTGTTTTTCTGCTAAAAGTTTAAATAGGAAATAAATTCCCAAAGCTATTTAAATCCCAACCAAAGTGTTTCCTTGGTCAAGACATGACTAAATAATGCTATCATGAGTGAAACAAGTATTCCCCAAACTTTGAAAAGAAAATTCTTAGGGTTTCCAGTTGAAAAACATCAGGCAGACAATAATCAATCATCAGGAAAAATCCTCAAATGAGTGAAAAGAAACACACCACTTATATTGCATAGATACACATGACTACACAAACATGTTGTCCACTTAATTGTCTTACAAAAGTCTTAAGAGGCTTGCTAATTTAATATTAAACAAGGGCTTAAAAACAGGGGTGTTACATTTAATCCATTTAGTGAGCAAAGCTGCAACCATAGCACCTGGCCTGTAACTCTATGTATCTATAACCTTCCTCCTTGGTTGTGCATGAAGAGGAAGTTCATTATGATGCCAGTGCTGATCCAAGGCCCGAGAAAAACCGGGCAACGACATTGATGTGTACCTAAGTCCATTAGTCGATGAACTTTTACAGTTGTGGCGTGAAGAAGGTGTATCTATGTGGGACGAGCACGTACAAAAAGAATTTAACCTACGAGCGTTGTTGTTCGTAACCATCAACGATTGGCCTGCTCTTAGTAACATTTCTGGACATACAAACAAGGAATACAATGCATACACACACTGTTTAGATGACACCGAAAGTGTATATCTGGATAAATGTAAGAAGGTTGTGTACCTCGGGTATCGTCGTTTTCTTCCGCGCAAGCACCCGTTAAGAAAAGCTGGCAAACATTTCGATGGTGAGGCAGATACCCCGGAGACGCCTATCCTCCGACCTGGTGATGATGTATTTGATATGGTGAAGGATTTGAAAGTAATATTTCGAAAGGGACCGGGTAGACAAGTTGTTCCGAATGACGCTGACGGACACGCACCCATGTGGAAGAAGAAATCTATATTTTGGGAACTATCCTATTGGAAAATCCTAGATGTCCGCTCTGCGATCGACGTGATGCACCTGACGAAGAATCTCTGCGTGAATCTGCTAGGCTTCTTTGGCTCGTATGGGAAGTCAAAAGATACATCTGAAGCACGGCAAGACCAGCAACACACGAAAGGACGAGATGGCAAGAATCCTGAGCGCTTTCACGATGGTCCTGCCAGCTACGCTCTTACCAAGGAAGAGAAGGAAATCTTTTTTGAAGCACTAAATAGTATCAAGGTCCCGTCTGGCTTCTCATTGATAATAAAGGGAATAATAAATGTGGTGGAGAAAAAATTCCAAAACCTGAAGTCTCATGGCTGCCACGTGTTAATGACACAATTGCTTCCGATTGCGTTGAGGGGGATTCTACCAGAAAATGTTCGACTACCCATTGTGAAGTTATGCGCATTCCTCAATGCAATTTCTCAGAAGGTAATCAATCCAGAAAGTCTATCAGCGTTACAGACAGATGTGGTCCAATGTCTTGTCAGCTTTGAGTTGGTGTACCCACAATCCTTTTTCAATATTATGACACACCTCCTAGTTCACCTAGTCAAAGAGATTACCATTCTCGGTCCTGTGTTTCTACAGAATATGTTCCCCTTTGAGAGGTTTACGGGAGTCTTAAAAAAATATGTTCACAACCGTGCTAGGACAGAAGGAAGCATCTCCAAGGGTTATGGAACAGAGGAGGTAATTGAGTTTTGTGTTGACTTTCTTCCAGACCTTAAGTCGATTGGTCTTCCCGAATCGCGGCATGAGGGAAGAATGAGTGGAAAGGCACGCTAGGAAGGAAAGGAAAGATATTTATGAACGGACATTCTTTTACTAAAGCACACTACACAGTTCTACAAATGTCCACCTTGGTGGCTCCTTATATCCAGGAACACAAAAATATTATACGATCCAAAAACCCGGGGCTGTCTGAATCCTCGATTAATGATGAACACATGAATAGTTTCGGCGCCTGGTTGCAGGCAGAACTCATGAATAACAACATTGTTGGAGATGAGCTCTACTTGTTGGCCAGGTCACCATCTTCGACTGTACTGACTTTCCAAGGGTACGAGATAAATGAGAATACATTTTACACGATCGCACAAGATAAAAAGAGCACCAACCAGAATAGTGGCGTCCGTTTCGATGCAACCGGATACAATGCGACAAATGACACATATTATGGTTACATAGAGGATATATTGGAACTTGACTATGGACCTAATTTTAAGATCCCTCTATTTCGGTGCCAATGGGTCAAGATGACAGGAGTAAAGGTAGAACAACATTATGGAATGACAACAGTGGATCTCAACAATCTTGGGTACAAAAGTGAACCATTCGTCCTAGCCAAAGATGTGGCTCAAGTTTTCTATGTGAAAGACATGTCTACCCAACCGAGAAAAAGAAAAAATAAGAATTCTAGTACATCGTGCGGTGAAGCGGCACATAGTTCTTTCAGGGAAAATAAACATTATGGGAGTGGAGGACAGGACAGACATGTCAGAAGATTATAATAAATTTGAAGAAATTCCGCCATTTAGAGTGAAAACTGATCCAAGCACCGCGTTAAATAAGAAAGATGATCTGTGGCTATGACAGAGAAGTACACAATGGCGGCAATAGTTGGTGATAACGTATTAAACCTTCATGTTTCATGTAATATTGCTAGACTATTTTGTAATAATGTATCAAACATTGCAGATTAAACCATTCATAAACTAGTTTTTTTTTAATGTTTGAATTTTCAAACATTGTTACTAGTTTAAATAGCTAGAATAATTATTTTATAAAATACAAAATGTATTTGAAATGTTTACGTAATTTTAAACACTTTTCATATAAAAGTTTCTTCAAATTCTAAACCATTCATAAAATAGGTTTTTTTTAAATGTTTGAAAATTCAAAAATTGTTACTAGTTTAAATAGTTAGAATAATTATTTTATAAAACAGAAAATGTATTTGAAATGTTTACGCAATTTTAAACACTTTTCATATTGAAAGTTTCTCCAAATTCTAAACAATTTGAAATGTATTTGAAACCGTATTTTAAATAGTATTTGATATGTTCGAAAGGGAAAAATTGACGGCAGAAAAACAAAACTAAATTTGTTCAGCCTTTTGCCCCGGTTCGTGTTACCAACCGGGACAAAAGGGGGGAGGTGGGCGGGCAAGCGAGGGCCCACCTCCCCCCTTTTGCCCCGGTTGGTAACACGAACCGGGGCAAAAGGTGCCTTTTGCCCCGGTTCGTGTTACCAACCGGGGCAAAAGGCTCCCGCCTATATAATCCCGGGCCGCGCAACTGCCCGGGGAAACACAGCAGTTTAGCAGATTTTCGATAAGTCCCCCGGCGCCGAAATCCAGAGCGACGCCGTGAGGCTGCCCGATTTCGACGCCGGGGATCCTCGCTGTCGCCGCTCCTCTAAGGCGCCTCCTCCCGCGCCACCCGTTGTCTCCTCCCGCGCCGCCCGTCCTCTCTCCTCGCCTCCCCACGCCGCCGCCCGTCCTCGCGCCGCTTGAGATCACCGCCGGCGGCCTCGCCCGCGCCCAAGCCTTCCTCCTCGCCGCCGTGCCCTCCTCGCCAGGTGAGATCACCTCCTCGCCGCGCCCTCATCCTCCTCAACTTAGAAAAAAATTAGGTATTGGATTAGTATTAGTGTGTTAGATTAGTATTAGTGTTAGATTAGTATTAGGTACTTGATTAGTGTTAGTGTTAGCTTAGTATTAGGTATTACATATTGGAGACTTAGAAAAAAAAATTAGGTATTGGAAAATATTTAGGTCTTCGAGACTTAGAAAAAATTAGTTAGAGGTTTTTAGAGGAAAAAATTAGTTATTGGAGACTTAGAAAAAATTTAGGTCTTGGACACTTAGAACAATAAGTTAGAGGTTTAGAGGAAACAATTTAGGTATTGGAGACTTAGAAAAAATTTAGGTCTTAGACACTTAGAAAAAAAATTCTGGACTTCACATCAAGGTCCGATGACCATCTTATTCCTGTTAAGAGGTACTACATGTGGTGGTGATCCGGGGAAAGGAACGAATGCGAGGGTTTCTGGATTTCTTTCGAACTAAATAATGTCACATATGTAATATGGTTCGTGAGATCCGGATGAAGTTGAACCCTTTGGTGCACATTCGTAATTGTGACATTTCTCAGAAATCCCTTCCGGGGTTATGAAGAATGTCCCTATTATGTTTGTGCACAAAAGGGTCTAATTTTTCCGGTGTGTATTCATATGTTTAAATATTTCATCAATGTTGCATTTATAATTGAAATGAGGATCTAGAACATATAGTTACTCTTTTTCGGACTTGTTTAGCTATTAGTACCATTAGCTATTATCTATAAACAATTTTGATGAAATGGATGCTATTACCTATATTTTTATTTGATTATATGCAATTGTTGCGAACTGATGAAATTGATGCTATTTGCTATTTTTTTAGCCATGGCGAGACGTCCCCGTGGTTCGCGTGTAACCGGCGGTGGGCGCGGCGTCGTCCCCGTCGAAGAAACCCCTGTACGTTGTGGACGTCGACCTGGACGTCCACGTGGATCGCGTACAAGTGGATCGCGTGCATCGAATGCACGTGGTGGTGGCGCCATAGTCATTAAGGAGGAGGAAGCGACGCCTCCTACTTGCGGACGTGGACGCGGATTCGGAGCACGGGGGGCATCAAGCGCTCAAGGGGGGCAAAGCGCGGTGCAAAGGGGTCAACACGCCGTAAACGGCGCGGCGTTGTTGCTGCAGAGGAGGAGGAGGAGGAGGAGGCTGCGGCGGAGGAGGAGGCTGCAGCGGAGGAGGAGGAGGAGGAGGAGGACGGTCTCCGGCTACCAGAGTTCTACGTCCACCTATTCCACCCACAGGAGAACAGGCTCCGTCTTCCAGAGAAAATTTCGGCGATCCTCCTCGAGCGCAAGGGGCCTATAGTTTCACCCTCCGGTTGGAGGGCTGTGACAACGGGCCCGTGCGCGTTGTCCTGCAGCGACGTGACGATGACCTCTACCCGCGCTATGGGTGGGGTCAGTTCGCGCGCATGCACAACCTAAATGCGGGCTACATGCTCACATTCAGGTACTTCAAGAACGAGGAGGTGGACGTGCTGGAGGTGAAGATCTTCGACGGCAGCTTAGTCCGCCCCCTTTGCTGCCAGAATAGCTCATCTGATAGCAACTCCGCCTCCGAGTCTGACTCCGGCGAGTCTAGCCCGGGCAAGGCTGCCTCCGACGCCGAGGGCAAGGGCAAGGCTGCCTCCGACACAGATGCGTAGTATATATGTTTCTTTCATCTATGCTTACGTACTTATGTTGCTCTATATTTATATGTCGTACTATGTCTATGTCGAAATATGTTTTATGTCGAACTATCTTTAATTATGTCATTGTGTCGAACAATATTTGTATTCGTGGCAGACTATATGTTTATGCTATTGTTCGTTTTCATCTGTGTTTTTATGAGAAATTTTTTCATCTTTTTTACTATAAATGTTTAGTGCAGAGAACAGAAAAACAGAAAAGGAAATAGAATTTCTAATCTAGCGCAGAGAACACGAAAACATCTATAAAAAAAACCTTTTGCCCCGGTTGGCGTTACCAACCGGGGTAAAAGGTGGCCGACCTGCACGCTACGCAGAACTCACGTGCGGCACGCCTTTTACCCCGGTTGGTAACCGCACCGGGGCATAAGGTTTGAGGAACCCGGTTGGGCAGCCGGGGCATTAGGCCCTTCCCAACCGAGGCTAATGCCCTGTTCTGCACTAGTGGTCGGGGAGGAGGCTTCATGTGTTGTGGTCATGTAATTCGATGGGATTAGATGGTTGACCTAGAAAAATAGTTAATTACCTCGATCGGATGGATTAGAGCGCCATGAGTTTGATGCAAACGTTGACTCCTTTTTCACATGTGTACGTGAGCCTTGTGTACGTTGCCACGTCATCTCAAGTTGTTTGTTTTCTTCACATATATGTAGAAAGAGATAGCTAAATAACTTGTTGGTCTCTCGGCTTGCGGCCGCGGACGCCGGGACGGAGGCCCTGGAAGGTGAACTGCACGGATGGCTCTACGGCGAGCTACGTGTCACTGGTGATGGCCTTGCTCTTGGGTCGTGTGGATGGTGAGGAGCGGGCGGCGGGGGTTCCTGGAGTTGGTGGCGGCATCTCCTAGATCGTGTTTAGAGACCTTTCTCGGGAATTAGTGGGCGGTCCAATTGTGCGGATGCTATGCGAAGGTTTTTTCGAGCGAAATCTCAGCACTGATGGCGGCGATGCCTGCGGGTACCGTTACCCTCTTGGGGGCGCTATTGTGGCTACATTTGCTGCGTTAGGGCTCCGGGTGAAAACCCTTGACCATCACGGTCTCGACGTCGGCGGCGTGATACGTCGTTACCCTCTTGGGGGTGTCGTCGTGGAGCCTCGCCCCTTGGGCCCGTCCTACTGTCTTTGGTGGCAAGTTTGGTTTTCTTTTTCGTCATTTTTTCTATCTTTGATCTACTTTGTAAGAAGTTTTCATCATCACTTTGTATCGTTCGGCCGTTGGGCTTTATTTATAAAGCGGGGCGAAATCTTGTTCCGTCAAGAGATAGCTAAATAATAGAGTACCACAGACGCATCTTTTTATCAAGAGCTTGATGAAATGCCCTGCTTATTTTTATCTAGAGCTTGGCGTGTGTGGATGCCTTCATGAGCCGGGATGGGAGCGGGGCCAGGCCGGTCCACCAGGACATTGCAAGTCACAAACAGATGGATACATCTTAACCATTGCTATGCTCACAGACAGCATGCATGTGCATGGAGATTAGCATATCGAGGCAGGCACCGGTAGAAAATAGGCCTTTAGTCCCAGTTCGCAAAGGCCATCACTACTAGGGAAAAGGCTACCGCAGGCGCACCAAATTAGGCTACCGCAGGCGAATTTCAGTTCGCCTGGGACCACATCGCCAGCGGTAATGACTTACCGCAGGCGAACTGCAAAATGCGCCTGTGGTAAGTCAGGCTACCGCAGGCGAATCAGCCTTGTGCGCGTGGGGTAGTTGCTTACCGCAGGCGCATATCCATGTGCGCCAGGGATATAGGTATGTGCGCCTGCAGTATTTTTATAGTACCCCAGGCGCATAGGCTAAGTGCGCCGGCGATATGACTTTTAGGATTTAAAAAAAAATGCATGAGCGGCAGAGCCTACAACCACACACACGCGAGGCGTGCATGGGAGACCACTGCCAGCCCTGCAGCAGCCCTACATCAGTATTATAAAGGACACAACAGTACTGAATAGGAACAATGTACAACTGCACTACACCAGTACTCGGAATAACTCACAGCAGTACACTCAACAGTAGCACAATGCATATCATGGCATGCACGCCTATTTCTATCTACAGCAGCAGCTCACAACATGGCATGCATGCCTCAATACATCAAAGCTGAAACATTGCTTCATTTCTGAATCTTGATGAGACAACAAAGTGAGTTCAGAAACATATATTCTATGAGTTCCTTTCTATGTTCTTCCTGTAAGTTTCAGAAACATAAATTGTATGAGTTCAAAAAACAGAGCATCAGGTAGATAATGCTAGGCCCATGCCGCTAGCTAGAGTATGACATGAGAAACCAGAGTTTCCCTGAGTGATTCATACGTTCTGAATTGTTTAATGGTGTTCCTCAGGATACTATGTTGTTCCTGCAACTCCACCATAAAGCTAGATCCATTGCTGCTACCTGACAATATGCAAGTAAAGATAACTGAGCTACAGAGAGTAACAATACTAATAACTACGGATTTTCTTACAAAAATTTAATACGGGCAGCGCCAGAATAATACTGAAACTCCATAAATTAGATGAGATGTAAAGTAATACTGAAATCCGCTTGCACACACAGATATATACCAAATACTAGATGGGATGTATAGTATTTATAATTATATATCTTACCTAAGTTCGTGTTTCCATACCAAATACTAGATGGCTTGATCCAGAGGAAGAAGGCGGAAGAAATGGTTCTGTATGATCATTGTCAACGGCAGAAGAGTCCGATGGGCCCTTTCTTCGGTTACTTGGAAACAATGTCATTTTCAGGGGTATCGCAAGTGGCGCAAAAAGGAGAAGGATCATAATAGCAAGAATAGAATAGTTCAGAGCATCTGAAAGTGTTACGACATGATCCAGTACTGTTGCCCCAATCAGATAAACCCCAAGAAGAATGCTCCCGATTTGTGTGAACAGGAAGTGAACTTGCTCCGAAGAGTTCGGCGCTAGGGAGGATTCACAGGGCCTCACAAAGACATTGTCAGAAGGCACACAGCAGGAACTCCCAGAGTGAGTAAGAGAAAAAAGCTTGGAGCTGAATCGTGAAGAATGACGGTGTATATTTCAGTGAAGACAGCAGCACTTAGACCATAGTAGCCTTTAAGGATGCCTGCAACAGCAGCTCTGCTGAGCGGGAAGTTCCTCATGTTGGGTTACCAAAACTCCTTGTTTGCTAGTGTTCGCTATTATATTTCAGTTTCTGGGATCTTGGAAAAGGACATCGTTTACGAGGAGCAGGTGAATTCATAATTGCATATAAAATTTGAGGAGTACTTGGCACAAAAGAATGCCTCTGCCACTAGAGCATAGCAGTTCAAGTTTCATTTCACAACCTAACACTGACATCTACCGATTGCAACTACTGAAGGAAAATGGATCTTAAGAAATTGACCTCACAGGATTAAAGTGCAAAAGGAGAAGGATTAAAGTAGGGTAAAATGGAGAGCTCACCAGCCAGTAGGGCAGAGCTGCGGCGACGCCGGAGACGGCGAGCCAGGTGGTGCCGTAGCCGAGGACGCAGGCGGCGGCGCCTATGAGGAGGAGCAGCGACGGGTGGAGCCTGTTGTAGAGGATCCCGGGCAGCCGATGTTATCCCCGACGTCGTAGGCGACCGCGAGGGCGAGGCGGCTCTGGTCGACCCCAAGCGCGACCTTGAGCTCGTGCGAGTAGAGCGCGAAGGTGGAGCTGGGCGTCACGGCGACGTCGCGGGCGCCGCGGCGGTCGTCGTCGTCCGATTGGTACCTCATAGCAACGAAGGGGCGCCGGCGTTGTATCCGCGGACGCCGCCGGCAACGGCAACGGGCCTGAGAGCAAAGATGGCACCCGGGACGGTCGACGCTGCCAGGAGCTTCTCCATGGCGCGCACCAGCGGCATCCTACAACATTGATTCAGATCGAGTGGGCGGCGGCAGTCTATGGAGCAGGAGGAGGAGGGGGTCGAGGAAGGTTGTTCGTGGCCGGCGAGCTGCGGATGAGGTCGGGAGAGAGAAAGGGGATCTGGATGAGGCGTCTTCCATGGAGAAAACTAGCTAGGTTTCCTTGTGCGGTTGTGCCTGTACGGGCCAAAATAAAAAGGAGCGGTGTGGTGCTGTGTACCCCAGGCGCATCACACGCAAGAGCGCCTGTGGTAGATCGTGCCCATCCAGCTGGTCCAGACCACACGTTACATATATTTGGTTCGCCTGCGCTTTTGATGCTATTCGCCTGGGGTAAGTGTGCTACCCCAGGCGAATCAATATCAGATTCGCCTGCGGTAAACGCACAGTGCCAGGGGGTGGTGGTGGGTGCCCTTCCACACTTTACCCCAGGCGTATCTAAAATTGGTTCGCCTGGGGTCCTGTATCTGTTCGTCTGCGCTAAGTAGCCCAGGCGCATTCACTTCTCTGTTCGCCTGTGGTAACTTGTGCTGCTATAAGCATTTCTCTACTAGTGCATTAATCCCGGCCGTGCAACCGGGACTAAATATACGCGACTAAAGCCCCCCCCCCTTTAGTCGCGCCTCTTACGAACCGCAACTAAAGGCCCGTCTCGTGGGCAGCTGGCGTGCGCCGGAGGCGGGAGGACCTTTAGGGACACTTCTTTTAAGTTTGTGCTTATGCAGAAGCCAGTTTCTGGATTGTGGTGGGTAGAAACTGTTGTGGGGAGAACTCTAGAAACTCCGCAAGAGACTTCTTTTTGGTTTCTACAGATTTTGCTTATTTGCTAGGTTGGGTTGTGATATATCCGAAGACATGAATGAAGACATGAATGAAGATGGTTGAATCTCTCCATCATATTTCTTGGGGGTGCCCCTTGAAAATCAGGAACATGATAGCGCCGGTTTTTGAATGGGGCGAGATAATCAACTTTGTTAGGATATCCAGAGTCAACAAGATAATATTTTCCTGCAAGTAGCAAATAGATCAGAACATAGCACAAAATATGTATGAGAAAATACATATGCAAAGATATTACCTTCGGGAGGATGTGGATAATTGTCGAAATGGGGCTGAGCATCAGTCCATACACGTGTGTCATGAACAGATCCAGCCCATCCATCAACAACAAATGTAAACCTCATGTCAAAATCACATATTTCCATCACATTCTGACTTGTGTAACCTTTCCTGTTAGTGTATTTTACTTTACTTGTCTCGGCAACCACGACAGGAATGTGTGTTCCATCAATTGCTCCAATGGCATCTTTGAAATGAGGACAGAATCTAGGTTGTTGCAGTTTCTCATGAACTTCGGTGAAAGTAGGATCATTAGGTCTAATATAATCACCCGCCATACAGTCTACACATTCTAACACATGATGAAACTTGTTGCTGATGGTGGAAACACTACGCTCAAAACGATCTGCAGCTTGACTATTAGACACAGGTGCACCCACCATATACAGAAATAGAGCAAGTGACTCTATACTGGACATCTGTGTAGTGGATTCGAGGCCATACTTATCAACAAGAATGTCATGCAACATTTTAAAAACTGACCTCCTCATTCTAAAACACTTGTAGAATTTTTTTGGATCTTTCATCCTCTCCTGAACCCACTGTATCCCTTCTAGCCGCATAAGGAACCTTCTCATTCTCAGCAGCATATGCCGCAAACAGAACACACATGTCAAACTCCTCATCCGAATCATCATGTGCGAAAATCATCTGTAATCGGACAAGTAAAAATTCATAAGCAATAAGTTGAAGACACAAAAAATTGGAAGAAAATGACATAGTTCATCACATATCCAGGTTGTAAGCAAATAACATAGTTCGCCACACATCCAGGTTCTAAGCAAAATAACATAGTACATCACACATCAGGTTCTAAGCAAATAACATAGTTCATCAAACATCCAGGTTCTAGGCAAGTAACACAGATCCTCCACCAAACTACTTCTTCGACTTGTATTCTTCCCATGTCATCTTAATCCACTCAATCCTCTGGCTGGGCGTTGCATCCTCCACCAAACAAGCAAACATCTCACGGTACTCCCGCAAAAGGAAAAGCTGTGTGGCCCAGAAGTACTCCAAACTACCAGGGACGGCTCCATCTTCATAGACTATGGCAACCAACCGCCTAATCTCATCCCTCGAGGATTCCTTAGCTTTTGTCGGCGATGTAACTGTCACAGAAGCCTTGCTCTTCTCTTCCTCCATCATCAGAAACCTAGACCTTTCTTTCTGCCTCGCCTCCATCATCTCCACCATACGGTCCAAAGCACTAGAGGAATTCGTCTTTGGTGTGGCCGAGGGAGAAGGTGAGTAGGGGCATGATCTCTTCCTCTTACCATGTGCACGCACATGAGTAACAAGAGGGTCATCTTGAGCTTCACAACCCGAGTCTTCAACATCCACTGTATTGTTGATTCTTGAAGAAGTGGGAGGCACCCTAGCCTCACTATTGGTGACCACATTCTTGTCAAAGAGTGTCCTATAGTCCTCCTCATCTTGCAGTGGAGCTGTCCGAAACTTGGCTGCCTCTGGACACATCTGCATATCACAAAATATTGTTAGATCATACAACAACAACAAAAAAAAACAAGTGCCAAACAATACCAAAGTGTTATCATTACCTGTATCTCCTTCTCCCACCAATCATCAGATGCATCAATGGTATGATTAACAGGATCCCTACCCAAACCAGATGCGTGTTGACAAAATCCCTTCCAAACAGTGTATTCTTTTTTGAGTGTTTCCCACCTATTTTTCATTTGTCTCTGATCATAGTTTCTCTTCGTGCGCTCATTGAACTTCTTAACCAAATTTTCATAACCAAGTCGAGTCAAAACTTGCACCGTACGATTGTTTGCAAGAACCTCTTCAATGCACACATCAAGAAATACGCGATGCGCTACCGCATCCCAATGTGCTTTCAAATGTTTAGGCTTCATAATCTAGATGCACAAACAACACAATTTTGTAAAGAGAATTTGCATACATATAGGAAGCATCATACGCACGCATACAGCAGCATACATCAGCATCACACATACAACAAGCACTACCTCGAGCAAAAAAAATCATATGCACCATCAAGTAGCATACAACAGCATACAAGAGGGTCAAGCAGCATACACATCAAGCACTAGCTCTGGCAGAAAAACTCACAGCACCATACAACAGCATAAAACAGCCACACCAAAAAATTCCATACGGGCATCACGCATACAGCAGCAATAGGCAGCAACACGCAGCATCAGGCAGCATCACGCAGGTTGGTGGAGAGGACGAGGAGCAGAAGCAGCACGGGATGGCATCATACCTGGGCAGCAGAGGTGCACATGGTGGAGAGGTAGAGCTCGGGCTCCTCGCAGGTTGGTGGAGAGGACGAGGAGCAAAAGCAGCACGAGATCCTGCGGCGCGGGGCAGGGGACCGGCGGCGTGGGGCAGGGGACCGACGGCGCGGGGCAGATGACCAACGGCGGGATGTGATCGATGCGTCGCGAGATCCAGGGCGGCGTGGGGCGGGGCAGGCGACTGGCAGCGGGATGCGGGGAGGCGTGGATGCGGGGTGGCGGGGATGCGGTTCCCGCGGGCGTCGACGCGGCGGCGGCCGCCTGGAGGAGATGCGGCCGCTCGGTAACGCTCGGTCGCGGGTCGGGGGGGGACGGCCGCTCGATCTATTTTTTTTTCCGTTTCCTGCGTTGACGGTTCGGGAGAAGGGCTGGCTGCGGAGGCAATGGCCCGTAATTTCCCCCAAGGACATGTCTTTTTCCGAGTACCCATTCGCGAACGAGTTCAGAAACTCGGGAATCTGCTCGGGAGCAGATTCTCCTCGTACGTGCAAACTGAGTTTCTCGGTGGCTAGAAACTGGGTAGAAATTGGAGACTTCTTTTGAGTTTTTGCTTATTTGGACCCAGAAACTGCCCAGAAACTTAAAAGAAGTGTCCCTTAATCCCGGTTTGTGACACTAACCGGGACTACATACTATTTCGTTATTTCTTTAATTCATTTGGATTTCTAATTATTTTTCATTCCAATTTTTCACTCCTTTTTTTTTAGAATGTTTATTATTTGCTTAGTGTCTAACTACAATTATCTCTAGTCAAATTACTTACTCGTGGTCAAACTTCCCGCTCGGTCACCTATCATCTCACTACTCTAGCACTAGCACGCTTAACTTCCGAGTTCCATCCCGTCCCGCATCCAAGTGTTTCGCACGCATGTATATGATACTAGTATCATATCAATTCTATTAACATGTTGGTCGATGCCACATTTCTTTATTGTTTGAATTTCAAATAAATCTTTTAATAAACAAAAGTAATGATGTAATTAATAATTTTGAATAAATAAATAAACATTAACTTTTTAATTTGTATTATTTCTAAAAAACATTCAGAAAAATAAAACTAATTCATTTTAAAATCTTAAATACAAATAATATATCAAAATATCCAGAAAAATAAAACTAATTCATTTTAAAATCTTAAAAATACAAATAATATATCAAAATATTCAAAAAAATAAAACTAATTCATTTTAAAATCTTAAAAATACAAATAATATATTAAAATATTCAGAAAAATAAAACTAATTCATTTTAAAATCTTAAAAATACAAATAATATATCAAAATATTCAGAAAAATAAAACTAATTCATTTTAAAATCTTAAAAATACAAATAATATATCAAAAAATTCAGAAAAATAAAATTAATTCATTTTACCATCTTAAAAATACAAATAATATATCAAAAAATTCAGAAAAATAAAATAATTCATTTTCCCTTTCCTAAATCTCTTCTCTTTTCCAGCCTTATGAATGCATCATGTCCTTTTTAACCTGTGATTTTATTTGAGCCATTTCATTAGTTTATTGCTGCATATATATCCATTACATATATCGAACGCAACATAGCGGTACATATATCCATTACATAATATAGAAACAATATAGGAATTAGTATAGAAATAATATAGGAATTAATATAGAAATAATATAGGAATTAATAGAAAGACATATATCCATTACATAATATATCCATTACATATATCGAACACAACATAGCGGTACATAGATGCGGTACACAAACAACATCTACTCGAGCTCCGAAGAGTAGATGCAGAACAACTCGAACGCAACATATGCATCTATTGCTGCATACCCGAGATTGATCCGGTCAAGTGGGTTCTTCCCCCAATACTTGTGATTCCTCGAGGGGAAACAAGTCTTCATGGTTCTGTAGTCGTGGTGGATGAAGGCAGTTGCCATCTGAGCCATCCTGGTCTTGTGCCCGTACATCTCATCAAAATGGATCAAGACCTGAAGATCAATATAGTGGTCTTCAGGTATCTCAATACCCAACATGCGCATCATCTTCTGCCGGTCATTTGTGATGTCGACGCTACAAAAGTCGAAACCTCTGTCGACAAGAAAATCCACAAGTTCTGGACATTGCTTTGAACTACTGCAACAACAAAAATGGAACACGTGTTAGATATTGTTGCAACACGTGTATTCTTACAATGCAACAACAAATCGAAAATGCAACAACTATCCTACAAGAGATTGTACGTGTGCGTACCTTGCCCATTGGAAGACCAAAACGGTTTCCTTGTAAGCAATCTGGATGACGGCCACATCCTTTTGATTGGCCGTGTACTCGAGATCAAGCCCGAAGAACTTGTGGTGTTCATCGGCTTCATAGAGATTGCTCAAACGGTCAAGAGCTTCGGGGAGCCTCTCGCATCTGTTGGTATAGGCGACGTGGAGATTCTTGCCGCATGGTGTGGCCACATGGAGAATCTTGAAAACGGGAGAATCCATGGGTGGAGTAAGAAGAAGAGAGGCAGAAGAGAAAAGAGGAAGAAGAACAGAGAGCCGCGCGCGCACTATAGCAATGAGGCCTTCTGCCTGTCGCTCGCGAACTAAAACCGCGCGGGAGGCGAGCAGTTTGAAACTTTAGTCGCGGGTGGCCAGGCCAACCGGGACTAAAGACAGTGAGGCGAGCAGTTCCGACCTTTAGTCGCGGGGCCAGGCCAACCGGGACTAAATCCCTCCGCGCGCTACCCCAACCGCCACTCAAGACCTTCAGTGGCGGGTCGCCTCCCGAACCGCGACTAAAGACCCCTTTAGTCACGGTTCGGACATTTTGTGGACTGAAGGGGACGTATGAAAGACCTTTTTTCTACCAGTGAGTGCTGGCACTATGCTCAGAAGATTAGCATAAGTTGGTGCAAGTGCATGGAGTCATGTCCTCTCCATGCCCATCAACCAGACAACGTCACGCCACGTCACCAATCTGTGAGCTGCGCTGTAATTGGCTGGCCGGCCCTGCGTTGAGATCCCAGCATGGTAGCCTTGCCCTCTGGGCACCCGAGAGGCCGCGTTGCGGAGTGCCGATCTCGGCATTTTGTGCTAATGTGTACCACGTGATTTGTCAGTTACTCAAAGGCACGACACACGAGGAATAACATGATCAAGCATGGTGGCCACGTGCTGTCTAATCGAGCCCATGCCCACGCCTATCCGCTCTCTATAAAAGCTAGTGCTACCTCCGGCAGACATCCACACAGCAGCGAGTGACTGCATCCACCTTCCTTCCATCAGCTAAATCCAGCTGCATCGATCTAGTCATGGCAGCAGCGGCAAGGCTCCTCACCGTGGCGGCGCTGGTCGCGCTGCTGTGCGCCGTCGCCGTGGCCCAGAAGCCCGTCGGTGGTGCGCCGACGTGCGGTGTTGCCGACCAGAACGTGGTGAACGCGTGCTACAAGCGCTTCGGGGAAGGTATGCAAAGGGTGGATGTCGTCGGGCCGGGCGGTGGACTGCTGCGGTAGCTTTAGAGGCCACTCGTGCCTCTGCCTGATGAAGAAGGCGTTGGAGGCTCAGCGCAATATGCCCCATAAAAATGTGAAATGCCTCAGGGACGAGGCCTGCCAGTGAGCTCGCCTGCGTTCCTTGGATTTGGATACCTGTGTATCTTTCTTGCATGTTGGTTTCAAGCGGGCGGTTAATGTTCACCTGCTCCTTCGCTTCCTTTTAGATTTCCTCGTGCCGTCGTGCGTGTGTAGTGTTTTTTTTTCTACCTATATGAGATGAGAGCCGTTTATCGTTCAGTTGAGTCTTGGTTTTTGTATCAATCAGGAATAAATAAATGTGGGTGGAATTTCACGGATGGCTACCTTCTTTCATCGTGTTTTGTCTGTATATTATTCCATGCACCCCAAAACGTATATACACAGTAGTACAGACTCTTCGATCTCCATGATGTCTACACCTTCCGCTCAGTTCCAACTTCCACAACTAGAAAATCAATCTCTGCCGGGTCTCGGTTTCGCCGAGTGCAAAATCTCGTGATCACCCGTCCACCCGGCAAAGACACGATACGTCCAGAGAATAGAAAACACGCTCGGCGACGGAGAGCGATCTCGGCAAACATCCTCGTCGCCGAGCCGTCTCCTACAAAGATCTCGATGAAGCTTCCACCGTCGGCAAAGTACAAAAAAAAAAACACTCGGCCAACATATTTACTCGGCGAAGGTTCTGTCCGCGTGGCACTGGCCAGTAGGACCCATATTTACTCGGCGAAGGTTCTGTCCGCGTGGCACTGGCCAGTAGGACCCTGACAGTGGGATCTTCGCCGAGTGACGCGCCCGGCAAAGTTTCCAAATAAAAAAAAAATGTAATCTCGGCTTTTCTTCGCCGAGGGCAGCACTAGGCAAAATATATAGGCTTAAAAAAGGGAATTTCTTGCTTATCTTGGCCGAGTTCATTCCTCGGCAAAGTTTGCAAATAAAATAAAAATGGTCGGGTTCAGTCGGACCGAGCGACCGGGTCGAACAACCCGGTATAGGTCCACGTTGACATGTAGAGTGGGCCCAGGCCCATTTATCTTTCTTTTTCTTTTTCCTTTTCCATTTTTGGTTAAATGGATACTTTAATTTATGGACTTTCGAAAACCCTAAAAAAAATAAGTAAATATACCATTTTAATCCAAAGAATTCAATAAACCCAAATATGTAATTAGTTTGAACTTTTGATCAGTATGTTAAATTTAAAGTTATTTTTACACTTTAAATTAAGAACTTGGGCATTTCAAATGCCAGCTCTTCAAAAACAAAAATGATGTTTCCAGTTCAAATAGAAATATTGTTCAAACACTCTAAGTACAATTTGAATATGCAAATATGCATAGTGATACACATATTTGAAATCACTAAGAAAAGTGGCTTTATTTTTCATGGGCGGAATATTGAACTTTACGGTCAAGAAGGTTAAGAAGCTCCTTTTGCTGGAGGGAGACGTGCGGAAGAAAAAAACAAAACCTAATAGGACTAGGCCATGGTGGTATATTTTTCATAGAAAGAGCCACTTTATTGAGAATTCCCTAAAATCCGCTCCCGATGGGAGTAGAACCCAGGTCGTTGGGCACGCCACTGAGCCCATAACCACTGGGCTAATGCCCCGTTCTCAGACGTGCGGAAGAGGGCGGCAGAGGCTGCATTGCAACCGTTTGACAAGTGGAAGAAGAATCGTGCAGTAATGCCTCCTTTTTCTGCAAGTTAGAGACTGAAGCATGTACTTAGACAAACGTATTCTTGGTCTGACAAAGGAAGGTGTCTTGTTTCGGTCATATTCCAACCATCAAGATAGTTGCTACCTTGTGCGAACAAAAAACTAAATGCGGAGGTTTTACATTTGTTTGATTTTTGTTGAATTTGTACTCCCGGGTAGAATTTATTTTTCTCAATTTTTGGTCTGGGACACGGCCCACCAGGCCCACCCTGCACGTCCGCACCTTGCCCTAATGAGTCACTCGCATACACACGCTTCTCTCTCTCACCTCTTTCGACCACGCACGGACACACAGCGGCGGCGGCGGCACAACCCTTAATCAATATACTCCGGTTTCAGTCCACGGATTCAGCCGAACAAAATTGGCGGCCCAGTAATGCCCGATTCACGCGAACGGCTTTCCATCCGTGCAAGTGCACCATTTGCTCTCCCTCTCCTCAGACGCGTCGGCCAATGAGCGTGTTAATTCATTTTGCCGCAAACGCTGAAAGTGCACTATGGTCAACTAGAGGGAGGTGAATAGATTGACTACCAATTTTTCTTTTCTTTTCCTTTTAGTGGGGCTAAGCAAGATAAGATAGGGTTCTCTAGATGTTCATCTAGGTGAGCAACCTATGTGTACAAATAATATGCGCAACAGAAGTAAAGCGTAAGGTAGCAAGACAAACAACAAGTGTAAACAAGGAGACAAGGATATGATTCCCGTAGTTCCTTCTCAAAGAGAAGTACGTCTACGTTGGAGAGGTGGGGAGCCACCTAGGCACTCCTCAATACCACGGTTGTGCACACCTTATTCTCCTTGAGCTTCTCCAGTGAGGGAGATTCTCGTTTCCACTATGAGGTCGACTTGAAGGCGTTGACCAAACCTTTACAAGGGCTCGAGGTCACTCCACAAGATGGATGAAGCCTCTCAAGCAATCCGTAGCTTCTTCCAACAAGGTGGAAGCTACAAGCACAAGATCTACTAAGGTTTCTAGGCCTCAAGTAGGATTCTAGATCTACTAGGTTGTGGTGGATGGATTTGAAATTCCTTTGGTGAAATTGTGAATCTAGGTCTCATCTAGCTCTCCACCAAGTATGGAAGTGATTGGGTGGACGGAGTGGGAGATCTAGGTGGATGAAGCTTTCATTAATGGCTAAAAAGCTTGGCATTTATGAGGAAGGGGGAGGGGTATTTATACCCCTTCCCATTAAGTGTCCGTTGCAGTCCAGGAGCACCGGAGGCTCCGGTGGGCTTCTATCATTTGCGCAGCAACGCAGCGCACCTGCTCCCTTTTATATGGTCACGGGGCGGAGGCTCCGGTGGAGATGGCGGAGGCTCCGCCCACCGGAGCTGCACCGGAGGCTCCGGTGGAGCCTCCGCTCTTATGCACCCGAACCAGTTTTTGGCGGAGCCCCCACCGGAGGCGCACCGGATGCCACTGTGCACAGGGCCACGTTGGGGCCACCGGAGCTCCACCGGAGGCTCCGGTGGAGCCTCCGCTCTTATCCAACATAGCAAGGATTTGGCGGAGCCTCCACCGGAGGCGCACCGGATGCCACCCGTGCAAGGGCCCTGGTTTGAAGGCAGCGGAGGCTCCGGTGGAAAGGGCGGAGGCTCCGCCCACCGGAGTTCCACCGGAGGTTCCGCCCTGGCCTCCGCTCGTTTGCTCCAGAGGAAGGTTTGGGAAGATCCTCCACCGGACCCGCACCGGAGCCCGGGGCGGAGCCTCCGGTGGTCTCACCGGAGCCTCCGCTCCATGCAGAAAATAGCTTCCCAGATTCCTTTCTCCTAGCTCTTTTCATTTTAAGCAAACACGCGGCCCATAGAATTAGTGAACTTGATTAACCTGGGCATTTTCATATATCAAACAAACATTAGATCAAATAGGTATGTTGTCATATAATTACCAAAACGGACGATGATCTTTCATTCTCCCCCTTTATGGTAATTGATGACAACATCCCTATTTGCATAATAGAAAACACAACATGAACGGAGCTCCCCCTAAAGGTATGCTCCCTTTATGTTGAGAGAATTTAAGCATGATATGTATATGAGCAATATGAATAAGATAGAGCACACAACACATAATATAATATGATACGAGGTTCACAAGTGCATAATAGTACGAGGTTCACGACACATAGGAATAATGTAAACAAACCGAAGTTCCAAATGACCAAATGAAAAGCCAAACTCCCTCAAGAAATAGAAAGATGCAAATCAAATATGCTTGAGGGAGACCCATGCAAATACCCGCGATCCTAATATATATCTCTCCCCCTTTGGCATCAAGATACCAAAAGAGGGAGAAAAGGACACTAACGACCCAATGATCAGTCGTCCTCAGACGAGATCTCCACATCCAGAGAGGGGGCACGGCGACGAGAACTGGTAGCTTCTTCTCCTTCCTCCTCGGACCACTCGATCAACTTGCCCTTGGAGTCCTTGGCTTGCCATTAGTCCCAATCGATGATGCTTGGAAGAGACGGGGAGTCCACGGATTCGCCACCATCACGGTGAAGCTGACGAGTTGCATGTGCTTTCTGGCGGTTCTTGAGCTCCTTGTCATAATAGGATTCCCACTGATGCTTCTCAACCTTCTTGTTGAACCGGAACACCTTCTTAAGGGCCCGAGCCATCCACTTGAATGCATTGGTGGAAGGAGAAGGGCGAGATGGACCGGCTTCTTCTTCCTCCTCATCATCAATGATACGAGGCTTAGCCTTGTTCTTGCGAGGAGCGGGAGTGGGATGCTCAGGAGGCTCGGTGTGGTCCTTGATGAGGAGTCTCCTCTCCATGTGAGGAATCCAATTAGCATCATCAAACGGTTCATCCGGAAACTGGGCATTCCACACATTTAAGATGATCTTCATGATGAAGGGCCCAAAGCAAGCATTCTTGCGGTTGATCACGGCGTGCCACAGCACATTCCAAATGTAATCAAGCACATCGAGCTTACAAGGGGTGTTGGTAATCCGTTGTTGATGAGTGAGAAGCATGAGGTTCTTCAAGAATCCCTGGATTTCATCCACATTCCCCGCCTTTGGGTTGATAGTCTCTCTATAGATGCGCATCATGATATCATAGGTGGGGTAGAGACCCTTGACAAACCCAACGGCGAACTTCTTCCAATGATAGAGTGGGGTGAGTTGATCTTTGGGAAGGGATGGAGTGTTGATAACATGAACCCGGAACCATCCATTGGCAAACTCCTCACTGTCAGCAAAAGGTCCAAAATCCGGGTACCCACCAAGAATAATGCCAATGTCAGACCACTTGATGTCAAGCTGTCTCCCCTGTGTCATCCAAGTAAGGTTGCGCTCGGTCTCATTGGAGATGAACGGTGGCCAAGAACTGACAAACAAGGTCTTCATCGTAGTCTTGTTGGAGACTAATAATGGGACCAATACCAAACCTCTCAATGAGCTCAAGAGCCTCCCCAAAGTAATTGGGGTTCCTTTCCAGATGCCCAAAGTTGATGGCATGTTGAGGGGCAACATTTTCCTTTGGCTTCCTCATCAGAATCTCGTGATATATCTAGCTCTGGAAAACACTGTGGAAGCGAGTATCCTTACCCCGGAATTGAGGCATCAAGCGGTCGCGAGCAATGACATAAGGATTCTCGCGACGTTCTTTCAGAAAAGCTGCCTCAGACATCTTGGAAGCGGTCCTTGCCGTGTTCCTCTAGGGTAGTTTCTTCTCGGTGGCCGGGAAACGCTTGCGCTTGGGTTGAGAATTGTCAAGTTCCTCTTTGATCTCATCAACTTGAGGGTGAAAGAACATAGTTCCTAAATCCTATTTTGAGTGTTTGATTACAACATATAGATGGACTAATGTGTTTTGCTAAATGTACTCAGAAAAGATCTACCCGTAAACATCATACAAGTCGCAGAAATAAGAGAGAAAAGATTACGGAAAAAGATGTGGAAGAGAAGAAACGGAAAAGAAAACGGAAAAGAGGAGAAGAAATAGGGGTAGCCGGCCTGCTGGCCGGCCTGGCGCCAGCCCCCCCAGCGCCCCACGCCGGCCCCAGGCCGGGTGCCATGCCGGGTGGCTCGGGTGGGGGTCCGGCCTCACCCCACCGCCCCCGCCGGCCCCAGGCCGGGTGGCTCGGGTGGGGGGCCGGCCCCGCCTAGCTCCCACGCCGGCCCCAGGCCGGGCTGGCTGGGCGCCGTGCTGCCCCACGCCGGCCTCCCCTTGGTTCCACGACGGCCCCAGGCCGCCCCCCAGGCCGGGGTGGGTTTTGGCCCCGCCCTGGCTGCCCCCTGGCCGGCCAGGTCGGCCCCCAGGCCGGGGAGGGGGGCGCAGGAAGGTGAAAATACCCCCCAACGACCATATTTCGAACATGGGTATAAATTGGGGTCTCCACCTACCTCCTTGCTTTGTCAATCTCACCCACACTTTCTCACACCACCATTGATTGACCAAGCTCAAGCTCAAGAACAAGATCTCCTCAAATCCTCAACCAAAGCTCGTGATGCTTTGGGATTTGAGGGAGACACCCCCGATCTACAACTTCACCAAGTCGATTAGAAATCCACCCACTCATCCCTTAGGGATCTTGCCATTCTTAGTTCATTGGAGCTAGGAATCTTGTTGCTCTTAGTTCATCGGAGCTCGGAGCCTTGTTGATATCCATGGTGCTTTTGTGCTCGTGGATCTTGCTTCTCGGAGTCTTGGCGGCTCTTGGGATTTGGTGAGGACCCTCCAATCTTGTGGAGTGTGCCTCATCCTTGTAAAGGTTCTAGTTGTCAACCTCAACGGCAACATAGTGATTCGAGCCTATCCACATCGGTGGAAGGACTCGAAGGAGATACGGTGTGGCATTTGAGGCCTACTCGGTGTTCCACTTTGGTGGCACCGCACCGCTCCAACGGAGATTAGCTTCCATTGGGAAGTGAACTTTGGGATAAATCTCCGTGTCATTATGTTCGGTTATTCCTCAACTTACCTTTACTTGTTACTACTAGCTTAGTCATATTACTCACCTTGTGCTAGTTGTACTTGCTCAACATATAGGATTGTTCACCTAGTTGCATAATCTAGATAATCTATATTTGAGCATTGCCATGTTAACTTGAAAAAGAAGTTAAAATTTGTAGTTAACCTATTCACCCCCCCTCTAGTTAACCTCTCGATCCTTCAATTGGTATCAGAGCCTCGTCTCTTTATAAAAGGCTTTACCTCCTAAAGAGGAGTAAGGATGGCCGATGAACCCGTCACTATGGATGGGATTCAAAAGCTAATCCAAGCTATGATTGAAAATTCCGAGAAGAAGATGGAGGGACTAATAAAAGAATTGACATCTCCATCTAAACAATCTAGTGAAAAGATTATCTTAGATGAACATGGAAACCCCTTGCCAACTAAAGAAGGAACCGAAACATCCTCACCTTTAATAATGGTGCAACTTTAAATGGTAGTGGTGGCAATTCTTTTGGCTATGCATATAACAATGCTCCTAATGTTCAACATCCGCATGTTACTCATCTTGGTCCACCTCCTTTGGTGGATCGGCATCGTTTTACTAATTGGAAAGCTTCCATGAAGTCTTACATGTGCAGCTCTTCAATGCAAATATGGAGAATTGTTGAAAAAGGATATGAGCCAAAGGATCCCGCAAATCTAAGCTCAAGTGACATCATTGATGAGCAACTCAACGCTCATGCTTTGCACATGTTGGAAAGGGCAATGGAAAAGGAAGGAGTTGAGCACATCCGGTCCTTCACTAGTGCAAAGAAAGCTTATGATGGTCTTGTTGATATGTTTGACGGCAATGTCAACCTCCAAAGATCCAAGAAGTCAATCATTCAAAGAAAAGTTGAACACTTTCACTTGGGTGATGGAGAGAACATAGAAGACATGTTTAGAAGACTCAAGGCTCTTGTAAATGATATGAGAGATAGTGGATTCACGGATTGTACGGAGAATTGGGTCAAGGAGAAATTTCTACTCACTTTGATGCCATACAATGAAAATATGGTGATGAATGTACAAGCAAGGGCCGACTACTTGGACCTATCCCCCAATGATGTTTTGGGTCTCTTTATCACTCTAAAGGTCATGAAGCAAACTTCCCATGATGTCATGGCCCGTGTAAACGGAGCAAAGAAAGCATCTCTTGCCTTGAAGGCCAATGTCATTTCCCATGAAGACAATGACTCAAGTGATGATGGTCGATCCACTCATGAGGTCTCCGAGAAAGAGATGAAGACATCACATGAAGAATGCTTGGCTCTTGCTCAACACAAGTGGTGGAAGAAAGGAGATTTTAGATCCAATGCCACCAAGAATAAAGGGAAGGAATCCTCAAGCACGAAGAAAGCAAGAACTTGCTTCAATTGTGGAGATTCCGAGCACTTCGTTGCCGAGTGTCCCTTCAATAGTAGAATTGAGAATGGAGGAAGACTTATCAAGAAATCCACCTTCATTCCCAAGTCCAAGAACTTCATCAAGAGATGCCCTCCTAGGGCAATGATTGCTAAAGAAGTCGAGTACACATCCGGTGGTGAAGAGAGTGATGGTGAAGGCGAACAAGTAGGTATGGCGGCCATGGCTAGGGCGTCATACCTCCTAACTTAAGCTCTCTCTTCTCCAACCCAAATGACAACAAGGGCCCTTAGAGTCACAAGTGCTTCATGGCCAAGGGTATACCCCCAAAGGTGACTCCTACACTCAAACTTGCTAACCCTTCTATTCCTTCACTACTAATTGTCGAGGAAGATCCTTTAACAAACTTTGTGGAAAAACTAGAAGGAGAAACTAAATATATCTTTGTCTCTCTCATGGATCAATTAAGTGAGGCGCATGGCCTCATTGATGAACATGAGGAGAGAATAATTTTACTTGAAAATTTTGCTCGTGATGATGCTAGTAAAAATTGAGGAGCTTGAGAAAGCTCTAGATGAATCACATTGCTTTAGAGAAAGTATAGAAGAAACCTTTGCAATTGACATAGCTAAAGTAAAACTTGATTGTCAACATGCTTTTGCTAAGGTAAACGGAATTCATGACCTTAAATGATGCAAGTAACCAAGGTTATAGTGAACTCATTAAGGATTTTGATAAGCTTAAAATTGATCATCGTACAATCTCAAATGAGCTCAAAACCTTAAAAGGAGTAAGTGTTGTGAATGAAAACTCTTGTGCTACTAATCCTTTGTGTGTCAAGGCAACTCATTGAGGAGAACAATAGGTTTAAGGCACAACTCAACAAAGGCCTTGCCACATGCATCCAAGGTCAAAAGAACCTCAATGATCTTTTGAGTAATCATAAGAGAGTTGTTGGCAAAGAAGGCCTTGGTTTTGGTTCCACATCCAAGGTGGCTTACAAGAAGAAGTCAACTCCCTCCACTAACTCTATTGTTTTTGTGAAGGAGGTGGAGTTGGCTAATGATGAAGATGAGTTTGATATTATTGCTAAAAGTATTGTTCCTAGGAACACTACTACTCACAACAACTTTGCGGGAAAGTATAACCCATCTGTGCTTCTAAAATCTACTAATGGTCATGTTTATGCAAAGTATGTAGGCACCTCATATGGTGATGATTACAAGCATGCTATTTGGGTTCCCAAGACCCTTGTGGCTAAAAAAAAGGACCCATCCAAAATGGGTACCTAAGACAAGAAGTTGATTCATTGTAGGTTGTATTTCCGGTGGAACATCATGGATGATTGATAGTGGTTGCTCCGCACACATGACCGGAAGCAAGGAAGTATTAGAAGACTTGAAACTCCAACTTCTCAAATTTGCTCATGTAACTATTGGTGATCGCTCACAACTTAAGGTATTGGGACATGGCAAGGTGGTCATTTCTCCGGATTCATCCATTGAGAAAGTCCTCCTTGTTGAGTCCCTTGGCTATAATCTTCTTTCCGTCCTACAACTTTGTGAGTGCAATTTTACATGTGTATTTGGGCGTCACCATGTGCTTTTCCTTCACTATTTCTCTTAAAGTAGCCTTTGTTGGATTTGTGGAAAATGGTATGTATATGGATTTCTCGAAAGAAACTACACATATCGCCACATGTCTAATGGCTAAATCCGACGTGGGGTGGCTTTGGCATCGTCGCCTAGGCCACGTCGGTATGAGAAATCTACAAACTCTTGTGAAGGGTGAGCATGTGGTAGGACTAACAAGTGTGAATTTTTCCAAAGATCGTCCTTGTAGCTCTTGTATTGCCGGAAAGATGCATGACAAGAATCATCCTAAGACATCAATCATCGCCACAACAAGACCCTTTGAGCGCATTCACATGGACCTATTTGGTCCTCCCACATATGATAGTCTTGGTGGCAAGAAGTATTTCTTAGTAATTGTTGATGCTTATACAAGATACACTTGGGTTTTCTATATCAAGAAGAAGAGTGAAACTCAAGAAAGATTCATTACTTGGGCCACCGAAGTGCAACGCCAATATGACACCAAGATCTTGTCCATTAGGAGTCAGGCCGGGCGTTCGGGTTACCCGAAAAATTCGGGTCGGGTTATTCGGGTTTTTAAAAATTCGGGTTATGAAAAACGATACCCAAAATTTAGCCAAAATAATAAGAACCCGACAATTCGGGTACCCGATAATTCGGGTTCGGGTTCGGGTTTTCCCGATTTACCCGAATAGGAGCATCACTTAAAAAAATTCCTCAATGCATCACAGTTGTAGCTACTAGAGGAGGACTTAGCTAGATCGATCGGCGTTGCGCTGCACCCGTACACGCAACACCGGAGCAGCATTTCATCACAACATGCCGTTCACTCCAGGGAGGCAGCGAGCGATGCGCTGTACACAGTATGCCGTTAAGCTAGGCGACGAGCGCTGCACTGTACCAGAGCATGCCTTCAAGGTAGGCGGCGGGCGCTGCATATCACCACAACACGTCATCCAGGTAGGCGGCGGGAGGCGGCTGACACGTTGCAGCTCCTCGTCATCTTAAGCTAGGACGGGTGCGAGGGGATGGGTGGATGGCGACCGCGTGCAGGCGGCGGCCAGGTCAGGGTCTCAGTCCGTCGTGGCCTATTCATGTGCGTAAAGTTGAGCGATTGAGGCTTCGTGACTTGTGGTCAATCGTGCGTTCTTGGGCTCCGCGGGAGTTCAATTGTTGGGGTATGCGGGAGTTTAATTCATTGTATTAGGATAAAATTACTTATCTATTTCGGGTTATTCGGGATGTTCGGGTTATAGAAATATAAACCCGAATTTCCCATATAAAATTCGGGTTTTTAAAATTGATACCCGAATAGGTGCTCGGGTTTTTCGGGTTCGGGCTATTCGGGTTCGGGTTCGGGATTTTCGGGTTCGGGATTCGGGTTTCGGGTTTTATGCCCAGCGTGAATTAGGAGTGACAATGGTTCCGAGTTCAAGAACTACACCATGGATGAATTCTTGGGTAATGAGGGGATAAGACATCAATATTCCGCCGAGTACACCCCTCAACAAAATGGTGTAGCGGAGAGGAAGAATCGCACACTTATTGATATGGCAAGAACTATGATGGCCGAGTTCAAATCCCCATATAACTTTTGGGCCGAAGCCATCAACACCGTTTGTCATCTATCTAACCGACTCTTCCTTCGTCCGATGATTGGCATGACTCCATATGAACTCCTAACCGGTAACAAACCCAACCTCAAATATCTTCGAGTTTTTGGATGCAAATGCCAAGTCTACATTAAGGGAACTAGATTGTCTAAGTTTGATTCTAGAACTTTTGAAGGAATTTTTGTTGGTTACGCCACGAACTCCCACACTTATAGAGTATACAACATATCCACCGGGTGTGTTGAAGAATCTATGAATGTGGAATTTCATGAGGATAATGGCTCCCAAGTGGAGAAAATTGATTGTGATGATGTAGGTGATGAACCATCCTCCATAGCCATAGGAAGAATGGGTGTAGGTCCACTTATACCCATTGAGGGACACCTTGTGGCAAATGAGGATGGAACTAGCTCTACACAAGTGGAGCCCTCCCATCAACCACCAATCAAATTGTAAACCAAGAACAAGAAGAAGATCTTCATGTGGATACCTCCCATCAAGAAAGTGATCAAGATCCACCCAATGATAATGGTGGAGATGGTCTTGGTGATACATCACCGAGAACTCCAATAAGAGTGGACAATGGTATTGATGAAGGAAATGATGAGGATATTCCACCTAATGAAAATCCCGATGATGCTCTAGTTCGTATCATGTCTCGTCAAGCATCAAGATTGCAACAAAAGTCACTATGCCAAAAGAATATCATTGGTGGCTTGGGGAGAACTGTCTCCACTCGTGGACAAGTACTCAAGTTTTGTGGTATTCACTATATGTCTCTCATGTTTAACCCATCAAAGTGTATGATGCTCTTGAAGATGAAGATTGGGTTCAAGCTATGCATGAAGAGCTCCATAATTTTGAGAGAAACAAAGTATGGTAACTAGTGGAAAGACCCAAGGATCACAATGTCATTGGAACTAAATGGGTGTTCAAGAATAAGAAAGATTCTCATGGGCAAGTGATTCGCAACAAAGCACGATTGGTTGCTCAAGGCTACTCTCAAGTCGAAGGACTTGACTACGGTGAAACTTTCGCTCCCGTAGCTAGGCTTGAATCCATTCGTATATTACTTGCATTTGCCACTAGTCATAACTTCATCTTGCATCAAATGGATGTTAAAAGTGCTTTTGTAAATGGACCTTTAAATGAAATGGTATATGTTAAGCAACCTCCGGGGTTCTAGGATCCCAAGTATCCTAAACCATGTCTACTTCCTCCATAAGGCTTTGTATGGCCTCAAACAAGCCCCACGTGCTTGGTATGATCATTTAAAGGAGTTTCTTAGTGGATCGTGGTTTCGTACTTGGGGTAATTGATCCCACTCTCTTTACCAAAAGTGTAGATGGACATTTCTTCGTATGCCAAGTATATGTTGATGATATTATATGTGGATCCTCTAACGTGAGCTTTGTAGATCAATTTGCCAAACTAATGACAAGTGAATTTGATATGTCTATGATGGGAGAATTAAAGTTCTTTCTAGGTTTTGAGATCAAGCAATATCATGAAGGGACTTTTATTTGTCAAGCCAAATATATTCAAGACATGCTCAAGAAATTCGATATGATCAATGCCAAACCATTACCTTATTCAATGCCAACAACCACAAATCTTTCTTTGGATCATGAAGGTATACCGGTAGACCCCAAACTTTATCGATCTATCATTGGATCTTTGCTTTACCTTTGTGCATCTAGACCGGACATTATGTTTAGTGTGGTTTTGTGTGCAAGATTTCAATCTAACCCCAAGGAAAGCCATATGATTGCGGTCAAAAGGATTCTTAGGTACTTGGTTGACACTCCCACTCATGGTCTTGGTATCCATCAAACACAACTTTTGATCTTGTGGGATACGGATGCGGATTGGGGAGGTGACAAAGTGGATAGGAAATCAACCTCGGGTGCTTGCCAATTTCTTGGTAGGTCCCTTGTGTTGGTCTTCCAAGAAGCAAAATTGCATTGCCACCTCCTCCACGGAAGCGGAGTATATTTCCGCCGCAAGTTGTTGCTCTCAACTCTTATGGATGAGGCAATGTCTTAAGGATTTTGGAATTAAGATTAAGACAATGCCTCTTTATGTGACAATGAGAGTGCTATTAAGATTGTCACAATCCGGTACTTCATGGCAAGACCAAGCATATTGAGATTCGGTATCATTTTATTCGGGATCATGTGGCAAATGGTGATATCTCACTCTCCTATGTCAACACTAAAGATCAACTTGCCGACATCGTTACCAAGCCTCTAGATGTGAAGAGATTCAAGGAATTGAGGAGTGAGCTCAACATCATGTGCAAGCAATTTTAGTTGATTGAAAATCTAGCATACACACCCCTACTAGACTCTTATTTGGATTTAGATGCACGCATAAACATAGGGGGAGTGTAGCTCAATCAATGATCCAACACTACCTTTATAATGCACAAATAAACAAATCATGCCTAAATGATCATTTTTAATGACATCATGTGCTTCAATGATGAGTCTCGACAATGCACCCAAGATACATCTTCGCGGTGACATATCATACATGGTGGCTACGGCCACCGCCAATTTTCAATGAGACATTTGTGTTCGAGTGTTCACTCATTTGCCTTTACACTTGTTTTCATATTTCATTGGTATCCAATGTTGCTCATTTCGTTTCTAATTTTTTCTCTCCATTGGATACAAATGAAAACATCATATGCATGTCATCATCCTCATTTCATTCGTGCACATGGTCAAAAAAAATTGCTCTAAGAAACAAACTCATGAAAATCTTAAAACATTAGTTTCACCTTGTCGTCTTGTTTGTTAGAATATATTTCATAAAAATCCAGCCCATGTTGAATTGAAATATTGTTTATGTTGTTTTTTTTTGTGTGGCTTGGTAGTTGTGTAGGCTCATTTTGTTTTTACTATTTTCTCTACAAAAAAAAAACACAACACACACACACACAAACCCAGCCCACCCCAACAGCAAACAACCGAAAAAAAACAAACACAAAAAAAACCTCGTGCGCCTCCCCCCCACCCCGGCCCCAGCCGCCGCCGAGCCGGCCCCAGGCCGGGTGCCAGGCCGGGGCACTTGGGCTCCTGCCCGGCCTCGAGCTGCCGCCGTGCCGGCCCCGGGCCGGGGGCTAGGCCGGGCGCTTCGGCCACCCTGCCGGCCTTGCTGCCGACCCCGCCCCCCGCGCACCGGCCCCAGGCCGGGGTCCCCGCCCCACACGCGCGCCGAGCCTGGCCGGCCACCCGCCCGGCCCCAGGCCAGGGTGGGCGCTGCCCCCGCCCGCACGCACACACGCCCCCAACCGCACCCACCCACCCCCATACCCCTTCTTCCTCCTCCCCCCCCTCCATTAGAGCCCCTTGGTGCTCTTCCCTAACCCCCCTTCCCCCCACCTCCCTAGCCCATCCCCACCGCCCAAATTCACGGATCCGCAAGCCCTCGGCCTTTTCCGCCCCTTCCCACACGGATTTCTCATTGACCCCTTATTGGAGGAGATCGGGTCACTTTATTGCCTAGTGTTTTGTTTGAAGATGGCTTCGAACTCGGTAATTTTTCTTTGGGCTTTTCTATAGATTATGTATGAGTGCTATCTATCGGTGTGCTGTGCTAGTGTTCATGTGTTAAGTTTTTTTTCACATCTATTGATGCTAGGGTTCCTACCGCTATGCTATATTATGATTTGTTGATGTCATATGCTCCATCTATTCCTATGTCATGCTATGTTGATGTCATATGCTCCTGTGTTCTAGCCGTATGATATTATGTTTTACCTCACTTTGCAACATATTTTCTCATGATTGGCCATGTTTCAACAAATAAAATTTCCACATTCTTGATACGATTGTCCTAGTGTTGTGCTTCTAAACTCTTATTCATTATGACATTATGTGTATGCTATGCCCTAAATATTTTTACATACTAATGGTGTTTCTAGTATCATGCCCAATTTCTTTTCTCATGCCTATGTTCACTAAGCACACCACATAATCCTATACACATGCTATGATATTGTGCTCACACTATTAATAATGTGCCTTGTTTTCATTGGGCTAATATTTGTTTTTCACCATGTCACTATCACATATATTCATGGATTCATTTTTTTTAATCAAACAACGACCATGTGCACTCATCATCATGCTCCATATCCATGCATCATATGTTTCAGGTGATTCCAATCCTCAACCTGAGTCCGAGGTTCCCCTCTCTCTCTCCGCCCTCGCACCTCCCGCAAGAAGAGTGCCGCGGATGTTGCTGGTTCTACTCCCTCACGGAGACAGGCTCCATCTATTCCACTCAATCCGAAGGAACCCGTGATCAACAACTGGGGTGGTCTTAGTACCACCGACTTTGATGAAGCAAGGCTGAAATTTAATCCTTATGAGTTTTGGTGAACGCACATGCTCGGATCCTCGGTTCTATTGCAAGATGCATCAAGTCATGCATGAATTTATTCTTGGCAAGCTTCAGCACAGTCACGTGGATCAACATTACTTTGACATTGAGTATGCTCGCAACAAGTGGCCTGAAGTTATGGAAATCATGGACTACCACAACCTCACTCCTCTCATGGGTAACACTCTTGCTCATCCATTCTCTCCAGAGCTGCTCAGGGAGTTTTACTCCACCGTTCACTTCTCCTCTGGAGGCCCCACGCGGCTCCCGCGTACGCTGACATGGATGAGCAGTGGCTCCAAGTGTGAGGCTACCATGGATGAGTTTGGTACTATTCTGGGTATCCCCGAGTATCGGTTTGATTATACCTTCTATTTCCGCATTCATGGGGACTTCAACAAAATTATGAAGGCCAAGGAGGGTATTCTCCATTGCTATCACGAAGGTACCGGCTCCATGCATATTCCTAAGATCAAGTTCTTTTATGAGCATTGATATATGGTACACGCTATTCTTCGCAACACCATCAACGCCAAATTTGGTGAGAAGGGCGAGGTACGCAAGTGGATGATCAACCTTCTATTCCACATTGAGTCTCAGATGCGGGCCAGGAAGCAATTGGATGTTCTGGATTACATGTGGCAAGAGATGCAGAATGTGGTTCGGGAAAAGCGTGTCCCCATCTATGGCTCCTATTCAGCGTCTTATTGAGACCAGGATCCCAGAAGGTCTCATCAACAACTATGCCAAAGTGACTCCCAAGAAATCTATTCTTATGTATGATGCTCCCATTGAGACTGCTGTTGATCCAAGGCCTAAGCGCACCCGCACCGAGTCATTTGCTCGCCGCTCTCCTTCACCTTCTCCTCCTCCTGAGACTTTAAATCTTAAGAAGATTCTTCAGAAGATGAACTTCTTCTTCATTGATAAGCAGCATCAGGATTATGAGGCCTATCGCAAGGGCAATGCCTCTAGTCGCCGTCAGCGCTCCATCCAGACTGCTCTTAAGATTCCCCTTAGTGATTCTTCCAGCTCAGAGGAGATTTCAGAGGAGAAGTGGAAGTCTGCGCATACTTATTGGTGTGGATATGATGCTAGCTCACTCGCTCCTTTGCGGCGCAATACACTACCCCTGGTGCTAGCTCCAGTCAGGTTCCTCCAGAGGACTTCATTGAGGGAGATGAGGAGATGGGCGACGAGTGATTGGATTGCATTTTTCTCCCTTTTTGGTGTATGATGCCAAGGGGAGAAACACTCATGCATTGCATTGCATTTCATGCATTCATTTGCGTCTTATCCTCGTGATTTGCTTTCGTCATTCTTATTTGAGACTATTTGTGCGTTTCGTTGAAACTTTGGTGTTATTGTAAGACTATGTCGTCATTTATCTATCGTACTCTTTATCTATATATTATGCGTGTGATAGTTGATATATTGAAGATCATAGCAAGGCTATCATGTTATTCATCTACTCACTATTTCGATGTGTTCAAGCCATAATGAGGGTAGTTTGTTATTCATCTATAAATATGAGAAGAATGCTATGGTAAGATCATTCTGGTAATTATTGCTCACCATTGTGTCCATACATGTGTGTCTTCAATGTTAAAATCATGATTGGATTAATTCCCGCACTTCACATAAGTATGTCGTAGTCACATCATTATCTTATAAAACATAGTGTGAAGTTGAGTTTATGAAAGGAGCACTCAACGTGATTATCAAATATACATGTCAATTGTTATGGGCACACAAATAGGGGAGTACGAATATATGTTAATTCTCACAAATAGCTATGCAAAATTATTTCTTGCGCAAATCCGTATGTTGTCATGAAACATCAAAAAGGGGGAGACTGAAAGAACATAGTTCCTAAATCCTATTTTGAGTGTTTGATTACAACATATAGATGGACTAATGTGTTTTGCTAAATGTACTCAGAAAAGATCTACCTGTAAACATCATACAAGTCGCAGAAATAAGAGAGAAAAGATTACGGAAAAAGATGTGGAAGAGAAGAGAAGAAACGGAAAAGAAAACGGAAAAGGAGAAGAAATAGGGGTAGCCGGCCTGCTGGCCGGCCTGGCCGGGCTCTAGGCCGGGCTGGCGCCAGCCCCCCCCCAGCGCCCCACGCCGGCCCCAGGCCGGGTGCCAGGCCGGGTGGCTCGGGTGGGGGTCCGGACTCACCCCACCGCCCCCGCCGGCCCTAGGCCGGGTGCTAGGCCGGGTGGCTCGGGTGGGGGGCCGGCCCCGCCTAGCTCCCACGCCGGCCCCAGGCCGGGCTGGCTGGGCGCCGTGATGCCCCACGCCGGCCTCCCCTTGGTTCCACGCCGGCCCCAGGCCGGGGTGGGTTTTGGCCCGGCCATGGGCTGCCCCCGGCCGGCCAGGTCGGCCCCCAGGCCGGGGGGGGCGCAGGAAGGTGAAAATACCCCCCCCCCCCCCCCAACGACCATATTTCGAACATGGGTATAAAATTGGGGTCTCCACCTACCTCCTTGCTTTGTCAATCTCACCCACACTTTCTCACACCACCATTGATTGACCAAGCTCAAGCTCAAGAACAAGATCTCCTCAAATCCTCAACCAAAGCTCGTGATACTTTGGGATTTGAGGGAGACACCCCCGATCTACAACTCCACCAAGTCGATTAGAAATCCACCCATCATCCCTTAGGGATCTTGCCATTCTTAGTTCATTGGAGCTAGGAATCTTGTTGCTCTTAGTTCATCGGAGCTCGGAGCCTTGTTGATATCCACGTGCTTTTGTGCTCGTGGATCTTGCTTCTCGAGTCTTGGCGGCTCTTGGGATTTGGTGAGGACCCTCCAATCTTGTGGAGTGTGCCTCATCCTTGTAAAGGTTCTAGTTGTCAACCTCAATGGCAACATAGTGATTCGAGCCTATCCACATCGGTGGAAGGACTCGAAGGAGATACGATGTGGCATTTGAGGCCTACTCGGTGTTCCACTTTGGTGGCACCGCACCGCTCCAACGGAGATTAGCTTCCATTGGGAAGTGAACTTCGGGATAAATCTCCGCATCATTATGTTTATTATTCCTCAACTTACCTTACTTGTTACTACTAGCTTAGTCATATTACTCACCTTGTGCTAGTTGTACTTGCTCACATATAGGATTGTTCACCTAGTTGCATAATCTAGATAATATATTTGAGCATTGCCATGTTAACTTGAAAAAGAAGTTAAAATTTGTAGTTAACCTATTCACCCGCCCCACTCTAGTTTAACCTCTCGATCCTTCAGAGGGTTCTTGCGGCGACCCGTAGTCTTGTACCGAACCCCCTTTCCTTTGGAACCGGAAGCATGTAAGAAAGAAATAGCGAGGAAGGCATGAACAAAAGGTAATGCTCAAGTTGATAAAACACGCACAAATCCAAGAAACCAAGATACACATGGTGTTAGTGTTGAATAACTAGGGTTAGGGAAAACGAATCTTCCCTACAACCGTAAACGATTCAAGCCTAACACGCATTATCTAGGTTGCTAGGGTTTGTACCGAGAACTTCTACTCCTAAAACTCCAAATCCACATCTAGAGAGCAAGAACATGAACTCCGATGCATCCCATCCATCAACTAGATAGAGAGAGAGAGCACATACCCGCATCATCCATGGTGAAAAAGGAAGGAGAAGGAAGAGCCTGGGGTGGCCCAAGGCAAGGAGGAGGTCTCCCGGCGGTGGAGCACCCGAATCTGGCGGCGGATGTCTTGGGGCGGCGGTGGTTGAGAGGAGGAAGAAGGAGGGCGAGTGGGGGGGGAAATGAGATTCGATCTCACTTGCCCCCGGTCGCCCTAGATCTTATCCCGAAAAACTGCCACGGGCGGAGCCTTCAGTGGTTTCACCGGAGCCTCCGCCCCTTGTCCACAAAAACAGGCCAAATTTTGGCCATCTGAGCAAATGTGTGCTAGCGGAGCCTCCGGTGGCGTTCCGGTGGACAGGGGCAGCGGAGCCTCCGGTGGTTTCACCGGAGCCTCCGCCCAGCCAAGTTTCGCACACCAAGATTGTAAAAACAAGAGCATTATGATGGAAATGTTGTTTTGGGAAAAGGGGGGCTTGGGTTGGAAAATAGTCACTGGTATACGAGAGACATTACTCGGAGGGGTTCGCACGAAGCACAAAAGGTAGAAGACCAAACCCGTACGAGTTGTCAAGAAAGAAATATGATACGCGTGAAAGATCCAAAACATACCAAAGGTCGGTGGCCGAAGCCACCATGTTTGAGTGTGTAACTTGGCACCGCGAAGATATATCTTGGGTCCAAAATTACTACTCACAATTAAGCACAATAAGTCACAATTGACTAGATATGGAATGATGCATTGATTTTCGCATAAGAGGAGTGCATACTCATGAGTTGAGTAGCGCTCCCCTATGTCCATGCCTACATCTAAACCTAATAGCATGCATAATTAGGGTAGATATGCAAGGTTTCAAGTGAAGTTGGAAGAATCGATGACATTTAGTTCATTCCTCAAGGCTCGAAATCTTGGTTCATCAAGGGCCTTCGTGAAGATATCGGCAAGTTGATCCTTGGTGGAACATATGAGAGATCAATATCACTTTTCTCAACATGATCCCGAATGAAATGATGGCGAATCTCAATGTGCTTCGTCTTGGAGTGAAGAACGGGGTTGTAGGCGATCTTGATAGCACTCTCATTATCACAAAGGAGAGGAACCTTGTCAAAATGAATACCATAATCCTTCAAGGTTTGCCTCATCCAAAGCAATTGAGCACAACAACTTGCCGCGGAGATACTCGGCCTCGGTGGTGGAGAGAGCAATGCAATTCTGCTTCTTTGAAGACCAACATACCAAGGAGCGGCCAAGGAATTGGCAACCCCCGGACGTGGACTTCCTACCGTCTTTTCTCCCGCATAATCCGCATCCGAATATCCAATGAGCTGAAAACTTGAACCCTTGGGGTACCAAAGACCGAAATTTGGGGTATGAACTAGATATCGAAAGATTCGTTTCACAGCTTCCAAATGACTTGCCTCGGAGAGGCTTGAAACCTTGCACATTTACCTACGCTATACATGATATCTGGTCTAGATGCACAAAGGTAGAGCAAAGAGCCAATCATGGAGCGGTATACCTTTTGATCTACCTCTTTACCGTTGGGGTCGGGTTTCAAGTCGGTGGTTGTGGACATGGGAGTCTTCATAGGCTTGGCATCATGCATACTAAATCTCTTGAGCATGTCTTGAGTGTATTTGGCTTGTTTGATGAAGTTTCCTTCATGATATTGATTCACTTCAAAGCCAAGGAAGAACTCCAACTCTCCCATCATAGACATCTCAAACCTATCGGTCATAAGCTTCCAAAACTCCTCATTGAACAAAGTGGTTGTAGACCCAAAAATGATGTCATCCACATAGAGTTGGCATATGAACAAGTCACCTCCAACTGTCTTGGTAAAGAGGGTGGGATCGATTAAACCAACATTAAACCCACGATCCACTAGAAACTCTTTAAGGTGCTCATACCACGCACGTGGACCTTGTTTAAGTCCATAGAGCGCCTTATCGATTTTATAGACATGATCGGGGTGGTTGGGATCCTCGAAGCCCGGAGGTTGCTTGACGTATACTAACTCATTAATGGGACCATTTAGAAAAGCACTCTTAACATCCATTTGTTGTAACTTGAAGTTATGATGAGATGCATAAGCAAGTAAGATGCGAATAGATTCAAAGACGAGCTACATGGGCGAAAGTTCACCGAAGTCAATACCTTCGACTTGGGAAAAACCTTGAGCCACCAACCTTGCCTTGTTTTCGAATGACAATGCCATATTTGTCTTGCTTGTTCTTGAAAACCCATTTGGTGCCAATAACATTTTTGCAATCCTTGGGTCTTGGTACTAGTTTCCACACTTTGTTGCGCTCGAAGTTATTGAGTTCATCATGCATGGCTTCAAGCCAATCTTGATCTTCGAGAGCTTCATAGACCTTATTGGGCTCAATGAAGGAGACAAAAGCATGACCTTGCTAAAATCCGCCAATTGCCTCCTAGTGACCACTCCCACGAACTTGCCCAAGAATCTTGTCCTCTGTATGACCCGCTCGTTCAAGATTCTCTAGCCTTCTCTTTGCTCTTCGTGCTAGCATCTCCTCCAAAGATTCCTTGGATACGGATTGAGAATCACCTTCTTCATCGGAGACATGACCGTCTTCATTTGTCCTTGATCAATAATGGGTGATGGATCACCACTAGGTTGAGCACTCTCAACAATGATGGGAATCTTGATCATGATTAAGATGATTTGCTTGGACTTGTTCATTAGCTTGGCCTTGATTGCTTGTTTGACCTTGATCACTAGCTTGAGGCCTTGGTGCATCTTGTTGAGTAGCTTGATCATCAATGGGTGTAGTCAATGGCTCCACTTGAGTGGGGCATAGTCCTTCTCCCTCCGTCATCCGGTAACCCTCAATGGGGATTATTTCACAATCCCCATTCTTCTTATGACGATGGGAGGAATTGCATCTCCTACAACACCATGATCTATACGCCCTCCTTGGGAGCCGTTATCCTCATCAAACACCACGTCTATAGCTTCTTCAACTTCTTCGGTGGACTTGTTGTCGACTCTATAGGCGTGAGCATTTGTGGCATAGCCAACAAAGAGACCCTCATGAGATTTGGTCTCAAATTTTGACAACCGTTACCTTCTTGCGAATGAAGCACTTGCAACCGAAGACCTTGAAATAAGATACATCTGGTTTCTTGCCCATGAGAATCTCATAGGGAGTCTTGTTCAACATCTTGCGAAGATATAACCGGTTAGTAGCATGACATGCGGTGGAGACGGCTTCGGCCCAAAAGTTATAGGGATAAGAGAACTCCGCAATCATAGTTTAGCCGCATCCATCAAAGTCCGGTTCTTTCTCTCCGCAACACCATTTTGTTGAGGGGTATAAGGAGTGGAATATTGATGAGCAATGCCTTCTTCACTAAGAAAACCCTCAACGGTATAGTTCTTGAACTCTGAGCCATTATCACTCCGAATGGCCAATATGGTAGCATTGTGTTGGCGCTCCACTAGAGTGATGAACTCGATGACTCTCTTTTGAGTTTCACTTTTCCTCTTGAAGAAGTACACCCAACAATATCTTGAATAATCATCCACAATCACCAAGCAATACTTCTTTCCTCCGAGGCTATCATAGGATAGTGGACCAAAGATATCTAAGTGAATGAGCTCGAGAATTCTTGTGGTGGAGATAGTTGTCTTGGTTGGGTTTTCTCATGTTGCTTCCCAAAGGTAGAAGCTACACACACGATCTTTAGCAAACTTAGCTTTGGTTAGTCCTAGAACGTGATTGCCACTTTGGAGGTCATGCAACATTCTCATATTGGTGTGGGCTAACCGGCGATGCCAAAGCCACCCCACATCAACTTAACCATTAGGCATGTCGCGGCACACGTGTCTCCTTTGGAGAAGTCCACTACATACATGCCGTTCTCGACACACCCAACAAAATCTACTTTAAGAGATGTTTCCCAAGTGACAATCACACTCTCTTTATTAAAGAACGAGGTAAAGCCACAATTCGCAAGTTGAAGAACGTACATCAAGTTATAGCCAAGGGACTCAACAAGGAGAACATTCTCAATTGATAAATCATTTGTGATAGCCACCTTGCATCGTCCCAATACCTTAAGCTCGGACTTGTCACCAATAGTAACGCAATTGAGATGAGGTAATGGAGGTTCAATATCACTCATTCCGTCATGGCTTCCGGTCATATGTTGGGATGCACCACTATCCACTGTCCATCTACCTGACCCGGAAGCACTTCCCTACAAGAGATCAATTTCTTGATTTAGGTACCCATCCTTCAATGGGTCCTCTTTTGTTAGTAACAAGGGTCTTGGGAACCAAATAGTCCAATGATAATCATCACCATAAGAAGTACCAACATAGCATAAACATGTCCATCTCTAGATTTCATAAGAACATAAGATGGGTATATTATCCAGCGAAGTCATTGTGTGTGATGCTCCCCCTATCACCACCCACAATGGAGTTGGTCTCCTTTTCTTTGGTCACTTCTTACAAAGACAACATTTTGAGAGGGAGATGTGACCCTCTTGGATTTCTTCTTTGACTTGGAAACAAAACCAAGTCCTTATTTTCCTTTCTTGGCTCCTTGAGAGCTTATGGCATCATTGAGAATTCTCTCTTTCCCTACAATGTTAGTCGTAGTGCAAGAGGTAGGCATGATAGAAATGCTATTAGAGGAAGATATCAATTTTTTATTGTTGAGCTAGGAGGTTGTTCCGAGACTTGGTCAGTTTGTCATGAATTTCTTTAAGAGACATGAACTCCTTTTTTAGTTTTTCATGATTCTCAACAAGTACTTCATGAGCTAGTCCTAGCTGCAACTCCTCTTCTTCAAAGACTTTAAGTAAATCAATAGATTTTTCGTTATCTTTCCTAAGCTTGGCAAGATATTTTCATTATCTTTCCTAAGCTTGGAAACACTAATAACATAGGTATCTTGTAGATTAGATAGTCTCTCTTCGAGAGAGGCTCTCATGGATCTTTCTTTTTCGAGAGCTTTAACTAGTTCATCGTCATGGTTCTCATGGCTACCGCCATGGCTCTCCAAGGTCATGATGATCTCCTCCTTCTCATCTATGAGAGAGTTAGCATCATCAAGTTGCCTTAAGAGAGTCTTTACCTTTTCTTTAGTTTCACCTTCAAGACTATATAACCAAGAGCCTAGATTCTTAGCCTCCTCATCATCAACAATGTTTTCAACAATCCAATAACGAGGGAGAGCTAGTGACAATAGACTTGGAGGTGGAAGATATTACCGCGGTGGCTTTTGCCATGAGACATGTAGGTCGGATCGATGCCTTCTCATTGGGAGATTCAAATAGAGAGACCGATGAAGAGGAAGTCGTAGCAATGGCGACGTGGGCAACACCTATTACTTCATCTTCCCTTCATCTCCGGAGTAATATGTTTCCAATGTGGGGCCTTCTTGAACATATAGCCCTTGGGACTCTTCTAGCAAGGTTCTTGTTTTGTGGAGCTTTGTTCTTGTCCTTGCGAACAAGCTTCCCATTTTCTTCTCAAAGGGACACTCCTTGACGAAGTGGTTTGCACTTCCACAATTGTAGCATGTCCTTGGCCGCTCCCCTTTATTCCTAAAGATCTTGTTCCTTGAAGGTCTAGGAGCACCGGCCTTGTGAGCCTCCCATCCCTTCCAATAACCATGCATGTCAAGAGCGATGCACTTATGAGCACCTTTGTATGTCCTCATAGTCCCATCATCATCATCATCATCCTTGCAATCACCTTACTTCAAGGCGAGGTTTGGAGACTTTCCTCCTCTTGAGCGAGCGAGAGCGTCATCCGCACTAGTGAGATAGGGATATTGCTATGAACTCACTAAGAACACCAATGGAGTTGAGGGAGTTGTAGTCGGATCTTGTTCGAATGCTTGTGGCAAGGTTCTTCTCAAATGGCGTTATTGCCTTGACAAACTTCCTCTTGATCCACTCATCGGAGATTTCTTCCTTTCCAAAATCCCTTAATTGATTTCCAAGGGTGACCACTCTCCTATATAGCTCCTCGGGGCCTTCGTCTTCGAGCATGACAAAGTTCTCGGACTTGTCGAGAGCAACATCATACTTGGATAATTGGATGCTAGCATTTCCTTGGAACAAGGTTGTCGTGGGATAATCACGGCAGACGTTACCAGGGGTAACTTAGGTTGGGGCAAATCGACTCTGGCGTTTGGGAGAGGGTTTAGCTCAGGGGAAATCATGCTATCTGGGGATCTGGTAGCCCGAGCTGCAATGTCGCCGAGACTCCGATCTAGGGTTACAACTTATCAACTCTCGTGTCATTAGAATACTCGAATATCTGGAAAAAGCCCTCCTTCTCTCTATGCCGCGAGCCGGTTTATATATTACCCGCCTCCCTGGCTTCCTATACAAGGCACACCCGGAATCCTACCGAAATACGCACGCAACCCTAGGTTTCCTAATCATGGACCCCCAAGGTACGGATTACAAGATCCACACTACTTTTGGACCTTCTAGAAACTCCTCCAGCTTGGGCCGGGTTTTATGTGATTTCCTTCTGGTCGGGTTTCGCCTAGGCATGGGCCTACCGGGGTTACCATCCCCCCAACAGTAGTCCCCAGAATAGCTTGGGCATCTTGGGATCAACCATGAAGCGCACACTATTCCCTGCAAAACAATAAACATTCAAATTCATAATATACCGGGTTAGATTGCTTAACTATAGCCAGGCCTACTATTTGGGCGGTCCATATAATAACCCAGTTTAACTCAAACCAAAGTATTATTTCTCGGGTTAACACTCCGTGGAATACATCATAATCCGGCCTCCACTTCTCTACCGATTAGCCCGAGTTACAATACCTTAAATCCGACTCACTCAACCAACTAAGCTTGTCCGGATATCACGCAATAATTACCCTGATTCTTGCCCCAAATTCTTGGGCCGGATCAATATTTTCCAAAAATTGCTCACTTACCGCTCAAACCCTGCGCTTATAAATAGGCTCTAGGGGGTCAACCCCTAAATCCCCAAACGGTTCATTTCTTGTTCATCTTCTTCCTCCCGCTCTGCCCCCACGCCCACAAGCCCAAGGACGAGCCCTAACCGCCAGGGCCACGCCAGCGCCACCGAGCTCGCCGCCGGTCGCCGCCCGCCTCTCCACCAACGAATCGTCGCCGCAGCGCACGCCGTCATCCGCGAATCGCCGCTGCTGCGCACATCTCCGTCAACGGATCACCCCGGTAGGTTCTACTAACCTTCAGATCTGGATCTCCTTCTTTCCAATCTTACGATGGTATTTGGCATGAATATTATCTACATTTCTCCACCCTTGTTCCACTAGCTAGATGTGTTTTTCCTGAACTCCAATCCCATATTCATTCGCGGTCAACTTTATCTAGATCTGTTTCCGTACCCCTTGCAAGTATTTTAGCTCTTATCTTTCCTTTTTCACCACCTCACTTAGATGCGTTTCCCGAATTTTTGGATCTGTACTCACTTGAACTTAACTTCATCTAGATCTATTCTCCATGGCTCCCAAAGCTAGCGCCAAACTCAAAGGAAAAAACCCGGTTTCGAAGCAAAAGTCGGGTCAGTCGATTTCCGCCAACTAGGCGAAATCGACTGTCACCAAGGTGAAACTCGGCGAGCTAGCCGAGTCTGGGGTTTTGCCCGCAGAGGCGGACATCCATTGGAGGGCGGCGGGTGAGGAAACCCGGCCTTCACCCGGTCCAGATGAGGTAGTTATCTTTCTTGAGCACGTGATCCGGGGTTTCCGCCCGCCGGGTCACCCCTTTTTCCGAGATCTTTTGGACCACTATAAGCTCCGGGTTTTTGATATTGGTCCAAACTCAATGTTGAATATTTTCCATTTCATAGTCCTTTGTGAAGCCTATCTCTGCATTCCCCCAAACCTTGCTTTATTCTTGGAGTTGTTTCAATGCAAACCCTGTCGGGAGAGCACGGACGGGCCCCTCCTAGTTTGTGGGGGGGTCTCGATTCAGAGACGTAAAAATTCTCTGATGCCAACTCTCAGTCTTCACACTCATGTGAAGCACTGGCAGAAAACCTTCTTCTACTGCCGAGACACATCCTCACCCGGCGAAAAGCCTTTGCCGGGTTTCTCTGATGACACCTTATCGCTTTCTGACAACCTAAATTCCTTCGCACCTGATGCCGATAGACAGTCTATCCAGCCCCTCCTCCACAAACTCGCCGTGCTATCAGCCCGGGGTCTTATTGGGCTAAACTTAATAAAAACCTGGGCCAGTTGCCGGATCCAGCCGAATAGCGTTCGCCCAAAGCTCATCTGCGAGTATTCCGGCCATCTCACCGATTCTCTCCGATACTCGGAGAAATCATACCCGGCCGCAGATGTGAACAAGGACATGAAGAACTTCTTGGCTGAGAAAGTTGATGTCATCAAAAGCATCTCCGGACTCAGCCCTTTTACACGCTCTAACCCGGCTCCTCCGGTAAGAACCGGCTATCACCCTTTATTTCGACTGATATTTCTTATGTACAGATACTAACTTTTACCTCTGTGTTTCTTACTCAGGAAAATGACGCGTTCTGGAAGATTGTCACCCCTGCCCCTTCTGAAAACTCGGAGAAGGAGGAAGAACCGACTGATAGCGATGAACGTAATTCCGGGTCTCTGCTCAATAATTACTTTGTTAGCCTATTAGACCAAACTTCTTATCCTTCCAACAATGCCCCTCAATCACCAGCGCTAGATGACAAGGACGGCTCTCCATCAGAAGAGAGCAAGGCAGAGCCGGAAGCTGAGGTTGGGGCTAAGAGGAAACCTAGAAGAGTTGCTTTCAAGGTGCCATACTCTTCCATGGCCTCAAAGCCGTACTCCTGTGCCAATATGTGCGAACTTAACAGGCAACTAACCACTACATCGTCTCTGAATGAGGCAACCCCAGCCAAGCGACGGGTAACCCGGACTTCTCCGGGTGACGATCCCCTTCACCCTGGTATCCCCATGTCACCCGCTCGTCGGGCCGGTACTCTTCCAACTCATCCTGCCCACATACCTCGAAAATATCCATCTCCGAGTCATCCGTTAGCCGGAAAGCTCTGAATCTCACTTTCCGATTCTTTGTCAGCATCTTCTGGGTCCAGTAATGAAGTCCCAACCGACTTTGTCGTGAATACCGGGTAACTAGCATGCCTTATTAGCCAATACATCTGCGTTTTCCGTGTTTTCCATCTATTACTTACTAACTTTTTGTTTTTCTTCCCCCAGAGCCAAGGTTACACTTAGTGACCAAGAAGAAACCTTCGTTGATAACCCGTCAATGGAAGACCCGGGAAGCGCCACTAAGCCCGCAGCTGTAGAGGAAGAAGAGCTGGATGACACAGCCATTCCAAGAGCCGAGTTTCCCCTGCCCACACATCAATCGGCTGATCCTGACGTCGAGTATCTGAGAACGCAGAGGGCAGCTCCTGCTCCTAACACCCAGGCGACCAGAGTCGACCCGCTCAAGAAGGAGGGAACCCCACCGCCGGGTAATCAGAACCCCAGATCCTCCAGGCCGAGTCTCAGTGGCCTTGATTTTGAAGGGATGCTGAAGGAGTATTATTCTCTGAAAGCCACTGAGAAAGATATTATCGAGTCTCTGGCAGCTGAGCATCAGGTAATTCAACTAATCCTTTTTTCATACTCATCCTAGTCCCCAAGTTCCAGGTTAACTGTCAACAGTTTACTCGGTACTTACATAGCTATATAAATTTTTTGCTCGCAACTTTTACCCGGCAGCCGACTGAAACTTCTTTGTCTGTTCTTCAGGCTTACGTGACCCGGACGGAGGAGATGTTGGCAAAAACCAACGAGCTCCTCCAGGTTGAGACCAAACTTAGAGAAGAGCTGGAGGCCGAGGTGAAGGACCTTTCCAAGGATTGCAAGAAATACAAGAAGAAGCTCCATAACGCTGAGGGTTTACTGAAAAAACTCTAAACCTTCATTACCGATACTTACAGCTCCATAATTGGTAAACAAATCTAACTTCTTGATTATCACTCGGATTTCTCATTTTGTAGGGTCTTTAACCCGAGCCTTACCACTTTGCTCTCTTTTTTTATTCTGCAGGTCCGGGTGAAGATGCTGATGATCAGGATGATATGGAGAAACTGAAGACCCTTAAGGCGACTATCCGACAGTTTTCTGTGGGGACAAAGTGGACCCTTGAAGACGTGAAGTGGACCGGTACTTATGGCGGCGTATCCCAGATGCTCGATGCATGCTCAACGATCCCTGCCTGATCGATCTGTGGAAGCGCTCGGCGTGCCGGGTTGGGGTGATCCGTGGCCTTGTGTTGGCCAAGGCCTACTAACATAGGCTTGAGCCGGCAACGCTTGTGAGCGGATTCCCCGAATTCAATACTGACGGCTCTCGATTCTCGGCAAAGGACTTCAAAGCTCTCCACACTCAGATTCGTCACTCGGCCAGCTTGATTGCCGAGAAACTCGATGTGAACAAGCTTACCCCTCCGTACAACGCTGAAGATAAGCCGGTACTCTCTGCCCTCCCTGTTCCTTTTGATATGCTAGCTCGATACAAGGAGGAAGTTGCCAAGAAGAAGGCCGAGGCCGACTCTGTGCCAACATCGTCCACTCCAGTTGTCCCTCCTCCATCTCGGGCTGAAACCGCGGTTGACCCGGACACAGAGGCAGGGAAGGCTACAGAAGAGAACCCTAAAGACCCGGCTGCCAAGGCTACCGTTGATGACTCGGCTATGGATGCCGAGTAAAGTTTTATCGTTTTCACCCGTAAACACTTATTCGGCCAATGGGTATTTTGTAATATGCCAGCTACATTTATTTATTTGATAGTGCGCCTGTGCACTTGCGATACTACTCCCTTGGTTTGTAACACACTTAAACTTTTGTGTCTTTGATGACCCTTGTGGTCATCCACTCTGGAATGCACTTTTTAGTCGTATTCTTGCATATTTTTGCCTTTCTACACTTTTTGCTTTTCCGGATCTATGAGACTCGGTTTCCGGGGCTTAGGATTTTTTGACCGGGTGAAATTTGCTTATTAAGTCCCCAAGTCCCCAAGACTCGTATTTTTTGGGTTTTAAGCTCGTTAGCTAGACAGCTAGCTGTTTTTCTCAAATTCCCAAGTCCCCAAGGCCCAAATTTCCGAGTGTTAGGGATTTGCAATTTTTAAGAAAGCTCCTTGTTTTTGCTAAGGCCCAAACCATATAGTTTCACATATGGATTTTGAAGCTACGCTTAATACATTGTGAGTTTCCGGCTATAGCCTTTTACTCCGCATAACTTGTGGTTTAGATGACCCTTTTGACTCTCTTTGTTGTAAGCCGGCTTTCGCGTGGATATTCGATGCTGCTATAACTCTATAAAAACAGGGTCAGGCAAGTCCCAGCGGTCATCATGACTGATTGTATTTATATGTTAGCAAACACGCCACATTATTGCGAGTCACATCAAGCTTAAACAAGAAAAATCAAGAAAAAGTTGGCTCTATTGTCCGGTTATGAGATTGTAACCGTACTTATTGTAAGTAATCGGTCCACATAACCTGATGGCATCGTGGCCAGGTCTGGGATTATAACTGTGCTATTCAAGCAATCAGCCCCCAAGACCTATATATGCAATCTATGAAAATTTTAAACCTAATATGTTGTAATTAAAACATTGAATACTTACCTAACATGAAGTGCAATAAAACATATAGAAAAACAAATTGATAGAAAATGTGGGAGACAACAATATCATAATTTAACCATTTCTTGATTGATATGAAAAGGTTAGGGCAGCAAGCCGCCTCATTAAAAACCCTCCAGTCCCCTTAGGTACCCTAGATAGGAAAAGAGTGCGTCTGAAACTTGCTGCCTGTTACATCGTGCAATTCAACTTGCAAACTGAGTCTATGCTAAGTGTAGTAGGGACGCAGCTGAGCCACATTCCATGGTCTTTCCCGTTCTTGCATAGATGAAGTGGTATGGGCGGTGTCACTGACAGTATCCGACTCTTCCCTCGCATCTATCAAGTAGTATGATCCATTGTGCAAATTCCGGCTTACGATGAACGGGCCCTCCCATGGTGGAGATAACTTATGCTTCCCTTCCTTTGATTGTACTAAGCGCAATACCAGGTCCCCTTCCTGGAAGACCAGGGTTTTGACTCGGCGACTGTGATACCGCCTCAAATCCTGTTGATATATAGCTGATCGCTCCAAAGCTTGCTCCCTATGCTCTTCTAACATGTCCACAGCGTCTTGCCGGGTGTTCTCCTTCTCCACCTCAACATAAGCCGCCACTCGGGGCGAGTCATGGATAATGTCACTCGGAAGAACTGCCTCTGCACCATAAACCATAAAAACGGAGTCATCCAAGTAGATCTGTTAGGTGTAGTGTTAATTCCCCAAACCACTGATGGTAACTCCTCAACCCATGCTCCAGCAACTCTGAGGCACGGGACTCGTAGTCGTGGTTTCAACCCACGAAGTAACTCCTGGTTTGCCCTCTCCACCTGTCCATTAGCTTGTGGATGGGCTACTGAGGCTACGTCAAGGCGGATGCCATTGTTTCCACAAAACTTTTCCATCTCACCTAAGGACATGTTGGTTCCATTATCTGTTATTACGCTATGAGGATATCCAAACCGATAGATGATCTTTTTCAGGAACTTGACAGCTGTAGCCGCTTCACAATTTGTGACTGGCATGACTTCAACCCATTTAGTAAACTTATCAATAGCCACCAAAAGATGAGTCTTTTTGCAAGGAGACATGTGAAAGGGACCCACCATATCCATACCCCAAACCGCAAACGGCCAAGTCAGTGGTATTGTTCGCAACTCCATAGCCGGCACATGGTTTTGGCGAGCATACCTTTGAAATCCATCGCATCTTGCCACCAATCGTTCCGCATCCGCCAAATCCGTGAGACAGAAGAAGCCGTGTCGATATGCTTTAGCCACAAGGGATCTTGTGGAGGCATGGTGCCCACAATCACCTTCATGGATCTCCCCTAGAATCTGTCGGCCTTCCTCTGGGGTTACACAACGCAAAAAGATGCCTCCAGCACTTCTCTTATAAAGTTCACCGTTAATGATAGAATAGCCCTTCGCTCGTCTCAGGATTTGCCTGGCTAAAACTTCCTGTGGTGGTAACTCGTCTCGTGACAGGTAAACCAAGAACGGCTCCGTCCACTCGGGAATAGCACGTACAGCGGCCACAAGCTCCAAATCCGGGTCTTGGTTAGCCACCTCTTCTTCAGATTCAGTTTTGACAGAGGGCCTCCATAACTCGTCCTGAAAGACATTAGGCGGAACCGGCTCTCGACGCGAGCCGGGTCTTGCAAGCGCATCTGCTGCCTCGTTCTTTCGCCTATGAATGTGTTCCACCTGATACCCGGAAAAAGATCCAGCTACCCTGTCTACCTCTCTGCGATATGCTGCCATTGTTGCATCCTTTCTATCCCAGGTTCCTGAGACCTGCTGTACCACAAGATCCGAATCTCCATAACACCTTATTCGTCTTATATTCATCTCCTTTGCTACTCGTAGTCCATGTAATAGGGCCTCATACTTGGCCACATTGTTGGAGCAATCAAAGTGAATCTGTAATGCATAACTCAACTTGTCTCCTTTTGGTGATGTGAGTACCATCCCGGCTCCTGATCCCTCGTATTGTTTGGAACCATCAAAGTGCATCACCCAAGACTCGGAACTTGGCATCATTATGGGCATACTTGTGTGAGTCCAATCATTAATAAAATCAACTAAAGCCTGGGACTTGATTGCGGACCGGGGCTCCTAGTTGATGTGATAATCTCCCATCTCAATGGCCCACTTGGCTATTCTACCTGTCGCATCTGAATTTCTGATAATATCTGCCATTGGTATGGAGCTGACCACCGTTATGGGGTGTTCCTGAAAGTACGGCTTCAATTTCCGGCTGGCCATGAAGACCCCAAAAACTAGCTTTTGCTAGTGCGGGTAACACTGCTTTGCTTCGATAAAACCTCACTCACATAGTAAACCGGCCTTTGTGCCGGGTGATCCTTTCCATCCTCCTTGCGCTCAACCACAACCACTGCGCTGACCGCCCGGGGCCCAGCCGCAACATATAACAACATGGGTTCTTTAGGACCCGGTGCTGCCAGGATCGGTGTCTCAGATAACTGCTTTTTTAGGGCCTCAAATGCCTCGTCCGCCTCTTGATCCCATACAAATTTGTCGGTTTTCTTCAAGAGTCGGTATAGGGGTATCGCTTTTTCTCCAAGCCTAGATATGAACCGGCTTAATGCTGCTACGCATCCTGTGAGTTTCTGAACGCCTTTCAGTCCTTCTGGCTTTTTCAAGCTTTGGATGGCCTTGATCTTTTCCGGGTTTGCCTCAATCCCTCTCTCAGAAACAATAAATCCGAGTAACTTTCCTACAGGGACCCCAAATACACACTTTGTGGGGTTAAGCTTCATCTGATATCTTCTCAGGTTCTTGAATGTCTCCTTTAGGTCGTCGATGAACGTTTCTGCTTTCCTTGTTTTAAGCACCACATCATCAACATAGGCGTGGACGTTGCGTACGATCTTATCCTCGAAGCACTTTTGAATGCACCGTTGATACGTCGCGCCAGCGTTCTTCAGCCCGAAGGTCATAGTTTTGTAACAAAAATCTCCAAAGGGGGTTATGAACGATGTTTTCTCCCAATCTTCCTTTTTGAATTTGATCTGGTGATACCCGGAATAGGAATCCAAGAAACATAATAGGTCGCTTCCCGCCACTTCATCTATGATCTGATCTATCCTTGGAAGGGCAAACGGGTCCTTTGGGCAATGCTTGTTGAGACTCGTGTAATCTATGCACATCCTCCACTCGTTATTCTTTTTTAGCACTAGAACCGGATTTGCCAACCATTCCGGGTGAAGGACCTCCATAATAAAGCCGGCTGCAAGAAGCCGAGCTATATCTTCTCCTATAGCCTTTCTCCTTTCCTCATTCATTTTTCTCAAACCCTGCTTCACAGGCCGGGACTTGGGATCAACGTGCAAGTTGTGCTCAGCCAGTTCAGTCGGAATACCCGGCATGTCACAGGGCGTCCAAGCGAAGACATCCTGATTCTCGCGAATGAACTCTATGAGTGCCTCTTCTTCCTTGTTGTCTAAGTTAGAACCTATGGCAAACTGCTTGGATGGGTCACCCTCGATGAAAGCCACCATCTTGGTATCCTGGGCCGCTTTAAACTTTGCCCTCTCGTCCTCCATGTTTGGTCTCTTCAAAGCTGTTCTATCTTCCGGGTCTACCTGAGACCGGTAATACTTGAGCTCTTCCTTCTTGCAAGCCTGTTCTGCCATTGCCGCATCTCCTTCATCACACTCTGCTGCCACAACCCGGTTCCCATGTATAGTGATGGTCTGCTTAGGACCCGGGATTTTTAGTTGTAGGTATACGTAACACGGCCTGGCCATGAATTTGGCGTAAGACGGCCTTCCAAACAGCGCATGATAAGGACTGTGCAACTTCACCACCTCAAACGTGAGCCATTCCACTCGGAAATTATCCTTGGATTCCCCAAAGGCGACTTCAAGTGTTAGTTTTCCCTCAGGGCACGCCGAGTGTCCTGGCACGATTCCGTGGAAAACTGTGGAACTTTTCTGCAGCTGAGACTCCTTGAGCCCCATACGCAGAAAGGTTTCCCAATATAAGATGTTGATTCTACTCCCGCCATCCATCAGAACCTTTTTCAGCTCATAGCCATTGACCTGCGGAGCCACCAGCAAAGCTAACACACCCAGATGCTCTATTGTTTCTGGGTGATCCCTCCTGCTCCACGTTACCTCTTGATCTGACCATCTCAAGTATCTCGAAACACCTGAACAAACTGAGTTTACGGCCCTTTTAAGTATCTTTCTCTCCTTGTTAGAAGTCAATGTAGTGTGGACGTGATATTGTCCTATCTGTTTTGGGTTGGCTTGGAAACCACCGGTACCTCCTTGATTATTACCCGGATTACCACCTCCTGCGTTGCCAGTGGGGGGTGGTCCGTTGCCCGGGTTTCCACTCAGACCCGGTCCTCCTCCCCTGCCTGCACCTCGCAAGGCCTTCTGTATTTCTTCGTTTTTCCATCTGTGTAAGTCCACGCATTGCTCCAATGAGTGATTAGCCGGCTTGCCATTCCTACTGTGACGCGGACAAGGCATCCTGAAGGCCTCTATATGGTTAGCCGGCCTCGGTGGTCCTTGGTAATTTCCTCCGTTGAAGTTTCCTTCTGCCCTGGGTCTTGGAAACCCGGCCTCGGTGTTAGCAACAAACTCGGGGTTTCCTTCATACGGGCGCTTGTGCTGGTTATTTCCATTACTCCCTCCATTGTTACCCGGTGCAGCCCCATTACCGGATCTTCCATTGTTATTCGCATTGGCCTTCGCTTTTTTGTCCTCAACATCCTCTTATGTGCTGTCTGTGGCGGCATGTTTGTTGCATGCGTCCATCAACTCTCCCATTGTAATCTCCGAAGCATGCCGACTGGATTTCATGCGCGTCAGTTTTTGTACTAAGGGTATGTACTTGCATGTTTTTGCCATAGCCTGTAACGCGTCTTTTGGCTGAATGTCAGTGGAAGAGTAGAGGATCTCCATAACCCGGTGCACCCAGCTGCGCGCCGACTCTCCCTTCCTCTGGACACATCTTTCCAAATCATCAATCGTGAATAACTTCCGGCATGTTCCATAAAAGTGTTTGATGAAAGCTGTTTTCAACTCGCTCCATGAATTGATGGATCTGTCCGGCAGGTTGTTGAACCACAATTTTGCTGCTCCCTCAGACATCATGAGATACATGAACTTGGCTTGAAGTTTTTCTGATGCATTGCGAATAGACATTGCCATCTCGTAACTGCTCAGCCAGGTCTCTGGATCCATGGTTGGCTCATAGTTTACAACTTTACCCGGTTCCTTGAATTTATCCGGGTATGGTTCTGCTCTGATGGCGTCCGACAAACATTTAGGGCCGGCCAGGTTTCTCAATACCGGCCTCGCGCCTGATACATGAGACTCGGCTGGCGCAGCCGGGGGTGCGCCACCTACTGCCCCTTGCACTGCTGACCCGGCCATGTGCCTCGCACGGGAACTGTCGACTATTGCCTGTGCTGCCGAAACCGCGTGGGCCGCTGGCCTACGAGGAGGAGGCGGCATTTGCTACTGCTCTGCCCTCCGCCGCGCCGAGCTTGATTGAATATTCCTCGCGTTTCCGGGTTGCCGTTTGACATATGGCATCCCGTGTAAACCACTTCTATGGTCCGGGTAATTTCCCTGCTGAGCCATTGCGGTGCGTAGCATCTCTATGGCCCGCCGAGTTTCGATTTCTTGAGGCGACTCTCCCAGTGGAATATGGTCGAGCACTAGGGTCGCGACGTACACATTATCAATGGGGTTATTGAAGTGACCCGGAGGGGTGTGAAATCGTGACGGTGGTGGCGCCGTATTGCCCCCTAAGGGTCCCAGCAGGTAACCCGGCTGGTGCGCTGGCCGGCTGTCCCCCGAGCATCGCTCCTTGAAACCCGGTTCCCTGATTCACAGCCGGGACTGGCTGATCTTGGGGCGTAATGAACAGCGTGGCCGGCTGTAGATTTCCACCTGCCGCTGGTAACCTCGTCTGATGCCTTTGATTGTATATCCTTGTTGTTTGAGCCTGAATTCGGTCCTCCAATTCTTCCAACTCACGCTGGCGCTCAGCCATCCCTTGTCTCTCAGCTTCTACTTATCTTCTCTGTTGCTCCAACGCACGGAGAGCTACATCCATATCTCGGGCGCGCGCTGCTGCGTTTTCTAGGGTTATCACCGTTGCCAACACTGTGGGATCTAAGATCAGGTTGTTGTTGAACAGAGCCGGATTTCGTGGGTGTGAAGCTCCTGCTCCTGTTGCTCTGCTTGCCATGAACCCGAACATATTTCTATTTCGCTCACTTTCCCCTGTTCCGCTAGTGACAGAGGCCGGCTCTCCATCGACTCGGGCTATAACCGGATTTCCATTAGCCGGTGTTTGTTGTTGGGCCAGCGCTCGCACTGATCCAGCCGCGGCTGCCGGCACCTCACCCTGATTAAGATTGATAGCAGGGGTTGTGTAGACCACGACTCGGCGCGCGATGCCTGGCGACGATTCGTACTCTTCCTCTTCGCAGCTATCTTCTTCGTACCGATATTCAAGCAGGTGCAAAATAGACTCGGTATCATCTTCTCTCATAACCCGGCCACGCGGGGTCCATACCGGCTCCTCCGGCTGTTCCCTCTTCGTGGTGGGCTCTTCCTACGGATCGGTTGTTCCCACCGATTCTTCTCCGTCCGATTGAACGCAGGTCGCTCCTCCTGATACAGATTCCTACTCAATATCGTCAGGAACAAAACCGGACGCACGTACCATACCGACGAAGACGTTGACCCGACCGATCGTGACGGCATATCCGGTTTCCAGCAGATCCGACTCTGGCCCCCAGCCAAAGTCGTCCACAATCTTTTCTCCTTCGGTGCTGGTGATGATCTGGCCGATGATGAGGTTCTTCATGCTTTCCCGATCTTCTCCCGTGATGTAAACACCTTTTGACGCGGGCCCCACGGTGGGTGCCAACTGTCGTGGGATAATCATGGCAGACGTTACCAGGGGTAACTTAGGTTGGGGCAAATCGACTCTCGCGTTTGGGAGAGGGTTTAGCTCAGGGGAAATCATGCTATCTGGGGATCAGGTAGCCCGAGATGCAATGTCGCCGAGACCCCGATCTAGGGTTACAACTTATCAACTCTCGTGTCACTAGAATACTCGAATATCTGAAAAAATCCCTCCTTCTCTCTATGCCGAGAGCCGGTTTATATATTACCCGGCTCCCTAGCTTCCTATACAAGGCACACCCGGAATCCTACCGAAATACGCACGCAACCCTAGGTTTCCTAATCATGGACCCCTGAGGTACGGATTACAAGATCCACACTACTTTTGGGCCTTCTAGAAACTCCTCCATCTTGGGCCAGGTTTTATGTGATTTCCTTCTGGCCGGGTTTCGCCTAGGCATGGGCCTACCGGGTTCCCATCCCCCCAACAAAGGTGTCAAGTTTATCCCAAGCTTCCTTGGTTGTCTTGATACCGCGGATGTGTTCAAGATGTTCTCTTGGGAGAGCCTTTTGGATAGTGACAAGAGCGGTCTTGTTGAGTTGAAATTCCACATCTTATCTTGGAGTCAAGTTGCTTGGATCATGAGGGTGAAATCCATGGAGGATGCTTCTCCACAAAGCGGTGCAAGATCCTGAAATATGAGACTCCATATCGAACTTCCAAGATGAAAATTCATTAGTGTTAAGCATGGGAGGAACTCCAACATTAACCATGTGTGGCATTGTGGCAATGGGATGAATGGTGTCATAATTGGGAGGTGGTGGAACTTTAGAGTGAGACCCCGAACCGTTAGCCGATTGAGACTTGGAGCCTTTGGAGCTCCCACCGCTCTTTGCATTTTTATCGGCTTTAGCTTTGGCTTTCGCCTAAGCTAAGGCAATGTTAGCTTCCATTTCGGCGATGTCCGGGAGGGACTCTTCATCCGATCTAACATCATTAGCGGTGAGAGGTGGTTCCTCGGACTCCTTGGTTTTCCCCATCAAGGCCTCCATCATTTTCTTGATGCTAGAAACCTCCGAGCTAACACTAGAGCTAACCTTGGACAATTCGGTTTGGATGGTCCCAACCGTTTCTTGCAGGTCAGATATAGTGTCAACCATTTTGGCGATTTCCGCATTAGAACTTTCGGGGGCATTTTCATTGACCATTGTACTCTTGGGTGGTTAAGCCCTTAGTAAGAGCCGAGGCTCTGATACCAATTGAAATTGCACTATGGTCAACTAGAGGGTGGGTGAATAGGTTGACTACCAATTTTTCTTTTCTTTTCCTTTTAGTGGGGCTAAGCAAGATAAGATAGGGTTCTCTAGATGTGCATGTAGGTGAGCAACCTATGTGTACAAGATAATATGCGCAACAGAAGTAAAGCGTAAGGTAGCAAGACAAACAACAAGTGTAAACAAGGATATGATTCCCGTAGTTCCTTCTCAAAGAGAAGTACGTCTACGTTGGAGAGGTGGGGAGCCACCTAGGCACTCCTCAATAGCACGGTTGTGCACACCTTGTTCTCCTTGAGCTTCTCTGGTGAGGGAGATTCTCGTTTCCACTATGAGGTCGACTTGAAGGCGTTTACCAAACCTTTACAACGGCTCGAGGTCACTCCACAAGATGGATGGAGGCTCTCAAGCAATCCGTAGCTTCTTGCAACAAGGTGGAAGCTACAAGCACAAGATCTACTAAGGTTTCTAGGCCTTTTGGATGGTTACGGGACGGAGGCTCCGGTAGAGATGGCGGAGGCTCCGCCCACCGGAGTTGCACCGGAGGCTCCGGTGGAGCCTCCGCTCTTATGCACCCGAACAAGTTTTTGGCCGAGCCCCCACCGGAGGCGCACCGGATGCCACTGTGCACAGGGCCACGTTGGGGCCACCGGAGCTCCACCGGAGGCTCCGGTGGTGCCTCAGCTCTTATCCAACAGAGCAAGGATTTGGCGGAGCCTCCACCGGAGGCGCAGCGGATGCCACCCGTGCACGGGCCTTGGTTTGAATGCAGCGGAGGCTCCGGTGGAAAGGGCGGAGGCTTCGCCCACCGGAGCTCCACCGGAGGTTCCGCCCTGGCCTCCGCTCGTTTGCTCCAGAGGGAGGTTTGGGCGGATCCTCCACCGGACCTGCACTGGAGCCTGGGACGGAGCCTCCGGTGGTTTCACCGGAGCCTCCGCTCCATGCAGAAAATAGCTTCCCAGATTCCTTTCTCCTAGCTCTTTTCATTTTAAGCAAACACGCGGCCCATAGAATTGGTGAACTTGACTAACCTGGGCATTTTCATATATCAAACAAACATTAGATCAAATAGGTATGTTGTCATATAATTACCAAAACGGACGATGATCTTTCAACGAACACAAGGATACACGTCCCCTGGCCACTGTCGATTAGTCATCTCAACAAGTCCCTCAGATGGTCTGGTAGGGTTTCGATTAAGAGAACGTAAGGACGCTGGTGACGATCGTGGATTAACAGGGGGCACGATTTACCCAGGTTCGGGGTCCTCGTAGAGGTAAAACCCTTACTCCTGCTCTTTTGATCTGTATTATGAGTAGATCGGTTACAATGAGGGGTGCTCAAGTCGAGAGTATGATCTCGAGCTCAAGGCTTTGGTTGTCAAGAGTAGATTGGATTCCCCCCTCGGTGGTTCTCCTAGCCTTTTATAGGTGGTCAGGTCTCAAACCGTGTCCGGGGGGTTACTAACCCTAGCCCTAGGTCGGTACAAGTTTCCTTCTTGACCGGCAAGTCTTTGAGGGTGGGGTTCAGTTGGGCCTTCTAGAACCGCAAGGTGGCACCTCTCTCTGGGCTTAGGTCGTAGGCCTTGGACCGGGTAGCTCCACCCGATAGGTCCATGATTCATCTCCACGTCAGTAGCCCCCTGAGTGTTTAGTTGACTGAGAACCAGTCGAGTGGGCACTCATGGTTCATTCTTGATTTCTTCGACTGGTCATTCAATTGCCTGATTTGGAGGGTGTATGCCCTGTGTGCGATGCGCTTCTGTACTCGAGCATCGAGTGAGAAATGTGCCTTCTTTTTGGTTATTTTCGCATAATGATGCGGCTCAGTCGCTTGGCTCTCTCGAAAGATCAGGGCCAATTAATTGCATCTAGGAAACAAACATTTCTTGCCTACTCAAATTCGAGACCTCCGACTCGAATCTGGCGAGGTGATCGTTGCGACTGGGCCGTGGAGGTCTTACCGAGTCGAACTTAACCTAAAGTGGTACCCAGTGCATCCGCTAGGATTTTTCTTCGTGTCGTTGACACGGAAATTTACCGGAGGACGCAGCTTGAGTGCGATTCCAGGCCCACAAGACAGATCTTTGGGTCTTACCTTCGTACTCGAAAGAATACGGCATCCGGATGTGCCTAGTCGGCCGAATGATCCAGGATAAGGATGTGTAAATACATCGTGTGGTAGAGTTGCGGGAGCCGGACACTCGTAATTTTACCTTGATCGTGTTCTTGCAATCCTTCGAGCGAAGAGATATTCCTTCTATTGATCTTGTGCGAAAAGGGATTTCGCGTCTATGAAGTTCATACGGAAGAAATTCTGCAATGTGATGTGCCCATACGAAAGAATTTTCGTGTCAGTGTGCCTATGTGAAAGAAATTCCGCGTCTTTGATGTGCCCATACGAAAGAGATTTCGTGTAAGGGTGCTTATGAGAAAGAAATTCCGCGTCTTGATGTGCCCATACGAAAGAATTTTTTTGTCAGGGTGCTTATGCGAAAGAAATTCCGCGTCTTGATGTGCCCATACGAAAGAATTTTCGTATCAGGGTGCTTATGCGAAAGAAATTCCGCGTCTTGATGAGGTATGCAGTGATGTCACTGCGCACTCCTGATGTCAGCTTTTTGACCGGAAACGTTAAGTCGTGTCCCGGTTTTCACGCTGGCCGCGCGATGTAAATACGCACGATCTTTTCGTAAAGATCATGCTGGGGTAACTGTCCCCCGCCGCTTCATTTCCACTTCACGCATGGTAGCCGCGATGGATGCCACGTCATTTAGATCTACGGCTTGGATCAGCCTAGCTTGGGTATACATAGTGACCTTTAGGGGAGGGGTAAATTTCCCGGCCCTTAGTCACTTTCTCCTTCCTCGCGCACGCCTCCTTCTCTGTGAGCACCAAGCAACCTCCAATGGCGGGTGCGAAGATGCGTGGTGCTGCCGCGTCGTCCTCAAAAGATGTGGCGAGCGCTTCCCCGGCGCCTCCCGTGAAGATGGGCGACTGGCGCGACGCGAACACCACTAGGAAGAGCGTCACCGAGATGCAGCGGGAGGGATTACTCCCGCCGGAAGCTGACAAGCGCAGGCGCCTGTCCAAGAAGGAGGAGACCCCCAATCCTCTCGCCAACGAGCGTGTCATTTTCTCGGAGCATATCTCCCGAGGTCTATCTCTCCCCCTCCACACGTTCTTGCTCGGGCTGCTGTATGTCTACGGCATACAGCTGCACGATCTCCCTCCAAACGCGATTCAGAACATATCGTGCTTTATCGTGCTTTGCGAGTGTTTCTTGGGGATCCGCCCGCACTGGGGGCTTTGGAAAGCCATCTTCAAAGTGCGGATCTTCCGGGAGAAGGCGCGGCCAGGCGAGAAGGTGGGGGGCCGCTGGGTACTGGAGGCTTCGGGATCCAGGCGAGTAAAGATGTCCCCTAGATGGAGATGTACTTTGTCGACTCGGCGCAGGGGTGGCGTAAGAAATGGTTCTACGTCGTCGATAACAGCGCGGGTGGAGCCCCCGAATTCCAGCCATTCGCCACTTTGAAGCGACGGAACTCCTGTCCGCACTCGCTAACTGCTGAGGAAGGTAAAATTGTCGCCCCTCTACTCGCGAAGGTGGCAAACTTCCGGAACAAGGAGTTGGGGACTCCGCTGAATGGGATACACCTGTCGGGTGTGTTTCTTCGTTGAAGGATCCAGACCCTTCAAGAGATGCCAACCGCCATGTGGGTGTATGTGGGCGTCAAGGACCCAAGCCGCGTATGCGATGATATCCTTTTGAACGCTGACTTCGACAGGAAAATCGCCGCCATCACCAAGCTGAAGAAGGGAGAGGCCTTCTCGGCGTGCCCTCTCGACCCATTCGAGGCGGGGAACCCTCCGACTGAGGTTAGTTTCCTAATTTTCCACCTTGCTTTTGTTCTTCCGCGCTTGAATGTCCTTCGAGTGATATGTTCATTTGTTCTTCTTCTTCTATAGAATCAGGATGTGGCGACATGCTACTCGCCAATTTCTGCAGACGATGTCTCAGCTCTTTTGGCGAGCAACATTGAGGCTCCACACGAGAACAGCGTCGCGGATGCTGACTCAAGCTCCGAACGCAACGAAATTGACGAGGAGGAGGAGTCGGGTAGTGACCAACTTCACCACCGAAAGCGCCGCAAGCAGGATGATGACAAAGTCACTTCAAAGGATAGCTCTTTGGGTTATGAGTCCATCAAGGTGGTTGAGCCCCTTCATGTGCCTCCACTCCGCGTTCTTCCTCCCACGGGTCATCAGTCGAAGGTCTCCACAACCTGGAACCCGGACATTCTTGACGATGACGATGAAGATCAGTAAATCATGTGCGCTCCGTTCTTAATTGCGAATTTTCTTCCCTTTCTTTCCGTTTTTGCTCCTTAACTGATTTTGCTTTTTGCAGCAGTCTTGCGACCATCAGCCTAGGCCAGTTCGTTTCGTCGATTCCTTCTGTGAAGAGGAAGGAGGCCGCCGCGGATCTTGCTCCAGCCGCTGAACCTGCCTGAAGATCTTCGAGCCCAGCAAGAGCAACCAAAGCCCCGGAGTATGGGATGCCCAGATTCGCGGGTGGAGCGCCTGTGGATCCTGGAGCGTCAGCGAGCAAGGAGGTCTCGGGTAGTTCGGCGGATCCTCTGTCTACCGCCCAGGGCAAGGTTAGCCCGTTTGTTTTCTTTATTTTGCTTCACTTGTTCTCAATTTTATCGGGTGCACGGCAGTGCTCCCGATGGGAGTAGCCCCCGAGTTTGTGGTCAATTGCTTGCAGTTGGCCATGGACTCGAGCCGAAATTTTCTTCTCTCGTTCCTATGTTGGCCTTGGTTTTCATCGGGTGCACGACAGTGCTCTCGATGGGAGTAGCCCCCGAAGCTATACTCGACTGTGTACAGTCATGTGTAGGCTCAAGTGATACATCTGCGGTTTTTTGACTTGGAGTTTTTGCAGGCTCTCCTCGACTCCCTCGCTGCTTTCGGGCGTCGGGTTCTTTCGGCTGAAGGGGGCTACATTTCCCTTAGGGCGGATCGCGACCAGCTCATCCAGGACGACCGCTCCCTTCAAGGTAGGCTAGTGCGCCCTTCTTGTCTTTACTGTTCCTTCCTGATTGTAATTGTTGCTCCAATCACGTCTTTTGCATTGCAGATGATGTTACCCGTCTGAAGGCTGAAAAGGCAGAGGTTGTCTCTCGGGTGAAAACCCTTGAGACGGAGCTGGAATCCTCTCGAAAGGAGTTGGAATCCACCCGCAAGCGCTCAGCCGACCTTGAGGGGAGTCTCGAGGAAGCTCAGGGAGCTCTGAAGCAGCTGGAGGAGGCGGTTGCGAAGCACGACAATGATCTTTTCGGCATCATCCGACATTTGGCTCAAAAGCTTGCTGGTAGGTTGCGTTTTACCATTCTTCGATTGTGTCCTGTCTTTCGCCCTTTTTCTGATAATTGTTCTGTCTTTGTCTTAGATACCTCAGAGTTGGGCTGGAGCTACCCGGACATCAGCAACTCGATGCCCTCACCGACTCGTGTACTCAGCTTCAGGAGCACGCGAATAGGATCTGCTCCCTCGTTGGTGACGCCACCCGAGTATTGACGTAGTTCCATGAGCGCCTGCTTGTGGACGTGCAGTTCCGCCTACGCTGGGTGGTCTCCAGCAGGTTTTCCTGGGCGGTGAAGATTTTCTCCAGGAGTACTCGCTCGTGCAGTCCGAGTGCAGGGCCAGGACGGCTATCCAATTTGCCTTGGCGCATGGTGTCTCGGGTGACCTGGAGAAGGTCTACTCGGACGTTCCACGCGACTCCTTTGGCAAAAAGGTAGCACTCTGTCCTTTTGGCGACCGTGCTGAAGAGATCGCGAAGATACTTTCTGGGGTGCTCTCCCGCGCTGGGCGTAAGGGATAGCCTTCCGCGAGTGGGACTACCTCTGTAGCTCCGTAGGATAATTCTTGTTTCCGTGTGCTCTTTATGTAATGAACCTTGGGATGTATTCCCGTACTTTAGTTTGCCTAATAGAAGTGTTTTTTGAAAGTGTCAGCGTTTCATATCCACGCCTTACTTTGTATTCTCCCGATGGGAGTAGCCCCCGAGCACCCGAGGTTTGGGTGGTATATTCTCGAGTAGGGTCTTATGTTGTCTCTGAATTCTTCTTTGTTCTTTTCCAGGTAGTGAATTCTAGTGTAGAATCTTCGACTGGAGCTGCTTCGCTGGTTAATCCCTTGGTTGTCGCTGCCATAACGTTTGCGTCACTCCGTGACCGCGTCGCGGATGGCGATTGTAAGCTGAAGGCTCTGCGAGGCGTGGCTGATGTTGCCAAGTCAAAGCAAAAACTTGTGGTAGAGCGTGAGCAGTTTGTGATGGAGGAACTAGCAGTTGTTGCTAAGGACATGCTCTATAAGTTTGAGAACCCCCGAGTACTTGTTGCTGGTTACTGTCTTTGTTTTGACGTGCTTGTTGTCCTTGTATTTGTTGAGCCTGACGGGGTCTGTGAAACCCATTGGGTGGATAATCACATTGTTCACGAATCGGGCAGCTCAAAACCTCATGCGAGCAACTTCTGGTCCGACCACAGCCGAGGTTTTATCATGGCTACCCTGAAGTATCGGGCGAGTCAAGCGCAGATACTCGTCGAGTCTTGTCGCGAGGCTCTGTCTTCTGTCCATCGGGCATTTTACCCTTTGGGTGTTGTCCCGGATAGCTTGAGTGGTTTGCTGAGGATGTTTCGTCGGGTGGGGGAAGCTCGGGAATGCGTGTGTCAACAGCTTATCAGCGGAGCTCAGGTGGCGCTTGCCTTCGTTTGCATGTGGCATCCTTAGGTCAATTTTAACTCTGTGGCGCGACTCCTTGACTCGAGAGATCCACCGGTGGATCTTTCTCCTCATTATGCGGTCGTGCGTCCTGCAGCGGAGTAGATTGTGCGATTGACCTCCGAGGATATATTGATCAATTGCTTGAAGATGCGGCTGCTCGAAGATTGTAGTTTTAAGATGTAAATATCTTGTACTTTTTGTTGTAAGGTGTTTGCAGGTGTAAACCTTGTGACCTTGTATGTTTCACTCGATATGTTTAAGGTGTTTATAAGGTGTGTACCTTGTTTTACCCTGTATGGTTTTTATCGAGTATGAGTGCTCGAAGAAATGTGGTGATGCTAGTTAGGCGTAGCCCCCGTGTGTTGGGGTGTTTGCCTGTTGTATTAGCATGTAAAGAGGAAAACATGTGATAGTCTTTGTAGCTATGGTTGAGAACCCATGTTTTTATTGCTATGGCTGAGAAGCCATGTGTTTGCTCGAGCTACAAAGTGGCTGGTAAAGCCTTATTTGTTGCGAGTAGAAGAATAATCCTAGGGGTAGAACTTGCGAAGGTGTGCCACGTTCCACAGGTTGGAGTGGATAACGCCGGTCTTCGGGTTCTTCAAGCGATAGGCGCCTCCTGGGATGACTTCATGTATGATGAAAGGTCCTTCCCATGGTGGCTCGAGCTTGTTTCCTTCCTTTTGCTTGAGCCGCAGCACCAGGTCTCCTACCACAAAGGATATGTGGCGTATGCGGCGACTGTGGTAATTGCTTAGCGACTGCTGATAGACTGCAGATCTTGCGAGTGCAATGTCCCTGATCTCGTCCAGTGCGTCCATGTCTTCTGCGAGTGCCTTGTTTGAGGTTTCTTCGTTGTATGTAACGAATCGTGGGGAACTGAATTTGACATCTTCGGGTAGCACGGCTTCAGCTACGTATACCATGAAGAATGACGTGTAGTTTGTCGACCGATTTGGTGTTGTTCGCAGGCTCCATAGCACCGATGGTAGTTTTTCGGCCGAGTTCCCTGCTGCTGGGTGTAGCCGAGTGAGTAGCCGCTTATTTAGGCCAGCCGAAACTAATCCGTTGGATCGTTCGACCTGGCCATTAGTTTGCGGGTGAGCTACCGAGGCGAAGATGAGGGTTATCCCCTTTTCCTCGCAGAAGTCCTGAGTTTCTTTGGCTGTGAAGTTGCTTCCATTATCCATTATGATGTTGTGCGGTATGCCAAATCTGCACACGATTGAGTCGAGGAATCTCACGGCGCACTCGGCGTGCGCGGAGGTGATTGGCATAGCTTCTATCCACTTCGTGAACTTGTCGACTTCTACGAGCAGGTGGGTGTATCCTCCAGGTGTTGACTTGCGCAACGGTCCCACCATATCTAGCCGCCATTTAGCAAAGTGCCAGGCGATAGGGATCATGTGGAGTTCTGTGGCAGGGGTGTGTGGCTTGGGTGCACACTTTTGGCAGGTTTTGCATCTGTCGACTAGATCTTTGGCGTCTCTGGCTGCCGTGAGCCAGTAGAATCCTGCTCTGAAAGCTTTGCCCACGATTGCTCTCCAACTAGCGTGGAGCCAGCAGTCTCCTTGGTGTATGTCACGGAGCAGTTCCTTGCCATCCTCGGTTGCGATGCACCTCTGTAGTACTCCTGATATGTTTGCTTGTAAATGTCTGACGGGAGCTGTTTATTGGACAAGTAATCGAGCTATTTCTGCGTCCAGACTGGCTCGACCAGAAAAACTTGCCTTAATATGTTGTGGATGAGCTCGATGATGGCAATTTGCGGGCTGGTATTTGTTTCCGCTACTGCTGGTGTTCCTACTGGTTTTTTTACCTTGACTGGTCGCTTGATTATTCTTTCGAAGTAGATTCCTGGTGGGATAGGGGCATTTGTTGACTCAATGTTTGCCAGTTTGTCTGCTTCCTCGTTGCTCGATCGCGCTATGTACTTCAGCTCGCACCCTTTGAAACTTCCTTCGAGTAAGTTGTACATGTCACGATAGGCGACCATGTTATCCGTGATAGTGTCGCACTCCTTCATCGTCTGCTACACGATGAGATTTGAATCCCCGTATATCATCAATCGAGTGGCTCCGCAGGCGATCTCCATCTTCATGCCGTGCAGGAGGCCCTCGTACTCTGCGTCGTTGTTGGACGTTGGGTCATCAGGAGGGAAGTCCAATCGCAAGACGTACTGCAGCTTGTCACCCCTGGGAGATATGAGGATCACTCCGGCTTCAGCTCCTTCGTTTCTTTTCGACCCATAGAAATACATGATCCAGTAGCTCGTGTATTCTGGAGGTCCTGGTGTTTGCAGCTCCGTCCACTCGCTCAGGAACTCCACGACGACTTAGGATTTTATAGCATTGCGCCCTACGTATATTATGTCCCAGACGCCTACCTCGATGCTCCACTTTGCGATTCTTCCGGATGCCATGGGGTTGTTCATGATATTACCGAGTGATGCGTCGTTTAGCACCGTGACGGTATGCTCTTGGAAGTAGTGCTTGAGCTTGCGGGCTATAAGGACCACCCCATACGCGAGCTTCTGGTACTGAGGGTATCGTTGTTTGCACGGCGAAAACACCTCGCTGATGTAGTATATTGGCCGCTGAACGCCATATGTTTTTCCGTCCTATGGCCGCTCGACGACAATTACCATGCTGACGACTTGGTTTGTTGCGGCTAGGTAAATGTATAGGGGCTCCTTTTCCTATGGCGTTGCCAATACTCGCTTGCTCTGCATCACTCTTTTTAGGTCGATGAACACCTTTTTTTTGCTTCTGGCGTCCACTCGAACTTATCTCTTTTCTTCAACAGCTTATAGAAGGGGAGCACATGCTCGCCTAATCTTGCGATGAATCTGCTCATAGCGGCCAGTCGCCATGCGAGCTGCTGTACGCTGCAAAGATTGGTTGGTCCCTTCATTGTCAAGATCGCTTGAATTTTCTCTGGATTGGCTTCGATTCCCCGGGCGGACACTAGATATCCGAGAAGTTGTCCTGCAGGAACACCAAAGACGCATTTTGTCGGGTTAAGCTTGATCTTGTACGCGTTGAGGGCGTCAAATGTCTCCCTGATGTCCTCGAGGAGTGTATCCTCCACTCGAGTTTTTATGACGATGTCGTCAACGTACACCTATACATTCTTGCCAATGAGCTTGGCGAGACATTTTTGCATGCAGCGTTGATATGTTACGCCTGCGTTTTTTGGCCCGAAGGGCATTGTCGTGTAGCAGTAGACACAGTGTGGTGTGATGAATGATGTCTTCTCCTCATCCTCCTGTTTCACCCTGATCTGATTATAGCCCGAGTAGGCGTCCAGGAAGGAGAGTCGTTGGTAGCCTGCAGCGGAGTCCACGATCTGGTCGATCCGTGGTAATGGGAATTTATCCTTGGGGTAGTGTTTGTTCAGCAACGTATAGTCGATGCACACGCGAAGGATGTCAGTGTTTTTCTTCGGGACCAGCACCGGGTTTGCTAACTAGGAGGATATTTTGATTTCTCTAATGAATTTGGCGGCGAGTAGTCTATTCACCTCTTCTCGTGTGCCTTCTGTTTTGGCTCGGAAAATCATCATGTCGTTTGCTTGACTTGTTTGGCGTCTTTGAGTACTTCGAGTGAGTGCTCGGCGAACTCCCTGGGTATCCCTGGCATATCTGAAGGCTGCCAGGCGAAAATCTCCCAGTACTCACGGAGGAGTTCGACGAACGCGCCTTCCTATGCGGATGATAGGGTGGTGGACACCATCGCCGTCTTCGCGGGTTCTATTGGGTGCACTTGATGCTTTCGAGTGTCGATGTTTGCGCTGAACTCGAGTTCTTGTTTTTTGTGAATGGCATCACGGAGTGATCCGTGGTTTTGCAAATTCTTCCAGCTCCTCCTGCATCCCGAAAGATTTCGCGATCTTGTTGAAATCAATATCACACTTGTCTGACTTTTGGAAAAGTTGCCATTTATGGTGATAGTGCCGTATTCCCCTGGGAGTTTGAGCTTCAGGTAGGCGTAGTGGGGTACTGCCATGAATCTCGCGAACGTTGTTTGGCCGAGAATGGCGTGGTATTGTGAGGGCCAGTAGACTACCTCGAAGTCGAGGAATTCTCTCCTGTAGTTTCTTGGGTTTCCGAGCACCACCTCCAGGTTGATTGCTCCGAGTGGTCGGACTGCTTTCCCCGGTACTATCCCGTGGAAGGATGTTTCTGACTCTGCGAGCCCGTCCAGGTTCTTTTTCATCTTGCGGAGTGTGTCCGCGTATATGATGTTGATTCTGCTTCCACCGTCCATGAACACCCGAGTGAGGTTGTAGTTGCCTATTTGTGCCTGAATGACAAGCGCGGCGTGTCCTGGTCAATATACCCGAGGGGGTGGTCTTCTTTGGATAAGGTTATCGACTGATCTGACATCTTTAGGTATTCGGGTGTGGATGGTGGAGTTTGTACCGCCATGATCACTTGACGCGTGTTTGTCTTCTGGACTCTTCAGGACGGCCAGACCTTCTGGATCATTCCTAGGAGCCCCTGTGGGTTCGGGTACCCATTGGCTCCCTGGTTTGCAGCGGGTGGCGCTGGTAGCGCGGCTAATACCGCATTCTGATGTCTTGGTGGAGGTAGGGGTTGCGGCGGCTGGTATCCTCCTGGGAGTTGCGGGTATCCCTGGTTGACTGCGGCTCTATTCTTCTTCGTGTAAGCCTCCTGGATGTCTTGGAAATTTTGGCAGTCCTTGAGGAGATGAGTCGCCTTGGTCTTGCATGTGCGCTTATCTGTGAATAGATGTAGCGTGCAATAACTGTCAAGGTCTTCCTCGAGAGTTTTATCATCTGGCTTTTGCTTCCAGTCGCGATTTCCACGAGGCCCACTATCACGATTTCTTGTGAACTCTGCTGCCACCAGTTCTTCTCGGTCGTCGTGGTCGTAGTGTCTCATCTTCTTCTTTCGACCGTGGCGATCCTCCTCAAGCGCGGGTGAAGATTCTTTCTTGTTGCGCACAGAATCTTTGCCGTTAGCCCATCTGTCGGCTATTGCCATCAGTTCCCCGATAGTTTTGGGCGCGGCTCGTCCCAGCTCTTCTCGGAAGGCAGGGCGCCGAGCTCCTTTGGTGAAGGCCTTGACTGCGACCTCCTCTGACATGTTTCCCGCCGTATTTTTGAGCGTGGTCCACCGCTGAATGTACTCGCGAGTAGACTCGCCGCTCTTTTGCTTGCGAGCCTGCAACTCCTCGATAGATGTTGGTCTTTCGTACGTCTCCTGGAAGTTCTTGCGTAAATCGTAGGTTAGATCGTCCCATGATCCGTAGTGTGCTCGCGGTCTTCCTTCGAGCCAGATGCGTGCAGCGCCTACAAGGTGTAGGTTTAGGTACTGCATGGCTGTTGTCTTGTTCCCACGTTGGCATTTTACTGTCGTGAGGTAATCTCATAGCCAAGACTTAGGCTCCTGCGAACCGTCGTATGTCGGGACCTCCGTGGTAAGCTTGAATCTCTTGGGCATCGGTGCCTCGGGATGTCGCGGGTGAAGCACAATGCACTGCATGCCTTTTCGTCGGAAGAGGTGGATAGCGACGTGCACGGTTCCTGATTGATCGGGCCCTGTTGACTTTGTTTTGCGCGATGTCAGCTCGCGCATCGTATTCAGGCCGATCGCGATCATCCTCTTTCCGTGGCTCTCTGCTGCGATGTCGCGGGCGACTGCCGTGGTGTCGTGGACTGTGATCGCGATCTCTCGGGCTATCATCATCGCGACTCGGGCTATCGCTACGGTGATACGTCATAAATGCATCCCTAATTTCTGATGCTCCATGATGATATTATACCAATTGCTACATGTTTTCTCCCTTCTTTATGTCATTTTTATCGATTTTCGAAACTAACCTATTGACAAGATGCCACAGAGCCAGTTCCCTGTTTTCTGCTTTTTTTAGTTTCAGAAAAGTTGTTCTGGAAATATTCTCGGAATTGGAAAGTTCGAAGCCCGGAAGTCCTATTTTCCCCGTAAGCATCCAGAAGACCAAAGAGGAGACGGAGAGGGGCATCAGGGGGCCCACACCATAGGGTGGCGCGGTCCCCCTTGGTCACGCCAGGGGGTGGTGTGGGGCCCCTGGACCTCCACCGCCTCTACCCTTTCGCCTATTTAATCCCCTCGGATGGAAAACCCTAAGCACCTGATCAAAAAACCCGAAAAAGTTCCGGAGCCGCCGTCGTCGTCAACCCTAGATCAGGGGGTTCTGGAGCTGTTTTCCGGCACCCTGCCAGAGAGGAAATCATCACCGGAGGCTTCTACATCACCATGTCTGCCTCCGGAGTGATGCGTGAGTAGTTCATCCCTGGACTACGGGTCCATAGCAGTAGCTAGATGGTTGTCTCCTCCTCATATAACTCCATGTTTAGATCTCGTGAGCTACCTATTGATACGTCATAAACGTCTCCCTAATTTCTGATGTGCCATGTTGTTTTCATGTTGCTTCCCACATGTTTTCCTTACACTTTATGTCATTTTTACACGTTTTCCGAGACTAACCTATTAACAAGATGCCACAGAGCCAGTTCCCTATTTTCTGTTGTTTTTAGTTTCAGAAAAGTTGTTTTGGAAATATTCTCGGAATTGGAAAATTCGAAAGACAGAAGTCCTAAAAGTCCCGGAAGCTTCCAGAAGTCCCGAAGAGCCCCGGAGAGGGGCCACAGGGGGCACAAACCATGGGGTGGTGCGACCCCCCTTATCCGCACGAGGGGGTGGTGTGGGGCCCCTGGACCTCCACCGCCTCTGCCCTTTCGCCTATTTAATCCCCCCGGATGGAAAACCCTAGACACATTGACCTTTTCCACAAAATACATCCGTAGCTCCACCGCCGCCACCGACAAGGTTCGGGAGACAGATCTCTGTTCTAGCACCCTGCCGGGACGGGGAAGTGCCCCCGGAAGCCATCTCCTTCGACTCCACCGCCATCTCAATCGCCGTTGATGTCTCCTATGATGAGGAGGGAGTAGTGCTCCACCGAGGATGAGGGCTCTACCGGTAGCTATGTGGTTCATCTTTCTCTCCCATGGTGTGATCTTTATGTGATCATGAGCTTTGTAATCTAGTTGAATATGTAGACTGATCTTCATCCGTTATGCTACTCAATTGGTTTTGTTATCTCCGTAAACAATTTGATCACGGTGTAAAGGTGATAGTGTGTGCACCGCGTGGTTTAGCATGATATTTATATCTTGTGTTGGAAGATGAACCTATGAAATTGTGGCGTTTGTTTAGTACTAATTTATGGCGCTCGTAGTGACATTGGGCTGCCCTAGATAGGGATTATATACTTGAGGAGTGTTGTTAAACCCTACGCAATGATAAGTGTTCATTATTCGACCGGAGAGTGGTTCGGAGTAGTTTAGTGAAGAAATGATATTTATGCATTCAATTATGTTTTGATTGTTGAGAGTGTCCTCTAGTGAAAGTAGGAGCCCTGGGCCTTGTTTCCAAGCATTGAAACGTTGTTTTCCGCCTGTTATGCTACATGTTTGCCTACTGCCATATTTATTTAAGATTGTTATAATCACTTATTATCATCCATATTTCTTGCATTTTACTCTCTCTTCGCCGAACTAGTGCACCTATATACCTTACAAGTATATTGGGTGTGTTGGGGACACAAGAGAATTATTGTATATTGATTGCAGGGTTGCTTTAGAGGGATATCTTTGACCTCTACCTTCCTGAGTTTAATAAACATTGGGTTATCCACTTAAAGGAAACTTTTTGTTGTCCTACAAACCTCTGCACTTGGAGACCCAACACTGTCTACAAGAATAGAAGCGTGCGTAGACATCAAGCTCTTTTCTGGCGCCGTTGCCGGGGAGGTAAGGTAAAAGGTACTCACATCCTCGGGTGTGAGTGCTCGAAGTTATTTCCTTTAGATCCTGCAATTAAATCTTTTTGTTTCTTGTTTTCACTAATTAGGATTAATGGAAAACAACAAAAATATGAGAGAGCTTTATAATCTTTATCTTGAGTTAGGACATGAAGTGTTTGAAGAGAAAATTAAAAAATCTATGGAACTTTATTTGCCTGCTAATAGCAATGTTATTAGTATGAATGCTTTGAACACTATTATTTCAAATGCTATGGAAAAGTCTAAACTTGGGGAAGCTAGTTTTGATGAATATAATATTTTTAGTCCCCCAAGTTTTCAGGAGGAAATTTTCTTTGATGATAGTTTGCCTCCAATATATGATGATTATATTCAATGTGGTATTCTAGTTCCACCTGTTTACAATGATGAATATGATATTTTCAGTCCACCTACAATAGAGGAAAATATTAATTATGATTACAATATGCCTCCTATATTTAATGATTATGGTGGTGAAAATAAAAATAATAGTTATTTTGTTGAATTTGCTCCCACTACTATTAATAAGAATGACTATGCTTATGTGGAGAGTAATAATTCGTTTATGCATGTGGCTCAATATAAGAATGTTTCTTTTGATAGTTATATTGTTAATTTCATTCATGATGATACTAAAAGTTATTATGAGAGAGGGACACATTGTCTTAGGCATCTCAACAATATTAAGTTTCCTCTCTTTTTGTTTAAAATTTTGAAGTTGCACTTATTTTGCTTTCCTATGCTTGTTGCTTTGTGTTTTCATGACTTGTTTTTTCTACAAGATTATTTTTCATAGGAAGTTGCTTAGACTTAATTTTGTTTTATGTTTGCTTCTTTATGATCTATTTATCTTCAAAAAATATTTCTCATGTGAGCATCTTCTCAAATTATCATGCCTGGCTGAAAGGCGTTAAAGAAAAGCGCAACCGGGAGACAGCCCGTTTTATTTCTCTGTTTTCATTCAGTTTTCCTTTGTTTACTTTTGTCTGAGTTGCACATGGGTGTTTTCTATTTCCTAAGAAACTCTGCTGTGTATTTTCTTTTGAGTTTTTGTTGAGCCAAGTAAAGCCTCTAGTAGAAAGTTGACACTATATTTCGGATTTCTGCGCAGAAAACAGATTTCTGCTGTCCACTGTTAATTCCGTTAAAAATTACAGAAAATTCAATATTTCTCATGTGCTTAATCCTGGTCTATATACTCAACTTTTCTTAGTTGACCACTTTTTGATTTCATCAACAGAACAATTTCGGAAAAATCGATCTCTTCCTGCTGTTCTGTTTTGACAGATTTCTGCCAATTGTTGGATTTGCAACTTAATCTCTTTCTTTTGGTGTTCTTTTGAGAAAAAGAGTTTTACAATAAGTTTCAACAGTAGCTAATGTGTTTTTTATTGCTAGTATTGTGTTTAAACTGAACCATGTGAGCATATTATTTAGATTGCACTAACGTTGCTAATGAAGATTGTGAGAATTTTGATGTGAAGGAAGTTTTCAAGGGTCAAGAGAAGAGAATGATATGATGTGATTAAGAAGAGTGAAGAGCCTAAGCTTGGGGATGCCCCGGTGGTACATCCAAGCAAATTCCAAGAATACTCAAGCGTCTAAGCTTGGGGATGCCCAATGCATCCTCTTCTTCATCAACAAATTATCAGGCCACTTCTAGTGAAACTGTATTTTTATTCGGTCACATCTTATGTGCTTTACTTGGAGCGTCTTTTATTTTTGTAAAGTTTGTTTAGTTTTATTTGCTTTAGTTTATGGTTGGATCTTTTCATATTTGTGTCGGAGAGAGACACGCTCCGTTTTCATTGCTTAGAACACTCTAGTTTTCATTCTTATTGTTCTGTGAGTATTCACATTTTGCTAGTACTGCGTTTAGCCTTTGTTTTCATGCATCCCTTATTCAGAGCTGTTAATTTTAGTAGTGTTATGTGAGTGCTCTCATGTTTGCTTTCTGTAGCATGTAGAGAATTTTTGTTAAAACATATTTTGTATGGTGCTTTTTGGGGAAAGAAACTGCTGCTTGAAGTAGAATTTCAAACAGTGCTAGTCGAAGCTTGTATAGACTGTGGCTAGAACTTTTTCATGCCATGCTAAACGTTATTTTAGTTTTAAAGCCTTGTGTTTATTTAGTAGCATGAATAGTCTTATATACCTGAGAGCGTTTAATATGTCTTGAAAGATTCATAAGTTGTCCTTGTCATATTAAAGCATCAATATATGGTATTCTCTTTCGAATGATTTATTTGGTTGACTTGGCGCATGCTCACACCATGTTTATGACTACGAACCAGTCACGAATAGCCTCCATGACCACTTAGTTTTTGAACTTGTGATACTACTTATGTTTTAATTAATGATGCTTATGTCGCTATGCATGATTATGGTTCTTATGCTCTCTTGATTTGTCGCTCCCTGTCTTTTCCTAGCCTCCACCTGTACTGAGTATGAGCTCTACTCGTGCATCCAAACTCCTTAAACCAAAGTTTTCCCATTGTGTCCACCATACCTACCTACATGTGGTATTTAACTGCCATTCCAAGTAAATTGCTCATGTTTTACCTTTAAAACCTTCAAAATTATTCCTGCTTTGTGTTCTTGTTTTTGCTCATGAGGATATAAATAGGGAATATAGTGGCTTCATCCGCTTATCCAAATGATAGAAGAGCTGGCAGCGGGGTGCCCAGCCCCAAATTAATACAAACAAATTCTCTTCACTATTTTTGCCCCTAATCATATCAGTCAAAGCATAATTGTGTAAACGAAAGAGAAAGAGGGATGACCTTCTACACCAGTTGCGTCCTTCACGATGGGAGCCTCTCTTATGAATCCAGTTGGCTTGTGACGTACTGTATTGTATGTTTACCATTCGTTCACACTAGCATACACCCCTCCTAAAATATAGACATTCCTCCATAAATGTCAAACTTTTAATACCTCTGTTTAATAAAATAAAAAGCTCTAGCACATGAGTGATCCATGCGTCCCTCTGCGAAGGGCCTTTCTTTTACTTTTATGTTGAGTCTCCAACTTCTAACTTTATGCACAGTTGAGAGGGCATTTTTGCCATTCTGAGTTCTATGTGCATTTGTCCCATAAACATCAATAATTACTTCATGATGTGATATTATTTGATCTTAAATTATTTGTTCTAGTCTTCCTCATGAACTTTGAAAGTGTCCTGGAATTTATGTTTTGTCCCACTCTTAAGGACTAGCGAAATACCACTTTGCCATGCTTTCTCTATACCTGAAACAGACGTTTATCTTTCTTTGCATTATTATCCATGATCCTTTATTTAAGATACTCTTAATGATGCAAAGTGATTGCTATGCTTTATTATTAAAGTTCTATTTATCATGTTTGTGTTTGAAGTTCTATGATCTCAGCTTACATATGCTTTTACATTATAGTGATCAAGTTTATAATAGTAGCATGTCACCTCATAAATTATTTTGTTTTATTGTTTACCTACTCAAGGATGAGTAGGAACTAAGCTTGGGGATGCTTGATACGTCATAATTGTATCCCTAATTTCTGATGTTCCATGTTGTTTTCATGTTGTTTCCCACGTGTTTTCCTTACACTTTATGTCATTTTTACACGTTTTCCGGGACTAACCTATTAACAAGCTGCCATAGAGCCAGTTTCCTGTTTTCTGCTGTTTTTAGTTTCAGAAAAGTTGTTCTGGAAATATTCTCGGAATTGGAAAATTCAAAATCAAGAAGTCCTAAAAGTCTCGGAAGCTTCTAGAAGTCCCGAAGAACCCCGGAGGGGGGCCACAGGGCGCCCACACATTGGGGTGCCCCCCACTTGGTCGCGCCAGGGGTGGTGTGGGGCTTCTGGACCTCCACCGCCTCTGCCCTTTCGCCTATTTAATCCCCCCCGGATGGAAAACCCTAGACACATCGACCTTTTCCACAAAATACATCCGTAGCTCCGACGCCGCCACCGACAAGTTTCGGAGGATAGATCTCTGTTCTGGCACCCTCCCGGGACAGGGAAGTGCCCCCGGAAGCCATCTCCTTTGACTCCACCGACATCTCCATCGCCGTTGCTGTCTCCTATGATAAGGAGGGAGTAGTTCTCCCCCGTGGCTGAGGGCTCTACCGGTAGCGATGTGGTTCATCTCTCTCTCCCATGGTGTGATCTTTATGTGATCATGATCTTTGTAATCTAGTTGAATATGTAGATTGATCTTCATCCGTTATGCTACTCAAGTGGTTTTGTTATCTCCGTAAACAATTTGATCACGGTGTAAAGGTGATAGTGTGTGCACCGCGTTGTTTAGTATGATATGTATATCTTGTGTTGGAAGATGAACTTATGAAATTGTGGCGTTTGTTTAGTACTAATTTGTGGCGGTCGTAGTGACATTGGGGTGCCCTAGAGAGAGATTATAGACTTGAGGAGTTCTCTTAAAGCCCTACGCAATGATTGGTGTTCATTATTCGACCGGAGAGTGGTTCGGAGTAGTTTAGTGAAGAAATGCTATTTATGCATTCAATTATGTTTTCATTGTTGAGAGTGTCCTCTAGTGAAAGTAGTAGCCCTAGGCCTTGTTTCCAAGCATTAAATACCGTTTTCCGCCTGTTCTGCTACATGTTTGCCTTCTGCCATATTTATTTCAGATTGCTATTATCACTTATTATCATCCATATTACTTGCATTTTACTCTCTCTTCGCCGAACTAGTGCACCTATATACCTGACAAGTATATTGGGTGTGTTGGGGGCACAAGAGACTTCTTGTATCTTGATTGCAGGGTTGCTTGAGAGGGATATCTTTGACCTATACCTCCCTGAGTTCGATAAACCTTGGGTGATCCACTTAAGGGAAACTTGCTGCTGTCCTACAACCCTCTGCACTTGGAGGCCCAACACTGTCTACAAGAATAGAAGCGTGCGTAGACATCAAGCTCTTTTCTGGCGCCGTTGCTGGGGAGGTAAGGTAAAAGGTACTCACATCCTCGGGTGTGAGTGCTCGAAGTTATTTCGTTTAGATCCTGTAATTAAATCTTTTTGTTTATTGTTTTCACTAGTTAATCTTAATGGAAAGCAAAAAAATATGAGAGAGCTTTATAATCTTTATCTTGAGTTAGGACATGAAGTGTTTGGAGAGAAAATTAAAAAACCTATGGAACTTTTATTTGCATGCTAATAGCAATGTTATTAGTATGAATGCTTTGAACACTATTATTTCTAATGCTATGGAAAACTCTAAGTTTGGGGAAGCTAGTTTTGATGAATATGATATTTTTAGTCCCCCAAGTTTTGAGGAGGAAATTTTCTTTGATGATAGTTTGTCTCCAATATATGATGATTATAATGATTGTGGTATTCTAGTTCCACCTGTTTACAATGATGAATATGATATTTTTAGTCCACCTACAATAAAGGAAAATATTAATTATGATTACAATATGCCTCCTATATTTAATGATTATGGTGATGAGAATAAAAATGATAGCTATTTTGTTGAATTTGCTCCCACTACTATTAATAAGAATGACTATGCTTATGTGGAGAGTAATAATTCTTTTATGCATGTGGCTCATGATAAGAATGTTTCTTTTTATAGTTATATTGTTAATTTCATTCATGATGCTACTGAAAGTTATTATGAGTGAGAGAAACATTGTCTTATGCATCTCAACAATATTAAGTTTCCTCTCTTTTTGTTTAAAATTTTGAAGTTGAACTTATTTTGCTTTCCTATGCTTGTTGCTTTGTGTTTTCATGACTTGTTTTTCTACAAGATTATTTTTCATAGGAAGTGGGTTAGACTTAATTTTTTTTATGTTTGATTCTTGATGCTCTATTTTGTTTCAACAAATATTTCTCATGTGAGCATCTTCTCAAATTATCATGCCTAGCTGAAAGTCGTTAAAGAAAAGTGCTACCGGGAGACAACCCGTTTTATTTCTCTATTTTCATTCAGTTTTCCCTTGTTTTCTTTTGTGTGCTTTGCACCTGGGTGTTGTCTATTCCCTTAGCAACGCCGCTATATCTTTTCTTTTGAGTTTTTGTTGAGCCAAGTAAAGCCTCTAGTGGAAAGTTGACACTGTTGTCCACTGTTAATTCAGTTACAAATCACTAAAAATTCAAAATGACCTAAGATTTTTTGTGCTTAATTATGGGATATATACGCAACTTTCCTTAGTTGACGACTTTTTGATTTGAGCAACATAAGAAATTCGAAAAAATCGATCTCTGCCTGTTGTTCTGTTTGACAGATTTCTGCCAATTGTTGCATTTGCATCTTAATCTCTTTCTTTTGGTTCTCTTTTGAGAAAAAGAGTTTTAAAAGAATTTCTGACAGTAGCTAATGTGTTTTTTATTGCTAGTCTTGTGTTGAAACTGAACCATGTGAGCTTATTATTTAGATTTCACTAACGTTGCTAATGAAGATTGTGATAATTTAGATGTGAACGAAGTTTTCAAGGGTCAAGAGAAGAGGATGATATGACGTGATCAAGAAGAGTGAAGAGCCTAAACTTGGGGATGCCCCGGTGGTACATCCAAGCAAATTACAAGAAGACTCAAGCGTCTAATCTTGGATATGCCCAAGGCATCCCCTTCTTCATCAACAAATTATCAAGTCACTTCTAGTGAAACTATATTTTTATTTGGTCAAATCTTATGTGCTTTACTTGGAGCGTATTTTATTTTTGTTTTCAGTTTGTTTAGTTTTTTTTGCTGTAGTTTATGGTTGGATCTTTTCATACTTTTGTAGGAGAGAGACACGCTCCGTTTGCATTGCTTAGAACACTCTAGTTTTCATTCTTATTGTTCTGTGAGTGTTCACATTTTGCTAGTACTGCGTTTAGCCTTTGTTTTCATGCATCTCTTATTCAGAGATGTTAGTTTTAGTAGTGTTATATGAGTACTCTCATGTTTTCTTTCTGTAGCATGTAGAGAATTTTTGTTAGAACATATTTTTTATGGTTCTTGTTGGGAAAACAAACTGCTGCTTGAAGTAGAATTTATAACAGTGCTAGTAGAAGCTTATATAGACTATGGCTAGAACTTTTTCATGTCATGCTAAATGTTATTTTAGTTTTAAAGGCTTGTGGTTATTGAGTAGCATGAATAGCCTTAAATAGCTGAGAGCATTTAATATGTCTTGAAAGATTCATGAGTTGTTCTTGTCATAATAAAGCATCAATATATGGTATTCTCTTTCAAAAGATTTATTTGGTTGACTTGGCGCATGCTCACACCATGTTTATGACTACGAACCAGTCACGAATAACCTCAATGACCACTTCGTTTTTGAACTTGTGATATTGCTTATGTTTTAATTAATGATGCTTATGTCGCTATGCATGATTATGGCTCTTATGCTCTCTTGATTGGTCGCTCCCACTCTTTTGCTAGCCTCCACCTGTACTGAGTATGAGCTCTACTCGTGCATCCGAACTCCTTAAACCAAAGTTTTCCCATTGTGTCCACCATACCTAACCTACATGTGGTATTTAACTGCCATTCCAAGTAAATTGCTCATGTGTTAACTTTAAAACCTTCAAAATTATTCCTGCTTTGTGTTCTTGTTTTTTCTCATGAGGACGTAAATAGAGAATCTTTATCTCACTTGTTGATTGGATTTCACACCCTGGACTAGTGGCTTAATCCTCTTATCCAAATGATAGAAGAGCTGGCAGCAGGGTACCGAGCCCCAAATTAATACAAACAAATTCTCTTCACTATTTTTGCCCCTCATCATATCAGTCACAGCATAATTGTGTAAACAAAAGAGAAAGAGGGATGACCTTCTACACCAGTTGCGTCCTTCACCATGGGAGCATCTCTTGTGAATTCAGTTGGCTTGTGACGTACTGTATTGTTTGTTTACCATTCGTTGACACTGGCATACACCCCCTCCTAAAATATAGACATTCCTCCATAAATGTCAAACTTTTAATACTTCTGTTTAATAAAATAAAAATCTCTAGCACATGAGTGATCCCTGCTTCCCTCTGCGAAGGGACTTTCTTTTACTTTTATGTTGAGTCTCTATCTTCTAACTTTATGCACACTTGAGAGAGCATTTTTGCCATTCTGAGTTCTATGTGCATTTCTCCCATAAACATCAATAATTACTTCATGATGTGATATTATTTGTTCTTAAATTATTTATTCTAGTCTTCCTCATGAACTTTGAAGGTGTCATGGCATTTATGTTTTCTCCCACTCTTAAGGACTAGCGAAATACCACTTTGCCATGCTTTCTCTATACCTGAAACAAATGTTTATCTTTCTTTGCATTATTATCCATGATCCTTTATTTAAGATACTCTTCATGATGCAAAGTGATTGCTATGCTTTATTATTAAAGTTCTCTTTATCATGTTTGTGTTTGAAGTTCTATGATCTCAGCGTACATATGCTTTTACATTATAGTGATCAAGTTTATAATAGTAGCATGTCACCTCAGAAATTATTTTGTTTTATCGTTTACCTACTCGAGGACGAGTAGGAACTAAGCTTGGGGATGCTTGATATGTCATAAACGTATTCCTAATTTCTGATGTTCCATGTTGTTTTCCACATGTTTTCCTTACACTTTATGTCATTTTACACGTTTTACGGGACTAACCTATTAACAAGATGCCACAGAGCCAGTTCCCTGTTTTCTGCTGTTTTTAGTTTCAAAAAAGTTGTTCTAGAAATATTCTCGGAATTGGAAAATTCGAAATCTAGAAGTCCTAAATGTCTCGGAAGCTTCCAGAAGTCCCGAAGAGCTCCGGAGGGGGGCCAAAGGGGGGCCACACCATGGGGTGGCGCGGCCCCCCCTTGGTCGCGCCAGCGGGTGGTGTGGGGCCCCTGGACCACCACCGCCTCTGCCCTTTCGCCTATTTAATCCCCCAGATGGAAAACCCTAGACAAATCGACCTTTTCCACAAAATACATCCATAGCTCCGCCGCCGGCACCGACAAGTTTTGGAGGACAGATCTCTGTTACAGGCACCCTGTTGGGACGGGCAAGTGCCCCCGGAAGCCATCTACTTCAAATCCACAGCCATCTACATCGTTGTTGTTGTCTCCTATGATGAGGAGGGAGTAGTTCTCCCCCGAGGCTGAGGGCTCTACCGGTAGCTATGTGGTTCATCTCTATCTCCCATGGTGTGATCTTTATGTGATCATGAGCTTTGTAATCTAGTTGAATATGTAGATTGATCTTCATCCGTTATGCTACTCAAGTGGTTTTGTTATCTCCGTAAACAATATAATCACGGTGTAAAGGTGATAGTGTGTGCACCGTGTGGTTTAGTGTGATATTTATGTCTTGTGTTGAAAGATGAACCTATGAAATTGTGGCGTTTGTTTAGTAATAATTTATGGCGCTCGTAGTGACATTGGGGTGCCCTAGAACTTTTTCATGCCATGCTAAATGTTATTTTAGTTTTAAAGCCTTGTGGTTATTGAGTAGCATGAATAGCTTCAAATATCTGAGAGTGTTTAATATGTATTGAAAGATTCATGAGTTGTTCTTGTCATAGTAAAGCACCAATATATGGTATTCTCTTTCGAATGATTTATTTGGTTGACTTGGCGCATGCTCACACCATGTTTATGACTACAAACCAGTCACAAATAGCCTCCATGATCATTTAGTTTTTAAACTTGTTATACTGCTTATGTTTTAATTAATGCTTATGTCGCTATGCATGATTATGGCTCTTATGCTCTCATGATTTGTCGCTCCCAGTCTTTTGCTAGCCTCCACCTGTACTGAGTATGAGCTCTACTCGTGCATCGAAACTCCCTTAAACCATAGTTTTTCCCATTGTGTACACCATACCTACCTACATGTGGTATTTAACTGCCATTCCAAGTAAATTGCTCATGTGTTACCTTTAAAACCTTCAAAATTATTCCTGGTTTGTGTTCTTGTTTTTGCTCATGAGGATGTCAATAGAAAATCTTTATCTCACTTGTTGATTGGATTTCATACCCTGGACTAGTGGCTTGATCCGCTTATCCAAATGATAGAAGAGCTGGCAGCGGGGTGCCCAGACCCAAATTAATACGAACAAATGCTCTTCACTATTTTTGCCCCTCATCATATGAGTCAAAGCATAATTGTGTAAACAAAAGAGAAAGAGGGATAACATTCTACACCAGTTGCGTCCTTCACCATGGGAGCCTCTCTTGTGAATCCAGTTGGCTTGTGACGTACTGTATTGTATGTTTGCCATTCGTTGACACTAGCATACACCCCTCCTAAAATATAGACATTCCTCCATAAATGCCAAACTTTTAATACCTTTGTTTAATAAAATAAAAGGCTCTAGCACATGAGTGATCCCTCCTTCCCTCTGCGAAGGGCCTTTCTTTTAATTTTATGTTGAGTCTGCATCCTCTAACTTTATTCACAGTTGAGAGATCATTTTTGCCATTCTGAGTTCTATGTGCATTTGTCCCATAAACATCAATAAATACTTCATGATGTGATATCATTTGTTCTTAAATTATTTGTTCTAGTCTTCCTCTTGAACTTTGAAAGTGTCCTGGCTTTTAGTTTTTCCCCACTCTTAAGGACTATCGAAATATCACTTTGCCATGCTTATAAAAACAACGTTTACCTTCTTTGCATTATTATTCAATCTTTTTGAGTTACTCTTCGTTATGCAAAGTAATTGCTATGCTTTATTATTAAAGTTTTATTTATCATGCCTGTGTTTAAAGTTTTATGATCTCAACGTGCATATGCTTTTACATTAGATTGATCAAGTTTATGTTAGTAGCATGTCACCTTAGAAATTATTGTTTTATCATTTACCTACTCGAGGACGATTAGGAACTAAGCTTGGGGATGCTTGATATGTCATAAACGTATCCCTAATTTCTAATGCTCCATGATTATATTATACCAATTGCTACATGTTTTATCCCTTCTTTATGTCATTTTTATCGATTTTCCAAACTAACCTATTGACAAGATGCCACAGCGCCAGTTCCCTGTTTTCTGTTGTTTTTAGTTTCAGAAAAGTTGTTCTAGAAATATTCTCGGAATTGGAAAATTCGAAATCCAGAAGTCCTAAAAGTCCCGGAAACTTCCAGAAATCCCGAAGAGCCCCGGAGGGGGGCACATGGGGCCCACGCCATGGGGTGTCGCGGCCCCCCTTGGCCGCGCCAGGGGGTGTGGGGCCCCTGGACCTCCACCGTCGCTGCCCTTTCGCCTATTTAATCCCCCGGATGGAAAACCCTAGACACATCGACCTTTTCCACAAAATACATCCGTCGCTCCGCCGCCGCCACCGACAAGTTTCGGGGGGACAGATCTCTGTTCTGGCACCCTGCCGGGACAGGGAAGTGCCCCCGGAAGCCATCTCCTTCGACTCCACCGCCATCTCCATCGCCGTCGCTGTCTCCTATGATCAGTAGGGAGTAGTTCTCCCCCGAGGCTGAGGGCTCTACCGGTAGCGATGTGGTTCATCTCTCTCTCCATTGGTGTGATCTTTATGTGATCATGATCTTTGTAATCTAGTTGAAAATGTAGATTGATCTTCATCCGTTATGCTACTCAAGTGGTTATGTTATCTCCGTAAACAATTTGATCACGGTGTAAAGATGATAGTGTGTGCACCACGTGGTTTAGCATGATATTTATATCTTATGTTGGAAGATGAACCTATGAAATTGTGGCGTTTGTTTAGTACTAATTTATCGCGCTCGTAGTGACATCAGGGTGCCCTAGAGAGGGATTATAGATTTGAGGAGTGTTGTTAAAGCCCTACACAATGATTAGTGTTCATTATTTGACCGGAGAGTGGTTCGGAGTAGTTTAGTGAAGAAATGATATTTATGCATTCAATTATTTTTTCATTGTTGAGAGTGTCCTCTAGTGAAAGTAGGAGCCCTAGGCCTTGTTTCCAAGCATTGAAATACCGTTTTGCGCCTGTTCTGCTACATGTTTACCTGCTGCCATATTTATTTCAGATTGCTATTATCACTTATTATCATCCATATTACTTCAATTTTACTCTCTCTTCGCCGAACTAGTTCACCTATATATATGACAAGTATATGAGGTGTGTTGGGGACACAAGAGACTTCTTGTATCTTGATTGGAGGGTTGCTTGAGAGGGATATCTTTGACCTCTACCTCCCTGAGTTCGATAAACTTTGGGTGATCCACTTAAGGGAAACTTGCTGCTGTCCTACAAACCACTGCACTTGGAGGCCCAACACTGTCTACAAGAATAGAAGCGTGCGTAGACATCACGCTCTTTTCTGGCGTCGTTGCCGGGGAGGTAAGGTAAAAGGTACTCACATCCTCGGGTGTGAGTTCTCAAAGTTATTTCCTTTAGATCCTGTAATTAAATATTTTTGTTTCTTGTTTTCACTAGTTAGGCTTAATGGAAAACAACAAAAATATGAGAGAGCTTTATAATCTTTATCTTGAGTTAGAACATGAAGTGTTTGAAGGAAAAAATAAAAAACCTATGGAACTTTTATTTGCATGCTAATAGCAATGTTATTAGTATGAATGCTTTGAACACTATTATTTCTAATGCTATGGAAAAGTCTAAGCTTGGGGGAGCTAGTTTATATGAATATGATATTTTTAGTCCCCCAAGTTTTGAGGAGGAAACTTTCTTTGACGATAGTTTGCCTCCAATATATGATGATCATAATGATTGTGGTATTCTAGTTCCACCTGTTTACAATGATGAATATGATATTTTCAGTCCACCTACAATAGAGGAAAATATTAATTATGATTACAATATGCCTCCTATATTTAATGATTATGGTGATGAGAATAAAAATGATAGCTATTTTGATGAATTTGCTCCCACTACTATTAATAAGAATGATTATGCTTATGTGGAGAGTAATAATTCTTACGTGCATGTGGCTCATGATAAGAATGTTTCTTTTGATAGTTATATTGTAAATTTCATTCTTGATGCTACTGAAAGTTATTATGAGAGAGGGAAGCATTGTCGTATGCATCTCAGCAATATTAAGTTTCCTCTCTTTTTGTTTAAAATTTTGAAGTTGCACTTATTTTGCTTTCCAATGCTTGTTGCTTTGTGTTTTCATGACTTGTTTTTCTACAAGATTATTTTTCATAGGAAGTGGGTTAGACTTAAATTTGTTTTATGTTTTCTTCTTGATGCTCTATTTTTCTTCAACAAATATTTCTCATGTGAGCATCTTCTCAAATTATCATGCCTAGCTGAAAGGCGTTAAAGAACAGCGCTACCGGGAAACAACCCGTTTTATTTCTATGTTTTCTTTCAGTTTTCCCTTGTTTTATTTTCTGTGATTTGCACCTGGGTGTTTTCTATTTCCTTAGCAAACCCTATGTATCTTTTCTTTTGAGGTTTTGTTGAGCCAAGTAAAGCCTCTAGTGGAAGGTTGACACTATATTTCGGATTTCTGCGCAGAAAACAGATTTCTGCTGTCCACTGTTGATTCCGTTAAAAATCACAGAAAATTTAAAATGACCTGATCTTTTTCGTGATTAATCCTGGGCTATATACGCAACTTTTGTTAGTTGACCACTGTTTTATTTGAGCAACATAAGAATTTCGAAAAAATCGATCTCTGCCTGATGTTCTGTTTTGACAGATTTCTGCCAATTGTTGCATTTGCATCTTAATCTCTTTCTTTTGGTGTTCTTTTGAGAAAAAGAGTTTTAAAATAAGTTGTGACAGTAGGTAATGTGTTTTTTATTGCTAGTCTGGTGTTGTAACTGAACCATGTGAGGTTATTATTTAGATTGCACTAACGTTGCTAATGAAGATTGTGAGAATTTTGAAGTGAAGGAAGTTTTTAAGGGTCAAGAGAAGAGGATGATATGACGTGATCAACAAGAGTGAAGAGCCTAAGCTTGGGAATTCCCCGGTGGTACATCCAAGCAAATTCTAAGAAGACTCAAGCGTCTAAGCTTGGGGATGCCCAAGGCATCCCCTTCTTCATCAACAAATTATCAGGTCACTTCTAGTGAAACTATATTTTTATTCGGTCACATCTTATGTGCTTTACTTGGAGCGTCTTTTATTTTTGTTTTCAGTTTTTTTAGTTTTCTTTGCTGTAGTGTATTGTTGGATATTTTCATAATTGTGTGGGAGAGAGACACGCTCCGTTTTCGTTGCTTAGAACACTCTAGTTTTTATTCTTATTGTTCTATGATTGTTCACATTTTGCTAGTACTGCGTTTTGCCTTTGTTTTCATGCATCTCTTATTCAGAGCTATTAGTTTTAGTAGTGTTATATGAGTACTATAATGTTTTCTTGTTGTAGAATGTAGAGAATTTTTGTTAAAACATATTTTTGTATGGTGCTTGTTGGAAAAAGAAACTGCTGCTTGAAGTAGAATTTATAACAGTGCTAGTAGAAGCTTGTATAGACTGTGGCTAGAAATTTTTCATGCCATGCTAAATATTATTTTAGTTTTCAAGCCTTGTGGTTATTGATTAGCATGAATAGCCTTAAATAGCCGAGAGAGTTTAATATAGCATGAAAGATTCATGAGTTGTTCTTGTCATAGAAATTTGCTCACTATTTTATTGATATATTAAACGCGTTTTTTAGACGTCGTATGCAAAAGTTATGGCGGTTTAACGTTTTATCTTTTAATTTTGCATAAAAGGTCAAATGGAGTATTTCAAATTTTCTATATCAACAAGACAGTACACCCTACCCACACATCAAAGGATTTTATTTTTTGAACATTTTATCATTTTCGTTTCTTCTTTAGAAAATTAAAAAAGGGGTCCACGGGGGGAGGGGTGTGGAGCGAAAAATTCAAATTTTACCGCTGGCAAACCAAAATAGTGGTTGGCCAGCGGTATACTTAGCACTGGCGAACATACATGTTTCCCAGCGGAAACAGTACCGCTGGTGAACCAGCTCCCCTGTTCGCCAGCGCTAAGTTACGTAGCGCTGACGAACCAGCACCCCTCTTCGCCAGCGGTAAATATGGATGCCCGCACCCTCACGCCCACTGTTACCGCTGGCGAACAAAATGGCATGTTCGCCAGCGATAACATGGGTAGCGCTGGCGAACAAGGATTCCTGTTGGCAAGCGGTAATAGCGTTGGCGAACTTATATCTCTGTTCACCAGCGGTAAAGTGGTGGCTATAGCCTTTTTCCAACTAGTGTTTATTTGCATGCTAATAGCAATGTTATTAGTATGAATGCTTTGAACACTATTATTTCTAATGCTATGGAAAAGTCTAAGCTTGGGGGAGCTAGTTTTGATGAATATGATATTTTTAGTCCCCCAAGTTTTGAGAAGGAAATTTTCTTTGATGATAGTTTGCCTCCAATATATGATGATTATAATGATTGTGGTATTCTAGTTCCACTTGTTTACAATGATGAATATGATATTTTCAGTCCACCTACAATAGAGGAAAATATTAATTATGATTACAATATGCCTCCTATATTTAATGATTATGGTGATGAGAATAAAAATGATAGCTATTTTGTTGAATTTGCTCCCACTACTATTAATAAGAATGACTATGCTTATGTGGAGAGTAATAATTCTTTTATGCATGTGGCTCATGATAAGAATGTTCTTTTGATAGTTATATTGTAAATTTCATTCATGATGCTATTGAAAGTAATTATGAGAAAGGGAAACATTGTCTTATGCATATCAACAATATTAAGTTTCGTCTCTTTTTGTTTAAAATTTCGAAGTTGCACTTATTTTGCTTTACTATGCTTGTTGCTTTGTGTTTTCATGACTTGTTTTTCTACAAGATTATTTTTCATAGGAAGTGGGTTAGACTTAAATTTGTTTTATGTTTTCTTCTTGATCCTCTATTTTTCTACAACAAATATTTCTCATGTGAGCTTCTTCTCAAATTATCATGCCTAGCTGAAAGGCGTTAAAGAATAGCGCTACCGGGAGACAACCCGTTTTATTTCTATGTTTTCATTCAGTTTTCCCTTGTTTTCTTTTATGTGCTTTGCACCTGGGTGTTTTCTATTTCCTTAGCAACCCCTCTGTATCTTTTCTTTTGAGGTTTTGTTGAGCCAAGTAAAGCCTCTAGTGGAAGGTTGACACTATATTTCGGATTTCTGCGCAGAAAACTGATTTCTGCTGTCCAATGTTGATTCCGTTAAAAATCACAGAAAATTTAAAATGACCTGAGCTTTTTCGTGCTAAATCTTGGGCTATATACGCAATGTTTCTTAGTTGACTACTTTTTGATTTGAGCAAAAGAAGAATTTCTAAAAAATCGATCTCTCCCTGCTGTTCTGTTTTGACAGATTTCTGCCAATTGTTGCATTTGCATCTTAATGTCTTTCTTTTGGTGTTCTTTTGATAAAAAGAGTTTTAAAAGAAGTTGTGACAGTAGCTAATGTGTTTTTTATTGCTAGTATTGTGTTGAAACTGACCCATGTGAGCTTATTATTTAGATTGCACTAAAGTTGCTAATGAAGATTGTGAGAATTTTGATGTGAAGGAAGATTTCAAGGGTCAAGAGAAGAGGATGATATGACGTGATCAAGAAGAGTTAGGAGTCTAAGCTTGGGAATTCCCCGATGGTACATCCAAGAAAATTCCAAGAAGAATCAAGCGTCTAAGCTTGGGGATGCCCAAGGCATCCCCTTCTTTATCAACAAATTATCATGTCACTTCTAGTGAAACTATATTTTTATTCGGTCACATCTTATGTGCTTTACTTAGAGCGTATTTTATTTTTATTTTCAGTTTGTTTAGTTTTCTTTACTGTAGTTTATGGTTTGATCTTTTCATACTTGTGTGGGAGAAATACACGCTCCGTTTTCATTCCTTAGAACACTCTAGTTTTCATTCTTATTGTTCTGTGAGTGTTCACATTTTGCTCGTACTGCGTTTAGCCTTTGTTTTCATGCATCTCTTATTCAGAGCTGTTAGTTTCAGTAGTGTTATATGAGTACTCTAATGTTTGCTTTCTGTAGCATGTAGAGAATTTTTGTTAAAACATATTTTGTATGGTGCTTGTTGGAAAAAGAAACTGCTGCTTGATTTATAACAGTGCTAGTAGAAGCTTGTATAGACTGTGGCTAGAACTTTTTCATGCCATGCTAAATATTATTTTAGTTTTAAAGCCTTGTGGTTATTGAGTAGCATGAATAGCCTTAAATAGCTGAGAGCGTTTAATATAGCATGAAAGATTGATGAGTTGTTCTTGTCATAGAAATTTGCTCACTATTGTTTTTGATATATTAAAACGTGTTTTTTAGACGTCGTATGCAAAAGTTATGGCGTTTTAACGTTTTATTTTTGAATTTTGCATAAAAGGTCAAATGGAGTATTTCAAATTTTCTATATCAACTAGACAGTACATCCTACCCACACATCAAAGGATTTAATTTTTGAAAATTTTATCATTTTTGTTTCTGCTTCAGAAAATTAAAAAAGGCGGTCCAGGGGGGTGCGGAGCGAAAAATTCAAATTTTACCGCTGGCGAACCAAAACAGTGGTTGGCCAGCGGTATACTTAGCGCTGGCGAACATACATGTTGCCCAGCAGCAACCATACCGCTGGCGAACCAACTCCCCTGTTCGCGAGCGCTAAGTTACCTAGCGGTGGCGAACCAACACCCCTCTTCGCCAGCGGTAAATATGGATGCCCGCACCCTTACGCCCACCATTACCGCTGGCGAACAAAATGGCATGTTCGCCAGCGGTAACATGGTTAGCGCCGGCGAACAAGGATTCCTGTTGGCCAGCGGTAATAGCGTTGGCGAACGTATATCTCTGTTCGCCAGCGGTAAAGTGGTGGCTATAACCTATTTCCTACTAGTGTTTATTTGCATACTAATAGCAATGTTATTAGTATGAATGCTTTGAACACTATTATTTCTAATGCTATGGAAAAGTCTAAGCTTGAGGGAGCTAGTTTTGACGAATATGATATTTTTAGTCCCCCAAGTTTTGGGGAGGAAATTTTCTTTGATGATAGTTTGCCTCCAATATATGATGATTATAATGATTGTGGTATTCTAGTTCCACCTATTTACAATGATGAATATGATATTTTCAGTCCACCTACAATAGAGGAAAATATTAATTATGATTACAATATGCCTCCTATATTTAATGATTATGGTGATGAGAATAAAAATGGTATCTATTTTGTTGAATTTGCTCCCATTACTATTAATAAGAATGACTATGCTTATGTGGAGAGTAATAATTCTTTTATGCATGTGGCTCATGATAAGAATGTTTCTATTGATAGTTATATTGTAAATTTCATTCATGATGTTACTGAAATTTATTATGAGAGAGGGAAACATTGTCTTATGCATCTCAACAATATTAAGTTTCCTCTCTTTTTATTTAAAATTTTGAAGTTGCACTTATTCTGCTTTCCTATGCTTGTTCCTTTGTGTTTTCATGACTTGTTTTTCTACAAGACTATTTTTCATAGGAAGTGGGTTAGACTTAAATTTGTTTTATGTTTGCTTCTTGATGCTCTATTTTGCTTCAACAAATATTTCTCATGTGAGCGTCTTCTCAAATTATCATGCCTAGCTGAAAGGCGTTAAAGAAAAGCGCTACCGGGAGACAACCCGATTTATTTCTATGTTTTCATTCAGTTTTCTCTTGTTTTTTCTGTGCTTTGCACACGGCTGTTGTCTATTTCCTTAGCAACCCCGGTGTATCTTTTCTTTTGAGGTTTTGTTGATCCAAGTAAAGCCTCTAGTGGAAGGTTGACACTATATTTCGAATTTCTGCGCAGAAAACAGATTTCTGCTGTCCACTGTTGATTCCGTTAAAAATCACAGAAAAAATAAAATGTCCTGAGCTTTTTCGTGATTAATCCTAGGCTATATACGTAACTTTTCTTAGTTGACCAATTTTTTATTTTAGCAACATAAGAATTTCGAAAAAATCGATCTCTGCCTGATGTTCTGTTTTGACAGATTTCTGCCAATTGTTGCATTTGCATCTTAATCTCTTTCTTTTGGTGTTCTTTTGAGAAAAAGAGTTTTTAAACAAGTTGTGACAGTATCTAATGTGTTTTTTATTGCTAGTATTGTGTTGAAACTGAACCATGTGAGCTTATTATTTAGATTGCACTAACATTGCTAATGAAGATTGTGAGAATTTTGATGTGAATGAAGTTTTCAAGGGTCAAGAGAAGAGGATGATATGACGTGATCAAAAAGAGTGAAGATCCTAAGCTTGGGAATGTCCCGGTGGTACATCCAAGAAAATTCCAAGAAGACTCAAGCGTCTAAGCTTGGGGGTGCCCAAGCTATCCCCTTCTTCATCAACAAATTATCAGGTCACTTCTAGTGAAACTATATTTTTATTTGGTCACATCTTATGTGCTTTACTTGGAGCGTCTTTTATTTATGTTTTCAGTTTGTTTAGTTTTCTTTGCTGTAGTTTATGGTTGGATCTTTTCATACTTGTGTGGGAGAGAGACACGCTTTGTTTTTATTGCTTAGAACACTCTAGTTTTCATTCTTATTGTTCTGTGAGTGTTCACATTTTGCTAGTACTGCGTTTAGCCTTTGTTTTCATGCATCTCTTGTTCAGAGCTGTTAGTATTAGTAGTGTTATATGAGTAATCTCATGTTTTCTTGTTGTAGCATTTAGACAATTTTTGTTAAAACATATTTTGTATGGTGCTTGTTGGGAAAAGAAACTGATGCTTGAAGTAGAATTTATAACAGTGCTAGTAGAAGCTTGTATAGACTATGGCTAGAACTTTTTCATACCATGCTACATGTTATTTTAAATTTAAAGCCTTGTGCTTATTGAGTAGCATGAATGACCTTAAATTGCTGAGAGCGTTTAATATAGCATGAAAGATTCATGAGTTGTTCTTGTCATAGAAATTTGCTCACGATTTTTTTGATATATTAAATGCGTTTTTTAGACGTCGTATGGAAAAGTTATGGCGGTTCTACGTTTTATTTTTGAATTTTGCATAAAAGGTCAAATGGACTATTATCAACTAGACAGTACACCCTACCCACACATCAAAAGATTTTATTTTTTGAACATTTTATCATTTTCGTTTCTGCTTTAGAAAATTATAAAAGCGGTCAACGCGCGGGGGGGGGGGTGGAGCGAAAAATTCAAATTTTACCACCGGCGAACCAAAACAGTGGTTGGCCAGTGGTATACTTAGCGCTGGAGAACATACATGTTTCCCAGAGGCAACAATACCGCTGGCGAACCAGCTCCCCTGTTCGCCAGCGCTAAGTTACGTAGTGCTGGCGAACCAGCACCCCTCTTCGCTAGCGGTAAATATGGATGCCCGCACCCTCACGCCCATCGTTACCATTGGCGAACAAAGTGGCATGTTCGCCTAGGTAGCGCTGGCGAACAAGGATTCCTGTTGGCCAACGGTAATAGCGCTGACGAATGTATATCACTGTTCGCCAGCGGTAAAGTGGTGGCTATAGCCTATTTCCTACTAGTGTTTATTTGCATGCTAATAGCAATGTTATTGGTATGAATGCTTTGAACACTATTATTTCTAATGCTATGAGGAAAAGTATAAGCTTGGGGAGCTAGTTTTTATGAATATGGTATTTTTAGTCCCCCAAGTTTTGAGAAGGAAATTTTCTTTGATGATAGTTTGCCTCCAATATATGATGATTATAATGATTGTTGTATTCTAGTTCCACCTGTTTACAATGATGAATATGATATTTTTAGTCCACCTACAATAGAGTAAAATATTAATTATGATTACAATATGCCTCCTATATTTAATGATTATGGTGATGAGAATAAAAATGATAGCTATTTTGTTGAATTCGCTCCCACTACTATTATTAAGAATGAGTATGCTTATGTGGAGAGTAATAATTCTTTTATGCATGTGGCTCATGATAAGAATGTTTCTTTTGATAGTTATATTCTTAATTTCATTCATGATGCTACTGAAAGTTATTATAAGAGAGGGAAACATTGCCTTATGCATCTCACCAATATTAAGTTTCCCCTCTTTTTGTTTAAAATTTTGAAGTTGCACTTATTTTGCTTTCCTATGCCTGTTGCTTTGTGTTTTCATGACTTGTTTTTCTACAATATTATTTTTCATAGGAAGTGGGTGAGACTTAAAAAAAAATTATGTTTGCTTCTTGATTCTCTATTTTTCTTCAACAAATATTTCTCATGTGAGCATCTGCTCGAATTATCATGCCTAGCTGAAAGGCGTTAAAGAAAAGCGCTACCGGGAGACAACCCGTTTTATTTCTCAGTTTTCATTCAGTTTTACCATGTTTTCTTTTGTGTGCTTTGGACCTGGGTGTTGTCTATTTCCTTAGCAACCCCGCTGTATATTTTCTTTTGAGTTTTTGTGGAGCCAAGTAAAGCCTCTAGTGGAAAGTTGACACTATATTTCGGTTTTCTGCGCAGAAAACAGATTTCTGCTGTCCACTGTTGATTCCGTTAAAAATCACAGAAAATTTAAAATGACCTGATCTTTTTCGTGATTAATCTTGGGCTATATACGCAACTTTTCTTAGTTGACCACGTTTTGATTTGAGAAACATAAGAATTTCGAAACAATCGATCTCTGCCTGCTGTTCTGTTTTGATAGATTTCTGCCAATTGTTGCATTTGCATCTTAATCTCTTTCTTTCGGTGTTCTTTTGAGAAAAAAGAGTTTTCAAAGAAGTTTCTACAGTAGCTAATGTGTTTTTGATTGCTAGTCTTGTGTTGAAACTGAACCATGTGAGCTTATTATTTAGATTTCACTAACGTTGCTAATGAAGATTGTGAGAATTTTGATGTGAAGGAAGGTTTTAAGGGTCAAGAGAAGAGGATGATATGACTTGATCAAGAAGAGTGAAGAGCCTAAGATTGGGGATGCCCCGGTGGTACATCCAAGAAAATTCCTAGAAGACTCAAGCGTCTAAGTTTGGGGATGCCCAAGGCATCCCATTCTTCATCAACAAATTATCAAGTCACTTCTAGTGAAACTATATTTTTATTCGGTCACATCTTATGTGCTTTACTTGGAGCGTCTTTTATTTTTCTTTTCAGTTTTTTTAGTTTTCTTTGTTGTAGCTTATGGTTGGATCTTTTCATACTTGTGTGGGAGAGAGACACGCTCCGTTTTCATTGCTTAGAACACTCTAGTTTTCATTCTTATTGTTCTGTGAGTGTTCACATTTTGCTAGTACTGTGTTTAGCCATTGTTTTCATGCATCTCTTATTCAGAGCTGTTAGTTTTAGTAGTGTTATATGAGTAATCTCATGTTTTCTTTTTGTAGCATGTAGATAATATTTGTTAAAACATATTTTGTATGGTACTTGTTGGGAAAATAAACTGCTGCTTGAAGCAGAATTTATAACAGTGCTAGTTGAAGCTTGTATAGACTGTGTCTAGAACTTTTTCATGCCATGCTAAATATTATTTTAGTTTTAAATCCTTGTGGTTATTGAGTAGCATGAATAGCCTTAAATATCTGAGAGCGTTTAATATGTCTTGAAAGATTCATGAGTTGTTCTTGTCATAGTAAAGCATCAATATATGGTATTCTCTTTCGAATGATTTATTTGGTTGACTTGGCGCATGCTCACACCATGTTTATGACTACGAACCAGTCACAAATAGCCTCCATGACCACTTAGTTTTTGAACTTGTGATACTGCTTATGTTTTAGTTAATGATGATTATGTCACTATGCATGATTATGGCTCTTATGCTCTCTTGATTAGTCGCTCCCAGTCTTTTGCTAGCCTCCACCTGTACTGAGTATGAGATCTACTCGTGCATCCAAACTCCTTAAACCAAAGTTTTTCCATTGTGTCCACCCTACCTACCTACATGTGGTATTTAACTGCCATTCCAAGTAAATTGCTCATGTGTTACCTTCAAAACGTTCAAAATTATTCTTGCTTTGTGTTTTTGTTTTTGCTCATGAGGACGTAAATAGAGAATCTTTATCTCACTTGTTGATTGGATTTCACACCCTGGACTAGTGGCTTCATCCCCTTATCCAAATGATAGAAGAGCTGGCAGCGGGGTGCCCAGCCCCAAATTAATACAAACAAATTTTCTACACTATTTTTGCCCCTGATCATATCAGTCAAAGCATAATTGTGTAAATAAAAGAGAAAGAGGGATGACCTTCTACACCAGTTGCGTCCTTCACCATGGGAGCCTCTCTTGTGAATCTAGTTGGCTTGTGACGTACTATATTATTTGTTTACCATTCGTTCACACTAGCATACACCCTCCTAAAATATAGACATTCCTCCATAAATATCAAACTTTTAATACCTCTGTTTAATAAAATAAAAAGCTCTAACACATGAGTGATCCCTGCATTCCTCTGCGAAGGGACTTTCTTTTACTTTTATGTTGAGTCTCCATCTTCTAACTTTATGCACAGTTGAGAGAGCAATTTTGCCATTCTGAGTTCTATGTGCATTTGTCCCATAAACATAAATAATTACTTCATGATGTGATATTATTTGTTCTTAAATTATTTGTTCTAATCTTCCTCATGAACTTTGAAATTGTCTTAGCATTTATGTTTTGTCCCACTCTTAAGGACTAGCGAAATACCACTTTGCCATGCTTTCTCTATACCTGAAACAAACGTTTATCTTTCTTTGCATTATTATCCATGATCCTTTATTTAAGATACTCTTCATGATGCAAAGTATTTGCTATGCTTTATTATTAAATTCTATTTATCATGTTTGTGTTTGAAGTTCTATGATCTCAGCGTACATATGCTGTTACATTATAGTGATCAAGTTTATAATAGTAGCATGTCACCTCAGAAATTATTTTGTTTTATCGTTTACCTACTCGAGGACGAGTAGGAACTAAGCTTGGGGATGCTTGATACGTCATAAATGTATCCCTAATTTCTGATGTTCCATGTTGTTTTCATGTTGTTTCCCACATGTTTTCCTTACACTTTATGTCATTTTTACACGTTTTCCGGGACTAACCTATTAACGAGATGCCACAGAGCCAGTTCCGTGTTTTCTGTTGTTTTTACTTTTAGAAAATTTGTTCTGGAAATATTATCGGAATTGGAAAATTCGAAATCCAGAAGTCCTAAAAGTATCGGAAGCTTCCAGAAGTCCCGAAGAGCTCCGAAGGGGGGCCACAGGGGGTCCACACCATGGGGTGCCCCCCTTGGCCGCGCGAGGGGGTGGTGTGGGGCCCTTGGACCTCCACCGCCTCTGCCCTTTCTCCTATTTAATCCCCCCTGATGGAAAACCCTAGACACATCGACCTTTTCCACAAAATACATCCGTAGCTCCGCCGCCGCCACCTACAAGTTTTGGGGGACATATCTCTGTTCTGGCACCCTGCCGGGACGGGGAAGTGCCCCCGGAAGCCATCTCCTTTGAATCCACCGCCATCTCCATCGCCGTTGTTGTCTCCTATGATGAGGAGGGAGTAGTTCTCCCCCGAGGCTGAGGGCTCTAAGCTATCATCTCTCTCTCCCATTGTGTGATCAATGTAATCATATTAATGTAATCTAGTTTAATATGTAGATTGATCTTCATCCATTATGCTACTCAAGTGATTTTGTTATCTCCGTAAACAATTTGATCGAGCTCAAGGCTTTGGTGGTCAATAGTAGATTGGATTCCCCCCTCGGTGGTTCTCCTAGCCTTTTATAGGTGGCCAGGTCTCAAACCGTGTCCCGGGGGTTACTAACCCTAGCCCTAGGTCGGTACAAGTTTCCTTCTTGACCCGCAAGTCTTTGCGGATGGGCTTCAGTTGGGCCTTCTAGAACCGCAAGGTGGCACCTCTCTCTGGGCTTAGGTCTTAGGCCTTGGACCGGGTAGCTTCACCCGGCAGGTCCAGGATTCATCCCCACGTCAGCCACACATAAAACGAAATATGAACCGGACGGTGGCACACTCCTTTTTTCCCTCTTCACATACATCTATACAACCAGCCATGTATGTGAATCTGAAGCATGCTCGACCAGGTACGCTGCACAACCAGCACTATGTCCCTGCTAACATTTTTTTTAACAAAGGGTGCCCCCAAGGGGCTGCAATCATTTCATTGGATGGGAAGAAATTACAATATTGTGATTACAATTGTCATCCTGGAAAACTAGTTTGTCTAAACAGATACATCTTTGCTGAACTAAGGGAGAAACATGACAACTATGGCTAAAAGCACAACACGAGCCTACCAGGGGGTCCATCGAGAACTCGGACACAACAAACCTGTCGTTGTACTTTTGAAGGGCATGTTGCTCCCCAACCAACCATAGAGCCAGCGGCTCAACCATCACTCACATTTGTAGGGGCTTATGAGGTAAGGAACTGTGCTGTAAATCTTGAGGATGCATCACTGAGCTCAGATCAGGAGGATCCTTGCTGTTAAATCTCCGAAACCGTAGTAGAGGCGTTCTCACTCGCCTCCATCATGTCCCAAACAGCAAGGAGGCATAATTGCCATGCCCAATAGTTGACAAGAAATTTGATGCATGACATGTAAGCATATGAAGTTGCAGCTCACACACTGGTAGAAAAAAGGCCTTCCATACGCCCCATCAGTCCCCAAATTATTTTCACCGTGACTAAAGGGGTTTTAGTCCCGGTTCGGGAGGCGACCCGTGACTGAAGGTCATGCGTCGCGGTTTGGAAGCGCGTGGAGGGCTTTAATTCCGGTTGGCCTGGCCACCCGCGACTAATGATCCAAACTGCTGGCCTCCCTGTATTTAGTCCCGGTTGGCCTGGCCACCCGCGACTAAAGATACAAACTGCTCGCCTCCCGCGCGGGGTTTTATTTCGTGAGCGAGAGGCAGAAGGCCATTGCTACAGTGCGCACCCGAGAGTCTCTGTTCTTCTTCTCTCTTCTCTTCTTCCTCTCTTCTTCCTCCACCAAGCACCCATGGGTTCTCCCGTTTGGAACCTTCTCCGTGTGGCCACACCATGCCGCAAGAGTCTCGACGTGGCCTACACCAATATGTGCGGGAGGCTCCCCGATGCTCTTAAGCATTTGAGCAATCTCTATGAAGAAGCCGAACACCATAAGTTCTTCGGGCTTGATCTAGAGTATACGGCGAATCAACGGGATGTTGCCGTCATCCAGATTGCCTTCAAGGAGATCGTTTTGGTCTTCCAATGGGCAAGGTAACGCACACGTACAATCTCTCTTGTAGGATAGTGTTGCATTTTCGATTTGTTTGTTGCATTGGAAGAATACATGTGTTGCAACATATCTAACACGTGTTCTATTTTTGTTGTTGCAGTAGTTCAAAGCATTCTCCGGAACTTGTTGATTTTCTTGTCAACAAGGGGTACGACTTCTGTAGCGTTGACATCACTCAAGACCGGCAGAAGTTGATGCGCTTGGGTATTGTCATACCTGAAGATCACTACATTGATCTTCAGGACCTTATCCATTTTGATGAGTTGTACGGGCACAAGACCGGGCTGGCTCCGATGGCAACTGCCTTCATCCACGCCGACTACAAAACCATGAAGTCTCGTTTCCCCTTCAAGAATCACATGTATTGTGGGAAGAACCCACTGGACCGGATCAATCTCGACTATGCAGCGATAGATGCATACGTTGCCTACGAGTTGTTCCGCATCTACTCGACGGAGCTCGAGTAGATGTTGTTTGTGTACCGCATCTTGCGTTCGATATATGCATGTAATGGATATATTAATATGTAATGGATACATTATTATGTAATGGATATTATTTCTATATTAATTCCTAACTATATTATTTCTATATTATGTCAAACACACATTTCAAAACAAACAAACAAAAACACATCAAGAAAACAAACAAAAACACATCAAGAAAACAAAACAGAAAAACTACTGTTTCTATATATCTGTTCACCAAAAACTACTGTTTCTATATCTGTTCACCAAAAATAAATCTAGAGGTCCAAAAATTAATCTAAGCTAGGAAAACATAGATCTAGTCAATACCAAACTCATCCAGTTGGATTTACTTCAAAATACATTTTTGAACTCATTCTAAAAATAATAGAAGAGCCTACTGGTCTTTTATTAAAAAGGATGGTATTTTCATTTGGTTGTTGACCTTGATGTGAGGCTAATTGCTATGGATAGATCTTTTCAATATCTATCCAGAACATTTTAGTTTGTCCATTTTGGTTATGTATTTTAAAAGTTAGGTTCAAATCATTCTCACAGATAGTCATTGCCAAAACAGTTCTTGTGTCCAAAATAATAGTCGAAACTTGGATCTGCAAATTTTATATGGTTTAGATTTCATATGGTTTGGTTCATGAATTTTATCAGATTTTATTTTGCATTTAGGAAAAGCGAAAATGAATTAGTTTTATTTTCCTGAATTTTTTGAAATATTATTTGTATTTTTAAGATTTTAAAATGTATTAGTTTTATTTTTCTGAATATTTTGATATATTATTTGTATTTTTAAGATTTTAAAATGAATTAGTTTTATTTTTCTGAATATTTTGATATATTAATAGTATTTTTAAGATTTTAAAATGAATTAGTTTTTTTCCTGAATATTTTTTAGAAATAATACAAATTAAAAAGTTAATGTTTATTTATTTATTCAAAATTATTAATTACATCATTACTTTTGTTTATTAAAAGATTTATTTGAAATCCAGACAATAAAGAAATGTGGCATCGACCAACATATTAATAGGATTGATATGATACTAGTATCAAATACATGCGTGCGAAACACTTGGATGCGGGACGGGATGGAACTCGGAAGTTAAGCGTGCTAGTGCTAGAGTAGTGGGAGGATGGGTGACCGAGCGGGAAGTTTGACCACGAGTAAGAAATTTGACTAGAGATAATTGTAGTTAGACACTAAGCAAATAATAAAAATTCTGAAAAAAAGGGAGTTAAAAATAATTAGAAACCCACATGAATTAAAGAAATAACGAAATAGCATGTAGTCTCGGTTCGTGTGGCCAACCGGGACTAAAGTTCCTCCGCCCCCGGCGCACGCCACCCGCCCACGTGGACGAGTCTTTAGTCACGGTTCGTAAGAGGGGCGACTAAAGGGGGGCCTTTAGTCGCGCCTATTTAGTCCCAGTTGCGCGGCCGGGATTAATGGCCTTTGCGAACCGGGACTATAGGCCTATTTTCTACCAGTGACAGTATGAATATGGATGCCATAAACAAATATTTTTAAGAAGCATTCGCATCCACCAAGAACCACTGGAGATGATCTTCGTGCTGTAAAAATTACCTGCAGAGCACATCAGCACAACTGACAGGAAGAGCTCCTCCACAGCACGGATCCCTAACTTAGACATCTCCACACAAACTTCATCTTCCTCTAGGCCCACAAAGAAATCATGTGTGTTGCCGGTGGGATTCAAAGCAGCAGCCAAGGAAGATTTGACCACACTCACTGCAGGAGCAGTACCGAAATCCAGCTCCTCCACATCAACCGAAAGAGCATCACGTCGCCAGATCGAAGCACCATCTCCAGGATGGCCAACCCAAACCAGCAGCAGATCCCCTCCAGTCAACGGAAGGCAACAAACAAGAACTTCCAGATCGGAAGCCCCTGCTTCCGGCTTATTGAGAGGAGGCGCAGAAGAACTTTCACCCGTCACCGCTGGCCCTATCCTCCCGGGCGCCATGGACAGGAAAGGTCGAATCGTCGATGAGCCATCACCGCCCGGGAGTGGCAGCCACCAAGACCTCCACGGCATCGCGCCAAACACCACTAAGGAAAGACTCAAACAAGTAAAACTGGAGGTAGAAAAGCTACTATTCACGACCCTAAAACCGGCGCTGCTCCTGTACCTCCTCCGGCTAGCATCACCGGCAAGAACGCCATCGGATTGGCCCGGAACTCCTAAGTCGAATCTCAAAACACTCTAGCAGCTAGAGAGGGGAAAAGAGACCCGTCGCAGGGCGTCGGGGTCTTCACTCCGTAACAAACAATCGATCCCCTAGGCTGAGCTATACCTTTTTAGGCTGAATGAAGAACAACACAATACATCTAGGAGGATTAATTCATAAGGTACTCCCTCCGTCCTGGTATATAGGGCACAATAACAAAAACATGTAGTCGCATGTATTAGGCACATTTTGCATTAATTCTCTTCTAATTAGTGGGTGGTTGGCTCTCTCCACCAATGCATGTAATGTTTAAACCCCAATGAATGACTATCTAGGTCCTAGAGAATTGCTATATGTTCCCTATACACCAGAACGGAGGGAGTAGTACGGTTGGAGCCTTTACTTTCCTGATAATAACTGCATGCGTGTGCAGCCGCCTGGTTAATAATTCTATAGCCATAATAACTGATCCATGGGCAACCCCAAAACAACCAATGCCGCCGTGCTCCTCCTATGCTTCCCTTCTATCTTCCCGCACGCACGGCTCAAGGAAGGAAATAGGAATCCGCGTGACATGTTTTACACCCAATCACACTTCCTCTTTTCCAGCCCATTAAGTCATTCCAACGCCCACCACGTCATCGATCCGTGTCTAAACATATCTTCACCGTCCATCCTCTTCCACCCGCATCTTCTCACCTCCACCCAGCCTACCTACCCCTATATATATGAGCTGAATGCCGCCAGACCGCGTGCGATGACTTATGAATGGACTTTGGCGAGGCGAGAGTGAGTGCAAGAGCAACCATGCCCCAGACCCAAGGGCAACGACATCCTCCCGAGAAGGCTAGCTCATCGTGGCGAGTGTGAGCTGCCTCACCGGGTAGCGTCGATACCGAGACAACTTGGCTTTCTCCCTAGCTGCAGCTCTGTCGTTTCTCGTCTCCTTGAGCAGCAGATCCTGCACATGAGAGTCCCGCAAGGCCGAAATTAGCGGGGTCTCCGTGTTCACGCCTTTATCTTCATGTTGATCTTCTCCGCCGACATATCCTTCTTCATGATGATCGTCTCCGCCGTTATTTCCTTCGTCACCTCGCTCGCCCTCGTCTTCAGGCACACCTTTTGCTGTCGGTGCCACCTGGTTGTGGTCGTCAATGAAACCGTGTCTGAGAAGGTGCTCCTCCAATTGTCCAGAATTAGGGTCAATCCAGCGCACGAGTTTGCATGATCGACACAGACATCTTATCTGCCGCCTGTTGCACCGAATCATGTCCTCCTTCCCGTCTTTCTTGTATCTAGCGATTCGAGCAGAGCTCATTTCGAGGACCATGGTTGCCTGCACACACATAGAGCAGAAAATTAGAACCACAACATGCACACACATGCATAGTCGCTGGAAAAATTCGGCATGACCTCTCCTATAAGTAGGACATATGGGGTAGTGCAAAAATTTGCCGAAATGGAAATGAATCAACATTTCGGCAAAAATCCATGCACCATGGACGCCCCGCGCGCGACAATCGGTCCACCTGCTTGACAATCACCCATACACACCGATGGCCACACAAGACATTCATATGCACCTCCAACTATACTCACCTAGTAGATTCGATGCCGAGACGAAAAGAGCGAGGAGGGAGGGATCGGAGTATAGATGGAGGATAGGGCTTCCCCTCAATAATAAGAAACCTCATCAACAATTATATATCAAACAAATTAGGTTCACCTACCAAAAATGGAGAATTAAATGTGTAAAATGGGAGGGGAGAGAAGGGGGTCGAGTTAGCAAGAGACTTGTGAATGAAACGAGGAAGGGGAGAGAGAGGGGGCTGCCATCTTTATGTGCACGGTGCACATATTTTGTGGCGCACCCATAATATATTCTGTGGCCTACGGCTAGGATGCGCCACAGAAAAGCCACAATTTGTGGCGCATGGTAACACGTGCGCGTCTGAATATGTTTTTTTCTGTGGCGCACCAGCAGTCGTGCGCCACAAAAAAGTCATATTCTGTGGCGCACCTATGTCCCTGCGCCATAATTAGAGTTGTTCTGACAGCCAGTACAATGATTGGTGCGGGGTCCACAAACTTTTTGTGGCGCATATGGGAACCATGCGCCACAGTATTATCTTTTTCTGTAGTGCACCACTGGCTGTGCGCCACAAAATTTTATTTATATGGCGCATGACTTCACGGTGCGCCACAGAACTGCATCCATAGAAAGGCACTTCCCTACTAGTGTATTCCCATGCCTCATAGGCTAGGTTGGATTCCTCGACGACTCCACCCCCTTCTTTCCCTTTGTCGATGTTGAGGGTTTTTGGGGGCACTGCGGTTGTGCCATCCAAGTAACCCATGAGACGGCCTCCTCGGACGGTCGGGAGAACCTGCTCTGGTCAGCTTGTCCCTGATCAGCTTCTCGGTGACGACAACGTTGCTGAAGGGGTTTCCCATAAGAGCTTGGGGTCGAGGAAGCAGGGACGATCGGCATCTAGATGTGATTTTGGAAGGTAGGCTCTGATACCATGTGAAAATACATGTGTATTGGATGCAAGCAGATGCCTTTTGTCTTGGGTAGCGTGCGTGTTATATAGGAGGCATAAGTGCCTAGAGTTTACAGATCGGATCGCATGCAATCATTACAACTCACGCAAAGATAAACAAACACATCTCATAGATAATGACACGGTGGTTTACAACTTGGGAAATACTCAAACTATCCTAACAACTTTCTAACATGATTTTTTTGACACCACTACTGTGGGGGAAACCCCCACAACCCCCTCTTTATTAAGAAAAAATAAATTTATTTATAAAATGTACAAAAGGAATAATGGTCTAAGAAATGGAGTTAATACATGATGTCAACAAAGGAAGTGTAGCCTTCTTCACCCTATACTTAAGTAGGGTGATCTCATGCAAGAAAATTGCTTTCCAACCTCTGAAGCTAGGTTTAATATTATTGAAGATCCAACCATTCCTTTGCTTCCAAATGCCCCAACAAGCCAAGATCACAATCTCAACAAAGCAAGGACCTGAGAATTGTTTCTTGGCAACTTTCTAACATGTTGCCGCTGCGTCTGGGTGTACACGGAGCTTCAGTCACTGATCTTAGTGTTAGTAGATAGACATCATTGTAATCGATGGCTAATGATAAAGCCTATCGGGTCCTCTCTTCCTTGTAGCTTAAGTTAAATCTAAACCCTCTCCTGTAATCTCTCTTTCTCTCACAACAACCATGTAACAACCGTGCCATTGTCTATTTAACACGCAGTGCATGCCGAGACCAAAGGCATCGCTTCTCGTATATTGACATGGTATCAGAGCGGTCTCTTCCTTGACATCGAAAAATCCCATCACCAAAAACCAATCTAAAAACATCCAAACACCCACGAAAATCAAATACCACCACCGTAGCCCTGCCATGGCATCCTCCAATTCCACCCCGCAAGGTCTCGGACAGCACCCATCGGAGAAGCTTACGAGAGCCAATCATTTGCTGTGGAAGGCCCAGGTCATACCGCTGCTCCGCGGCGCACGGATGCTCGGCCTGTTGGACGGAAAGGAGGCCAAGCCGTCGGAGACCATCAAACTCCAGAAGGATGGCAAGGAGGAAAGGTGGAAAATCCAGTGTTTGAGAGCTGGATCGAGAGGGACCAGCGTGTCCTGAACTACCTGCTCACCTCCCTCTCGACAGACATCCTCGCGCAAACCATCGGCCTGGAACACGCCTCCGAGGTCTGGGCACTCATCAATTCGTTGTTTGCATCCAGATCCAAGGAAAATAGAACGAGTCTACGGTGTGGACTCACAAACACAAACAAACTCGACATGACGGCGGACCAGTACATCGCCAAGATGCGCGGATTCGCCGTCGAGCTGATCGCTGCCGGCCGCGACATCGACGACGAAGAGTTGGTGGAATTTATCCTCAACGGCCTCGATGAAGATTAAAACGGCCTTATCTCAGCAGTGAATGCAATGGACAGGTGCACGGTCAATGATCTTCACGGTCTACTCGCCGCTCATGATGTCCTTCAGGCAATGTTGGCCGGCGGCGGCGCCAGGGAGTTCCAATCATCGGCCAACGTTGTCAATCGCAGTGGCGGCGGTGACTACAAGAAGAAGAAGAAGCAACAAGATGATGGCTACGGCAGTGGCGAGCTCCGTGACTACAACGGTGGTGATCGTCACGATGGTGCCTTCGGTGGCGCCTATGCTGGTGGCGGTGGCGGCTGCGGCCGTCCTCCACAAGACTATGGCGGTGGTGGTGGCTTCAACCGCCCACCGCAAGGAGATGGTGGTGCCTCCTGTCTTCAAGGTCGTGACGGTGATCGTGGCGGCTGGCAAGGGGGCGGTGACCGTAGCCGTGATGGTGATCGCGGCGGCTGGCAGGGTGGCGGTGACCGCGGTGGCTGGCAAAGGGCGGTGATCGTGGCGCTTGGCAGCATGGTGATCGCCCACCTCCATCCAAGTTCCAAGATGTCTACTGCCAGATCTGCAAGAAGCACGGTCACCCGACAAATGAATGCTGGTGGCGATACGCCATCGACAAAAAGTGCGGTGAACGTGAGCAAGAACGTGCCTCTGAAAGGAGTGCCAATGCTTCCTATGCCTATGACATAGACACAAATTGGTATCCTGACAGTGGCGCAACTGATCACATCACCGACAATCTCCAAAATCTGATGATTCAAAACAAATACCCCCGCAAGGATACCATTCAAGCTGTGAATGGAGAAGGTATGCAAATTAGTCATATTGGTCATTCATATATCAAAACCCCTAATTGAGATCTTCGTCTAGAAAATATTCTGCATGTTCCTAGCACAACTAAAAATCTTCTCTCTGTACACAAACTTGCACTTGACAATGATGCCTTCCTTGAATTTCACCTTTGGCATTTTTTTTATAAAGGACCGCGCAACAGGGAAAATTCTTCTTAGAGGAGAATGTGAAGGAGGTCTTTATCCAATTGTCTCATCATCATCCTCCACCGTCAAGCAAGTTTGTGTCGCCACCAAGACCTCCATAGCAAGGTGGCATCATCGGTAAGGACATCCATCAAACTTAGTTGTTCAACACATTTAAATAAATGTGGTCTTCCTTATGAGAAGTCCCCTAGTATTGAGTCTGTTTGTGATTCTTGTCAAAGGGCCAAAAGTCATCAACTCCCATATCCAGTGTCTACAAGTGTATCAAATTTTCCCTTACAACAAGTGTTTTCAGATGTTTGGGGTCCAACTTCCACATCTGTAGGACGTCATAATTATTATGCGAGCTTTATAGATGATTTTAGCATATTCACATGGATATATCTTCTCAAAAAGGAATCTGATGTGTTTGATGTCTTTCATAATTTCATGCATCTTGTTGAAAGAAAGTTTGATAGGAAAATTATAACTATACAAACTGATTGGGGAGGTGAATATGAAAAACTCCATCCTTTCTTTCAAAATCTTGGAATCACTCATCATGTTTCTTGTCCACATGCACACGAACAAAATGGTTCGGCAGAACGCAAACACTGACACAATGTTGAGGTTGGGTTGTCTTTACTTGCACATGCTTCCATGCCGTTAAAATTTTGGAATGAAGCCTTCCTTACCGCCACATATCTCATAAATCTCATGCCTAGCAAAGTAATTGACAACACACCACCTGCCGAACGTCTTCTAGGATCTCCACCTGATTATAAGTCTCTTCGTGTTTTTGGGTGTGCATGTTGGTCAAATTTGCGTCCTTACAACTCTCACAAACTTTCATACCGCTCAAAACAATGTGCCTTCCTTGGATATAGTCCACGTCACAAAGGAGTAAAGTGCTTAGACATATCCAGTGGTCGAGTCTATGTGTCTCGTGATGTAGTATTTGATGAGAACATCTTTCCGTTTGCCTCTCTCCATCCCAATTCCGGCGCTCTATTACGACAATAAATTCTTCTTCTACCCAAACATCTCACATTCTATCACGAGGGTACAAATATGAATGATCCTATTACTAATCATGCAATACCTATGAACTCTACTGACAATTCACAGGCCACTGGAGAAAATTCTGCAGAAAACGATGAAGAAACAAGCTCAAACAGAGAAGAAACAGATGTTGATTCTATGTCACAACATGACAATGAAATCAGTACCGATCCTGATGCGGATATGCTGTCAGGTGCTGGATCCAAGGAGGATCAAACGGGATCTGAGGCCGATCTGTCTGCTCCCTCCTCGCGTCAGCCCTCTCTTGCACCCGCAGAGCGAGCGGGCGACTCGCGCGGTGCCACGCGGCCCTCTGCGTCGCCCCGGTCGTCACGCTCCCCCGACAGGACGAAAACCTCTGCACGGAATCCAGCGAGCGTTGGATCGTCTGCGACGCCCACCACGACTCGCCGCAGCAGCGGCCACACGGATCTCCTGCGGCTTCTAACGTGGGTTCTGACCGTGCACTGCAGCAGGGATCCTCTGTGCAACATCCTGCTGTGACACCGCCTGCACGTCGGACCAGACTTCAACAGGGTATCACAAATCCTAAAATTTGGAAGGATGGAACTATTCGCTATAATTTTTCAGTATGTGCTGCAGGGGAACCAGCTAACTTAAATGAAGCATTGGGTCATCCTACATGGCGCCAAGCCATGGATGAGGAATATGAAGCACTCATGAACAACAGAACTTGGCATTTGGTGCCTCCATTTCTTGGTAACAAAATATAATTGATTGCAAGTGGGTCTTTCGTATTAAAAAAAATCCTGATGGTATTATATAAGAGCGTTTAGTATGATCTGTAACTCATAGTGCACGCAACTTCTTCGTGAACCGTTCGTTTCCACACATTGACAAGCAAATCATGGCCGTCCGCGTGTGGAAACGGGACGACCGAAACGGACGATCCAGAATTAAAGTTGCGTGCAGTATGTGCATTAAGCAAAAAGAAGAAACAAACAGAGTCTTGCACTGTCACGCTGAAAGGGCGTAAGAACATTACAATATCATAGTGATGTAGGTTGTATCAGTCGACCTGAATAAATGGTTAGTAATGCTCGCACGATTGAGGAAGATGGTCCAACGGTAGAGGAGGAGCTCGGGGCGGCGGGCTATGTCTTTGTGTAGCGGATACACCATATTTAGCCGGTAGAACAAAAGTATGACAAAGGAGAGTAGATAAAATGAACATGGGGCATATGCTCGCTTCTATTTAAAATACACACTATTCATATTTAAAAAAAGTAAAAAAGATCTGGAACAAATCATGCATAGGCAATGCTGCTGAAATTCGGATGGCCTTTAGGGCCCATAGCCAATTTCCACTTAATCCCAAAGGCCCATGCTGCAATAGCAAATGGTGGGACTTTAGTCCCACATTGCTAGTTGGGAGAGTTTTGCACCAGTTTATAAGGTGAGCTCTCTCCCCACTAGTGTGAGTTGGTATGAAGAGAGAGGAGTAGTGGAGGTGTTCCACACGCGCGCTCCTCCTCCTCCGCCGCCCGCCTCGCCTCGTCACGACGCGACGCGCCGCGCCGCGCCGTGGGTTGCGGGAATGAGCCGAGCCGATGCCTTTATTTTGGCAGTTGGAAACGGAGAGTCAACAGACACGCCAATAATATGAGACGTCATATTGATTGCTGTCTATTGCGTCACATTTATTTTGGTAACAGCCGCGCGCAGTAAAACGCCGCATTGATCACGTGGTAACCGCGCGCAGTAAAACGGCGCATTGAGTACGTGGTAACGGCTGTAGTAAAGTGAGCTGACCGTTCTCCTACCCGGCCGTGCCTATATATTGAGGGCGCATGCGCCCACTGTCGTTCCACCTCCTGTTGCTGCCGCCGGTGACCCCATCCCGTCTACCGCGTACACGGCCGACGGGAGAGCAGGTCTCCGAAACCCCGCCTCTCCAGATCCTGTACGGGAGAGGGGCGATTAGGTTTTTGGGGAGCGTCTCCTACGCGACTGCTCGCTGCTGCTGTACGTCTACTACCGCGTCGCCCTCGTCGTCAACAGTACATCTACTTCGTCTACTACCGCGTCGCCCTCGTCATCAACATGGCAACCGAAGCCGAACGAGCTGCTGCCGCCGCCACTGCTGCCACCGAGGCCGCTGCGGCCGCCGCTGCTGCTGAGGCCACCAACGCTGCTGCCGCCGCCGCCGCGGCTGCCGCCACTGCTACGTCTGCTGCCAACTGGCCAGTGTCAGGGTATAATACGTTTATCGCTGCTCTTGTTATTTCCATGTGTGCGATACTAGTAGTTTGCGTAGATGTGTCTACTGTCAATCTAGTATGCACGATCATGGTTAAGTATCAGTATGTTTACGTCATGTTCATGATTTATACTTGGATTAATTTAATCTGTAAATTGCCTAAATTCCTAACAATCCAAAAACCTAATATGTGTAGGCAATTTTCGATTCATGATTTTGCTACTGCACTGAAACCGGACCCGTTTACGGGGACGTACTTTAAGCGTTGGCAGACCAAAACATTCTTATGGCTCACGGCTATGAACGTGTTCTGGGTCGCCGGTGTCACTCCCACGGGAACGATTACTCCTGAACAGGAGAAGGCGTTTAGGGATGCCACCGTCGTCTTTGTTGGATGCGTTCTAAGCGTGATCGGAGAGAAGTTTGTTGACGCATATTTACATGTGCGGGTTGCCAAGGACTTGTGGGAGGCGCTCGAATCCAAATTCGGCGCAACCGATGCTGGCAGCGAGATGTACAGTATAGAGCAGTTCCATGACTATAGAATGGTCGAAAACCGTTCTGTTTTGGAGCAGGCTCATGAGATACAGTGCATCGCTAAGGAGCTTGAAATTCTCAAGTGCGAGTTACCGGGCAAGTATGTCGCGGGATGCATAATCGCCAAGCTGCCTAATTCCTGGAGGAGCTTTGCCACTACTCTGAAACATCAGAGGCGTGAATTCTCAGTAGAGGATGTCATCGGCCATCTGAGTTGAGCAGAATTCGAGGGCAAAGGACTCGCATGGAAAAGGGAACGAAGGGACTTCTGCGGCCAATATGGTACAGAAGAACTACAACTCCCACAAGAACAAGGCGAGGACTGGTGTCCAGCAGAATACCGACTTCAAGAAGAAGGCTAAGAAGACCTTCAAGAAGATAAGAAGAAAGATGGCTGCTTCACTTGTGGTTCACTGGAACACTGGGCTGTGAAGTGCCCAAAGAAGTATGTGAAGCCAGGACAGGATTCCAAGGCTGTCAACATGATCGTGAGCAACAATGAGAGTGGGGCATCTGGGTATGGTAATTTGTTTACTGTATTTTCAGTTTGTCAGTCTACTGATTGGTGGATTGACACAGGTGCAAACATTCATGTGTGCTGACATCTCATTGTTTTCTTCTTATCAGGTCACAAGGAACGGGTCCGTATTGATGGGGAACGGCGCAAGTGCTTCTGTACTTGGTGTTGGCACGGTCGATCTGAAGTTTACTTCGGGAAGGATCGTGCAGCTCAAGAACGTGCAGCATGCCCCGCCATCAAGAAGAATCTTTAGTGGCTCCCTTCTATGTAGAGAAGGATTTAAGTTGGTTTTCGAGTCCAATAAAGTAGTTGTAACGAAATATGGACTTTTTGTTGGAAAAGGGTATGAGTGCGGAGGTCTGTTCCGCTTTTCCCTCGCTGATTTCTGTAATAAAGTCGTGAACAATATTCATTCGAGTGTTAATGAAACAGAAGTTTGGCATTCACGTCTTTGTCACGTTGGTTTCAGTTGCATGACGCGGTTAGCAAAACTAAATTTAATTCCAAGTTTCACTTTAGCCAAAGGTTCTAAGTGCCATTCGTGTGTACAAGCAAAGCAACCTCGCAAGCCCCACAAGGTTGCGGAGGAGAGACACTTGGCGCCATTAGAACTCATACATTCTGATCTCTGTGAGATGAATGGTGTGTTGACTAAAGGTGGAAAGAGATACTTCATGACGTTAATAGATGATTCCACTAGGTTTTGCTATGTATATCTGTTAAACACTAAAGATGAGGCTCTACACTACTTTAAAATCTATAAGGCAGAAGTTGAGAATCAACTTGAAAAGAAAATTAAACGAATCCGGTCAGATCGTGGTGGAGAGTATTTCTCTAATGAGTTTGACTCTTTCTGTGCGGAACATGTCATTATTCACGAGAGGACGCCTCCCTATTCACCTCAGTCAAATGGGGTTGCCGAAAGGAAAAACCGTACTCTAACAGATTTGGTTAACGCCATGTTAGATACATCGGGTTTATCCAAGGCATGGTGGGGGAGGCTATATTGACATCATGTCATGTCCTGAATAAAGTTCCGACGAAAGACAATGAGGTCACTCCCTATGAGCAATGGGAGAAGAGAAAAAACAACACTCTCGTACTTACGTACTTGGGGCTGTTTGGCGAAAGTCAATGTGCCGATCCCCAAAAAGCGTAAACTTGGACCAAAGACCGTGGATTGCGTTAATTTGGGATACGCTAAGAATAGCGTTGGCTATAGATTTCTAGTAGTGAAATCTGAGGTACCTGACGTAAAGGTCGGTACGATTTTGGAGTCTAAAGATGCTACATTCTTTGAGGATATTTTTCCTATGAGAGATATGCAAAGCACTTCTAGACAGGAATCAGATGAGACTCCTGAACCTGCCATTCCTATGGAATATTATGAACAAACACATGATGAGAATCCTGAGAAGGATGACGAGGAAACCCTTGGTAGGGGCAAGAGACAGAGGACTGCAAAGTCCTTTGGTGATGATTTCCTTGTGTACCTTGTGGATGATACTCCCACTTCTATTTTCAGAAGCTTATGCATCTCCAGATGCTGACTACTGGAGAGAAGCGGTCCGTAGCGAGATGGATTCCATCATGGCTAATGGAACGTGGGAGATCACTGAACGTCCTTATGGTTGTAAACCATTAGGATGTAAGTGGGTGTTCAAAAAGAAGCTTAGGCCTGATGGTACGATTGAAAAGTACAAGGCTAGACTTGTGGCCAAGGGTTATTCCCAGAAAGAAGATGAAGATTTCTTTGATACTTATTCACCTGTGGCCAGACTGACCACCATTCGAGTATTACTCTCGTTGGCGGCCTCGCATGGTCTTCTCGTCCATCAGATGGATGTTAAGACGGCTTTCCTAAATGGAGAGTTAGACGAGGAAATCTATATGCAACAGCCAGATGGCTTTGTGTTAGATGGTCAAGAAGGAAAGGTGTGTAAGTTACTGAAATCTTTATACGGGCTGAAACAAGCACCTAAGCAATGGCATGAGAAGTTCAATACAACTTTAACATCTGTTGGTTTCGTTGTTAATGAAGCTGACAAATGTGTATACTATCGCCATGGTGGGGGCGAAGGAGTTATATTGTGTTTGTATGTTGATGACATACTGATATTTGGGACCAACCTCAAAGTAATCAATGAGGTTAAGTCATTTCTATCCCAGAACTTTGAGATGAAAGATCTTGGTGTGGCTGATGTTATCTTGAACATCAAACTATTGAGAGACAATGAGGGTGGGATTACACTTCTGCAATCCCATTATGTTGAGAAAGTTTTGAGTCGTTTTGGATATTCGGACTGCAAAACTTCTCCAACGCCATATGATCCTAGTGTGCGGATTCGAAAGTTCGAAGGCACAGCTAAGGATCAGCTGAGGTACTCTCAAGTAATTGGTTCACTCATGTACCTAGCGAGCGCTACGAGGCCTGACATCATGTTTGCTGTGTGCAAACTAAGCCGGTTTGTTTCCAATCCGGGTGATGTGCATTGGCACGCTGTAGAAAGGATTATGCGCTATCTGAAAGGTACCGTGAACTATGGACTTCACTACAGTGGATATCCTTCGGTACTTGAAGGTTATTGTGATGCGAATTGGATCTCTGATGCTGATGAGATGAAAGCCACAACGGGGTATGTGTTTACCCTTGGAGGTGGTGCTGTTTCCTGGAAGTCTTGCAAGCAAACGATCTTAACGAGATCGACAATGGAAGCAGAATTAACAGCATTAGACACGTCTAGTGTCGAAGCAGGATGGCTTCGAGATCTTTTGATGGACTTGCCTGTGGTTGAAAAGCCAGTACCGGCTATCCTTATGAACTGTGACAATCAAACAGTAATTGTCAAGGTGAAGAGTTCAAAGGACAATGCACAGTCCACAAAGCACATAAAAATGAGATTAAAAGCTGTCAGACATTTAAGAAACTCCGGAGTGATAGCGGTGGATTATATCCAGTCGGCTAAGAATCTGGCAGATCCCTTTACGAAAGGGCTATCACGTGTTGTGATAGAAAGTGCATCGAGGGAGATGGGTATGAGACCCACATGAGTTGCCATGGCAGTAACCCAACCTATGTGATCGGAGATCCCGTGAAGTGGGACCTGGGAAAACAAGCTAGTGGTTAACTAAGGAGAGTAATTTTTACTAACCCACTCCACTGAAGATGCAGTACTCTCAAAAACTGTATGGCAGGTTGACTTTTGTCTTAATGTGTTCCAAGGCTTGTATAAGCAAGATGCTATCCTACAGAGCGATCTTTGGAGGAACACACCTATATGATCCTGACTGCTGGTCACAGTCTATGAGATTGGGTGATCTCTAATAAGTTCATGAATAGGCCAGGAGTATGACTAATATGCTCCACCCGAGGGGTCAGCCTTCGGTAGCCTAGTACTGGCAAGACATTTAGTGAAACTATTTTACGCCAAACTGACAATTCAAGGCATAGTCCATTGTTCAGTTGTGATGTAGTGTAGCTACTTGTTCTAGGTGGAAGTTCAACCTTAACGGGTCTTCACTGAAAATGCCGGTATATAAAAACAGTGAATGGAACAGAGGACAACACCATGGGTCTTCGGGATCTGGTGGGGGATTGCTGAAATTCGGATGGCCTTTAGGGCCCATAGACAATTTCCACTTAATCCCAAAGGCCCATGCTGCAATAGCAAATGGTGGGACTTTAGTCCCACATTGCTAGTTGGGAGAGTTTTGCACCAGTTTATAAGGTGAGCTCTCTCCCCACTAGTGTGAGTTGGTATGAAGAGAGAGGAGTAGTGGAGGTGTTCCACACGCGCGCTCCTCCTCCTCCGCCGCCCGCCTCGCCACGCCTCGCCTCGTCACGACACGTCACGACACGACGCGCCGCGGGTTGCGGGAATGAGCCGAGCCGATGCCTTTATTTTGGCAGTTGAAAACGGAGAGTCAACAGATTGATTGCTGTCTATTGCATCACATTTATTTTGGTAACAGCCGCGCGCAGTAAAACGCCGCATTGATCACGTGGTAACCGCGCGCAGTAAAACGGCGCATTGAGTACGTGGTAACGGCTGTAGTAAACGCCAAATGAATTCGTGAGCTGACCGTTCTCCTACCCGGCCGTGCCTATATATTGAGGGCGCAGGGGCGGACACAGACACACAACTCATACCCTCTTTGCGCCCACTGTCGTTCCACCTCCTGTTGCTGCCGCCGGTGACCCCATCCCGTCTACCGCGTACACGGCCGACGGGAGAGCAGGCCTCCGAAACCCCGCCTCTCCAGATCCTGTACGGGAGAGGGGCGATTAGGTTTTTGGGGAGCGTCTCCTACGCGACTGCTCGCTGCTGCTGTACGTCTACTACCGCGTCGCCCTCGTCGTCAACAGTACATCTACTTCGTCTACTACCGCGTCGCCCTCGTCATCAACATGGCAACCGAAGCCGAACGAGCTGCTGCCGCCGCCACTGCTGCCACCGAGGCCGCTGCGGCCGCCGCTGCTGCTGAGGCCACCAACGCTGCTGCCGCCGCCGCCGCGGCTGCCGCCACTGCTACGTCTGCTGCCAACTGGCCAGTGTCAGGGTATAATACGTTTATCGCTGCTCTTGTTATTTCCATGTGTGCGATACTAGTAGTTTGCGTAGATGTGTCTACTGTCAATCTAGTATGCACGATCATGGTTAAGTATCAGTATGTTTACGTCATGTTCATGATTTATACTTGAATTAATTTAATCTGTAAATTGCCTAAATTCCTAACAAATGCAAACTCAGTGCGCGGTACATGAGTCTTGTGATGAATTCATACTTACTTTGCCTCCCAAAAAAAAGAAATTTTTGATACTATATAGCAATATATATGTGTCAGATTTTTGTCTTTTTTACACATGCCAAATAAAAAGTTCGTTTCTTTAGAAAATTTTATACCCTTACATATTACTTTTAGATGTACGCGCATGACTTTTTTAAAAATTTTAAAACATTCGGAAGGTGGCTTGATCTGGACCTACACCCAGTTTCAGGGGAGTATTTTCCGGAGGGCAAAGTCGCATATATGGACTCGGCTCATAGTGCAGGTTCGAGTCGTATCCTGCTTCCGTGCTGTTTTCTCCGACGAAAAGCGTATACCGATAATACGTCTTCTCCACATCCGTGACAGGAGACCTTCCCCACAATCCACATACAACGGAGCTCTGACTGAACCCACGCCTGACTCCTCCCTCTGTCCACTCCCCGTGATCCCCTGCAGGCCGCGCCGCCGCCGTAAGGCGCGAGGAGAGAGCGCCCGAGTCCCGCGCCGCCGCCACCGAGAGAACTGGTTCCGGCCACGCCTCCCTTCTGTAGTTCCGTCGCGGCGCCTCCCGAGTCCTGCACCGGCGCCGCCGCCGCCCCGCCTTTTTCTCTTGCTTCCCGCGCGCCCGCCAGGACGCCGCCTCCGCGCGCCCGCGAGGTACGTCCCTGCATCCCCCACTACACATTGGGCTCATCTCATTCGATTCAAATTTTCTGCAACGCCGTACGAATAGCCAAACCTGCAATGCACATTGTCTGTCATGGAGAAACCAACATCTCAAATGCTCAGCCATGTTTCTATCGTCTGCCTTGGCGCATTGTGCATTGTTGGGCATCAGGTTAAAATTCCTTGCCGGATGTGCGTCCTGGTGTGGTATACTCTTGGTCGCACTAGCTGTAGATGGGTAGTTTAGAGCCTGAGATGTGGCCGAAACCCAACGCACTCGTCTCAGTTCGCTGCTGTACCGCCCACCGCACTCTCTAACCCGGCCGGCGCCCTTACTCATGGTAAGCCGATACCTGAGAGCCGCCGGCCTCCTGCCTGAGCACGAACCACTAGGGCGAGAAATTCGAGTACCACCTAGCCAAAACAGTACCAACTACCAATTATACAAATTGCAATTCCATGTCCTTTCTTTAATTAACCTCTGCATTTTCTAGGCTATAACTGAACACCTGTGCTCCTTGTGTTCACAGCTTATTCATCGGATATGTCGGGTCCGAGATGGAAGAAGGGCAAGGACGGCAAGGATTTCTCAGCTCTGTCAGCAGCCAACCCCATGTCAAGCATCGTCGCTGAGCTGCAGTCTTCTCTGAAACGCTCCAACCTAGTGGCGACTCTGTCTAGCCGGGGCGGGGATGCGATCCTCGCAGTGAACCAGCAGCAAGCGACGCTTCTGAACCGAGCCGCCTTTGGCCGGGCCGTGCAAAATGCCGGAGCAGAGGAGAAACAGTGGTTTCAGCTGGGCGCCGAGGAGGTCTTCTATCTTTACCATGCTTTGAAGTGCATCACAGTGAAGTCGGAGAGCGAGAAGCGGATGGGCGAAGGGCAGCTGTGGAATCACCTGTGCACCGCTTCAGAGTCATTCCCTGAGATGTACAAGGCGTACTCGCATCTCAGGGCCAAGAACTGGGTGGTGCGGTCAGGTCTGCAGTATGGTACAGATTTTGTAGCTTACCGTCACCACCCAGCGCTGGTCCACTCGGAGTTTGCTGTGGTTGTAGTTCCAGAAGGAGCAGAGTTCGGCGGTAGGTGTGGCCGCCTCAAGGTGTGGTCTGATCTACTTTGTGCACTCCGAGCTTCTGGCAGTGTGGCCAAGACACTGCTGGTTCTGACCATCTCGAGCAATGTCTCTGAACTGAGATCCCCGGATTGTCTGGAACAGCTGGTTGTTCACGAGAGGACGATTACAAGGTGGATAGCCCAGCAGTGCCGTGAGCAGCGACATGAACCGTGCAGAGAACAAGCAAACAAGGAAGAATATGGTCACACAAGAGAAACTGTAGTTCTCAACTATTGGGGTGTAATACTAGGCTTCACAGTCCTTTCTAGCTTACTTGTATACAAGCTGAGGTTCTGACAATAATAAAGATTAGAATTTCTCTGCACTTCTGTTCATGAGGTGTTAGTTTTCATCTTGCTGCAAACATGTGCCGATACTCTCATGATTCTTGGTTAGATTCTAAATGGTGGTATGACCATCAAAAAAGATTCTAAATGGTGCATACATATATGCATACAACTGTTTTTGACCGCAGAGGAACATAACATTCAGGATATGTTTTGTGGTTAAATGTTCTATACATCAGAAAGACAGTTATGGACCTGTTCAGGTAATGCAGGGGCTACCATACTGCCGCACTTCAGCCTACTGAAGAAAAAAGGTACACTACACATATTTTCTTCAAGTGCCATTAAGAGTTTCTCCCCATATAATTGCAGTATTTAGCACTTCAATACATTCAGGTCTTCAGTATACATCTTGCAACATCAGAGTTGATATACCATACATAATCTCAGTGTTTAGCACTTCAATACATTCAGGTCTTCCATATACATCTTGCAATATCAGAGTAGATATCTACTGTATAAAGAACTGAGGATAGAATTTCGGTAGTAAAGCCGTTCTAATGATCATAGACAATGGTGGCGCCATGCAGTCTGTAACTACGCATATCATATTATATATATATATATTCAACAATTTGACTGGATTTGTCTTCGAAGTGGTAAATCTGCATACAATAAATAATTTAATCCCCATAATTAGAGGATCATTAGGTGATCTTAAAGGCATCTGTTGAAATAATAGCATGCACAGTGGCGTAGCTCTTCATACTTTCTTTCTATTTGAGGCTCTTCATTGCCTACTCTATCTGGTAATGCACCGTGTGATCCTTCCATATACCACTCTCAATGTACTTCTCGTATAAGCTAGCTTCACCATCGTAGTTCACTGAAAGAACTGCTGTGCTCCTTGTCCCGTAGAGCCCCTTTGCAAAAATAGGAAGATGTGAAAAATGTAAAGAAATGCAGCATTGCAGTAGTGATATATGATTCTGTGTTAGAACTCAACTAATGGGTGTATTTTTTCAGAGAATTGAACTCTGAATGTGCTTGTAAACAGAAATTAGGTCGAAAATTATATGCTCACTTCGTCAGTTTCCACCTCGATGAAGATGGAGCTCAGACCGTGCTCCCAGTTGGGATCACAACCGGTGTTTGGCAGCATATCTTTATCAGCCCTAGTGGTGTCAGTCATGAGCCTCTCTGCTACATCCTTGGCTACAACTTCATCATCACCATGCTTCCTAAGAAGCTCCCTGAAGTTTTTACCGAGGCGAATAGCCTGCAAGAAAAATGCACGCACAGATAAAAAATTGTCTGCATTGCATTCCTTGGCACATTCTTAGTATATTAAGTGGTCCCTAGGACAGAGTATCTTGCAATCATGTGTTATATATTCTTGTCTTGCTTCTTGTACATGTGGTGCTATTAATTGAGTTAAATGCACTGCTGTCTATAACTAGGGAAGGGAAGTACTTGAAGTGGCTTGCATGTTGCTTTCTCTCCAGCTCAGGATTCCCCTTTATGATTCTTAGCTTTGATGCAATAAAAATAAAATTCAATGAAGGACACCTCAGTTGATATTAAACATCTCTTTCTTGTTACTGATGTTCTTCTTGGATTTATCAACTAAAAGCACCCTGTACTGTGCATTTCTGCTGGGACACTCTTGAAAGTTTAATCAATCAGTAGGATGTCAAACGGACATGGAGTAGTTATGGTTACCTTGTGCCAAGGGCTGTCTAGCCTTGCATTGGACAGCACATGGAGCCCTGGTGAGACGAGTTGAATCGTCGCAGGCTGCCCCTTTGGGCGGTTTGACACATAGACCATGACATTCGTGGTTAGATCAGCTAGTATAAGGTTGAAGCCGTTGTACTCATCAGCTTCCTTTGCCACTTCCGTTGCAACTTCAAGTGCGCCCTTGTTCCCCTGCAAAATACAGATTCTCCATGAGGTACGTCCTATGAATGTTTTCAACTGTAAAACCATGAATCATGATAAGAAAGCTTATTTATGGAGGGACAATGATAGTTTAACAGTTTTCATTGGAGCTACTTAAATTGTTTTAAAAGGCAAAAGTTGAGATTTCTAAAATGGGAATCAATGTCTCTATATTCATCTTTGCAATCTCTGTACCAATCACTGTCAGAACTCAGAACAATGGAATGGACACTAGACAGATACTGACTATGTCAACCGATAAAAAATGAGTCTGACTAGAAAAAACCAACTTGGTTTGCAGTTGCACAAGAATTAAAATATATCTTTCTTATCAACATATCTCCTGGTGGGTATATCACCAAACTTGGGTTTTGAATGTACCTGCAGGAACCTGAGGGGCAGGTCTCCCCTTGTGCGTGCGCCAGGCATCGCATCAGGCTCGAGCACATTTGTCAGGAAGGCAAGCCTGCCATCTTTGGTGCTCCCCATCCACGTCCCTCCACCAAGCACATCCCTGCCCCCAAGAATCTTCACTGGGCCCTCCCCCCACCATCCTACTGCCTTTGTTGGCCTGCAATCCATCAAGAACAGCATGTGAACGCAAAACTTTGTTATTCTGCAAATGCTTTCCTAGCAGAACTTTGCTATACAGCATAGTGAACAAGGTTTTGATGTTGTGCAGAGTGAACAAGGTCACTCGTGGTCCATGGGGCTTCTGTCTTGGAACATTGTAGTTCACAAGGGAGAAAAGCTAAACTCCAAAACTAGAACTCACAGTGCAGAGCAGTGCAACCAGATGAAATCCTGTACCTGCTATGGAACTCGTCTCTGTTGAGCAGGAGGAGGAGCTGGTGCTGGGGGTGAGCCTGCCAAATCCATGCAGCGATACACATGGCTTCAGGTATTTCCTACTCCTTGCTTCCAAATAACTCTCTTGTTTAAAAACTGAGCGTGCGTGTGTTTACTTGATGCTTCTCTCCGGGCACACCTTTGTATTTATAGGAAGGGAGGAAAGAGGAGAGGAGCCCCAGAGAGAGAGAGAGAGAGAGGGAGGGTCTTGCATTATTGCCTGCAACCAGGTGCTGTGCAGTCTGTTATTCTTGTGTCAGAGTTCCATCCTGTTCAATTACCAGGCTTATTACCTGGCATCTCAGTTCCGAGGGTCCCCTACTTACCACTAACCTCATCCCTACATGCAACCCCCTTGTCCTGTGTGATAGTGGGGTAATATTTAGTGTTTTCTTTCATGGTAACCACCAGTTTGGCCCATCCTGTTAGCTCAGGATGAGGACAAGACCTATTACCTTTAGTGCTTGCTTACAGATGCAACTTTGATGCTATTTTCCTTGTAAGTCACGGTTCTGTTTTTTCTGGGGACAAAAGGCAGAAATCACCTGAATCCCTGTGAGGGTGGATTAATTCAAGGAGTGATGACCAGTCAGTTCTGCAACTCCTTGTGTTTTTCTTGCAGGCTCTGGAGAATTGGTCTTGCTGATGATACATATCTGAATTGGATGTGAGATGTTGACTGGATCACTCTCCTGGATCGGTCTGGAACCGGATATACACAAGTGGTAAACAACGGCCTGCTCTTTTCCAAGGACATATGCCTTGGTGACGTGTCGGGAATCGAAAACCGCCTACCTGCTGCATCCTGTGGGTGGTTGGCCTTGATGGCTCCATTCCACACGTGTCACTCCAGGGAAACCACATGCCTTTCAGCTGTACTGTACGTCATCTGCTCTATCTGCTCTCAGGTGAGACGGTTTGATCTGTGCACAGCAAGATATTTTTCTTCCTTTTTTGGCCATGAGATAGACATGCCAAGTGGAGTAACTTAGAAAATGCTTGATCCTTGTCAAAGGTTTTCGTGCATATTTAGATAACGCGTGCACATCTGTTTTGGATTGTCTGAGGGACAGGGTATGTTATACCCCACCGCCATGGTATGGCAACTTGCTTAGTTTTATACTGTTGATTAAGGAAGAAGAACTAGTAACCAGTTGGCGCCGGTACCGGTACACACGGGTTAGTTATAACATAACAGAGGTCATCATGTTATGTCACGCTGGTATTACAAGTAGTTTAATTTTATACTGTTGAAAAAGGAAATAAAACTAGCAGTAACTTGTTGGCGCCGACATCGGTACACGGGTTATATGTTGTGAAAATAAAATTAGGGTCATCATGCTCTTCAGTTTCCAGTAGTACATCGCTGCCTTTTGGAGCTGCCATGGGTTGGATGCCATACCAGACAGAGTTCACCAAAATTATTGGTCACTACTGTGCACTGGACCTGGCTGCTGATTTTCAATGCTTGGCTTCATTTAGCTTCTTGGTACCATTAATATGATATTTTCTTGGTGTTAGGAGGGGCTGATACCCGACGGAGCGGGCGACCGAGTCCGGTAGGTTGTTGACTCCCACTAATTCAGTGTAAGCACATAGCACTCTATCCTGTTAGTTGCACTGGCGCTTTCGGGCGCCTCTTCTGCAGTGGAGGTTAGTCATGAATGGATTCATCAGCAGGATTAGAGGGATATAATCCATAGGTTGACAGTTGTTAGTGCTGCCCATGCCACAATAATAGAGGCAGCAGCCCATTTCTGACATGAGAGAAAAAGAAAACATTTATTGTGGGTCAGCAAAATTAGAGCGATAATCCGTAGGTTGGGGGTATGGACGTATGGTGCTCAGACCTAAAATGTCGGCTGCCCAATTACTCTCTCACTCACTCACCATGCACTGCCATTATGCATATGGTATGGTACGACTATCCTTTGCTCCTTAGTTATTGCTACCATAACAATAATGCTCTTGCTCAACGTGCATGCGTGTGATGATGGAACTGCATGCATGCGAATCAATTCCGTGGAGACAAAGGAGCTGATGCAGGAAAAAGTTGGTGAGACTTTTTGGCTCTCCCTCCAGCCAGAATCACTGGTGATTTTTACCTCTTCTTAGACCACATTTTTTTTACCCAAGCTGGGTATTTTGTTAGTTTGAGATTCTTTGTATGACTATTTACTGATGAAATTGCCCCGCTTTAAAAATTAAACAAAGGAACTGATATAGGAAAAGTTGGTGAGACCTTTTGATTATTACTATTTTCTTGTTGTGGCCGTCTTGTTATATATGTGTGTTTTTTCATCCAAGCTGGAGTAGTTTTTTTTCAGCTTGAGTTTCTTGTTATTATTGTTTAATGATGATGCAATTTACAGTCTTAAAAATTAAACATAATATAATTTTATTTTGGGGAACTAAATAAAGTATTTTCCTTTGTTTTTTTTTCGAAAAGTATTAAATCTCTTTCTTTTAAGGTGAAGTATAATATTCCTGAGCGGTTGAAAATGTTCAGAAGGCCTTGCTCGGCCCAGTTAACATAAAATTTGCTGCTGTAGTAGAGTGTGCTGGAGTTGGCCAGGCCGGCTTAAACTGAAGGACAGGTCCTCTGTAAGAATCTGTTGTCTTTGCTTGGACATGGACGGCCCATTTCAGCTGCAAAAGGGCCGCTCAGAAAATCATATTTGTTTTCAATTTTTCGTCCCCAAACCACAGCTGCACCAGTTGGGATCTGATGCCTCTCGGCATCCCCCCCCCCCCCCCCCCCCCCTCGGCTTACACATACACCATAGACGGGCAATGCTAGCTCACGGGTGACCGGTGGGAAGGTTGATTTTCCAACATGTTATGTCCATTTATGGTAACCAATTATTTAGGTAATTTTTCATTTGCATAATCCCTTCACAAATTTTATGGGTCAAAGAAAGGAACGAGAAGAAACGGAAATGGAAACAAGGAGAGAAACGCCGGAGGAGTAGGAAAGAGCTGCATGCGGGGGGGCCCCTCCCATTGATTTACCATGCATGTGGTGCAGTCCGTAGGAAAAAATAAAGGAGTTTTACATCAGATGGAATTTCGACCTGCCTACAGGTCACCCGTAAAGAAGCTGTCCTGACCACACACACACGCACACACGTGCACACACACACACACAACACGCACACGCACACACACGCACACGCACACGCGCACACGCACCCGCACGCGCATGCGCACACGCACACGCACACGCACACAAAAGTTTGGCTAATACAATAGCTAGGTTTTAGTCTCTTGATGTTGATTATGTAAACGATTTCCGTGCTGATGATGATCTGTTGGCAAGTTCCTTGTCCGCGTTGGTCATTCGGGAGTTGAAGGTTTCCGCCTCCTCAAATTGACGCGCTCTTACCTATCAGCAGCAGCAATATCAGTACACACTATTATTTTGAAGGTATAATTGAAATAACTAACAGTTCACAGTTATTTAGAGTATATGTTTCTCAACTCAAGCTGCTCACACGACATTATTCAATATAATAAGTCACTCTCCCTTTGCACACCCACATATACGCTTAAGCATGACTTGTTGATTGACAACATATTTTTACGCAGACTTGGACAAAATGTACATACCTCAAAACGGCCTCCTGGCTTTTCTTTGTCACCCTAACAGAGGAAGAAGAGTAAGAGTAACTTCTAAGTGGCCAAACAATAATAGTTTTCTTTTTTGAGATTACAAAACAATAATAGTTGATCATAAAAGGGCAACCGAGCTATCAATTTTTGATAACCTTAAAATGCCGAGAAAAACCTGAATATTACCTCGCCTTGGAGTGTGGGAATTGCACGATGCACCACATACTGTGCATCTACGACGCCAATCTGCTCTTGGGGGTTCTACCAAATTCAAGAGAGAGAAAATACAAACAAAATATTGTTATGCACTATATAAACATAGTATATTCCCAAAGGATAATTAGACTATGCTTACATCGACGCATCTCCACAAATGGGAGTCAATTGGCCATCCATGGACGAGGTCATTCTGCAACCATACCCTAAATTAGTTCTTCCTTTTGGATCAGACACGCAAAAAATATCTTGTGCTAACATTTTTTTGATAGGTATTGCCGTGTTGGTACCTGTATCATGTGCCACACACATCTCCAAGCATCCCTGGAGAAGACTGGCGCCATCACCTCCACGAACCTGCATCCATCTTAATTAAATCGTGTAGGTTATCCAAATAAAAATGTTGGTGCAAAAACCGGGAGGGCAATGAAATCTTTATTTTCAAAAACTAAACATTGCAAATGAATATGATCTGTAGGGTGACTGACTGAAGAATTCAATTAATTACCCACTGCACGGCGGCTTGTGCACGTCCCAGCAACGCTCACCCCCTGCATCTGTCCTGTTCAGGGCAGAGAACACCCATATTCAGACCGTGTAGATGTCCAAAACGCCAGTTTTCAAGAGCCATAGGGAGTAATTTTGGTCACGAGCAAGAATGTACTATCATCATGGATAATCCGGCACACTATGCTTACTTATGCATCTCACTGCCGTTCTTCTTGGCGGTGACATCGTACATCGGCGCCCCTTTGGTCACGTCGAGCCCTGGCTGCGATATCTCAAGCCCGTGCTTCCTCACGATGTTGAGGTACCTGCAAACCATGCACAGCAATCTGTATGTTCACCATCATCACATGGATAAATATTCAGACTAGCTTGGGGGAAGCATAGTGTAAGGGTCTGGAAGGACATACGCTTCCGCGGTGAAATTCTCAACGCCGAGGTCCTCGTCCCACAGGAAGACGTAGTCATAAGGCGCCAAGGTGCTCGGGTGCAGGAACCTCTTGGCGAACCACCTTCAGCAGGTAAAATGTTGAGGACTGTGTGCATTTGTGTTGTCGGTTTAGAATTTTTCGCAATTTCGGATAAATTTCAGGCACCACTGGAATTTTCGTTGTTCCGAGCAAAGGACTGAATTAAGTTTCCAACCAAACATTGCTAAAATCGAACCTATGTTCGAGCACATTTGAAAAAAGATTGGATTCTAAGTGAATTTGGCTCAAGTGGAATGTTCTGTTTACCATTTGGTCTGCTTCCTGGCACTGACATGGGCGACCTCACGAGACCACTCGAACTCGTCCCACTCCGTTGTGCGACCGTCGTAGTGGAACAGCACTATATCGAAAGTTGTCGGAGAACTGCATATATCGCGTATTTAATGCAATTATTTGATGATGACATCTGAAACATTGAAACCTCTGACGCTATGGTCAAACTTGAGAAAACCACTTCCTGGTTCATTCTTACCTTGTGAACAATTGCGTTGACATTCACTCTCTCCTCGTATCCTACCGCGAGCGCGAGGAGGTACTTGCGAGTCGCGCTGTCCTGCATGCACATCGAGAAAGGAATCCAATGGCATGCGTGAGTTCAGTCAGATTCAGACTAGCTTTCAGTGAAGGAACACGCCATGCACTCATGACTGACCTCAGCAGGGGATCCCCAGAGCCGGCGCAGGTGAAGATCAGACTCCGAGACCACGATCCCTGGCGGCAACCTCCTCTCAGTGCCGGCTTCAGCACTTATTCTTGCAACCTCTACAATCTATGCACAAGTTATTCCGTGCATCCTTCGATCATTTAGCTGTGAAGGAACCTGAATCATTCAGAAACTTCAGAACTCAATGCAGTGTTAACGTACCCCTGAGCTTGTGGCATTTGAGGTGCTACCAGTGCTTTTTCCGCTGATTGGCGCCACCCATAATCTGACCAGCGCAGCGGTACTGCCTGTCCAAGGCAGTATGCCACACTGAAGCTGCGTACATGCGGACATAGCAAACCTTAGAGCGGTCAGAGAACATGCATTTTTTTTTCCTTCAGATCAAATCTTCAGAGGCTAAATCCTGAATTAATGTTCTGTTTACCTTTGGTGTGATGGCCACAGGGAAAGAGATGCCGAGGAAGAACCCGAACGCCACCATGGACAGCATCATCAGGACCGGTCCGACTGCCTTCGTCTTCATCCTCACTCACTCACTCCTCACTCACTGTCACTCTGTCTATGATATGTACTGTGAAGGAGGAGCACAGGTGGTTAGCTAAGTAATCGACTGTGTCTGTGATGGTCCATATAAGAGCAATTTTCTATGATAATCTCCTGGCTCTTTTGTTTGGGCTTGCATAGAGGGACGTGAGTTTGACTTCTTGCCCCCATGCATTTACCTGCTGGCTTCGTTCCGTTCAAGTAATAGAACTTCCCCACTCACTTTTAAATTGGATGGAATGGAAGCAAATCGAAAAGCTTGTTGGAAGAGATCGGTCAATGTGCCCGCTGTTCCTTCGCTGCTACTACTACTACTACTACACAAGAAACAGTATATAGGTGAACGTGTCGCCTGTGTCAGGCTAGAACCTACTTGTCAATGCTTGGGTTTTCTATTTTCTCCAGGGACGGAGCTGCTTCAATAGCTAGCATTGGTGTCAGCTGACACCAGTGAACTTCAGCAAAGCCTTCGTAGAAAATGACTCCAGTGCTATAAAGCTAGACCCCAGCGGACTTTTTTTCTTCCTTCGTCCCTGCACACAACTATATGATGATTAATCGATAAAACACAAATGTGTTATCCATGTCGTAAATGTGGTGACACACAAATTGTTACAATGAAGCTTCGTAACTAATGGTTTTATTGAAGGCTATACACATTGGGCATGTCATGCGAGGTGGCAGATTTTTTTTTGTGTTGGGCAAGGGGTACAAGCTGCTAGCATCCAAACTAGAAAAAGGCGGCCTAATAATATATGTCCGTTATAAGACGGGAAAATTTTGGATTTGGGACATGTCGCGTGGAGGATCAGGTGGTGTACTCTCATTATGAAAGAGAGGTAAAAAACTTTCGAAGATTGGTGAAAGACTCAACAAAACCTTTGTATCCCAACTATAAAGAGGATCTGGTGCAATTGTTTTACTTTTAACCAGGTCCAATCAGGGACGAAGACAGCACATCAGTGCATTGGGGTTACCTCACTTACTGGCATCTCTTTCATAAGGAGGGTACACCAACTGATCTTCCATAATTGGAAATGGCTTATGTAATTAGTTGCTGGATGATCTGATTGGAGGTTGTTTTATTGATTGAAGGGTACACCGATGTGGTATGTACATCAATACATCATTTGGCTTATTGTATGATCAATGTATATTATTAGGGGGTTATGCTACATCATCGACGAGTTTTAGAACATTGGATGCATGCGATCGTAGGGTTATTTGGATCATCCACCCTATAATTATTTTTATATTGGAGGAATGTAAAGCCTCTCATCCTATATCTTTAAATAGGTTGATTGTAAAGAAATTTGATTGAAAAAAAACCTAGCTGCCGCCTCCACTTTCACCTCTTCCATATGTCGCCCCTTGGTCAACCTCACCGGTGTTGGGAGGGGTGGGGAACCAAATTTATGGAGTTTATAAAAGTATTGTTTTTAATATATTAGATTAGTCGGCTTTTTTGTCAATTTAGATGTCATCATCTATAATAAGTGATATTCAGCTAATTATTTGACGGCGAGATCTTCTTCTGGCGTCGATGAGGGAGTCGACAAATTAATTTTGCCTAAGTATTGTCCTTTAGATCTTGATTCGCCAGATCGATTTTGGATATTTTATCATGATTTTCGTGAGGAGGATTGTTCTTGCAATATTTATTGTGGCTGCTACGTCCTGGATAATGATGATTCGTACTCTCGGCTCTCAGCGACGTCGACCATGATTTCAGTTTCTTTTGCCTGGAATAGTGGTGTTGGTATTCTTGGTGATGTTGGTTGATACTTTAATGCATGTGTGCGTGCACGTATTTTTTTGGCATTGCTACCCAGAATTAAAATTACGGGAGAGCGAAAAAACCTCATAGGTATTTACAAATCTGTGATTTGATATCTGTGTTACTGCTCTACGGATGTCTTCGAAAAAGTACAAGACTGTATCGTGCAAGAAGTAGTTAGTATGAAGTTCTCAAAGATTTGCTCATTTGTTTTAGACTTACTTTGTAGTCGTTGTAGTAAGCTAATGTATCTCTACCATGTACTTTTTTTGTACAATAAATATATCATGTATTGATTTTCAAAAATTTGTCTCATTCTTCTCTAGCGAAAAGTCAAAAAACTTATTATTTTGTTAATTATCTGGTCCAGTAGTAGTACCTTCTTGTAATTCTACAAGGGAATGCCATCATAGCTAGCTCTATTGTTTAATGAGAAAGTATGAGTTACATCCTCCACAAGTTTAGCTAGTAGAATGCTAGGAGTTAACCTATTATAGTTAATTATGCAAACTACTTCTATGTTGACGATGATCTCTTGGCAAGTTCCTTCTCAGCGTTGGTCATTCTGGAGTTGAAGATCTTCCGCTCCTTATGTTGACGCTTTCTTACCTAGCAGCAGTTGCAAACAATTTTTTTGAAGGTATAATTGACAGAAACCAATACACCAGAACTATTTTGAGTATATATGTGTTTGGTTATTAATTAAGACAAAGCAGGAAAGAAAGACTCTCAAACTCAAGCTGCTCACCTGACAGTATTAAACATTCATTCTATATTAAGAAACCCATATAGTACATGTTAACCTTGACTAGAAAATTGCTGACACAATTTATGGAGACACGAACATATATACATACCTCGAAACGGCCTCCTCGCTTCTCTTTCTCGCCCTAAAGGAGAATAAAATGCAAGCATATGAAAACTGAGCATAAAAACACATGCAATCGACTTTTGAGAAGCTTAAACTGACAAGAAAAAGAGCTGTGCCATCGTATGACATGATCCGAATGGATCCACGACGTACGAGAATCATACGTGTACGCTAAGCAATTCCGCGAGAAAAAACTGGACATTTACCTCCCCTTGGAGTGTGGGAATTGCATGATGGACCACATACTGCGCATCTATGATGCCAATCTTCTCTTCGGGGTCCTGCTAAATTTAAAATTTAAAATGTTCTTAGGTATCTATACACATAATATTTTTCAAATGCTTATCAATAATTAATTAGACTATACATACATGGACACATCTCCAAAAATGGAAGTCAATAGGCCATCCATGGACGAGGTCATTCTGCAATCAAACCCAATAATTCTTCATTTCCAATCAGACATGTAAAAAATATCAATCCCATGATAGCGAAAATTTTGACAAAGTGTTACCTGGATCATGTGCCACACACATCTCCAAGCATCCCTAGAGAAGACCGGCGCCATCACCTCCACGAATCTGCATCCATATGCATGGTTAATCCCATACACAATCCTATAGCTCATCGTAAGCAAAATAAGTTTTAAAATCTTCATTTTCAAAAAGATAAAAACATATCACAAATATAACGATCTGGAGATGACTGAGTGAAGAATTCAATTAATTACCCACTGCACGGCCGCTTGTGCACGTCCCAACAATGTTTCCCCCCTGCATCTGTCCTGTTCATGACAGACAACCCGAATTTCAGAGATACCATACCCAAAACATCAGCTTTTCAATAATCATGATTTTGGCAGGTTACTCGTGCATCATGGGTGGATGCTGCGTGCACAGCCGGCCTTCTTACTTGTGCATCTCTCTGCCGTTCTTCTTGGCGGTGATGTCGTATCTCGGTGCCACTTTGGTCGCGTCCAGCCCTGGCTGCGAGATCTCGAGCCCGTGCCTCCTCACGATGTCAAGGTACCTGCCAAGCACACCATGCACTTCATCATCCGTCACCCGGAGGAGAAATATTCAGACCTTGGAGAAAGCATATGCAGCATAAGTAACAATCAGATGAATGACTTACGCCTCCGCGGTGAAGTTGTCGACGCCGAGGTCCTCGTCCCAAACGAAGATGTAGTCGTACGGCGTCATGATGCTTGGATGCAGGAACCTCTTGGCGAACCACCTTCGTCAGGGAAAAAGTTAAATGAAAATGAGAACCACTTAGCTAGGACTGAAAGAAAGTACGAGGAGATGGTCATTTATATTTACCATTTGGTCTGCTTCTTGGCGCTGACATGGGTGACCTCATGAGACCACTGGAACTCGTCCCACTCCGTTGTGCGTCCATCATAGTGGAACAACACGATGTCAAAATTGTTTGAGAACTGCATATATCGTGTAGATATAGACACACAAAAGTTTTACTTGACGATCATGCAGTTTTACATTTGAAGCATTGAAATCTTTACATTCTAGTGCCTCTGGTCTGTCAGGTAACTGATGACCGTGGTGTTGTACATCTGAAAACTGAAATATGCAGCAGTGCTTGCAAGCCACACAATCAATATGTATGATCAAACTCGAGAGAACCTCCTGTCTACCTTGTGAACAGTTGCGTTGACATTGGCCTGCTGGTCGTACCCTACCGCGAGCGCGAGGAGGTAAGTGCGAGTCGCGCTGTCCTGCACATCATGTTCATATCCGAACAAGACAGTAATAGTATTAACCATGTAATTAAGGTGAAAATAATGAAACAAGATCCATATTCAGAGTGAAGAAAGAATTGAGTGCAATGTGGCGGATCAACCGAGTCAGGTTCAGAGAAGAAAAATCATGTATGCAAGAAGGTAGTACCTCTGTTGGGGATCCCCAGAGCCGGCGCAAGTGAAGATCAGACTCCGACATCACGATCCCCGGCGGCAGCCTCCTCTCCGCCCCTTCAAGCTTCCTTGCAACCTCTGCAATCTACGACCATGGATGGAGTGTTCTTTCATACTTCCATGCAGATACCGGTGCTGTCAGAAGAAAGTTCAGAACTGTACCCCCGTAGAAGTGGCCATTGAGGCGGCGCTAGTGCTTTCTCTGCTGAATGTTGCCCATGATCTAACGAGCGAGGCGATGTTACGGAAAGTGCAGTTGGCGGCACCGGTGCTGCAGCCGCTCCAAGGCAGTATGCCACACTGAAATTGCGTGTATACATAGCAGCCTTAGCTCAGTCGGAGAAGATGCATTTTCTTCAGATCAATCTTCATAGCTAATGAAGAATTGATGTTCTGTTTACCTTTGGCATGATGGCCACCGGGAAAGAGATGCCGAGGAAGAACCCGAACGCTACCATGGACAACGTCGTCAGGACCGGGCCGGTCGCTTTCGTCTTCATCCTCTCCTCAGACCTCACCCTCTCCTCACTCGGTCTGTACTATCACGAAAGAGCAGAGGTAGGTAGCTAGCTAATGATCGAACTCTGCTTCTCACCGTAGTTTTCTATCATAATCTCCTAGCTAGCTCTTTTGTTTAGGCCTTCCGTAATGGGGGTATCTTAGCGCGGGATCATAGGCAATTTGCTTACGTGGCACCCTATTTAGTGATGAAAGAGATTGTTGTTGTATCTTATATAAGATACAACTCTTGCACAAGATCATAGGCAAAAAAGATTGATAGGCCAATCACAAGCAAGTATTATGCCAAAATCATTAAATACTACTTGATTTAGATACAACATATAAGATACAATGCATTAGGGTGGTCGTTTCTTAAATTTTTCTTCTACCTAGGATAACGCGCTAAGATACAATGCATTACGGAAGGCCTTAGGGGAACGGAGAACAAGACTTTAAATTAGCTTAGGCTTCTGCATAGAGGGACGTGAATTTGACTTCTTGCACCCGGTTTAAGAAAATTTAAGGAGTCGTTTGGTCTGAGGGGGCATCGAAGTGTGTGCACAATAGAGGCTTCGTTGCAAAATATTTTGATTCCATGGATTGAACAAAGCTAACCATTTTCTACTCCCTCCGTTACAAAATAAATAGAATATACTTCTTATTGTCATAAAGCGTACTCCCGAGTTTTTTGTTCTTTCGATAAATTAGTGGAAAATGTATGTGAGAATGCGTAATTCAATCTAAATGTTGTATAGATACATCCATTTTTGTCCAACTTTGAGACAATTAATATGAGACAGGGGGAGTACTTGGTTCGACATGTTGTCTTTCTTAGAAGTTGAACGGGCATGCGGCCTTTAAGCTACAAATGGGTTGTTCTAGAACCACATATTCTTTCTTATTTCAGTGTATTTTCTGGTTGCACACTAATATAGACAATCTGGAATCAAGGATCTCCGTTACACTCTCTTTATGACAAAATATAGTACTAGGTTTAGAGAAATAAATATCCACATCTATAACACAAAATAAAATATGTATACTTGATTATTATTTTGGCAACTAATAAATTCAAACAAGGCGCTAGTTAGACATCGAGGAGTTTTCCGTACAGATGTTCACACAGTTGCATGCCCATAACGAGGCTTCACGCTTTTGAACGACGGTTCACCAATTACACTTTTTAGCGACTATTATTTCCGGTTAGTAACTTTTGGTAGTTCGTATATAGATATGTTGTGCTGATCATAGATTCTGTAATAATATACAGAATCAGAAGTACTTCGCCAGTCAGACGTTGAAACATTCTATACGACTGAAGCAGGTGGCGAGTGATATATTTATCCCACATGGATGGCCGCTTGATCTACGGATAGTGGCTCCAGAGCATCGACAATCTACATCGGATGTATTGTAGTCTTGTCGTCCTGTTTACTTTCAGTTTCGGATTTCGGCTGTGTGCATTTTACGATGCAGAGTCCGGGTGTAATGCTTAAACTATTTTAAGTAATAAAACCTTTTATCAAAAAAAAAAACTACTCGAGAAAATTATAAGGAAACTACTATATTTTTTTACAAAGAATAGAGAATATTTAATTGATGACGACAACGAGGGATAGCGCTCCCAACTGGCGGCGTCGGACATGTGGATCGACCGGCGAAAGGGGAAGGCACGCAGACCATCCAATACTAGGAATGAGATAGCGGCATGCAAACTCTCGACCGGTGGCGACAACCTTGGAGGATCAGCTGGTGACAGAGGAAGGTGGGAGAGGCAAAGCGAGGATCGACTAAATATGGTGCTACTCGAGATATGTTTTTTAGTTCTCAGCCCCAAGACCTCTCGATGCAACCCGACTTGAGATCCGAGCAGTAAATTATTCTAAAATAAGAAATATTATGAACTACATGTATACAAATAAACGAACACTACATATTTTATAAATATATAGTGAGCATGCCAACGTAGAGGGGCCACTTCATATTTGACATCATCCTCAACTCTCAACTCTATGTACAATGAATAGAGTCCAGCAAAGAACTATAAGATGCCAATTTTCTTTTCAAAAGGTAGACTACAAATTAATTCAAAATCCACCACGAAGAAATTTATGGGAGGTTGTGCTCATGATACGAATATATTCATTATTTATAACCAGACACGAAGTTTCTTTGTCTTTCACAATAAAATGCGGCCATGGTTTCATCAAAATGTACATTTTAAGAGAAAGATTCACACCCGTAAATACTTCATATTAAATTAAATGACCAGCGCAATTAAAAGAAGAGAAATTACCACCCAAAGCTGACAATGCTTTTGCATCCACATCTCAACACATTTTTCGAGCAACGGGTTAACTATCTAGGAAAATATTTTCATGGCTTGCAGCCGCGACGACAAGTCGACCTCAAACAATAAGGAGGGATATTTGTCTTGCCTATAAGGATTTGACTTTTGCCTTTTCATCGCCTTTGTCTCCAAGTCGAGGACAACGAGTGGACCGTCACGCAACCGCGGGCCCTTGATATATGCCCGCAAAAGCACCACGCTGCTACTCTCGGCCGAGGGCTCGAACTCAATTGGCTTATATGACGGAGACATGTCGGGATGCAACGACCGTAGCTTCTGCTCCACATTTATCATCGCCTCTTTCACCCAACCCTGAGAAATTTGCAGCCACACTGATACCTTGAACCATTTGGCAGTGAATAACCGTAGTTTCCCATTTGGTGATTTCCCTAGGAGTCGTTGGTGTCCAATGCAATTCGTGGGTGGGAGCATCACTCCACCCAGCCTCTTCGTTCGTATATCGTAGGTGAGGACTTCGTTTCCACCTGAGACTAGCCAGTGGATGATTCCTCCATGGAGGATGACGGGGTCACGGCGTTGTTGGAGTTCCCCGAACCGGAGGCCGTGGTAGGCATCAGAAGTGGCAGGACCCCATCCAGTGCTGCCGATCTCGGGGGTTTTCGCGACCCGCACCGTGATTCTAAACCCACCTGTTCTCTCGCACAAGTCCACATTGGTTGCCAAGAGGAGGAAGGAGCAGCCTATGCCGTCCGCGTCAGAGAGCAACACATAAGTCTGGTGGCACCACCTCGGATAGAGGTCCGGTGGACCCGAGAGGTAGGTGCGGTCGCCTGTCATGGGGCTGAACACACACAAGTCAGGCCAACACTCAGACATCCTGCTCCCGTTGACGTTATGACGACGACGACGGAGGAGGATGAGGCCGCCACGGGACACGAGCGTGTCATAGCGGCAAAGAATATCCATGGCGTGGCGTGCAATGTAGGGCGCGAGATTCACATTTGTGAAGAATAAGGTGGCAGACGTGACTGGATGGACCAATGAGACCAAGGGCGGCCCTGGATTGCGGTTTGGTTTGTGACGACTTCGCATGGGAGGGTTGTGGAGATAGGCGAGGACACGGGACGGGACGATGCCTCCGTTCATGGTGACACGACGGATGAAGGATGGATCGACGATATCGCGGCGAAGAGGCTTGCATGTGGCCGCGCAGCGCACGATGGTGGCAGGGTCCGAGCGACCGACGATCTCTAGCAGCACGTCCGCCGGTAGCGTCACCGCTAGCCGCGGGTTTTTTCGGCCGCGCTTTCGTGGGGGCAGCATATCATGCACGTAATTTGGCGAGCCAATCCACGAAACAGGGAACAAATCAAGGGAGGTGCACGTATGCACGTTTGGAACTGCCTACATTACACACGTCCAGCCGCCATCGAGCACTTGGATGTGGACTCTTGCTTTTTATTTGCGACTTGGATGTGGAGTACGCGACTAAAAGAAAAAGAAAAAAAAAAACTGGCCCAGAGCACGTAGTTCATCATGAAAAATACTTACACATACCGGATTCATCACGGAACCAAGGGACATCGATGCTTAATTGGAGCCAAGTAATTCTTGGATTACCCGCTGGATAGGAGGAGAAGCAAGAGCTTGACGTACGACGGCGAGTTCGCAACTAGACCGCGCGCTCTCACGGCGTGTTTGCGGATTTAGAACTGAAATATGGTGGTTTTTTGAAATTTGCTCACAATGGCTGTTCGAGCCTCGCGCGCCCACATCGCCACGTCATCCCTAACAACGGGTCCCACAGGTCATAAAACCTGTTAGCGCGGGCTAAATTCGACAATCAGTGCAAATCAAACGCTTCAAGCGCAATACTGGTGGCTATTTACGATTTCGTTCAAAACCAGCGGTTTTGCGGATTTCGAACTGAAATGTGGTGGTTTTTTGAAATTTTCTCTCGTCACCACGCCTCGACAAACGTAGGTACTTGTTCTAAAACAATATCTAAATCCATGTACATATTTAAAACTAATTATTATTATTGCTTTGTTGTTGCAGCAATTGTCCATGTGATGGATGTGATATGAATGGAATGGAATTAAAACACCAACTTGAATACATCCATTTGGAAGTCATCTAATTGTGAACGGATGGAGTATCTTTGAAATTGAATAAGTGCATTAGTTTGTTTATTAATTTGTACTTCGGCATACCTAAAGATTATTAGTACTACACAGGAAAAAAAGGAGGATTAGATTTATAAAATTTGATAAATTTTTTGTCAAATATTAAATCTTGAAATAAATATTTTATTTATCCAGTGTAACCTTACATTTATGAACAAACATAAATATAAGCTACCTTCGTATATCATTCAAGAAAAAAAAACAGATTGAAAAAAAAAGTATGAGAAATTAATGGATATTCTGTGTTGATGACTCATTGTTGGGAAAAAGTGATGACTTTGATGGCTATATTTATTGGTGTTGACATTAAGACGAAACAAGCTTCTAAAACATTCTGGTTCTGTTTCTAGATGTGTTACTATTTGTCAGAATAGGCATGAGTGCTCACTATATATTTATAGATATGTAGTGTTCGTTCGTAATCATGTTTTTACAGGTAGTCTATAGTATTTCTTATCTTAGAATAAATTACTGCTAGGATCTCAAGCCGGGTCGGGTTGCATTCAGAGTTCTTGACGCTGGATGAGAACTAAAAAAGATATCTCGAGCTGAAGAGAAGTAGTACAAGTGGCAAACAAACATGTGGTTGGATGGTTAGAAGGTGGTTGTACCCCAGCCCATCAGAGTTTAAACCCCATGTTTAATACCTATGTGTTGCATTTAGACGGAATATTCTTTTAGTGGGAGCAGACGTTCCCGTCGACAACGAGGCGCATGTGGTGACTTCGTCAATCTCAAGACCCGCCGACTCAGTCTCTCGGAGGTGGTTATAGGGATAGGGCGTGCATGTGTGCGTTCATAGGAGTGAGTGTATGCGCGTGTATAAGAACGCTTGCATTTGTATTTTGTACTGTGTTTCCCAAAAAAAAGTACAAGTTATACTAATCCCTTCATCTCAAAATAATTGACTTATATTTATCTAAATATGAATGCATGTAGATGTGTTTTAGTACTATATACATACATTAATATTAAGACAAAATTAAGACAACTACTGTAAGACGGAGGAAGTATGTATTTATTCCTGAAATTTGTATCGTGAGACCACAAGGAATCTAGTCCACGGGTGATGAAATGCCTTCTGTTGGATCTTGCAACAAACAAAGGATGACAACTGCCATGACACAATGCTCTCACACGGAAATTTCTTACTCCGTCGCTCTGTAAGAGTCGCGCCATATTAGGGGATTTTATTTATGGTACAACATTAGGGCTGTCCAGTTTTGGTTATCAATGACCTTATAAATCGTTTTGCGATCCAACTCACCTAATTTTTCCTTAGTTATCAGACGATAAATGTTGCCAGATGCGTCGAACCGTTATCTTAGGGTTTGAGTATAAAGGTGGTGTGGAGGCGATCTCGATCTCCTTTGATACAAGACTACGGTTTTGTGATCGCCGCCTTCCGACCAAGATCGTTACTCCTATGATCTCGTCCTTGTTCTCAGGGTGATCTTGATGGAAATTTGCCCTCGAGGCAATATAAATGTGTTACTGTTCATATTTCTATTTCACGATTAAATTTATATCTCTGTTATAATTGTGTTAGTCCTGCTCATACATTTTGATGGTCATGGTTTCATGACTATGTGACAAAGAACAAGAAGTTTTGAGGTTGGGAATAATATATGGCTGGAAGTTGTGGGGGAAACAACAATGATGGATAAGACCCAATTGATATTTATTGAAACACGTCATCAATTTTTTCATCGGTAGTTTTCAGTATTACTGTTACCATGATGGTTTGACCATAGGACACATATAGGGCTGAGTACGATATGGACGTAATGGGACCTCCAAACGGTACGCCGTAATAGGCTAATTATAAAGTTGGTTTTTCGTTCTTACTAGATAATACGCCATGTTTCTATTTGGTGTGGTCATGAAAATTGCTACTCCTGGCGATGGAAAGATACACTATGGGATCTCTCAGGTATGACGGTGTTCATTTACCGTCTGCGCAGACATTTGATCATGGTGATGATCATAAAGGAACACCAAAATACGGAATGAGTAAAGAGTACATACTAGGCAACGGGGGTTGTTTTATCCCGGGTATTGTAAAGTATTGAGAAGTAGTACGATAACTGAATGTTAGTAATACCGATGGTTATTACGATAAAGATCTTCGTGATATGTGCGGGGTTAATCATGTGCATAAAAGTACCGCTACTGATCATTGTAGAGATGAGTTCCGGACATGTCCGCATGTATTTGAACCCATATGGTCACACACTTAACGTTTTGCAACATTTTAGGACTTGTTCCGAATGGAATATATAGTTGAAATAAACTCTGATGCAGTGTTCAGATGGTCACCCCTTTTGAACACTTTGGGGACTGTACTATCAATGCCAATAGGAATTGACCAAAGCGAAACACCTTTCAAATATCAACTATTACAATTCTAGTGCGGGAAGCAGCATACAGAAAGATGTAGACCCCCCAAAATAAGTGGTTTCGGTTATCTAGAGAAGGAACAATAACATTAAGATCCGCATATCTTAATGCCCCTAACCCCTTTGAAACACCTCACCGTATACCGTTCAGTTCTTTATTTTTCTCATCATGTTGCTATATAATTTAACTTAGTAGATCACCAATGGTCAACTTTGCTTCTTATGATTGTCAAACATATCTGGAAGAATGGACCAAATTATAAAAAGCACTTTGGAGCTCCTGATGCCATATTTCGAGAGCAGGGACCATGGGTTAAGTATTGATATATGATAATAATATCCATGGATCAATGGAAATCAGGATAGTCGACATGGGGGGTACCCGAGAGACCCTCCACAATGAGTGTACTCGGTGCGGCCCAGTAAGGGGTGCCTTAATAGGCTCCTCGAGTAGATGTGTGAAGGCCTACAAAAGAAGTCTGTGCAACAGCAAAAAAGGAAATACTTGGACGACAAGAATAGGGGAAAGGTAGTAATCGACTCGAAAACCATTCCAACCCATGTACATCCCTCGGGACTTGGCTACCTATAGCACGGGAGGGATCACAAATGGGACAAACAACTCTAGATTCAGAGCTCCACCAGATTCAACCTGTAAATAGTATCGCGTGTAATCGATACTTTTCACCTAATCAGACTAAAATCCGGGGTGTAGCAACCCGTCGACTCGAGTAGTCCACCAGCGTATTCTCCTTCGCGAACCCCGGGTCCCTGTCGAATATGCATCTCAACAAGTCCCTCGGGTGAACCGATAGGGTTTCGATTAGGAGAACGTGTAGGTGCCGGTGACAATCGTCGGCTAACAGGGGGCACGATTTACCCAGGTTCGGGGCCCTCGTAGAGGTAAAACCCTTACTCCTGCTTCTATCGATCTGTATTAGCACAATAGATCGGTTACAGTGGGGGTGCTCGAGTCGAGAGTAGATCTCAATCTCAAGGCTTGGGTGGTGCGGTATTGCTTGGTCCCCCTCCTGGTGGTTCTCCTGGCCTTATATAGGTGGCCAGGTCTCAAACCGTACCCGGGGGGATTACAAACCCTAATCTAAAGTCGGTTATAAGTTTCCTTACTTGAACCGCAAGGCCTTGCGGGTGGGCCTTAATTGGGCTTAGGTCTTGGGCCTTGGACCGGGTAGCCGCACCCGATAGGTCCAGGATTCATCCCTTCGTCAGTAGCCCCCGAGCGTTTACTTGATTGAGAATTATGTCGGGTAGACGCTCAAAGTCTTTTCTTGGATTCTTTCGACTGGTTGGTTCAACCATTTGTCTTCTAGAGGGCGTGTTCCCTGTACGTGTTGAGTTTTTCGTCTCGAGCATCGAGTGATGGAAGTGCCTGTGTTTTTTGGCTGTTTTCGCAGAAGGATATGGATCAGTCGCTTGGCTCTCCTGAAAGCTCAGGGCCAATTAATTGCATCTATGAAAAAAACAGTTCTGGCCTACACAGGTTGGAGACCTCCGACTCGAACCCGATGAGGTGATCATTGCTACTGGGCCGTGGAGGTATTATCGAGTCGAACTTAACCTATAGGGGTACCCGGCGTGTCCGCTAGGATTTTTCTTCGTGTTGTTGACACGGAAATTTACCGGAGGACGCAGCTTGAGTGCGATTCCAGGCACATAATAGAGATCTTTTGGGTCTTACCTTCGTATCAGAGAGTATACGGCATCCGGATGTTCCTAGTCGGCTGAAAGATCCAGGGTAAGGATGTGTATACATCGTGTGACAGAGTGGAAGGAATTGCGCACTCGCGAATATTGTCTCGAGATTTTTCGAGTAAAGAAATCTTCCTTGTTGTTTTTACGCAAAAGGATTTTTGCATTTATAATTTTCTGTCCAAACGAGAGAGTTTTCGTGTCTGGAAGCCTTGTTGTGCCCATACGAAAGAAATTTCGTGTCAGGGCCTTTTATGCGAAAGAGTTTTCGTGTTTTGATATGCCCATACGAAGAAAATTTCGTGTCAGGGATCCTACCCGAGGGAATTTTCGGGTTTGATGAGGTATGCAATGATGTCATTGCGCACTTGTTCGTTCTGACTCCTCCCGATGGGACGTGACAAAGTGAAAACAGAGCGCGCTGGCCCACCTTGTCAGCTTTTTGACCGGAAACGAGAGATCGCTTCTGGTTTTCTCGCGAGCCACGCGCCGTAAATGCGCATGATCTGTAGTAAAGATTGTGGCAGAAAACAGCTTTTCACCGCTGCTTCGTTTCCACTTCACACGTGGCAGGCGCGATGGGCGCCACGTTGCTAGATCTACGGTCCAGATTGGCCTGGCCCGTGTATAAATAGCCGTCCTTAGGCGGAAAGTAAACTTCCCGGCCATTTGCTCTCTTTCTTCTTCCTCGGGCGCACCTCCTTTTATGCAAGCATCCACGAGCTTTCATGGCTGGAGGGAAGAAGCCAGGCGTTCTCGTATCGTCATCGAAGGCGGCTGAGGAAGCCCCCCGCCACCCGCCGTGAGGACGGGCGACTGGCGCTCCGCCAGCACCACCAACAAGAGCACCAAGGAGATGCAAAGGGAGGGGCTGCTGCCCCCGAGGGCGACAAGCGCGTTTGTTTTGGCAAGAAGGAGGAGGTACCGAATCCCCGCGCGAACGAGCGCGTGATCTTCGCGGATCACGTCTTGCGCGGCCTCTCCCTCCCTCTTCATCATTTCCTTCTTGGATTGTTGTATGTCTATGGCATACAGCTCCATGACCTGCATCCAAATGCGATTCAGCACATCTCGTGCTTTATCGTACTTTGTGAGTGTTTCTTGGGCATTCGCCCGCACTGGGGCCTCTGGAAGGCCCTGTTCAAAGTGCGGGTCTTCCATGAGAAGTCGCGACTAGGAGACCAGCTGGGTGAGCCGCTGCGCACCGGCGGCTTAGGGATCTAGGCGAAGACAGATAACTCCTATCTGGAGATGCACTTTGTCGACTCCGCACGAGGATGGCGGAGGAAGTGGTTCTATGTTGTCGACAACAACGCGGATGGGGCTCACGAATTCCACCCGTTCGCTGTTTTGAAGCGAAGGAAGTCCTAGGCGCACAACCTCACTGTCGAAGATAGCCGAATCGTCTCCCCGCTACTCGCGAAAGTGGCGAACCTTCGCGATTAGACAATGGGGGTTGCGTTGAATGGCTTGCACCTGGCGAGCGTCTTCCTTCGGCGTAGGATCCAGCTTCTAAAAGAGAGGCCGTCGACTATGTGGGAGTATCAGTGCGTTCAAGACCCTAGCCGCATCTGCCAAGATATCCTCTTGAATGCCTAATTCGAGAAGAAGATTGCGGCTATCACCAAGCTGAAGGTAGGCGAGTCCTTCGCCACCTGCTCTCTTGAGACATTCGAGGCTTCGAAGCCCCCTCCAGCCGAGGTAAGTTTTCTTCTCGTCTGTGTTTTATTATTTTTGCCATCCTAAAATCTATCGACTGAGGTTTCTCTTCTCTTCTTCTTCTTCTTCTTCTTCTTCTTCTTCTTCTTCTTTCGTAGAGTTTGAAAGTAACAACATGCTACCCGCCAGTCTCGGCCGAATATGCCTCAGACCTCCTAGCGAGCAATGTTGAGACCCCTCTCGACACCAGTGTTGCTGAAGCCGACTCAAGCTCCGAGGACGGTTCTTCGGACGACGTGGAAGAGTCGGGTAGCGATCAGCTTCATTACAACAAGCGTCGCAGGGAGGGGGATGATGAAGCCACTTCCAAAGACAGTTCCTTGGGTGGTGGATCCGGCAAGGCGACCGAGCCTCTCCAGGTGGCGCCTCTGAATGTGCTTCCTCCCCTGGACCTCAAGTCGAAGGTTACTACCGCCTGGAATGTGGACATTCTGGATGACGACAACGAGGACGAGTGAGTTTGTTTTCCTTTAGTCGAGAATCTTTCCCCTTTTCTTTGTGTCTTTGCTTAATAATTCTTTTTCTTCCATAGCAGCCTCCAAGCCATCCGCCCCGGCCAATACGATTCTTCTGTTCCCTCTGTGAAGAGGAAAAAGGCAGTTGCGAGCGAAACTCCAGTTGCAGAGGCCATCCAAAAGTCTCCAAGTCCTGCACAAGCAGCCGCGGTTCCAGATTACGGGTTGCCTGGCTTCACGGGTGGAGCCTCGGCGAGCAAAGAAGTTTCGGGTAGCTCGGCGGATCCTCTGTCCACCGCCCAAGGCCAGGTAAATTTTGTCGCCTCTTCCATATTTTCTGCTTCGTTTGATCATGATTTCTATCGGGTGCACGACAATGCTCCTGATGGGAGTAGCCCCCGAGGCCGTGGTTAATCGCTTGCGATTGGCCACGGACTCAAGTTTAAGCTTTTTCCTTTCTTACTTTTCTTGATTTTATCGGGTGCACGGCAGTGCTCCCGATGGGAGTAGCCCCTGATGCTATACTCGACTGTGTACAGTCGTGAATAGGATCAAGAGATTTTTTCCCCTAACTCGAACTTTTGTCTCTTTCTTTTGCAGTCTCTTCTCGACTCCCTTGCTGCCAACGGTCGCCTAGTGCTCTCGGCTGAGGCGGATTGCGTTTCCCTTCGGGTGGATCGTGATCGACTCGTCGAGGACGACCGGTCTCTTCAAGGTAGGTTAACCCGCTCCATTTTACTATTTCCATTGATCACGAAAGTTGCTTAAGCTGTATTCGTTGCTCTGTAGATCAAGTTACCCGTCTGAAGGCCGAGAAAGCCGAAGCTGTCGCTCGGGTGAAAACCCTGTGTCGCACCCGGACTTTTAGAGGATACTCACAGCCCGCTAAACAGTAGATAAATGGCTTACGGGGCCTACCTGCACCCGCATCTCAATATGAGTAGGCCAACACGTAAACGTGTGACAACCATCCTCTACTATTCATCGTCAGTGAAACCATCCAATAGAAATCCGAATGCTTCCATTGACGTACTTCATAACATACACACATGCTACGTCAACGGCATTTGAACAAGTGATATCACAACAAATCTCTAAGACACAAAGAAATAGAAATAAGTGGCAAAAAGCTCTCACTAGAGCAGAGATAGCAAATACAGTCAGGCAGAGGACACATTTCCCAACAAGTCATCATTACATTACAACGGAATCATCCAAAGTGTCTGAGTACAGACAAGATCCAAATAGGCCTAAGAGGCCGGAAACGAAAGAACGGAGCCCATCCACGAAGTCTCGGATCCTGCCCGGGTCCGCTATCTACTCGTCAGCAGCCTCGTCATACTCCACGTAGTAGCCACCATGGGGATCCTCGGAAACGTAGTCTGCAGAACACGCAGCCCCAAAGGGGTCAGTACAGACGAGTACTGGCAAGCAAGACGCACAAGATACCAAAGGGTACCCGACAACACCAAGTACAGATGTTTTGGGTTCAACGGAAGATAGGTGATACAAAGGTGCGGCAGCGGGCTGCCCTAACCAACTACAGAGACACGCTACAACATCCGGCTAAAAGAAAGGGATAAGATAGCGCATCGGAACCAACTACCGCTAACCTCAAACAAACCCATCCTGGATCTCGCCCCTTATCCAAAGAAGCAATCCGAGCATAACCCACACAGTTGGATTAATGAGGGTTCAAGTTATTGTGTCAATAAGCCTATTACTAGTCAAATTATTATTAATTAGGTGTAAGTTGTCTAATCCTTGTTAGCCAGCCCTATCACCAAGTCATCCATAACCGCGTACAACACGGCTTCTCGAGAAGATTTAACCCTGCAGGGGTGCACCAATTTGGCCGTACACGTAAGAATATCCCGCCAGACGGGGATCAAACCCACCAAGCGAGGCACTCAACACAACCCAACTCTTCTTCGCATCAAGCCCAAAGAACCACGTGCTGTGCGTGCGCGGCTAATCGAGCCCCCACGAAGAAAAGGGGGACCCTAAAAGCACTGGAAGACCACGCCGCCCTAAATGCCGACTACAAAAGTTCCACCCTGGCGCCAAGGGTTCGTACCTGCATATGCGTTCATCAAATGGAAAGCCCGAACTAAGTGTGGCGATTTGGACGAGATGCGAATCGAATCAGAGTTGCGGGGGGGCGCCCATACACGCTTCCCACATGCGGTTAGCGCGCTCAACATGGATCCAGAGGACAAGAACTTTTCCTGAGTTCGACACTAGCAGGCCTCAAAACCATACCCGGCCTCCTACCGGTGCCTTATCATCAAATTATTATTACCTCAAACATTAACAGGTTGTTGTTTAAGTATCGAGCCCCCAGAACATAATAAATATGGTAGAAGGAATAACGTACATCAGACTCGAGCACAACAACCCTAAGCATGTTATTTAAGACACAGGAAACAGGCATCAGGGTTATAGGTGTGGAGGTGAGGATATATCAGTGTTACAGGATAACATGCGATAGGATCGGAACACAAGCAACGAATCTTAAGGCTAGCAGATTAGACAACGGAAAGTATCAGTATCCAGTATGGAAAGGACACAATGGTTCAGGTGAGTGAATACTTGCCTGCAAACTCTGTAGCCTGGTACTGGGCTAACTCCTCTGAAGTGGTATCGTAAACCTCGTCTGTCTCAATGTCGTCGTCTATTCGAGAAGAAGCTAACAAACAACGCAGAGAGACAAACAATCAATAACATGGCATAATGCACAAACATGGGATGATGCATGACATATTTAAGGATGCATCATAGATAAACTAGTTGACATGGTAAACATATTTGAATGGGCCCATATGCAATTTGGGTTGCATATAGAAAGGCCCAAGAATTAAAGTTGAATTAAGTGATCTACAAATAACCATCCTGTGAAAGTTGATTAGAATGATGCATGGATGATGAAAACAATAAGAAAACAACAATATCTTCAATTTGATATGTTGTTCACCAAGTTTGGAATTTTATGTATTAAGTTATGAACTTTGGCATTTTTTTTAAATGACTTAAACAAACATTTGTTGTTTTCACCTATTTTAAATGTTCAAAACAGATAACAAAATTTATATTTGGAAAGAACACAAATTTTAGATGGAATACATATTTCAGTTGTTGAAAATGGATTTAAAATGAGCAAGTTATTAATTTGACAATTTTAAATGCATTAATTAAGAAACAGTTGTTTTCAGCAATTTAATTTATTTAAAACAGAACACAAAGTTGATATTTGCAAAGTTCATGAAAAATGGGATGGAAAACATATTTGGTTTGTTGAATTTGGAAATTCTATGCCCAAGTTATGAATTTTGCAATATTAAATGGATTACACAAGGATTTAAATATTTCATCAATTTAAAATATTCAAAACAGTAAACAAAGTTTATACTTAGGTAAAGAATTTAATTTTGTATGGTAAACATATAAAAATATTAAATTTGGGGTTATAATGAATTAATTATGCATTTGTGAAGTTTTGGTATTAATCTGTGATTAATTAAAATAGCTAAGGGCCTGTTTGTGATGGACATGGACTAAACTGTAAGCCACAAGGACCTGTGCGAGAAAATAAACTTGGACAGCACAGATGGAACCCTCACAGGAGCCAGCCACAGTCGCTGACTGGTGGCCCCTGCGCACAGGTGGCGCCAGCGAGGCGCGTGTGAAAGAGGAGGTGGCCTCCACCGTCGCTGACGGGTGGGCCTCTCGCGCGCGTGTGGCAAGCCGAAAAAAGGTTGGATTTAATCCCGCGAGGGGGGTTCGAACCCGCGCCCTCGAGCGTGCGTGCGCTGCGCGTGTGCCACTGGGCTGCTCGCTGAATCGTGACAGATCTGGAGGTTGTGGGGTTTTGAGGTGGGGTTGCGGGCTGGAACTGACGAAACTGAATTTCGTGCAGTGACTGAAACTGACGGAGGGGGCAGTGATCGCCGGCGGCGACTGCTGCGTCGCTGTGCTGCCGTGCGTGCGCGTTGCGCCTCATGCGTGTGCGTGTAACTCGCGGGTGCAGAGGGGAACAGAGGAGGAGGGCGAGCTCACCCCCGTTCGTCATGGAAGCAGCGGCTCGGGGCAGCTCTGACGGAGGCGCGGACGGCGGCGACAGTCGGAGGCGACGAGGTGATCCTGCTGCTCCCAGGCCCCGCTGCGGTGTCGAGGAGGAAGGCGGAGGCGCAGGGAGGCGATTCCCGCGCTCAGCCTGCTCGGAGGAGGGCCATGGCGACGGCGATCGCCGGAGACTGACGCGCTGCTGTGCGGTGGAGGTGTTGCAGTGGAGCAGTGAGGGCGGAGGAGCGAGGGAGAGAAACGGCGGCGCGAGGAGAAAGGAGGAGGGAGGAAGGGAGCTAGGGCTCGGCTTCGTGGTGCCTTAAGTAGAGGAGGAGGAGAGGAGCTAGGTGGCGCTGCAGGTGGGGGAGGGAGCTCCCTCCTCTGTCTCCGTACAGAGGAGGACGAAAGGGAGCAGGTAAGTGAGGCTGGGCCTCGGGGTTGAGGTGGGCTTAGCCCACTTGGGCTGGCCTGCCTCCCCTTTTTGTTTTCTGTTTTTTATTTTTTCTGCTTACTTTTTTTTTGTAGGAAATAAAAGGATAGAAATAGAAATAGGTGTTAGGGTTTTATTTTTATGAAATAATTTTTATTGAATAACACAACAGCAAGCTCAAAGGTATGTAATCTTTATTTTCAAAAATCTAAAATGCCAATTGATTTGAATTTGTCATTCTAATTTCAAATAGGGTTTCATAAAGAATTGATTTTTGAAATAAGCAAGTTTATTCAATAAGCTCAAACAACTATGAAAACTTATTGAATTTAAATGTTTGCAAGATTTTAATTTTAAACCACAATTGGAACATGCCAAGTATGAAAGATTTGATTTGAAATTTCAAATTGAAACACATGCCACATGCAATGCTTATGATGGAATGATGCAAACTAAAATTAAACAAGAAGCAAGCATTCTAAGGTTGTTTTCATACTTGGGATGTTACAAAACGCCCCCCTTGAAGGAATCGCGCCCCGAGATTCCTACTGAGAAGAGAAAAGGTCCGGATACTTCTTGCGAAGATCCTCTTTGGTCTCCCACGTTGCCTCTTTATCGGAATGATGGGACCACTGCACTTTTAAGAACTTTGTGCTCTTGTTGCGAGTTTTGCGCTCGGTCTCATCGAGAATGCGAATAGGGTGCTCCTCATAAGAGAGATCTTCTTGCAGTTCAATGGAATCATCATCAACTGCACGACCTGGATCTTTGAAGCATTTCTTGAGCTGTGACACGTGAAAGACATCGTGCACCTTGGATAGCTTTTCTGGAAGTTCAAGACGATAGGCATTTTCTGCACGCCTTGAGAGAATGTTGAAGGGACCAATATATCTTGGTGCAAGCTTTCCTTTGACACCAAAACGATGAGTGCCTCTGAGGGGAGTTACACGGAGATATGCTTTGTCTCCAGCTGCATAGACCATGTCCCTGTGTTTGCTGTCATAGTAGCTTTTCTGACGAGATTGAGCAATCCTCAGATTGTCACGAATGATGCGAACTTTCTCTTCGGCCTCGTTAACAATGTCAGGGCCTAAGAGTGAACATTCACCCGCTCCAGACCAATTGATTGGACTCCTGCATCTGCGGCCATAGAGATCCTCGAATGGTGCCATGCCTAGGCTTGCCTGAAAGCTGTTGTTGTAGGAGAATTCAGCATATGGAAGACATTCCTCCCATTTCATGCCAAAAGAGAGACCACATTCTCTGAGCATATCCTCGAGAATCTGATTGACTCTTTCGACTTGCCCTTGAGACTGAGGATGGTAGGCTGTGCTGAACAGAAGCTTGGTGCCCAAGGCTTCTTGAAAGCTTTTCCAGAAATGAGAAGTGAAGATGCTTGCACGGTCTGAGCTTATTTCCAATGGAACACCATGAAGAGGAACAATCTTTGCTGTGTAGAGCTCTGCTAACTGACTAGCTGAGATTGTCTCTTTGACAGGAAAGAAGTGAGCTACTTTAGTGAGTCGATCAATGACAACGAAGATTGCATCGTTGCCCCTCTTGGACTTTGGAAAACCAGTGACGAAGTCCGTTTCAATCATGTCCCACTTCCATTCAGGGATTTTCAGAGGTTGGAGAAGACCGGCTGTTTTCTGATGAACTGCCTTGACATGTTGACAGACGTCGCATTCAGAAACGTATCGAGCAATTTCACGTTTCATGCTAGGCCACCAATATAGTGTCTTGAGGTCCTGGTACATCTTTGTACTTCCAGGGTGTATGGAGAGAGGAGTTTCATGAGCCTCCTTGAGAATGACATTTTTGAGACTTTGAATTTGAGGAACTGCAATGCGTCCTTCGAAGAACACAGTTCCTTTGTCATCGATTGAGAAGGACTTAAATTTCTCCTTGCCTTCTTTTATGTGCTCTACCATCTTCTTGATTTCAACATCACGAAGTTGTTCAGAACGAATCTTGTCCTCGAGAGTTGGACTGGCTGTCAAGTTTGCAAGATAGCCTTGAGGAACAAGACCAAGGTTGAGCTTCTGGAATTCTTCATGAAGAGGAGGTTGGCTTTCCATGATCATGAGATTATTGCAATACGACTTGCGACTGAGAGCATCGGCCATAACATTAGCCTTGCCTGGAGTGCAAGAAATGGTAAGATCAAAGTCTTTAATCTTTTCAATCCATCTCCTTCGTTTGAGGTTTAGATCTGGTTGAGTAAAGATGTACTTCAGACTTTTATGGTCGGAAAAGATTTCAGTGCGATTACCCAACAAGTATTGTCTCCATTTCTTGAGGGCAAACACAACTGCTGCAAGTTCAAGGTCATGAGTGGGATAATTGAGCTCATGTGTGTTCAACTGACGTGAAGCATAAGCCACAACTTGACGTTCTTGCATGAGAACTGCACCTAGACCTTGGAGAGAAGCATCACAGAATATTTGGAAATGTTTGGAAGGATCTGGGCCAACCAGAACTGTGTAGAAGAAGTTTAGTCTTCAGGAGATTGAAGCTTTCATCACATTGTGGAGGCCAGACGAACTTCTTGTCCTTCTTTGTGAGGTCAGTGAGAGGTTTGGCAATCTTGGAGAAGTTTTGGACGAAGCGACGGCAATAGCTAGCCAAGCCAAGAAAACTTCTTACTTGCTTCACCGTCTTTGGAGGTTTCCAATCAACAATTGCTTTAACCTTTTCTGGATCAATGGCTATGCCCTTGGCAGAGATGACATGACCAAGATAAACGACTTCAGAAATCTAGAACTCACATTTGGAGAACTTGGCATAGAGACGATGCTCGCGAAGCTTCATGAGAGTGAGACGAAGATGTTCTTCATGCTCTTCCTCGGATTTTGAGTAGACAAGAATGTCATCAAGATATACCACAACGAACTTGTCTAGGTATTTATGGAAGACAGAATTCATGAGTCGAGAGAAGTTCGCCGGTGCATTGGTGAGACCAAAGGACATGACGGTGAATTCATATAGACCATAGCGAGTGGTGAAGGCTGTCTTTGGAATATCCTCTTTTCTGATCTTTATTTGATGGTAACCCATTCTCAAGTCCAACTTGGAGAATATTGAGGCTCCAGCAAGTTGATCGAAAAGATCATCGATGCGAGGAATTGGATACTTATTTTTGATGGTCTCTCGTTAAGACGATAGTCAACAACGAGTCTCTTTGTTTGATCCTTCTTCACAACGAACAGAGTTGGGCATCCCCAAGGCGAGGAACTAGGTTGAATGTAACCTTTTTCCATGTACATATCAATTTGTTCCTTCAACAAGTTCAGCTCGGGAGTTCCTATCTTGTAGGGATGCTTAGAGATTGGAGCAGTACCTGGTTCAAGTTTGATCACGAACTCGACAGCTCTGTCCGGAGGCATTCCTGGCAACTCTTCTGGAAAGACGTCAGGGAAGTCGCAAACCACCGGAACATTTTCAAGTGAAGGTAGAGGTTTTGCATTGAGGGTGCATAGCTGAATGGAACTTGATTCATGTGGAGAATAGATTATCTGGCCAGAAGGGTGGGACAAAGTTATTGACTTTTGAGCACAGTCAATTCTTTCTTTATTGGCCTTCAGCCAATCCATACCAAGAATGACATCAATGTCAGAATTGCCAAGCAATATGAGAGAAGCAAGGAATATGTGGCCTCCAATTAGAATTTAATTTTTGTGACTGATCTTGGACGTTTGCATAGTTGCTCCAGGGGAGTTGACCACTAGCGGGGAACCCAAACCAACAAAAGGGAGTTTAATTGCTGTCGCAAAGATCTTTGAAACGAAAGAATGTGATGCTCCGGTATCAAACAACACTTTAGCTGGATTAGAGTTTACGGGAAATGTACCAAGAACGACGTCAGGAGCTTCCTCAGCTTTGTCGATCTTGACATGATTCACCCTTGCGGTCCTCCCGACAAGCCTGTTGTTGGAGTTGAAGGCCTTAGGCGGGGGAGCGCGCACCATTGCCTGGTTTGTGTTAGGACGAGGTGGTGGAGGAGGTAGCTGGCTCTGCGTGCACTTGTCGGCGTAGTGTCCCGTCTGCTTGCACTTGTAGCATGTGACGACACGAGGAGGCCCTGGCCTTGGCTGCCCCATCGAAGCCCTTTGATCATGCACCTGAGCAGGGTTGGGTGGGCGGGGAGCGAAGCATGGAGAAGTTTGGGCGTATGGAGCCCGAGTAACAACACCATTTGGTACCCAGATGCGGCGCTTCTGCGGAGGGGTGGTCATGTTGGAGGAGGAACCACCCTCACGCGAGTGCTTGCGAGACTCCTCGAACGCCTTGCGCCCATTTTCTTCATTGAGCGCGGTGTTAACGAGATCCTCGAAGCTGTCGGCCTTGACATTGGTTAGGGCATACTTGAGTTCCGGGTTAAAACCTCTGCGGAACCTTGCCATCTTTTTAACTTCAGTGGACACCTCATCTCCAGCGTATCGAGCGAGGCGATTAAACTCACTCTGATACCCGATGACGTCCAACTTGCCCTGCTTGAGTGAGCAAAACTCTTCACGCATTCTTTCCATGAGACCATCTGGAATGTGGTGTTTCAGGAAGGCTTCCTTGAAACGATCCCACGTGACTGGCATGCCAGTTCTCATGGCCTGGAAGTTTTGTCGCACCCTGGCTTCTAAGGGATACTCATCGTACGAACTGGATAGTAGGTGCTTGGATTATGGGGCATAACTGCTCCCACGTCCCAGCTTCCTGGTAGGCCTGCGCTTATGCGCGACAACACAAGCCCTACTATTCCACCGTCGATGTAAACTATCCATTAGGAGTCACAGGCACTACTGTCGTACTCATATCAAGCACGCACTGTACGTCAACAGCTTTGAACGAATGATAATCACAACTTATCTCTACGACACAAAAGATAGAAATAAAGTTGCAACTGGCCTTCACTAAGGCAGAAATAGCGAATACAACCATCCAGAGGACACATGTCCCAACATATCATCCATTACAACAGCGGAAGCAATCAAAGGTGTCTGGGTACAGACAAATCCAACAGGCTTAAGAAGCCGGAGAAAATAAGGAAGACGGAGCCCATCCACGTAGGTTCTGGATACTGCCCTGGTCCAGCTAACTACTCGTCTGCAGTCTCGTCAAACTCCACAAAGTAGCCATCCTGGTGGTCATCGTAGCCGTAGTCGTAGTCTGCGTAAACCACAGCCCCAACGGGATCAGTACATCCAAGTACTGGCAAGCAAGACTCACAGTTCACCAAAGTATAGCCCGTCAACACAAGCACAGATGACTTGGTTCAACGGAAAGAAGGGGATGTATATAAGGCTGCAACTGGCTGCGCTAACCAACTACAGAGTTTCTATCATATCCAACTAAAGGGGATAAGATCGAGGTTTGTAACCAACTGGAAGATAACTGCAAACAAACCCATCCTGGATCTCGCCCCTTATCCAAAGAAGCAATCCGAGGATAACTCACACAGTTGTGATAAGGTGAAATCAAGTTATTGTGTGAGTAACCTATTACTAGTCAAATTATTAATCATTGGGTGAAACATGATTGATCATTATGTTTAAGTTGTCCTGAGTACTTGTTAGCCAGTACTTTCACCAAGTAATCCATAACCGCGGAAAACACGGCTTCTCGAGAAGATTATCCCTGCAGGGTTGCACCATTTGGCCGTACACGTATGAATAACCCGCCAGATGGGATGCCTCCACCAAGCGGGGCACTCACACAATTCAACTCTCTCCCATCAAGCCAAAGCACCTTGGGCGCACGGCTAATCAAGCCCCGAAGAAAAGGGACCCTCATAGCACTCTAAGACCGTGTCCCCCTATATGCCGACTACAAAAGTTCCACCCTGCGCTGGGCTCGCATGCATGCGGCAAATAGAAAGCACGAACTAAATGAGATGATTTGGACGAGATGCGAATCGAATCAAATTGAGGGGGGCGCCCATACTCGCTTCCCACATGCGGGTAGTGCGCTCATCATGGATCAGTAGACAAGACCCTTTTCCTATTAGGGTCGACACTAGCAGGCCTCAAAACCTCTCATGGGCCTCCTGCCGGTGCCTTATCATCAGATTATTATTAACAGTAATAACATTAGCATGATTGATTGATTGAGTAAACATCGAGCCCCCAGAACATAATAAAGATATAGTAACTGAAAATAACGGGTAACAGACTCGAGCAAAAACAACCTAAGCATGCTAGTAAGACACTGGCTCAATCAATGGGTTGTAGGAGGGGTGATGAGGCAATATCATGGGTTAAAGGATTCATGTGATAGGTTCGTAACAGAAACATCTACCACTAAGGCTAGCAAGTATAGACAACGGAAAGTATCGGTAACCAGGGTTGAAAGGAACACGATGGTTCATGTGAGTGATAACTTGCCTGCAAACTGATCAGCCGGGTACTGAGCTAGATCCTCAGAAGGGGTGCTGTAAAGGTCGTCTGCCTCAACGTCGTCGTCTATTCGAGAAGAAGCAAACAAACAAACCAGGAAGGTAAACAATCATGTTCATGGCATTGTGCACAGTCAATATGATGCATGACAATTTTAATGGTGCCTCAAAATAAATTGACTAACAAGATAGCACAAAATAAAATGGACCCATATGCAAGGGTTGCATATGGAAAAGGATCCATTGAAAATAGATGGAACAAATGATTTACATGTATTTATTAGGTGATAGTTGTTATCATGATGCATGCATGATGGTGATAGCAAGATAACAACAAAATAACAATATTAATTGCAATTGTAATGAGGGTTAACAAGTTAAGAAAAACAATTATTAAGTTTTGGAAATTATTGGTTACTTAATGATGTTAAACAAGTAGTTTGTTTTCATCAAGTTAAAGGGTGCAAAACAAATAACAAAATTGATATTTGAAAAGGTTATCAAATTTTAGTTGGATTACATGTTTCACATTTTGAAATTGGACTTAGGATTAATTAATTATGAATTAAACAATATTAAACAAGTTTTAATTGAATTTAAAACAAGCTTAAATATTAATTGAATTTTATTTGTTCAAACCATAAATTCAAATTCACATTTGAAAAGTTCACACTTTGGTGGTTTGAAACCATAATTTGCATGTTCAAAAATATTTTATATTAAGCAAGTTATGATTTTATCAATTTTATTTGAATTAAACAAGTATTAAATTATTTAGGCAATTTAAATTATTCAAACAATAGAACAAATTGTATATTGAATAGCACATTCAAAAAGGTGTGAAAAACATATTTTATTTGAATTATTTGAAAACAGTATGAATTAGTTATGAATTATTTCAATTTGCATTTGAATTATTCAAATTTGAAATTTAAATGAATTTTGAAAACTCAAAACAGAACACAAATTGAATATTTGGAAATATTATGAAATTTGGATAGGAAAACATATAAAGTTTGCATTTGTTGGATTTATAAAATGAAAGTTATTGAATTTCAAAGTTTGGGTTTAATTCTGTTTATTAAAAGAAATTTGGGATTTTTGAATTGCGCAGAAAAAACGTTTGTTACTCAGCCTCAAGCTACCCCCTGCCACTGCGCAGTGGGCCAGTGACAGCGTGGCACTGCGCAAGCGCTGGCGTGGCCACGGGGTCGCTGACAGTGGGCCAGGAGCAGTGGAAACAATTCCACAAAAAAGTGGGGCGTGCGGGCTCGAACCCGTGCCCTGGCGCTGCGCGCAAAGGTTCAGTACCACTGCGGTGTTCGCGTTCAGTTGACAGAGGAAGCGACGCTGTGAGGATATTGTTCCAAGCCAGTTTCTGAACTTAACTGACGACGAAACGCAAGCACGACTGACAGAACTGAAACTCGCCGGAGTGAAACGAGGCTACGGTGCTCGATGCCATCGATTGCGTGGATGTGCAGATGCATGGATGCGTGCGTGTGCATGAGATACAGAGAGGAAGAGGGGAAGATGGGCACCGCGTGCTCACCGTGAGGTCGCCGTGGTCGATCTCTGACGGCGAAGAAGAAAAACCGCGGCGGAGTCGATGACGGCGTCGCGGATCCACTGCTCCTCCGCTGCTCCGGTGTCGAAAACGTAGAGGACGAAGAGGCGATCTCGTTCCAGGGGTTGGGTGGCTACGAGAGGGTAGGAGGCGGCGGCGCCATGGCTGGATTCAGAAGCGGTCGCCGGCGATGAAAGTTTCACAGAGGGAGGAACCGAGAGAGAGAGCAGGGATGGCGGCGCGGCGCGAGGCGTAGCTAGTACCTAGGGTTAGGGTTAGGTGCGGGAGGTGCCCTAGGGCTCTTATAGGCGCCAGGAGCTTGGCTGCCGCCGGAGGCGCGCGGGGTTGCGGTGGCTCCGCTCGATTCGTCGCCGTACGGGGTGACGAAGGAGGAATAGGAGGGCGGCACGAATCTTGGCGCGGCCGAAGCGGTAAGTGGGAGGTTAGCTGGGTTGGGTCGCGCGCGCGCGTAGGGCTAGCGGGCTGGGCTGCGTTAGGTTAGCTAGCTGTCGCCCGTTTCTCCTTTTATTCTTTTCTGTTTTTTTTTTTTTGCTGAAACAGTTTGTGGAATGATTTGTTAAGGTTCTGGTTAAAGAAAAATCCAGAAAAATTTAGTTAAGCTTTTTAAGTAATTAGAAACCATATTCCAACTTTGGATTTCAAAAATTGAGTTTTAAAATGGTAGTTGGTATTGAACCCAAATTTAGAGGAATTTTTAATATTATTAACCCATTAATAAAAACATGCATTTGAATAGGGTTACCCCTAGGTTTAAAATGACTTTTAAGACCACAAGTGTGGTGAATTTTGATAGATTCAAATAGGTACTGATGTGAACTTGGTTGAATTTTAAAAGATGGTTTGGGAATTATTGATTGAAATATTGGTTTGATTAAAACCAACACCTTGAGAATTGAACATTAATTGAACTATTTGGAAAACAAGGAAAGGTTTTGTTTTGCAATTCTTTGTTTGAAAATTGTAACAGACAAGTGTGAAAACAAGGTTTGATCCATTATGAAAACAATGCAACAGAAATAAAAATGAGAATGATGCCATGATGCATTGCATAAATTAAACAAATAAGTAAAACAACTAAGGGTTTTCATACTTGGATGTTACAAAACGCCCCCCCATGAAGGAATCGCGCCCCGAGATTCCCTACTGAGAAATGAACAGGTCCGGATACTTCTTGCGAAGATCCTCTTCGGTCTCCCATGTTGCCTCTTTATCGGAATGATGCGACCATTGGACTTTCAAGAACTTGGTGCTCTTGTTGCGAGTCTTACGCTCGGTCTCATCGAGAATACGAATAGGGTGCTCCTCATAAGATAGATCATCTTGCAGTTCAATGGAATCATGATCAACTGCACGATCTGGATCTTTGAAACACTTCTTGAGTTGTGACACGTGGAACACATCGTGCACTTTGGATAGTTTTTCTGGAAGTTCAAGACGATAAGCATTCTCTGCACGTCTTGAGAGGATGTTGAAAGGGCCAATGTATCTTGGTGCAAGCTTTCCTTTCACACCAAAACGATGAGTGCCTCTGAGGGGAGTTACACGGAGGTATGCCTTATCACCAGGTGCATAGGCCATATCCCTGTGCTTGCTGTCATAATAGCTCTTCTGACGAGACTGAGCAATCCTGAGATTGTCACGAATGATACGAACTTTCTCCTCGGCTTCCTTAACAATGTCAGGGCCTAAAAGTGAACGTTCACCAGCTCCTGACCAATTGATTGGACTCCTGCATCTGCGACCATACAGTGCCTCAAATGGTGCCATGCCTAGGCTTGCCTGGTAGCTGTTGTTGTAGGAGAATTCAGCATATGGAAGGCAATCCTCCCATTTCATGCCAAAGGAGAGACCACATGCTCTGAGCATATCCTCGAGAATCTGATTGACTCTTTCGACTTGCCCTGAGACTGAGGGTGATAAGCTGTGCTGAACAGAAGTTTGGTGCCCAATGCTTCTTAAAAAACTCTTCCAGAAATGAGAAGTGAAAATACTTCCACGGTCTGAGCTTATTTCCAATGGAACACCATGAAGAGGAACAACTTTGCTGTGTAGAGCTCTGCTAACTGGCTAGCTGAGATAGTTTCCTTTACAGCATAGAAGTGAGCAACCTTAGTGAGACGATCAATAACAACGAAGATTGCATCGTTGCCCTTTTTGGACTTTGGAAACCCAGTAACGAAGTCCATTTCAATCATGTCCCACTTCCACTCAGGAATTTTCAGAGGTTGGAGTAGACCTGCTGTCTTCTGATGGACTGCCTTAACACGTTGACAAACGTCGCATTCAGAAACGTATTGAGCAATTTCACGTTTCATGCCAGGCCACCAATACAGAGTCTTGAGATCCTGGTACATCTTTGTACTTCCAGGGTGAATGGATAGAGGAGTTTCATGAGCCTCCTTGAGAATGATATCCTTGAGACTTTGAATCTGAGGGACTGCAATGCGTCCTTCGAAGAACACAGTTCCCTTGTCATCAATTGAGAAGGACTTGAACTTATCACTGCCCTCTTTGATTTGCTCTACCATCTTCTTGATTTCATTATCACGAAGTTGTTCAGAACGAATCTTGTCCTCGAGAGTTGGGGCTGGCTGTCAAGCTAGTAAGGTATCCTTCAGGAACAAGACCAAGGTTCAGCTTCTGGAATTCTTCATGAAGTGGAGGTTGGCTTTCCATGATCATGAGATTATTGCAATAGGATTTGCGACTGAGAGCATCGGCCATAACATTAGCCTTGCCTGGAGTGTAAGAAATAGTGAGATCAAAGTCTTTAATCTTCTCAATCCATCTCCTTTGCCTGAGGTTCAGATCTGGCTGAGTGAAGATGTATTTCAGACTCTTGTGATCGGAAAAGATTTCAGTTTTGTTACCCAACAAGTATTGTCTCCATTTCTTGAGGGCAAACACAACTGCTGCAAGTTCAAGATCATGAGTGGGATAGTTTTGCTCATGTGCATTCAACTGACGTGAAGCACAAGCCACAACTTGACGTTCTTGCATAAGAACTGCTCCTAGGCCTTGGAGAGATGCATCACAGAATATCTGGAAAGGTTTGGTAGTATCTGGGCCAACTAGAACAGGTGTGGAAGTGAGTTTAGTCTTCAGGAGGTTGAAACTCTCATCACATTGTGGAGTCCAAACGAACTTTTTGTCCTTCTTTGTGAGATCAGTGAGAGGTTTGGCAATCTTGGAAAATTTTTGGACGAATCGACGGCAATAGCTAGCCAAGCCAAGAAAACTTCTGACTTGCTTTACCGTCTTAGGGGGTTTCCAGTCAACAATTGCCTTAACCTTTTCAGGATCAATGGCTATGCCTTTGGCAGAGATGATATGACCAAGATATGCAACTTCTGGAATCCAGAACTCACATTTGGAAAACTTGGCATACAGACGATGCTCGCGAAGTTTCATGAGAGTGAGACGAAGGTGTTCTCCATGCTCTTCCTCGGATTTTGAGTAGACTAGAATGTCATCGAGATATACCACAACGAACTTGTCGAGGTATTCATGGAAGACAGAATTCATGAGTCTTGAGAACGTTGCCGGTGCATTGGTGAGACCAAAGGACATGACGGTGTATTCATATAGACCGTACCGAGTGGTGAAAGCTGTCTTAGGAATATCTTCCTTTCTGATCTTTATCTGATGGTACCCCATCCTCAAGTCCAACTTTGAGAATATTGAGGCTCCAGCAAGTTGATCAAAAAGATCATCGATACGAGGAAGTGGATACTTGTTCTTGATGGTTTTCTCGTTGAGAGGACGATAGTCAACCACGAGTCTTTTTGTTTGATCCTTCTTGGCAACAAACAGAGTTGAGCAACCCCAAGCGGAGGAACTAGGCTGAATGTAACCTTTGTCCATGTACATATCGATTTGCTCCTTCAACAATTTCAGTTCAGGAGGAGCTATCTTGTATGGATGCTTAGAGATTGGAGCAGTACCTGGCTCAAGCTCGATCACGAACTCAACTGCTCTGTCCGGGGGCATCCCTGGCAACTCTTCTGGAAAGACGTCAGGGAATTCACAAACCACCGGAACATTTTCAATTGCAGGAAGGGGTTTGGCATCGAGGCTGAACAGCTGAACAGAACTTGATCCATATGGAGAATAGACTATCTGGCCTCAAGTGTGGGAGAGAGTTATTGACTTTTGAGCACAGTCAATTTTAGCTTTGTGGGTCTTCAACCAATCCATACCCAGAATGACATCAATGTCAGAATTTCCCAGCAACATGAGTGAAGCAAGGAATACACGACCTCCAATTAGGATCTGATTGTCCATGCTTATCTTGGAAGTAATCATTTTAGTTCCCGGAGAGTGCACATAGATTTGATTGCTTAGTGGAACCAGAGCTAAATTGTACGTTGTAGCAAAGATCTTTGACACAAACGAATGCGAAGCTCCAGTATCAAACAACACTTTAGCTGGAATAGAGTTTACGGGTAATATACCGAGAACGACGTCAGCAGCTTCCTCAGCTTTGTCGGCCTTGATATGGTTCACCCTCGCGTTCCTCCCGATAGGCCTGTTGTTGGAGTTGAAGGCTTTAGCCGGGGGATCACGAACCATAGCCTGGTTGGTGTTGGGGCGAGGAGGTAGGGGTAGCTGCTTCTGAGTGCACTTATCAGCATAGTGTCCAGTCTCCTTGCACTTGAAGCAAGTGACGACACGAGGAGGACCTGGCCTTGGCTGCCCCATCGGAAACCTCTGACCCTGCATCTGAGATGGGTTGGGTGGGCGGGGACCAAAGCCTGGAGAAGCTTGGGCATTTGGAGCCCGAGTGACAGCACCATTTGGCACCCAGATGCGGCGCTTCTGCGGAGGGGTGGTCATGTTGGAGGAGGAACCACCCTCACGCGAGTGCTTGCGCGACTCTTCGAACGCCTTGCGCCCATTCTCCTCATTGAGCGCGGTGTTCACGAGCTCCACGAAGTCCTTGCACTTGATGTTGGTGAGAGCGTACTTCAGTTCCGGGTTAAAACCTCGGCGGAACCTTGCCATCTTCTTGGCTTCAGTGGACACTTCGTCACCAGCGTACCGAGCGAGACGATTGAACTCGTTCTGGTAGCCGAGAACGTCCAGCTTGCCCTGTCTGAGAGAGCAGAATTCCTCACGCATCCTTTCCATGAGACCATCCGGGATGTGGTGCTTCAGGAAGGCATCCTTGAAACATCCCCAGTTGATAGGAAAGCCAGCTCTCATGGTCTGGTAGTTCTCCCACCAAGTAGCTGCCTGACCCTTCAGTAGGTAGGTGGCATACTTGACCTTATCCTCTTCCGCAACATGAGCAATCTCCAGAGCTCTTGCTACGTCACGGATCCAGTCATCAGCATCCAGGGGCTCACGTGTTGCCACGAAAGCTTTTGGGCCCAAGCTGAGGAAGTCCTTGATGGTGACCCTTGGAGCATTCTGGTTGTGTTGCTGGTTAGCCTGGATCTGGGCCATCTGTGTCACCACTTGGGTCATCTGAGCCAACAGTTCCCCCATTGGTGGTGGCGGAGGCGGGTTGTTCCTGGTTGGAGGCATCCTGAACAGAAATTCATTTTAGCACAACAACATAAAAGGATAGACTTGGTAACCGAAAGATAGATTATTCCGACGCATGAATAGATAACCAACAGGTACATCATCACATGTTCAAATACGTCAGAATATCCAACAGACCAATACATGGTTCGAAAACGAAAGGATAAACTAGACACAGCTAGTAATGGATACAACGGTACTCCCATGCTCATCACGCAGGACGGCGGTGAGTAGTACGACGAGAGATACGGTGCGGAGGAATCCCACGGAAGTAGGTATGACGACGATCCCTGTAGATAGGAACTGCTCTGAGAGCAACTCTCGGTGTGGTGAAGTAGAAAGCGTCCTCTCCCTGTGCTCCATAGCGGGGAATCCCTGTGTAACCAGCTCCGAGGTCGAGAAGTGGGCCTCTGATCGGCTCGTAACCTCCAGCATCTGGCAGAGGAAAACCCAGTGTCTGCTGGAAACGCGCAAAGCGCTCGTCTCCAACGAAGTCTGTGGTGTACGTCGCCAGACGAGTCAAAGCCAGATAGAGCTGCTCCCTGACTGAGGCTAACTCCTGAGAGAGTGCGGAAGCAACTGCGTCACTGTGCCACACGAACTGGGCAGTGGTGTGCAGCCTGGAGCTATCATCCTCGTAGGTATCCAGGTTGCGGTGGAGAGTGAAGTGAACTCCCGCTGCCGTGATGTAACCACGGGGGATGTGACGATAGATGGAATCATCAAACCCCCAGTAGTCAGCACGGAGAACGGTGAGACTCACGTACGCTGCCTGCTGCACGGCCATATCCACTGTGGAACCTACTGCCTCGTAGCGGTGGGCAATGCTCCTGCCATCATCCGACAGAATGTAGACGATAGCCCGGTAGAAAGTCTGGTCGAACTCGCGCTGGTGCTCGTAGACCTGGTACTCTGGTGCCCAACGGAACCCCAGATAGGTAACCATGTCTCTCAGCATCTCCGGAAAACCGGCGGTGCTCTCACAGCGAGTCATGCGAACCACCTGCGGGTAGTAGCTGAGACCCATCTGCAGATTATTTGGAATGTTTTGATTAGACTCCGGTAGATGAAAAAGGATGTGGAAAACAACAATAAGGTTCAACGGACGATAAGGATGTTGAAAAGAACATGATATCGAAGCAACATCGGGAAAACGAGACCAAAAGTCCTGAGGTACTAAGGAGAACCCAAAACACGTGAAATCCTAACTTGAAAGTTTAGGTAAGAACAGAAAACAACGTTGCACTTCCTTACCAGAAAGGGTGGGTGGGTGGGGAAAGAAGAAAAATGGCAGAATTCCTACTCTCACGTTTGCATTTTTCCTATATAGCTACAAAATAGTTTCTAGACTCAACTGCGACCAGTAAAAAGGGATCCTACAGGCAGACAGGCTCTGATACCATTTGTCGCACCCTGGCTTCTAAGGGATACTCATCGTACGAACTGGATAGTAGGTGCTTGGATTATGGGGCATAACTGCTCCCACGTCCCAGCTTCCTGGTAGGCCTGCGCTTATGCGCGACAACACAAGCCCTACTATTCCACCGTCGATGTAAACTATCCATTAGGAGTCACAGGCACTACTGTCGACGTACTTCATATCAAGCACGCACTGTACGTCAACAGCTTTGAACGAATGATAATCACAACTTATCTCTACGACACAAAAGATAGAAATGAAGTTGCAACTGGCCTTCACTAAGGCAGAAATAGAGAATACAATCATCCAGAGGACACATGTCCCAACATATCATCCATTACAACAGCGGAAGCAATCAAAGGTGTCTGGGTACAGACAAATCCAACAGGCTTAAGAAGCCGGAGAAAATAAGGAAGACGGAGCCCATCCACGTAGGTTCTGGATCCTGCCCTGGTCCAGCTAACTACTCGTCTGCAGTCTCGTCAAACTCCACAAAGTAGCCATCCTGGTGGTCATCGTAGCCGTAGTCGTAGTCTGCGTAAACCACAGCCCCAACGGGGTCAGTACATCCAAGTACTGGCAAGCAAGACTCACAGTTCACCAAAGTATAGCCCGTCAACACAAGCACAGATGACTTGGTTCAACGGAAAGAAGGGGATGTATATAAGGCTGCAACTGGCTGCGCTAACCAACTACAGAGTTTCTATCATATCCAACTATTAGAAAGGGGATAAGATCGAGGTTTGTAACCAACTGGAAGATAACTGCAAACAAACCCATCCTGGATCTCGCCCCTTATCCAAAGAAGCAATCCGAGGATAACTCACACAGTTGTGATAAGGTGAAATCAAGTTATTGTGTGAGTAACCTATTACTAGTCAAATTATTAATCATTGGGTGAAACATGATTGATCATTATGTTTAAGTGGTCCTGAGTACTTGTTAGCCAGTACTTTCACCAAGTAATCCATAACCGCGGAAAACACGGCTTCTCGAGAAGATTATCCCTGCAGGGTTGCACCAATTTGGCCGTACACGTATGAATAACCCGCCAGATGGGATGCCTCCCACCAAGCGGGGCACTCAACACAATTCAACTCTTCTCCGCATCAAGCCCAAAGCACCTTGGGCGCACGGCTAATCAAGCCCCGAAGAAAAGGGACCCTCATAGCACTCTAAGACCGTGTCCCCCTATATGCCGACTACAAAAGTTCCACCCTGCGCTGGGCTCGCAAAAACATGCATGCGGCAAATAGAAAGCACGAACTAAATGAGATGATTTGGACGAGATGCGAATCGAATCAAATTGAGGGGGCGCCCATACTCGCTTCCCACATGCGGGTAGTGCGCTCATCATGGATCAGTAGACAAGACCCTTTTCCTATTAGGGTCGACACTAGCAGGCCTCAAAACCTCTCATGGGCCTCCTGCCGGTGCCTTATCATCAGATTATTATTAACAGTAATAACATTAGCATGATTGATTGATTGAGTAAACATCGAGCCCCCAGAACATAATAAAGATATAGTAACTGAAAATAACGGGTAACAGACTCGAGCAAAAACAACCTAAACATGCTAGTAAGACACTGGCTCAATCAATGGGTTGTAGGAGGGGTGATGAGACAATATCATGGGTTAAAGGATTCATGTGATAGGTTCGTAACAGAAACATCTACCACTAAGGCTAGCAAGTATAGACAACGGAAAGTATCGGTAACCAGGGTTGAAAGGAACACGATGGTTCATGTGAGTGATAACTTGCCTGCAAACTGATCAGCCGGGTACTGAGCTAGATCCTCAGAAGGGGTGCTGTAAAGGTCGTCTGCCTCAACGTCGTCGTCTATTCGAGAAGAAGCAAACAAACAAACTAAGAAGGTAAACAATCATGTTCATGGCATTGTGCACAGTCAATATGATGCATGACAATTTTAATGGGTGCCTCAAAATAAATTGACTAACAAGATAGCACAAATTAAATGGACCCATATGCAAGGGTTGCATATGGAAAAGGATCCATTGAAAATAGATGGAACAAATGATTTACAAGTATTTATTAGGTGATAGTTGTTATCATGATGCATGCATGATGGTGATAGCAAGATAACAACAAAATAACAATATTAATTGCAATTGTAATGAGGGTTAACAAGTTAAGAAAAACAATTATTAAGTTTTGGAAATTATTGGTTACTTAATGATGTTAAACAAGTAGTTGTTGTTTTCATCAAGTTAAAGGGTGCAAAACAAATAACAAAATTGATATTTGAAAAGGTTATCAAATTTTAGTTGGATTACATGTTTCACATTTTGAAATTGGACTTAGGATTAATTAATTATGAATTAAACAATATTAAACAAGTTTTAATTGAATTTAAAACAAGCTTAAATATTAATTGAATTTTATTTGTTCAAACCATAAATTCAAATTCACATTTGAAAAGTTCACACTTTGGTGGTTTGAAACCATAATTTGCATGTTCAAAAATATTTTATATTAAGCAAGTTATGATTTTATCAATTTTATTTGAATTAAACAAGTATTAAATTATTTAGGCAATTTAAATTATTCAAACAATAGAACAAATTGTATATTGAATAGCACATTCAAAAAGGTGTGAAAAACATATTTTATTTGAATTATTTGAAAACAGTATGAATTAGTTATGAATTATTTCAATTTGCATTTGAATTATTCAAATTTGAAATTTAAATGAATTTTGAAAACTCAAAACAGAACACAAATTGAATATTTGGAAATATTATGAAATTTGGATAGGAAAACATATAAAGTTTGCATTTGTTGGATTTATAAATGAAAGTTATTGAATTTCAAAGTTTGGGTTTAATTCTGTTTATTAAAAGAAATTTGGGATTTTTGAATTGCGCAGAAAAAACGTTTGTTACTCAGCCTCAAGCTACCCCCTGCCACTGCGCAGTGGGCCAGTGACAGCGTGGCACTGCGCAAGCGCTGGCGTGGCCACGGGGTCGCTGACAGTGGGCCAGGAGCAGTGGAAACAATTCCACAAAAAAGTGGGGCGTGCGGGCTCGAACCCGTGCCCTGGCGCTGCGCGCAAAGGTTCAGTACCACTGCGGTGTTCGCGTTCAGTTGACAGAGGAAGCGACGCTGTGAGGATATTGTTCCAAGCCAGTTTCTGAACTTAACTGACGACGAAACGCAAGCACGACTGACAGAACTGAAACTCGCCGGAGTGAAACGAGGCTACGGTGCTCGATGCCATCGATTGCGTGGATGTGCAGATGCATGGATGCGTGCGTGTGCATGAGATACAGAGAGGAAGAGGGGAAGATGGGCACCGCGTGCTCACCGTGAGGTCGCCGTGGTCGATCTCTGACGGCGAAGAAGAAAAACCGCGGCGGAGTCGATGACGGCGTCGCGGATCCACTGCTCCTCCGCGGCTGCTCCGGTGTCGAAAACGTAGAGGACGAAGAGGCGATCTCGTTCCAGGGGTTGGGTGGCTACGAGAGGGTAGGAGGCGGTGGCGCCATGGCTGGATTCAGAAGCGGTCGCCGGCGATGAAAGTTTCAGAGAGGGAGGAACCGAGAGAGAGAGCAGGGATGGCGGCGCGGCGCGAGGCGTAGCTAGTACCTAGGGTTAGGGTTAGGTGCGGGAGGTGCCCTAGGGCTCTTATAGGCGCCAGGAGCTTGGCTGCCGCCGGAGGCGCGCGGGGTTGCGGTGGCTCCGCTCGATTCGTCGCCGTACGGGGTGACGAAGGAGGAATAGGAGGGCGGCACGAATCTTGGCGCGGCCGAAGCGGTAAGTGGGAGGTTAGCTGGGTTGGGTCACGCGCGCGCGTAGGGCTAGCGGGCTGGGCTGCGTTAGGTTAGCTAGCTGTCGCCCGTTTCTCCTTTTATTCTTTTCTGTTTTTTTTTTGCTGAAACAGTTTGTGGAATGATTTGTTAAGGTTCTGGTTAAAGAAAAATCCAGAAAAATTTAGTTAAGCTTTTTAAGTAATTAGAAACCATATTCCAACTTTGGATTTCAAAAATTGAGTTTTAAAATGGTAGTTGGTATTGAACCCAAATTTAGAGGAATTTTTAATATTATGAACCCATTAATAAAAACATGCATTTGAATAGGGTTACCCCTAGGTTTAAAATGACTTTTAAGACCACAAGTGTGGTGAATTTTGATAGATTCAAATAGGTACTGATGTGAACTTGGTTGAATTTTAAAAGATGGTTTGGGAATTATTGATTGAAATATTGGTTTGATTAAAACCAACACCTTGAGAATTGAACATTAATTGAACTATTTGGAAAACAAGGAAAGGTTTTGTTTTGCAATTCTTTGTTTGAAAAGATTGTAACAGACAAGTGTGAAAACAAGGTTTGATCCATTATGAAAACAATGCAACAGAAATAAAAATGAGAATGATGCCATGATGCATTGCATAAATTAAACAAATAAGTAAAACAACTAAGGGTTTTCATACTTGGATGTTACAAGTTTTCCCACCAAGAAGCTGCTTGACCCTTCAGCAGGTAGGAGGCATACTTGACCTTGTCTTCTTCAGCTACGTGTGCAATCTCCAGAGCCTTGGCTATCTCACGGATCCAGTCATCAGCGTCCAGAGGCTCGCGTGTGGCCACGAAAGCTCTTGGGCCCAGACTGAGAAACTCCTTGATGCTCACTCGTGGAGCTGTCTGGTTGATGTGCTGATTAGCCTGAAACTGGGCCATCTGCGTCATGACTTGGGTCATCTGAGTCAACAGCTCCGTGATTGGCGGTGGCTCAGGCGTAGTGTTCCTTGTTGGCGGCATCCTGAATGGAAATGCATTTTAGCACAACAATAGAAAAGGATAGACTTGGCAACCGAAAGATAGATTACTCTGACGCATGAATAGATAATCAAAAGGTACACCATCACATGTTCAATTACATCAGAATATCCAACACACCATAAATGGTTCGAATACCAAAGGATAACTAAACATAGCTAAGAATGGATACATCGGTACTCCCATGCTCATCACGCAGGACGGCGGCGAGGAGTACGGCGAGAGGTACGGTGAGGAGCACGCCCACGAAAGTAGGTGGAACGACGATCCACGTAGATCTGACGTGGTCTGAGACCGACTCTAGGCGTGGTGAAGTACATAGAATCGACTCCCTGTGCTCCAAAGCGGGGAATCCCAGTGTAACCAGCACCAAGGTTAAGGAGTGGACCTCTGATCGGCTCGTAACCTCCAGCATCTGGCAGACGACGCCCACCTGGCTGATCGAAACGTGCAAAGCGCTCGTCTCCAACAAAGTCTGTGGTGTAAGTCGCCAGACGAGTCAAAGCAAGGTAAAGCTGCTCTCTGACTGAAGCCAACTCCTGAGATAGTGTGCGGGCAACTGCGTCACTGTGTCTCACAAACTGAGCGGTGGTGTGCAGCCTGGAGTTATCATGCTCGTAAACATCCAAGTTGTCGTAGAGAGTGAAGTGAGCTCCCTCCGAAGTGATGTAACCACGGGGGATGTGGCGATAGATAGAATCGTCAAATCCCCAGTAGTCAGCATGAAGGACGGTGAGACTCACATAAGCTGCCTGCTGCACAGCCATATCCACTGTGGAACCCACTGCCTCGTAGCGGTGGACTACGCTCATGCCATCATGTGACAGAATGTAGACGATAACTTGGTAGTAGGTCTGCACAAACTCTCGTTGCTGCTCGTAGACCTGGTACTCTGGTGCCCAACGGAATCCCAGAAAAGTGACCATGTCTCTCAGCATCTCCGGATAACCGGAAGTGCTCTCGCAACGAGTCATACGAACCACCTGCGGGTAGAACCTGAGATCCATCTGCAGATGATCGGGGAAGCTTTGATTAGACGCCGGTAGAAAAACTGAAGTGGCAAGCAACAACAAGGTTCCAACGGACGAAAAGGATCTTGAGAAGAACAGGATATCTACTGCTTAAGGAATAGAGGATCTGCTTCCGGGGCTTATGTGCCTCCGTTCTCAATCGTGAGTAGGCAACATGAAAATCATGTAACAACCACCTCCATTCCTATGGTCTAGTAGATATAACCATCCTAGAGAAACCAGGATACGTGAAATCCTAACTTGAAAGTTTAGATGAGAAGATAAAACAACGTTGCACTTCCTTACCAGAAAAAAAAGCGAGGGTGGGTGGGGAAAGAAATAAAAGAACAGAATTCCTACTCTCACGTTTCATTTTTCCTATATAGCTACAAAATAGTTTCTAGACTCAACTGCGACCAGTAAAAGGGATCCTACAGGCAGATAGGCTCTGATACCATTTGTCGCACCCGGACTTTTAGAGGATACTCACAGCCCGCTAAACAGTAGATAAATGGCTTACGGGGCCTACCTGCACCCGCATCTCAATATGAGTAGGCCAACACGTAAATGTGTGACAACCATCCTCTACTATTCATCGTCTGTGAAACCATCCAATAGAAATCCGAATACTTCCATTGACGTACTTCATAACATACACACATGCTACGTCAACGACATTTGAACAAGTGATATCACAACAAATCTCTAAGACACAAAGAAATAGAAATAAGTGGCAAAAAGCTCTCACTAGAGCAGAGATAGCAAATACAGTCAGGCAGAGGACACATGTCCCAACAAGTCATCATTACATTACAACGGAAGCATCCAAAGTGTCTGTGTCGAGACATCGTAGTAGTTTTCATAGACTGGGGTGCCATGAGACTACGGTAGAGACGTGGGGTAACGGTATAGCGTAGTAACACAGAACACGAGATTTACCCAGGTTCGGTACGTCGCGACAGTACGGCGTACCTACTCCTGCACTTCTCACTATGTGGGACTAAAGCCCGTATAATAAGGTTACAATGTAAAGGAATAGATCCAGCTACTCGTCGAGGATGAACTTCCCGGCGAGTTGCGCAAGGCTTAAGCTAGAACCTAGAACCTTGTAACTAAAGGAACTTATGAAATCTATCTCCCGTCCGGCTTTATATAATAGCCGGATTAGGGCTTACAGAACCAGAAACCTAGAAGACTACGTTTAACTTGTAACTTGGAAAGTAAGGAATCCGTCTTCTCCTCCAAGCCAGATCACGCGGGCCGTGATCCGGGTTCTTCTAGAATCCGGCTTCTACGCGTCGGACTACTGGGCCGCCCAATGGACCCAAGCCCATTACCTTGCAGGCCACCCTGGTAGTCCAGCTCTTTTGTCTACCATCTTCTATACCCCTATTTGGTATATATCCGACAGTAGCCCCCAGGAAGGATCAAAACTCTGAAACTCCGCCTTTCGTCAAATACATTTTGTCCGGGAAACTTGATTCAGCAGTCTTGATTCTTTCTTCTTCCCTTTTGAAGGAGATGGTAACATAAAACTCGGAACTATGAAAATCCGGCTTTTCTTCTCGCGATCCTTCGCGGAAAAGGAACACGTGACATCAGCGCTTTAATCATGCTGACGCAAGCGCCACTTGGTTTCACGCGGGAAACCCTGCAACGTATCTCTGACAGATTCTCACGAGAAACGAGGAGATAGCCATCATTCCTCTGTCGTTCCGTTTCCCGGATTTTCCGGCGAGCGACACGCGTCGAACATCCAACGGTCAAAAGAGCCGTTGGCGCGTATCTAGAGGTTTTTAGGCTATAAATAGCCGTCCTCGTTGTCTCCGGAAATCTTTCCTCACTCCCTCTGCCCACGCCATTGACGCAAACGCGAGCACGAGAGCTTAGAACGAATCCTTGCCCCGACGAGCCCTTTGCACGCCGGAGCGCTCCGTCGCCACCGAAAACGATGGCCTCTCCGTCGTCCTCACCGGCCCGCGCCTCCATCGACGAGCTTTTGGGCGACCTGGATCCACAACTGGGGTCGCCCAAGCATGCCGGCGGCGGGCCGGAAACAACCACGCATCCGCGGCGGGCGGAGGAAATGCTTCCACCGCCGCGGACGTAGCGGGCTCAAGCACCACAACATCCCCGCCGTTCGCACCGGAGACGGCGGAGGAGAAAATCGAGCTCCTAGGCGAAAAGCTTGCCGCTGCGAAGGCCGCCGCCGCCGCCGCCACCGGAGCAGAAGAGGAAGAGGAAACTGCAGGCAACTGGAGTGCCTGCAGTATTCCCCCGGCTCTCCTTCCCAACCTGGAAAAGGAGGGTTTGGTGCTGAAAAAGAAATGGCGGCTCCCGGAGGAGGAGACTGAACCCATGCCACAAGAGGGCGAAAGGGTGCTCCTCGCCTCCCACCTTCTACGAGGTATGGGATTGCCACCTTCATCCTTCTTCCTCCAGGTTCTGTCACACTACAACATCCAACCACATAACCTTCCTCCCAACTCTATTCTGTACATGGCCGGCTTCCAGGCCTTGTTCGAAGGTTACCTAGGAATAGAGCCTAGTTAGATTTTTTGTTGTATTGCTTTGGGGTGAAGCGTAACTCTTCGGAGGGCGCGCTCCCAAATTGCGGAACCATTCCTTTACTCTTCGGAGATTCCGAGAGGATTGGTTCCCCAAAATCAAAACCTCAGAATCCGTCAAATTTTGGACGGGTTCTTTTTTCTATCACCCCGACGTGTGCCTTTTCCTAAAAGGCCGTCGGGGTTCCACCTTTGTGAACTCCGCCGCTGTTCCCCAGGATAACTGGGTGACAGAGGCCGTCCAGGTTCTGCCTCCAGATCTACTAAGGATCAAGAGGCGCATCGCCAAGCTCACTTCCTCCAAACCTCCTTGACCGGTATGGACACGGTCTTTTGCTGGCTGGATAGGCGAATTCAGCCGTTAGCAAACCACGGAGGCCGTCTCCTGTGTGAATACACAGGAGCCAAGGATCCAATGCGGACAACCGACAAGGATTGGCCCGCAAAGGAGCTCAGGCGGCGCATCAATCAGTTGGTCGCTTCGCGCGATCAATACACGGAGAGTCGGCCAATGTACACGGCCGACAACCCCGCTCCTAAGGTAATTTTTCCGTTATTTGGGTATAATCTTACTTCCTGGATAATCTACCTTTTGAATCTGATTGGTTTTTTTCCGACAGCTTTTGGATCTTCCAGACTCGGAGTTAGCCTCCGAGCCGAGCTGGATGCGCTGCGCACTGCCGCTACTGGTGGGCGCAAACGCAAGAAGATAATTTCTTCGGATGAAATTATCGACCTTGACGGAATCCCCGTCGCCACGTCCAGGTTATTTTCTTCTGGGTTTTTCTTTTATGGGATCTTTTCGTCCATCTTCGTGTTTTAACCTTTTCCGGGTTTTTTGGTTTTTAGCTTACCCCCCTCCACCTTGAAGCCGAGAAAGTTGAAGAAGCTCAGAGCTTCTTCCAACCGAGGCAGCCAACCATCTCCCGCCGTCGCCCCGGACACGCCGCAGACAATGGCGGAAGAGCCTACTGCGGCCACTACCACCAAGCCCCAAGCCAGCCCCAGAGCCCGCCAGCCCGTTGTGTCCGAGTCGGACACGAGGGAAAGGGCGGCTCCAAGGTGGGGAAATCTTCTCGGATTTTCGACGAGGAAATCCCCACCTTTGACAAGGATTTTAAGGCTATAAATGATGGTTTGAACGCGGCCGAAAATCACTTCGCGGAATACGCAAAGAATTCCGAGAAAACTTAGCAGGTTTGCAACGCATGAGCCAGGTATGTAACTCTAGCCCCCAAGCATTAAACAAAAATGCATGCTTTTTGCTTTGATGTTTTTTATTAACCATACTTTTCCTTGCTGTGTTTCAGCAAACCTCCGAGGCCATAAACCTTGAAGTTTTCAGGAAGCTCACTATCAAGAATAAAGAAGTTCGAAGTCTTCTTTCTATTCTTGAGGAGAGAGAGGCGGAGCTGGAATCGTCTCAGCTCGCTTTGACGGAAACGAAAGGTAAGCTTTTTCGTTTTGAAATTTCCGATTTAAGACTTTGTCTAAGTTTTTCCCGAGGAAATTGATCAACTCGGATTTTCCCTTGCTTTTCAGCTGCTTTAGCTGAAGCTAAACAAGCAGCGGAAGATTCCGGCAACGCCGAGATTCTCCGCAATGAGAACATTGAGCTTCACAAGAATCTTGTGAAGGCTCAGCAAGACCTGGAAGCCAGCAATCTGGCCCTTGGAGTGGCTAACTCCAAGGCTTCCGAACAGGCGGAGAAAGACAAATCCACCATTCAGGATTTGACTGAAGCTCTGAATCTTCGCCTGGAGGAAGTTTCCGAGATCGATAAACATCGGTAAATTTCTTACCCTTGTCCTCATCTTTCCATGTTTTGTTTTCTCGTTTGTCTCCTTAACCCTTTTGTATGTTTTATTGGATCAACCAGGAGACACCCCAGATGGCACTCGGGCTGCAGGCATCCGAGCTTTCGGGGAGACATGGAACTTGGTGAAGACTGCTGCAACGCAGTTAGTAGCAAGTTTCTTCCCGAAAAATCTGGGGAATGCTCGGAGGTTGAAAAACTTCCGGGTATCATCATGGAGGTGGCGGAGTCCAAGGAGTCTATTCTCCGCTCCGCTGCACGGGGTGGCGCGCATGGCCTTAGGCCTTATGCGCATGCACTACCCTAGTGCCAAATCCTGGCGTGTGGCCACCGGTGTCCCTCAGGGATACACGGATGCGCAACGATCCACCATCTTTGGTGAAGTTAAGGGCCACGCCACCAGATTGCCGCCATGGTAAATGTCGCCGTCACCTATCCGGAAGAAGAAGCTCCTCCAATCCCCGATGAAGAAAGCAGCGAGGAGGAGTCGGAATCTTGAAGGGTTACCTGGAACCTGGATAGAAAATTTAGACAATAGGAGCATTACTGTTCTTTCATTTGTAATCCAAAATGTAATGCTTCTTATGTATTAGTGAAAATTCCTCCTTTTGCAGTTTAACTATGAAATTACTTTGCAAGTTGTTTGAATTTTACCATTCCTTTATCTTCTAAGTTCTCTGGTGTGTATGCTTTAACTGTCCTTAGTGTTTGAAATGGCTCATATAGCATTATGAATCGTTATGCCGAGTAACTGGGGACGAACCAAGCAGTTTTTGAAACTCGAAAACATGAATCATGCTAAAGGCATTTTTACTAACTAGTTCCAGTAACCCAGCATACGCACGATCAGATAAGACTTAGAGAAACAAGGAAAGTTTTAAGTGAAACTTGGGCACGCAGGCAATTCAAGTTTCCTTTAGCCGTTAAAAGGCTGAAAAAATCATTCAGTTATGTAACGCCGAGTACGCAAGCACAATTCGGGTTAACATTGAGAAAATTGTAAGATCATTGGGAAATAGATGAGGCGAAACGCTTTGCACTTAGAAGAAAAATGGATAACAGCATTCCGACAACTTTATTTCATGATCTCAAAAGATGTTTACATAGATTTGAACTAAGTACAGAAGGGGACATAACTTGCTAGGTGTTCTTCTGCAATCCACTTGACCTTGTCGAAACTTTTCAGCAGCTTGAAGCGTGGTAGGTTTTTAGCCCCCAGCCCACTAAGAAATCTTTTTATGGCTGTGGCGAAACCCGGCAGTTCTGGACATCTTTTTCACACGTAAGTTCCGAGATGTTCGAGACTGCTTTGATCTTTTCGGGTTAACTTCTATTCCTCTGCGAGAAACGATGAAACCCCGAAGTTTTCCTGAGGAACCCCGAATACGCACTTAGATGGATTCAACTTCATCTTGTAAGTGCGCAAGTTTTCGAAAGTTTCTCTCGCAAATCCTCAAGGAGTGTATCTTTTTCCTTGGTTACGACAGCAATATCGTCCACGCAAACATGGACGTTTTTTCCAATCTGACTATGCAAACAACGTTGCATGCAACGCTGGAGGTTGCACCTGCGTTCTTCAGGCCAAAAGGCATGGTTACATAGTAATACGTCCCGTATGGGGTTATAAAAAGAAGTCTTGATTTGATCTTCCTTTTCATGCGTATTGGTGTACCCGGAGTATGCATCCAAAAAGCATAAAAGCTCAGAGCCTGCAGTGGCGTCTATTATTTGATCGATTCGCGTAGCGCAAACCTATCTTTCGGACATAACTTGTTCAATCCTATGTAATCTATACACATTTGAGTGCAGTTGTGTCTTTCTTCGGTACTAATACCGGATTTGCGGACCAGTCAGTATGGATTACCTCCTTGATGAAATCCGCTGCTAAAAGCCGGATAATTTCCTTGCCAAAAGCCTTCCGTCTTTCTTCCGTCAAATCGACGGAGACCTTGTTTGACGGGTTTTGATCCGGGAATAACCTTGAGTTGGTTCTCAGCAAGTTCCCTGGGTACGCCTGGCATGTCAGCTGGACACCAGGCAAAATGTCCAGTTCTCACGGAGGAACTTGATGAGCTCGCCTTCCTATTTGTCGGTCATCCCAGTCCCTACAACGACGAATTTCGTCGGATCTTGGGATCTAGGATTACCTGTCTTGTATTCTCGGATGCCTTGAAGCTATCTGTTGGCTTCCGAGTTTCTTTCCTGCCGCATTTCTTTCGGCGATACCTCCTTGCTAACTCCTTCATTCTTCCTGAACTATAACTCTTTGAGCGCAAAGGCGTTTTGGCTTCCCAACTCGTTTGCCAGCTTGAAATCACCGGAAATGGTGATTACTCCTCCTTTTGGTCCTGGCATCTTCACTTGTTGTAGATGTAGCAAGATCTTGCAATAAACTTGGCGAAAGCCGGACGTCCGAGTATTGCGTGATACACGCTCTCGAACGGCACAACTTCGAAGGATACTTTTTCCTGCCGGAAGTGATCTTTATCTCCGAAGGTGACATCTAGGGAAATTTCTCCTAGGGATCGTGCTTGCCTGCCAGGAACGATGCCATGGAAGCGTATATTGCTGTAATTGAGCTGGACTCGGATATCTTCAAGTGCTTCAGTGTATCCAGGTACATTATATTGATGCTGGATCCTCCGTCCATCAGCACTCTTCTTAGCCTAGTGTTTTGAACAATAGGGCTTACAACAAGAGCTTGTGTGCCGGGTTCAGGGATATTTCCGGGATGATCAGACTGATCCCAGATTATCGGTGTGTTGGAATACTTCAAGAATTTTGGGGTTGCAGGAACAACCGCGTTTATTTCTCGAAGTGTCCTTTTGGCCACCTTTGCTGACGGGGTTGCTAGGAAAGTTAGCATTGCTTCTCCGTCAACTCTCGGAAATTTAGGTTCGCCTTTTCGCTGTTGTTCCTGGATTTTATCATCAGTGTCCGATTCACTGTCTTCTTTTTCAGCTTCTGGCTTTTGTTTGGCAGGCTTCCTCTTGGAACCCTTCCCTTTATTTCCGGATCCTGCATTGCCTTTCATATGCTTGTTTAGCCGGCATTGCGCGTTCGTGTGGGTTGGTTTCCCAAACTGAGAGTGGTGGACGCAGGGTTCCGATTTAATTCTCTCCATTCTTCAGGAGTGTAATTGATGGGATCCGGACTGCGGCCTTTCCACTTGTTCCCTTTTTCTCCTCCAAAGGCTAAGTTAACCTCCTTGGGCTTTGTTGTTGACTCCGGGGTTCCTTTTTTATCAGAACGAGGTGTTTTCTTGGCCAGTATCAGTGACTCAATATTGCCTCCTCTTGCTCTGATATCGTCTTCGGCTGCAGCATGCTCATTAGCGGTTGTAAGCATAGATCCGAGATCTTTGTGCTTTTTAGAACCAACCATGAACGGTACAAGTCCGGGTTTTAGGCCATTGACGAAAGCATGCATTGCTTGTACGTCAGTTACTCCAGAGCAACTATTCTTCATTGCAGTCCATCTGGAGATGAAATCCACGTATGGTTCGTCTTCAAATTGGGTGCAACGGTTCAGCTGGTTGATGCTATTTGGGCGTTTGTATGTTCCTCGAAAATGCTGAGTAAATATTCTCGCCATATCATCCCAACTGTCGACAGTTCTTGATGGTAAACCATTAATCCAATCTCTGGCTCCGTCTAGCAACATTAGGGGAAGAAACTTGACAGCTTCCAGGTCTGTCCCGTTGTTGATCTGGACGGCTGTGTAATAATCTGAAAGCCAGGTATCCGGGTTTGTACTGCCGGTGTATTTTTGGTAGGTTGGACCAACTTTGGCGAAGCCAGAATGCAGGGTTATCCTTCGGATCCTGTCTGTAAAACACTTAGGACCAAAGTATAGATCATCCTTTTCTGCTCTATCAATATGTGCAGAATATCTCCCGGCTGAATGGACAGAAGGGGATCTGCTCCTTTCTTTTCCATTGTTACGCGGACGCGTTTTTCCGAGGTTATCTCTATCTCTTCCGTTGTCACGCCCTCTGGGATTAGGTGGAGTCCTGCTCCTGTACCTTTCCTTATCTTTGGGCGGTGTCCGAGATCTTTCACGCCTGTGAGGTGTATCGTATCTTCCAGCTTTTTCAGCTGGGTTTCTCGGAGGTGGCATTATTTTGCCGTCATTCCGGTGTTTGTCTTCCCGATCGTGTGGTTTGTATCCATCTTTCGGGAGATGAGGTCCGGTTCTAGACGCTGCGTCCCGGTTGTCGGGGTTTTTCTTGTCTTTTCTCGGATCCTCTTTTTTGTCCGAATCTCCGGGTTCTTCCGGTCCAGGTGCTCCAGCAGCGCAAGTAACAGTTTTGCAGAGGGCGGAATTATCATGCAGCCTCCCTGATCGCTCTTGTCCTCGCTGTTGCTGCTGTAATGCTTTTCCTAGGAAAGCATACACCCCTTGGAGTTTTTCCCCGTTGGAGTACAGATCATTGTTCAGGATGGCGAACGCTGCTTCCGCGTTTTCAGCTGCGGTTTTGTATATTGGTTCGCCCTTGGCATCTTTGCCGTTTAACTGCTTTTGCCAAGATGGGTTATAGAACCTTTCTTTCGGCGGCAGTTCTTCCGGTTTTGCAATTCCGGGTAACCTTGTAGGTTTTAAGGCAGATCTATGCTTTCTCTCGTACTCCTCAATTTCTTCCTTCATAATTTTGATGTCATTATGGGTTTGTTGGAGGTGTTGCCGAGATCTAAGCAGTTGTTGCTGTTGCCGTTGGAAAGCTTGTCTCCTGGCTTCCAGCATCTCAGGGGGTTCGTTGGGTCCCACTGGAGTTTGTAATAGTTCTTGCTCTTCCAGTTCTGTCATTGGCGGAGCAGTGATTTCCTTAGATTTCTTTTCCGTAGGCTTTGTGCCACTAATATCTCCAACTTCCAGGTTTTCATCAGCGAGATCAGCTGACTTTTTCTTCCGGAGTTTGTACTGGAGTTTTTAGAAGCACGGTGCTTTTTCTTGGAAGAGGGAGGTTTTTTGACAGGTTCATCCTCTGTCATCTCCTTGACATTAGGAAATATCGGAGAAGTTTCTCCGTCTTCCCTCTCCTCTGCTGGCGGAGGGGTTTTAGGGCTTTCCTGGCTATCGGCACCCGTTGTATCAGCTGGTTTTGCCATTAGCACTTCATGGAATCCCTCTTGAAAGGACTTAACTTTTCTTACGAAGGCATCATCATCTTCGTCTTCGGATTCGAAGTTATCCGATCCGGTTTCCGACTCCAATCTCGCCTCAATGGCGGCAAGCACAGACTCTGTTTCCGAGTTCATCGTCTGGTTGACGGATGTCGGATCTTCCGTCTCTGTGACGGGTATTGGTTCTTCCGTCTCTGTGACGGGTGTATCGTTGTCTGCCTCTTGCACGGGATTTCCGTCATCCGTGTTTTCGGCGATCTCGGATTGCACCATGCCGATAAAGTGCGTATCACTGTTTTGTCGGCGATCTGAGCAAAATCCGGCATCATAGTCGTCTTCGACTGGGTATAGGGCGGGTGGGAGATAATTGCTTTCACCGCAAAACCCCATTGCTTCCGCGGTTAATCCGATAAAGATATTAGCAGATCCAATCGGTAAAACGCAGGCACTTACCAGATGGTTTTGCGCCGGTATGTAGGATCCGTTGTCGAGGAAGCGCCCGACGTCGTCGTCGAATTCCAAGCTTCCGACAGTGATCGATCTTCCGATTCCGCCTAAAATCCCAGATCGGAACTTCACGCCTGACGTCGTTTGCCCCACGGTGGGCGCCAACTGTCGAGACATCGTAGTAGTTTTCATAGACTGGGGTGCCATGAGACTACGGTAGAGACGTGGGTAACGGTATAGCGTAGTAACACAGAACACAGGATTTACCCAGGTTCGGTACGTCGCGACAGTACGGCGTACCTACTCCTGCACTTCTCACTATGTGGGACTAAAGCCCGTATAATAAGGTTACAATGTAAAGGAATAGATCCAGCTACTCGTCGAGGATGAACTTCCCGGCGAGTTGCGCAAGGCTTAAGCTAGAACCTAGAACCTTGTAACTAAAAGAACTTATGAAATCTATCTCCCGTCCGGCTTTATATAATAGCCGGATTAGGGCTTACAGAACCAGAAACCTAGAAGACTACGTTTAACTTGTAACTTGGAAAGTAAGGAATCCGTCTTCTCCTCCAAGCCAGATCACGCGGGCCGTGATCCGGGTTCTTCTAGAATCCGGCTTCTACGCGTCGGACTACTGGGCCGCCCAATGGACCCAAGCCCATTACCTTGCAGGCCACCCTGGTAGTCCAGCTCTTTTGTCTACCATCTTCTATACCCCTATTTGGTATATATCCGACAGTCTGAGTACAGACAAAATCCAAATAGGCCTAAGAGGCCGGAAACGAAAGAACGGAGCCCATCCACGAAGTCTTGGATCCTGCCCGGGTCCGCTATCTACTCGTCAGCAGCCTCGTCATACTCCACGTAGTAGCCACCATGGGGATCCTCGGAAACGTAGTCTGCAGAACACGCAGCCCCAAAGGGGTCAGTACAGACGAGTACTGGCAAGCAAGACGCACAAGATACCAAAGGGTACCCGACACACCAAGTACAGATGGTTTGGGTTCAACGGAAGATAGGTGATACAAAGGTGCGGCAGCGGGCTGCCCTAACCAACTACAGAGACACGCTACAACATCCGGCTAAAAGAAAGGGATAAGATAGCGCATCGGTACCAACTACCGCTAACCTCAAACAAACCCATCCTGGATCTCGCCCCTTATCCAAAGAAGCAATCCGAGGATAACCCACACAGTTGGATTAATGAGGGTTCAAGTTATTGTGTCAATAAGCCTATTACTAGTCAAATTATTATTAATTAGGTGTAAGTTGTCTAATCCTTGTTAACCAGCCCTATCACCAAGTCATCCATAACCGCGGACAACACGGCTTCTCGAGAAGATTTAACCCTGTAGGGGTGCACCAATTTGGCCGTACACGTAAGAATATCCCGCCAGACGGGGATCAAACCCACCAAGCGAGGCACTCAACACAACCCAACTCTTCTTCGCATCAAGCCCAAAGAACCACGTGATGTGCGTGCGCGGCTAATCGAGCCCCCACGAACAAAAGGGGGACCCTCATAGCACTGGAAGACCACGCCGCCCTAAATGCCTTCCACCCTGGCGCCTGGTTCGCCTATTGCGTGCAAAAAAAGCCCGAACTAAGTGTGGCGATTTGGACGAGATACGAATCGAATCAGAGTTGCGGGGGGCGCCCATACACGCTTCCCACATACGGTTAGCGCGCTCAACATGGATCCAGAGGACAAGAACTTTTCCTGAGTTCGACACTAGCAGGCCTCAAAACCATACCCGGCCTCCTGCCGGTGCCTTATCATCAAATTATTATTACCTCAAACATTAACAGGTTGTTGTTTAAGTATCGAGCCCCCAGAACATAATAAATATGGTAAAAGGAATAGCGTACATCAGACTCGAGCACAACAACCCTAAGCATGCTATTTAAGACACAGGAAACATGCATCAGGGTTATAGGTGTGGAGGTGAGGATATATCAGGGTTACAGGATAACATGTGATAGGATCGGAACACAAGCAACGAATCTTAAGGCTAGCAGATTAGACAACGGAAAGTATCTGTATCCAGTGTGGAAAGGACACAATGGTTCAAGTGAGTGAATACTTGCCTGCAAACTCAGTAGCCTGGTACTGGGCTAACTCCTCTGAAGTGGTATTGTAAACCTCGTCTGTCTCAACGTCGTCGTCTATTCGAGAAGAAGCAAACAAACAATGCAGAGAGACAAACAATCAATAACATGGCATAATGCACAAACATGGGATGATGCATGACAATTTTAAGGATGCATCATAGATAAACTAGTTGACATGGTAAACATATTTAAATGGGCCCATATGCAATTTGGGTTGCATATAGAAAGGCCCAAGAATTAAAGTTGAATTAAGTGATCTACAAATAACCATCAGGTGAAAGTTGATTAGAATGATGCATGGATGATGAAAACAATAAGAAAACAACAATATCTTCAATTTGATATGTTGTTCACCAAGTTTGGAATTTTATGTATTAAGTTATGAACTTTGGCATTTTTTTAAATGACTTAAACAAACATTTGTTGTTTTCACCTATTTTAAATGTTCAAAACAGATAACAAAATTTATATTTGGAAAGAACACAAAATTTTAGATGGAATACATATTTCAGTTGTTGAAAATGGATTTAAAATGAGCAAGTTATTAATTTGACAATTTTAAATGCATTAGTTAAGAAACAGTTGTTTTCAGCAATTTAATTTATTTAAAACAGAACACAAAGTTGATATTTGCAAAGTTCATGAAAATGGGATGGAAAACATATGAGGTTTGTTGAATTTGGAAATTCTATGCCCAAGTTATGAATTTTGCAATATTAAATGGATTACACAAGGATTTAAATATTTCATCAATTTAAAATATTCAAAACAGTAAACAAAGTTTATACTTAGGTAGAGAATTTAATTTGGTATGGAAAACATATTTAAAATATTAAATTTGGGGTTATAATGAATTAATTATGCATTTGTGAAGTTTTGGTATTAATCTGTGATTAATTAAAATAGCTAAGGGCCTGTTTGTGATGGACAGGGACTAAACTGTAAGCCACAAGGACCTGTGCGCGAAAATAAACTTGGACAGCACAGATGGAACCCTCACAGGAGCCAGCCACAGTCGCTGACTGGTGGCCCCTGCGCACAGGTGACGCCAGCGAGGCGCGTGTGAAAGAGGAGGTGGCCTCCACCGTCGCTGACGGGTGGGCCTCTCGCGCGCGCGTGGCGAGCCGAAAAAGGTGGGATTTAATCCCGCGACGGGGGGGTTCGAACCCGCGCCCTCGAGCGTGCGTGCGCTGCGCGTGTGCCACTGGGCTACTCGCTGAATCGTGACAGATCTGGAGGCTGTGGGGTTTTGAGGTGGGGTTGCGGGCTGGAACTGACGAAACTGAATTTCGTGCAGTGACTGAAACTGACGGAGGGGGCAGTGATCGCCGGCGGCGACTGCTGCGTCGCTGTGCTGCCGTGCGTGCGCGTTGCGCCTCGTGCCTGTGCGTGTAACTCGCGGGTGTAGAGGGGAACAGAGGAGGAGGGCGAGCTCACCCCCGTTCGTCGTGGAAGCAGCGGCTCGGGGCAGCTCTGACGGAGGCGCGGGCGGCGGCGATAGTCGGAGGCGACGAGCTGATCCTGCTGCTCCCAGGCCCCGCTGCGGTGTCGAGGAGGAAGGGCGCAGGGAGGCAATTCCTGCGCTCAGCCTGCTCGGAGGAGGGCCATGGCGACGGCGATCGCCGGAGACTGACGCGCTGCTGTGCGGTGGAGGTGTTGCAGTGGAGCAGCGAGGGCGGAGGAGCGAGGGAGAGAAACGGCGGCGCGAGGAGAAAGGAGGAGGGAGGAAGGGAGCTAGGGCTCGGCTGCGTGGTGCCTTAAGTAGAAGAGGAGGAGAGGAGCTAGGTGGCGCTGCAGGTGGGGGAGGGAGCTCCCTCCTCTGTCTCCGTACTGAGGAGGACGAAGGGGAGCAGGTAAGTGAGGCTGGGCCTCGGGGTTGAGGTGGGCTCAGCCCACTTGGGCTGGCCTTCCTCCCCTTTTTGTTTTCTGTTTTTTATTTTTTCTGCTTACTTTTTTTTGTAGGAAAGAAAAGGATAGAAATAGAAATAGGTGTTAGGGTTTTATTTTTATGAAATAATTTTTATTGAATAACACAACAGCAAGCTCAAAGGTATGTAATCTTTATTTTCAAAAATCTAAAATGCCAATTGATTTGAATTTGTCATTCTAATTTCAAATAGGGTTTCATAAAGAATTGATTTTTGAAATAAGCAAGTTTATTCAATAAGCTCAAACAACTATGAAAACTTATTGAATTTAAATGTTTGCAAGATTTTAATTTTAAACCACAATTGGAACATGCCAAGTATGAAAGATTTGATTTGAAATTTCAAATTGAAACACATGCCACATGCAATGCTTATGATGGAATGATGCAAACTAAAATTAAACAAGAAGCAAGCATTCTAAGGTTGTTTTCATACTTGGGATGTTACACCCTGGAGACCGAGTTGGAGTCCACCCGAAAGGAGCTGGAGTCCTCTCGCAAGCATTCAACTGATTTTGAGGGGAAACTCGTCGAGGCCCAAGGGGCGCTGAAGCAATTGGAGGAGGCTGGTGCAAAACATGATAGCGATCTTGTTAGCATCATCCGCCCTCTGGCCCAAAAATTTGCGGGTAAGCCACACTTGACCATTCTTACGTTGCAATGCATTTTAATCGGCTATGTCGCAAATTTATGGCGTCCTTTTGGCAGATGTCCTTGGGGTTGCACTGGAGCTGCCTGGGAGCCAGCGATTGGACGCCCTGATGGACTCCTGTGCCGAGCTCCAGAAGCATGCGAGTGGGATCTGCTCCCTCGTTGGTGAAGCCACCCGAGTGTTGACGCAGTTCCACGAGCGCCTGCTGATGGATGTGGCGGTTCCGTCTACGCTGGGCGGCCTTCTAAAAGTGTTCCTGGACGATGAAAATCTTCTCCAGGCTTATTCAGTCGCCCAGTCTGAGTGCGGAGCTAGGACGGCTATCCAATTCGCGCTGGCGCACGGAGTCACGATGACCCGGAGAAGGTGTTCTCGAGCCTTCCCTATGACGCCTTGGGCAAAAAGGTAGCGCTTCGTCCCTTTGGCGCTCAGGCTGAAGCCCTTGCCAAGAAGCTTTCTGAAGTGCTTGCCTGTGCTAGTTGCAAGGGGCAGTCTGCTGCGAGTGGCAGTACTTCTGTAGTCCCTTAGGCTAGTTTATATTTGTTTTGATCTGTCGATGTAATGAATCTTGGGATGTATTCCCGTATTTTCTTAATCCATGTGTTAAACTCGAAATCTTATGTGCCGGATTGTTTGTACGCTCCCGATGGGAGTAGCCCCCGAGCACCCGAGAGGATGTGTGGTGTATTTCTCGCGTGGGGATTTGTTACTCTCCTGAACTTGCTTCATTTCTTTCCAGGTGATGGATCCTGGCGTCGAATCTTCCAGTGGATTTACCGCACGGGTTGACCCTCTTGTTGCCACTGCTAGGACGTTTGCCTAACTTCATGACCGTGTTGCTGATGGGGAGCGCAAATTAAAAGCTTGTGGGGTGTGGCTGATGTTGCCAAGTCCTAGCAGAAATTGGCGGCTGAGCGAGAACAGTTTGTGATGGAAGAGCTGGCCGCAGTTGCAAAGGGCATGCTTTGTAAGTTGGCGAGCCCCCTAGTACTTTTGATGTTTGCTTCTTTTTTGACTTGTGTGCTGAATTTGCAGTTGTTGGGCCTGATGAGCCTTACGAAACTCATTGGGTGGATAATCATATTGTCCATGAGGCGGGTAGCTCAAAGCCGCATGCGAACAATTTTTGGTCTGACCACAGTCGGGGCTTTATTTGGCCACTTTGAAGTACCGTGCTAGCCAGGCGAAGATACTTGTCGATTCCTGTCGCGAGGCACTGTCTTCTGTGCACCGGATGTTCTATCCGCTGGGCACCGTTCCAGAAGGGTTGAGCAATATGCTAAGGATCTTTGGTCGAGTGGGAGAAGTTCGCGAGTGTGTCCGCCATCAGCTTATCTGTGGATCCCAAGTAGCACTTGCCTTTGTTCGGGTGCGGCATCCTGAGATCAAGTTCGATTCTTTGGTGAGGCTTCCTGATTCTCCTCATTATGTAGCCGTTCGTCCTGCAGCGGAGGAGATCATTCGACTGACTTTCGAGGCGGTTGATCGGATGCTTGCTGAGACGACTGCTCGTCGTCAGATGTAATTATAGGATGTAGATATCCTGTATTCGGATTCTGATGTCTTTGAAGGTGTAGCCTTGTAAACTCTGTATAGCTCACTCGATGTATTTTAAAGGGGTTTATAAGGTGTGTACCTTGTTGTACCTTGTGCTCTGAGATGATTATTTTTTATGCTGGTTAGGCGTATCCCCCATGTGTTTGGGGTGTATACCTGTTGTTTATAGCATGTAAAAAATTGAAGTTGCGAATAGCTATGGTTGAGGAACCATGTTTTTATTGATATGGCCGAGAAGCCATGTATTTGATCGAGCTATAGAGTGGCTAGTAGAGCCTTATTTCTTGCGAGTAGAATAATCCTAAGGGTAGAATTTGCGGAGGTGCGCAACGTTCCACTGGTTGGAGTAGATGCCACCAGTCTTCGGGTTCTTCAGTCGGTACGTGTCACCTTGGATAACTTCATGTATTATGAAGGGTCCTTCACATGGTGGCTTGAGCTTGTGTCCTTCCTTCTGCTTGAGCCGCAGCACCAAATCTCCGACCACGAAAGCTCTATTGCGTATACGGCGACTGTGGTAGTTGCGCAGCGATTGTTGGTATACTCCAGATCTTGCGAGTGCAATATCGCGTATCTTATCCAGTGCGTCCACATCTTCGGCGAGTGCCCTGTTTGAAATTTCGTCACTGTATGCGACGACTCATGGAGCGCTGAATTTGATATCTTCGGGAAGAACATCTTCAGCTCCATATACCATGAAAAATGACGTGTAATTTATTGATCGATTTGGAGTTGTGCGCAGACTCCACAATACCGACGGTAGTTCTTGGCCCAGTGCCCTGCTGCTGGGCGCCGTCTGTCGAGTAGTCGTTTCTTCAGGCCAGCGCAAACTAACCCGTTGGATCGTTCGACTTGGCCATTTGTTTGCGGGTGGGCGACCGAGGCGAAGCTGATGGTAATTCGTTTTTCCTCGCAGAAGTCTTGCGTTTTCTTGGCCTTGAAGTTGCTCCCATTGTCCGTTATGATATTGTGTGGTATGCCAAACCTGCATACAATGGAGTTGACGAATCTCACAGTGCACTCGGCATGTGCGGAGGTAACTCGCATGGCTTCTATCCACTTTGTAAATTTTTCGACTTCCACGAGCAGGTGGGTGTATCCGCCAGGCGTAGATTTCCGCAAGGCTCCTACCATGTCTAGCCCCCATTGAGCGAAAGGCCAGGCGATAGGGATCATGTGGAGTTCTGTGGCGGGGGCGTGTGGCTTGGGCGCGAATTTTTGGCAAGCATTGCATTTGTCGACTCGGTCCTTTGCGTCTCTGGCTGCCGTGAGCTAGTAGAATCCTGCCCGGAAAGCTTTGCCCACGATTGTCTTCCAGCTGGCGTGGTATCCGCAATATCCTAGGTGTATGTCTCGCAGAAGTTCCTTGCCATCCTCGGGTGCTATGCATATTTGCAATATTCCTGATATGATCTGTTTGTATATATAGCTCTCCGTTGAGCACCCGAAAGGTTTTGTTGCGTCGTACTATTTGTCGGGCCTCGCAAACGTCTGCTGGGAGATGTTTGTTAGACAAGTAGTCGAGGTATTTCTGCGTCCAGACTGGCTCGACAAAAAAAGTTGTCTTGAAATATTGTGGCTGAGCTCGATGACATCGATTTGCGGGCTGACATCCGTCTCCAATGCTGCGGGTGCTCCCGCTGGCTTTTTGACCTTGACAGAACGCTTGATCAATCGCTCGAAGTATATTCCTGGCGGTATGGGCGTGTTTGTAGACCTCATGTTTGCCAGTTTATCTGATTCCTCGTTGCTGGATCGTGCAATGTGCTTTAGTTCGCACCCTTTGAAACTTCCCTCGAGCAGATTATACATATCCCGATAGGCGACCATGTTATCCGCGATAGCATCGCACTCCTTCATCGTCTGTTGTACGATGAGGTTTGAATCTCCATAGATAATCAATCGGGTGGCTCCGCAGGCGATCGCCATTTTCATGCCGTGAAAGGGGGCCTCGTACTCTGCGTCGTTGTTGGATGCCGGGTCATCGGGTGGGAAATCCAACCTCAGGACGTACTGCAGTTTGTCTCCCCTGGGGGATATGAGGACGACCCCGGCTCCAGCTCCTTCGTTCCTCTTCGACCCGTCGAAGTACATGATCCAGTTACTCGAGTATTCTGGCGGTCCTGATGTTTGCAGTTATGTCCACTCGCTTGGGAATTCCACGAGTACCTGTGATTTCACAGAGTTGCGCCCTGCATATATGATGTCCCAGACGCCGAGCTCGATCCTCCACTTTGCATTTCTTTCGGATGCCATGGGATTGTTCATGATAGTACCGAGTGATGCGTCGTTTAGCACCGTGACGGTATGTTCTTGGAAGTAGTGCTTAAGTTTTCGAGCTGTGAGTACCATGCCATAAAGAAATATTGATTGGGATGTCCCGGTGTGCCTCACCGGGTAGGTTAGCTTTATTATATAAGGGTACAATAAGGGTACAATAGTTGTCCTAGACGGATACGTATACGTGACGTATACCATATTCTAACACCCTCCCTCAATCTCAACTGATAACACGTTGAGATTGCGTTTACAATGATCATATAACGGTAAAGGAAGAGGCTCAGTGAAAATGTCAGCTACTTGATCTTTGGATGAGATAAACCGAATCTGCAGTTGCTTCTGACTGACTCGCTCGCGGACAAAGTGAAAATCAACTTCAATGTGATTGGTTCGTGCATGAAAGACTGGGTTAGACGACAGATATGTTGCACCAATGTTCTCACACCATAACACTGGAGGATGAGCTTGAGTAACACCGAGCTCATGCAACAAAGACTGCACCCAGACAAGCTCTGCTGTAGCATTGGCGAGAGCTTTGTACTCAGATTCTGTACTGGACCTGGACACTATGGATTGTTTACAAGCACTCCAGACGATCAAATTACCACCATAAAATATAGCATACCCCCCCCCCCCCGTGGATCGCCTGTCATCCATATTACCAGCCCAGTCTGCATCAGAAAAGGCCGAGAGCAAGGTGGAGGTAGATGACCGAAACTGAAGGCCACTGTCAATACTAAACCGCACTTATATGCGCTTAACTGCCGACCAATGTGAAGTCCGAGGTGCATGAAGATACTGGCACACCTTGTTGACAACAAATGACAGATCAGGACGAGTCACAGTTAGGTACTGGAGACCACCAACAATACTACGATACTGAGTCGCCTCATCAGAAGAGAGAGCATCACCATCCGTGCTGCAAAGACGCTTATAAGGTGACATGAGAGTAGTGACAGGACTACACTTAAGCATACCAGCACGAGCAAGCAGCTCAAGAGCATACTTGCGCTGTCGAAGAACCAATCTGCCTGTAGATGGTGAGGAGACCTCAATTCCCAAGAAGTAATGAAGAACACCAAGATCCTTGACGGAGAATTCAGACCGGAGCTCATGAATTAACTTGGGAATAGGAGAGGGGAGTGAACTGAGCACAATGATGTCATCAACATATACCAGCAAGTACATAGTCAAATCTGATCTCTGAAGGATGAATAATGATGGGTTAGCAACAGAGGGAGAAAACCCCAGTGAACCAAGGACAGAACTGAGGCGAGCATGCCAGGCCCGAGGTGCCTTTTTCAAACCATAAAGGGATTTGACAAGCTGACAGTAGTGACCAGGATGAGCAGAATCAGTAAAGCCTGGAGGTTGTCTCATATAAACCTGCTCATCAAGAAAATCATTGAGGAATGCATTTTGAATATCTAACTGCCGAAAAGACCACCCATGTGAGAGGGCCATAGAGAGCAATAAACGAACGGTGGCTGGTTTGACCACAGGGCTGAATGTCTCATCATAATTGAGACCAAAACGTTGCTTGAATCCCGTAGCAACAAGGCGCGCCTTGTATCGCTCAATGGTTCCATCAGCACGTAATTTAACTTTGAAAATCCAACGTGAGTCAATTAAGTTAACACCAGGAACAGGGGGTACCAATTTCCACGTACCATTAGACTGAAGTGCGGAGAACTCATCCTCCATAGCAGCCCTCCAGTGAGGAATACGAAGGGCCTCGTGGTAATCTCTCGGTTCAGCTGTACATTTTGATGCTGTATAGGCTGCTAGAATACTAGTCCAAGCCATTGTACCATCTTTAGGATCTCTGGGCTTGCGGATGCCTCGGGACAGGCGTGTAACCGGGCGAGACTGCACCGGTAGCCGTTGAACAGGTGGCGGAGGCGGAGACATGGGCAGCTCATGAGATGCGGTAGTATCTGCAGGAGATGATGGATCGGGGGGAGCTGTCGGAGACCCGGGCGCAGGTGTACTGAGCGCATAAGACGGGGACCGAGACGGGGGAGGCTCATCATCCCAGACAGATTCTGTCGCAGGCCTGGGAGCAGTTGGCGACGCAGGCACAGTAGCTGCCAGGGGCACACCAGTCGAGATAGCAGGCGGGTCGGGGCGTAGGGGAACATGCGTGACGACGGGGTGGGCAGGGGTCTGCGCGACCACCATGGCAGGAGCAGTAGCAGTAGGCACTGACTCCGAGGTGGGACAGTCCTGTTTGTCCGAATCATTGGCGAGCCGTTCCAGGCGCGCGCCACGTCCGGTACCTGCACCATGATTAGCAAGCAAAAACGGTGCATTTGCTGTATCCATAAAGTGGTCAGCTGATAATAAAGTGGACTCTGTGAGAGGTGATGAAGTGTGATTATTGGGCATGTTTGCAAACGGAAACGCATGCTCGTCGAAAAGGACATCCCTAGAGATATAGACTCGATTTGAGGGGACATGGAGGCATTTGTATCCTTTATGTAAGGAACTATATCCAAGAAAAACACACTTCTTAGATCGAAACTCGAGTTTGTGATTTTTATAAGACCGTAGATGGGGCCAACAAGCACAATTAAAAATCTTGAAAAAGGTATAATCCGGAGATTCATGAAGTAATCTCTCAAGAGGAGTGGACATATCAATGGTACGACTAGGAAGCCTATTAATGAGAAAACAGGCAGTGGAAAACACATCACTCCAATAACATAGAGGAACAGATGCATGGGCAAGCAGAGTGAGACCAATGTCAACAATGTGACGGTGTTTCCGTTCAGCGGTGCCATTTTGTTGATGGGTGTGTGGACAAGATACATGATGAGATATGCCTAGGTTATGAAAGAAGGGATGGAGTTTCTCGTATTCTCCCCCCGAATCAGTTTGAACATGAATGATTTTTCTATTTAGCAAGCGTTCAACATGTTTTTGAAATTGGAGGAACACATCATACACATGAGATTTGTGCTTGAGTAAATAGAGCCAAGTGAAGCGACTATAACCATCAACAAAACTCACATAGAAACGATGTCCACTAATAGATGTTTGGGCAGGACCCCACACATCAGAATAAATAATCTCCAATGGAAACTTAAGTACACGAGTAGACAAAGAGAAAGGTAATTGATGACTTTTCCCTTGTTGACAAGCATCACACACTGCTTTATTTTTACTAGACTCTATGATGGAAGGTAACTCATGACTATGAAGAACATGTTGAACTATTTGTAATGCTGGAGGACCTAGGCGACTGTGCCACACATGACGTGACACCTTGACACTGCTGAGTGCTTGCTTGATGACAGGGGCTTTAATCTCGTAGAGACCTCCACGACAACGACCTCTAAGAATGGGTGCTCTCGTGTCCCGATACTTAACAAAAAGATCATTAGGGTGGAGTTCAATGAAAACAGTATTGTCATGTGAAAGTTTACTCATGGACAAAAGATTGCGAGAGGCATGAGGGACATGAAGAACATTGTGTAGAGCTAACGTTCGAGACGATGGAGTAGGAATAACAGCATGACCAACATTATGAATATGCATACCTGCTCCGTTTGCCGTGTGAACTTGCTCGGTGCCGTGGTAGGGTTCATGCGTAGTAAGTTTCTCCAAATCATGAGTGATGTGATGAGTAGCCCCGGAGTCTGCATACCACGCCGGGTCAACGACCTGTTGTCCACTGTGAGGGGTAGTAGTCATAGCCATAGCAACTTGACGCTCAGTATTGCTCCCATCATTACCAAAATAATTACGGTTGAACCGTTTATAGCACTTTGCGGATGTATGACGTGGAATGCCGCAAAGTTGGCACACAATAGTGCCTTTGCCGGTGCTGGTCCGTGGCGCAGAAGAGTTGGTGCTGGGCCTCGGCTACGACTGAGGCTAGGCCGCAGGGCGGTACGTGGGCCGCGGTCCACCGCGTGCAGCGCCGTAGGCGGTACCTCCCGAGCTGGCAGCATGGGCCGCAGGGTAGTGGGCCGGTGATGCTGCTGCTCGGCGTGCGAGCATACGCTGCTCCGTAGCTATGATCTGCGAAAATAAATCCTGGACTGGCATAGGCGTAGTGCGAGCCGTAACCACGCCGTGAAGAGAGTCGTAATCTCCATCGAGACCAGCAAGTATATATGAGATGAATTCTTCGGGATGTAGAGGTTGCCCAATGCTCCTGAGAGTCTCCGAAAGTGCCTTCATCTTGTGAAAGAAAACAGTGGCCGTCATGTTCTCCTTCTTCAATTCTGCCATATGTTGACGAATATCCGTGGAGCGCGCGATGGAAGTGGAAGCAAAAGCACCACTTAGAGTTTCCCATGCCTCCCGTGCGGTAGCTGCGAACATCACCATCCCAACTACATCGGGCATCATGGAGGAGACAAACGCAGAAAGCACAGCTTGATCTTGTTGAACCCAGTGATGATATACGGGGTTTGGTTGCAGAACCATGGCACCTCCATGGTTGGCAACAATCTGAGCAGCAGGGCATGGAATTGATCCATCTACGTACCCCATAAGAAGCTGACTGCGAAGAAGGGGACCAACTTGAGCCCTCCAAACAAGATAATTGTCACTAGTCAGCTTGATGGTAATTGAGGGTCCTATGTTGGCGACGCCACCAGGGATCATGTGACCTCCAGGGATCATATGATTATAGAACCCACCGCCCTGGTTGTAGACCGGGCCAAACATGGCCGAACCAGGGTTTTGTTCGATGGGAAAATCCATCGCAGACATGGCAGGCATCGGCGATCGTGGGGGCGTGGAATACGCCATCATCGGTAGCGGCAACATGCCATACGGTGATATGGTGGAGTAGAGGGGCGCCGAGGCCGTCGCGGTGGTGGTACCGTCGGAGGCGAGGTCGCAAAGGTTGGATCCAATGCATTGGTCATCGCGGCCGGTGTCGTGGAGCCGGAGGAGGCCGGTCGCAATGCAGTGGTCATCGCGGCCGTAGTTGAGGTGATCGATGCAGTCTCGGTGGCCATCGTTGAGGCGATCGATGCGATCGATCGGAACGACGCCGAGACAGGAGCTTGGCGGAAGTGTTTAGGTCAGAATAGGCTCTGATACCATAAATAAATATTGATTGGGCTGTCCCGGTGTGCCTCACCGGGTAGGTTAGCTTTATTATGTAAGGGTACAATAGTTTTCCTAGACGGATACGTATACGTGACGTATACCATATTCTAACATGCCATACGCGATTTTCTGGTAATGAGGGTATCGCTGTTTGCACGGCGAAAGCACCTCGCTGATGTAATATATTGGTCTTTGGACGTTGTACGCCTTCCCTTGTTCTAGCCGCTCGACCACGATGACCGTGCTGATGACTTGGTTAGTTGCGGCTAGATAGAGGTATAAGAGATCCTTGTCTTGTGGTGTTGCCAGGACACGCTTGCTCTGCTGTAGTTACTTTAGATCGAGGAACGCCTTTTTTGCTTCGGGTGTCCACTTGAACTTATCTGTCTTCTTCAACAGATTGTAGAAAGGCAACGCTTGCTCGCCTAGTCTTGCAATGAATCTGCTCAGGGCGGCTAGTCGTCCTGCGAGCTGCTGCACACCGTGGAGATTGGTTGGCTCCTTCATTGTCAAGATCGCTTGGATTTTCTCCGGGTTTGCTTCAATTCCTCGAGCGGACACCAGATACCCGAGAAGTTGTCCTGCAGGGACGCCGAAGACGCACTTGGTCGGGTTGAGCATGATCCTGTATGCGTTCAGAGCGTCGAATGTTTCTCTGATGTCGTCGAGGAGCGTTTCCTCCACTCGAGTCTTGATGCCGATGTCGTCAACGTACACCTGTATGTTGTTGCCAATGAGCTTGGCAAGGCATTTTTGCATGCAGCACTGATATGTTGCACCTGCGTTTTTAGCCCGAAGGGCATTGTCGTATAGCAGTAGACACCGTGAGGTGTGATGAATGCTATCTTTTCCTCGTCTTGCTTCTTCATACTAATCTTATTATATCCCGAGTAGGCATCTAAGAAGGAGAGGCGCTGGCAGCCTGCGGTGGAGTCCACGATCTGGTCGATACATGGTAGGGGAAAGTTATCCTTGGGGTAGTGTTTGTTCAACGACGTGTAGTCGATGCACACGCGAAGGATGTCAGTGTTTTTCTTCGGGACCAGCACTGGGTTTGCAAACCAAGTGGATATCTTTATTTCTCTGATGAACTTTGCGGCGAGTAGTCTATTCACTTATTCTCCAAGTGCTTTCTGCTTTGGCTCTGAAAACCGTCGGGTTGTCTGCTTGATAGGCTTGGCGTCTTTGTAGACTTTGAGTGAGTGCTCGGCGAACTCCCTGGGTATCCCTGGCATATCTGAAGGCTGCCAGGCAAAGATTTTCCAGTACTCACAGAGGAGTTCGACGAGCGCGCCTTACTATGCTGGCGAGAGGGTGGTGGACACCATCGCCGTGTTCGCAGGCTCCGTCGGGTGCACTTGATGCTTTCGAGTGTCGCTGTTTGCGCTGAACTCGAGCTATGGGGCGCTCTTTTTGGTGAGAGGCATCATGGAGTGGTCCGTGGTTTTTGCTATCTCTTCTAGCTCCTCCTGCATTCCTAAGGATTTGGCGATCTCCTTGAACTTGATGTCGCACTTATTGGATTTTTGGAAATCGCCCGTCGATGGTGATGGTGCCATGTTCCCCAGGTAGCTTGAGCTTCAGGTAGGCGTAGTGTGGTAATGCCATGAATCTGGCGAATGTTGTTCGGCCAAGAATAGCGTGGTACTATGAGGGCCATTCGACTACTTCGAAGTCGAGAAATTCTCGTATGTAATTGCTTCGGTTGCCGATCACCACCTCCAAGTTGACTGTTCCGAGTGGGCGGACTGCCTTCCCTGGTACTATCCCGTGAAAGGATGTCTCTGATTCCGCGAGTCCGTCCAGGTTCCTGTTCATCCTATGGAGTGTGTCCGCGTAAATGATGTTGACCCTGCTGCCTCCGTCCATGAATACTCGGGTTTGGACGGTGGAGCTTGGACAGCCATGAATACTTGTCGAGTGTTTGTTTTCTGGGCCCTGCGGGACGGGCAGACTTTTTGTATCATCCCTAGGAGTCCTGCTGGGTTTGGGTACGCGTTGCTTCCCTGGTTTGCGGCGGGTGGCACTGGTAGCGCGGCTAGCACCGTGTTTTGGTTTCCTGGTGGAGGTAGGGCTTGTACCGGGTTGAATCCCTGGTTTCCTCCTCCTGGGAGCTGCGGGTAGCCCTGATTGACTGCAACTCTGTTTTTCTTCGAGAGGCCTCGTGTATGTCAAGGAACTTTCGGCAATCCTTGAGAAGGCGTGTTGCCTTGGTTTTTCCAGTGCGCTTATCTGTAAATAGATGTAGCGTGGAGTAACCATCGAGGTCCTCCTCGAGAGTTTTATCCTCTGTCTTCGGCTTCCATTCGCGATTTCCACGATGTCCGCTGTCACGATTTCTCGTGAACTCTGCCGCTACCAGTTCTTCTCGATCGTCATGATCGTAATGCTTTCTCTTTTTCTTTCGACCATGACGGTCGTCTTCGGGCGTTGGCGAAGATGCCTTTTCATTGCGCACCGAGTCCTCTCCATTGGCCCATCTGTCGGCTATAGCCATCAGCTCTCCGATGGTTTTTGGTGCGGCTTGTCCCAGTTCTTTTCTGACGGCGGTTCGCCGAGATCCTTTGGCAAAAGCTTCGACTGCAACCTCTTCCGATATGTTTCCCGCCGTATTCCTAAGTGTGGTCCATCGCTGGATGTATTCGCGAGTAGACTCGCCACTCTTCTGCTTGCAAGCTCGCAGCTCCTCGATGGTCGCGGTCGGGTCTTTTATATGTCGCCTGGAAGTTCTTGCAGAAGTCGAAGGTTAGACTGTCCCATGATCCGTAGCACGCCTTCGGTCTTTCTTCGAGCCAGCTGCACGTTGCACTTACAAGATGTAAGTTAAGGTACTGCATAGCTGTGGTTTTGTTCCCACGTTGGCATTTTACTGCCGTGAGGTAATTCGACAGCCAGGATTGCGGCTCCACCGAACCGTCATATTTTGGCACTTCCGTAGTAAGCTTAAACCTCCTGGGCATTGGCGCCTCACGGATGTTGCGAGTGAAGCATAATGCGCCGCATGCCTCTTCGTCAGAAGAGGTGGATGGGGAACGTGCTCGGTTCCTGGCCGCTCGGGCCTTGTTGACCTTGTTTTGCATGATGTCAGATCGTGCGTTGTATCCAGGATGGTCGCGATCGACCTGTTTCTGCGGCTCCTTGCTGCGGTGTCGCGAGCGGCTGCTGTGATGCCGCGAACTGCGATCTCGATCCCTCGGGCTGTCATCGCTGCTACTCGGGCTATCACCGTGTCGCCGGGCTTCTTTTCCTCGGGCGCAACGAGGCGATTTCTCCTTCCTGGGCGATGTACTCTGGTGTCTGCGGGGTGCTTCCTTGTCCTTCTGCGCAGTCGTGTTTTTACGGCCGTGGGCTGCGAGTCTTGCGGCTGCCATGCCTATCGCCTTCCGGACTTGCATGTATTGCTCCGCGTGGGGGTCGTTCTCTCCTGGCTGGTTTGCTTGCAGATAAGTGGCTGCAGCCAGGACCGCGACTGCGGGAGTCGTCGGGTGCACGTTACCGTCCTCGTCGACGCGCATAAGAGAGGTTTCGAGTGTTCTACATATCCCTCTTAGAGATGCACCGTCCATGGCTGCGGTCTTCGAGACGTATCTCTTTCTCCCGGGATGGTTCCCTACAGAATGCGTCTTGGATATTGCCGCATGGTGTTGGCTTGATTCATCCGCCAGCTTTTTTCGCTCGGCCAGATCTTTGCGAGCTTCCTTGATCAAAGTTGCCGCTTTCACTAGGTGGTAGTGGTATGCGGTCAGATCTTCCCAAGGGGCTCCTTCCTCGATCAGCTTGCTTGAGTGGACGGCCGTTTTTGCCTTGACCCAGGCTTCTCGCGATACTTTAATGGCCTCGCGTTCCTTCGCGCTATCTTCCGTTTCTTTGGGTGGGTCACTCGATTCTGCCATGCAGACATGAGCCAGATATGGCCCGTGAGTCCTAGGCGTAGGTTGGAGAGCTTTCCTGACCCGAGAAAGTTCCTCTGCGGAGATGGTGTGGAAGTTGTGGGTGCTGAGGCGGACGGATTCGCCGCTCTTTGCTAGGTCGCGACCCGCGTAGCTGGGCAGCGAGTCGACAGCTCCTAGGCTCGAGATTGACTTAGAGTCCGATCCTTCAAGATTGGTTTGCTCGGGGAAGTGCATGATTCCCGCTTTGTTAGCATAGAACTGGAAGCTCCCGAACGTCAGGGTGACACTTTTCTCCAATCCGCTGAACACCGGGCGTGATTCCGGCGAGTGGGGCGCGACGATGACCGACCAGAATCGGATCAGATAGATTGGAGTCGAAGTTCCGGGGCACTAGCAGAAGTTTGGTGAGGATGAGGCCGAAGATGCCGTAGATCCAGCGCCCGCCGTTCCCACAGATGGCGCCAATTGTCGAATATGCATCTCAACAAGTCCCTCGGGTGAACCGATAGGGTTTTGATTAGGAGAACATGTAGGCGCTGGTGAAAATCGTCGGCTAACAGGGGGCACGATTTACCCAGGTTCGGGGCCCTCGTAGAGGTAAAACCCTTACTCCTACTTCTGTCGATCTGTATTAGCACAATAGATCCGTTACAGTAGGGGTGCTCAAGTCGAGAGTAGATCTCAATCTCAAGGCTTGGGTGGTGCGGTATTGCTTGGTACCCCTCCTAGTGGTTCTCCTGGCCTTATATAGGTGGCCAGGTCTCAAACCGTACCCGGGGGGATTACAAACCCTAACCTAAAGTCGGTTATAAGTTTCCTTACTTGACCCGCAAGTAATTGGGCCTTCTAGAATAGTCTATGGCGTCTCCCTTTGGGCTTAGGTCTTGGGCCTTGGACCGGGTAGCCTCACCCGATAGGTCCAGGATTCATCCCTTCGTCAGTCCCTCACCATGGGGATTGTTGAGGTCACCCCCTCTTCATTGGCGCCTTCTGTGGGAATCTGGGCGTTGGATCTGTGGCTTCTTCGATTTCATCACCATCAGGCTGTGACTCGGCGATGTGGGTGGACTCGGTCCGCTTCGGGTTCATCGACTTCACCAAGTACTCGCCGGCATCGCTCCCGACTTTCGACTACCTTGACAGAAGCATCAATCTCAAGATCGATGACCTTAATTTCCACGCAGGATGCACGGGAGTGTTGCGCCTGGAGGACACTCCTCGGGTTCATCCGGAAGAGCCACTCGTGTCGAAATTCTCGCTGATTCGCTCGAGGAAGCAGATTCCGAGTACTCTTATCCTCCAACCCCAACGTTCACTTTGTCGCAATGGCAAGATGAACCACATCATAGTCTTCGGAAAGCAATAAAGAGGATGAGAACACCGACCCAAACACTGGTATACTTTTCATGTTTTCCCTTGTTTCCCTTATATGCAGTGTCTATAAGAATGTGAAAACCTGATGAAGCATGATGAAAACAGTGCAAAATAAAGTGCAAACAAATAAAAAGTATAGAAAATCATGAGGGAAACAAGGGAAAACATGATGAAGCATGATGATAACCGTGGAAAACAAAGTGCAAACAAATAAAAACATGGAGGAAACATTGAAAAACACGATGAAAACATTTTAAAAAAAGTGAAAGCATGAGGGAAACATGCAGAAATTATTGACCACTTTTCAAACATGAAAATGTGATAACCCTAGGGTGTGATCGGCTTCGGCGACACTCTCTCCTTATAAATAGATAGATTTCATTTATGGTGCTATTGAAAGTGTTGTCTTAATTGATTAGAAAGTTTTTTTGTAGTAATGTTATTAATATGTCCTTTCATGACAAGTCTCTAATGTTATGTTAATTTTGTGTTATTGGCATGATTGCATATTTATCATGTTTTTATAGGTAGCATGATGATATGGAAATCATATTTGAAAATCTATTATTTTTATAGTCGATTTAGACATATCATTTGTTAAATTTGGATTTACAGATTTGTAGATATAAATTATTCAATAAGGCAAAAATAATTAATTATTATTTAAATTCAAGATTATTATTACTTATTTATTTTTGTTTACTTAAATAATTGTTTGGATTAACAAAATAAAGAAGTGTGACATCATGGCCCAAGGGTTAATATGGTTGATAGCATGCAATTGTCACTGAAACAGTCTTTGTTTCCTGGAAGCTTAGAGGGAATGAACTAAGAAGTTAACCGTGCTGAGAGTGAAGCATTCTAAGAATAGGTGAAGTGTCAGTAGAAGTGAGCGATTTAGATTGAAATTAAGAATGATTAGGGTTAAAAATAATTGGTACTAATGTAAAACCTAAATCTAAATCCCAAAGCCCAAATGGGGAAACATAAACCCTAAACCCCGAAATAAAAAAAATTCCAAAATGAAAAACAAAATCACAAAATCTTTAGTCTCGGTTTGTAATACCAACCAGTACTAAAGGTCCGACACCTCACAAGAATGGCTGAGCCTACGTGGATGGATTTTAGCCCTGGTTCGTGGCAGGCCAGGACTGAAGGGTTCATTGCATAGAAAACAAAATATTTTCTACGCGATAGACACCCGAAGGGCCAAGATCTAATTTAGGAGATGAAAGCAACGGGCATAGAGAAATTTTTAGAAAGAACATACCCGCGAAGACACAAAGCATTACGATATCAAATCTCTTTGTTGGCGCAGTCGTACTCACACCGACCCCGTGAGCGAGAAGATCTGCATCGCAATCCGGCGGTGCCTCCGCGATCGGTCACACGTACGGTTGATGAAAACCTCCGTTCCATCGATCCAGCGGGGCGGCGGAAGTAGACTATCCATGGGAACTCCAGCAGCACGACGACATGATGGTGGTGAAGAATCCCATGGTCAGGGCTTCGCCAAGCCGGAGACTATGGAATGGAGCAACAGGTGGAGATGAAGTGAGGTGGGCAAGTGTGTGGAGGAGGGAGAGCTCTCCCTCCTTCTTTTATAGGGGAAGGGGAAGCAACCCAATGGGGTGGTGCGGCCATCCCATGGTGTGCCCCCACCTCTCCCCTCTTCATGTGAGTGGACAATCCACTCATCCTTCCTTTATTTCCCACTTAGAAAATCGAATAGTTTTTTTTAATAAATAAATGAAACATTTTTATTTCTTTATTTCAGCATTTTTTAATTCTATTAACAAACTTTAGCATATAACAGCTAGAATCATTTGATAATTCTATTAACAAGCATTTGATGAAAAACCCCTTGAACTATTTCAATTTTCCCCGAAACAATTTCGGTGCTGACCAAAACATTCTTCGATATTACGTATCCTCTCAAATGCGTCATCGAACCTTAAGTGTGTCACCCTTCGGTTCACGAATAATACAGGCATGATCGAGACTCCTCTCCGATCAATAATCAATAGCGGGATCTGGTGATCCGTGATGACTCCTATATATTCAACAATGAATCTCGTGATCGTGTGAACCATCAACGTCGTGACTATTCCCTTTGTCTCACGATATTTTACTTGTCCGAGATCCGATCATTGGTATCAACCATATCTTGTTCATTATCGTTACCGACAAGTACTCTTTTCTCGTTTCCGTGATATGACATCCTTGTGACCTAGTCACGTGCTTGCAAGCGGTGTCGATGTGATATCACCAAGAGGGCCCAGAGTATATCTCTCCGTCATTTGGATGGACAAATCCCACTCTTGAACCATGAGCCTCAATTAATACTTTCCAAATACCCAACGGCACCTTTATAGTTACCCTGTTACGGTGTGACGTTTGATGACATCAAAGCACCCTTCCGGTATCAGCGATTGACATGATCTCATGGTCTAAAGAATAAGTTACTTCGTATGTGTGATATAACAATGTAAACTTAATGACTTGATCACATTGATATATTCACTTTGGGTATATGTTCATCACATCATTCTTGTAATGACATGACCCCGTTATTAACAACATCCAATGTTCATGATCAGGAAACCTTGATCATTTGTTAATCAACGAGCTAGTTAAAGAGAGACTTTGCTAGAAAGGTTTGTTTGTTTGTTTGTTAAACACACATGTATCAATGTTTCCGGTTAATACAATTCTAGCATGAGAAATAAACATTCATCATAAAAAAGGAATAAAATAATAACCACTTTATTATTGCCTCTCGGGCATATTCCCTTCAGTCTCCCACTTGCACTAGAGTCAATGATCTAGTCTGTAAGAACTTTAACACATAAGGCGTTCTAGTGTTATTATCATGCTTCGCATGTGGTAAACATCATCAAAAGGATCTGAATTGTTCATCTCCTATTGTATTTGCATGTTCTTTGTGTCTACACGCGTCACTCATTCTCTAATGAGATGGCTTTGTAAATATTTGGTCAACCGGTGAGACCTTAATTCCTCAGCTTAAACCAATGTTACTAACATTGTGAAAATGTAGCTTCATAGTGTCAGCATTCTTGGGAATTCACCAAGTTCAATAAAGAACTCCTTGACACAAAATACTCTTATTATCAGTTGTCAACACAACGATATATTTAGCCTTTGTTGTAGTATCTGTCACAATACTTTAATTTTGAAACTCTTTCAAATCCAGCATGGAACTTACTTCCAGCCTATTGTGCTACCCTTCACCACATATTTTAATTGAGAAAAAAAATATTTGAATATATGACAAGACTATTGGTGTAACATATTACAACAAATAGTTTGTCGAAAACACATCCTTAGCATTTCTAAAATGGCATATGGATCTCTCCCACTGTTTTCTAATGACCATATGAATTATCCTGCTATAACATTTTATAGCACGAGACTCATCTGGTTGTGTACATAGCTTGGAACATGTGACTTAGAAATCTAAAATTTCATTATGTTCATCATGTGTCAAAACAATTGAATGTTGCTCAATTGTTTTCCATCTGACAAGAACTCCTTGTCATTTCGATATTGAGTTATTTCAATATTTCATCTATGTAATTTGGCTTCAATCATATCAGACGCTTCAATCCATCTCTTATAGATATCGATGTCCAATATCTTCTAATCCGTTCATCAATATGACAATCTTAACCGTGTTAATTTAAATACATATATTCCAATCGAGTATATGTCATCTACATAAAGCATTGGAAATATGTCATAGCGCTCCCACTTAATTTCTTGTAACTCTACAAACATCTTTATCGTTCATGACGGAATCGAACTCTTTTGATAACTTCATTAAGGTAAAGATTCCAACTTCGTTATGCTCACTTCAACCATTGAAGTGTGCATACCTTTCCAACAACCTCTTGAATTATACAAAACTCGCAGACTGTGTCAAGTACACACCCTTGATCAAACTTCCTCTGGTGGAAAGTTAGTTTTTGTTATTCAACTGCCATATCATAATATGTAACTTTTGCTAGAACTATCCGTAAGGACAAAAGAACCAGTACTGAAGATCAAAATTTTGCAGTAGTCAACTCTTTGAACTTCGTCGAAAACATCTTTTCGACAAGAACACATTTCAAAGGATGTAAGCATCCATGTCTTTGTTGCTATATAGACCCGTTTGCTATCGTTAGACACCATGCCTATCAAAAGGACTACCAAGTCACATACTTCATATTCATACAGGGATACCATCGCGGATATAATGAGTCATAGCCAATTTTTAACGAAGTCAGGACCCATCATTTGCTTCCTTTATAAGGTCCAGGTCCTTTGTTGTCAAAACAACACTTTAATCTTAAACCACAAGTTGGTCTAAGTATAATGTTTTAGGACTTCTGGGGTTCAGTTCGCAAACTCATTAAAAGTATCTACAACACATGTAGTGTCTTCTACTTTGTCAATATAGGAAACCCCGGAACACTTCTAGTGTTGCGCTACTCTTGACATGGTAACGAAAATTCTCTAATCTCGTTGAGTTTGTACTGTCCTCCCACTCACTTGTTTCGCAAGAATTACTTTCTCGAGAAATCAACCATTTATGATAAACAACATTTGTCTTTGGTTCGGTGATAGGAGAAATATCCAATGGATTCGTTGGGATAACCTTTTAAACATATATGTATCCTATTTTGGTTGTAAACATTTTACACATGCTATGCATACCAAAACTTAAGAAAAAGACAATTCGGGTCACTACCCAAACCATAACTTATATGGTGTCAATTTCAACGGATCATGATGGCGCTCTTTTCAGTGTAAAAGCGGTTGTCTCTAATATATAAACTACAAAATTATAATGGAATTTTTATTAATTTTACCATGTCCAGCAAGTTTTGATTTTGTCTCTTGAATACTCCAAACTAATGTGGGTTATTTGAGAAGTATAAGTTGTAGAACAATTCTGCAACTCCTCAAATGTTTTGCTAAACTTGTAACTCAAAACTTTATCCTTTATGGTCTAATGATAAATACTTGATTATCTTGTTACAATGATTTTTACTTCATACTAACAATAATTTGAACCAATTCAAAATTTTCAAACTCCATTTTATTTAAATATATATACTCATATATCTACTCTAATCATCGGCGGCATTTTATGAAGGAAAAAATAATCCACCACACATGACTATACATAATGGACTATATACATCAACATGTACAGTCTCCATTAAATCAGTCGTCCATTCTACTTTGGCCTATGAACGGAAATTCTAGTCATATTTTGGAAGAGGTCTCACAAGCATCAATTTATTCAAAACAAAATGACTCTGGAAATCCATCAATATGGAGTTCCTTCATGTTTTCCTTTCCGATATGAACTAAAATGGTGGTGTCACAATTTAAGTGAAATTCTTTTTACGTCTTGCAACGTTTAGCATTCAGTTTTATAGATGTTTACTTTAACAACACGAATTATATTAATTCATCCATCATGGAATATAGTCATAGATTGAACAATCTCATTTGTTCTCACAAAAGATCGGAACAAAATAACAACTTATTAAGTTCTTAAAATAAATCTTGAATGTTTGGTTCTGTACGATGATGGACACAATAACACTTTATTTCTGTTCTTGTCATGATCGATTTCACATCTACTACTAGTTCCTTTTAGGCCCTTGTATTTCTTGCATTGTGTTGATTTGTATGACAACTCATGCCAACCAATGTGGTATGAAAATACCTAAATATACTTTGTTAACTAGTAATACATCTATAACTTGTATATCAAGCATATACACCTGAGCTGGACCTTTCCAGTTATATTCTTTTCTGCCATATACCTTTTGTAATTCTATTTTCAATATTCCCTTTCCTTTACAGAAGAATCATTCAACATCAAACAATTCTAGTCGTACTAGCTCATTTTCTTTGGCGTGTTAGTCATATACTATCACCCATTAAGTGATACTTTGAGTTTGATTGTTCTACTAATATCACCATATTAATAGCATTCTTCCATATTCCACTCTTAGCAATCTCCAAGTAGGGTAAACGATTTTTCCCATACTTTTAATCCATCCAATCATAACAATTTTATGATTAAGCTACTATTGCTCGAAGGAAGGAATTTGGAGAATAATTTTTTTAGCGCCCAACTTCTTGGAATATTCAAACGCCTAGCGTCTTCAATGATTGCATATATTCAAATAATATAAGCATACATTGTCACGCTAAATTATACTCGGTCATGTTGCCACAAATAAGTTTCTAGATATCAATATATATTTCACTTGATTGTTTATGAAAATAATTCTTTTTCAGGTCCTAAATCACCTTGATCAACAAAACATTCTTTTGAAGATAAAGTAATATGGAAGCAACCATGATTCTGGATTCTAATTAGGAATTATTTGGTCTCTAGATCAATCAATCATTAACCATATGGAGCTAGGTAGGAAATACCAAAAATCTACAACATAACTCAATTTTAAATTTCACTAATATGGTACCAATCTTAAATGATTTTTACCAGATCATAACAGTTATATCTCAATTAACAATCTAAGTGTAAGGTAGTTTTATGGATGCCAATTAATACTACAATTTATTCAAATTCATTTTGATTGGTAGTTCATGACAAATAAGTTCAAGTTAATTCAAATTTACTATACGTGAGCTCCCACTCAAAAACAACATCCCTCTTAGTCGTCTTTAGTGATTACACGAACCAAATTCACTACACCAAAACCGATCATCACGTGAGATGGTGTAGCTGCAAAGGAGAGCATTGATATGTTCATCATATCATCCATATGACTCATGCTTTACCTTTCGTTTACGTGTTCCGAGGCCATGTATGTACATGCTAGGCTCGCCAAGTAGAACCGTAGTATTGCGTGTGTTTCAAGGCCATATTTGTACATGCTAGGCTTTAAAACACCCGTTGTATGCGAACGTTGAGTCTATCACACCCGATCATCACGTGGTGTCTCAAAACGACGAACTTTCTTAATGGTGCATACTTAAGGAAGAACACATTATTATCTTGATATTAAGTGAGAGGGATCATCTTATAATGCTACCGTCTCTATCTAAGAAAAATAAGATGCATGAAAAGGATTAACATCACATGTAAGGATAATGTGATATGATATGGTGCTTCTTGCACTTGATCTCCATCTTGTGCAGTACGGTATGATCTCCATCATTCCACCGGAGTGGTACCAAGGTACATGGCACCTCCATCCTTATTTTCCATCAATAATAGGACAACCATATGGATTCCTTCCGGTATACAATAATTTACAAAAGATATCATCTCATAACCAAATTTATAACATTGATCATATATGATCACATGCCCGGTAAAAACTAGTTAGACGTCTCTAATTTATTTTTGCATATTTTACGTGGCTTAGGGCTTTCCAGGATAGAACCATTCATACCTACGAACATCAACCACACCGTTGATACACATATTTTTATCAACCCTTCGTAAATTAGATCTTAACTATAGTAGGAGAAACGGACACCACCCCCTCAGCCACATGTGGGACAAGTCTCGCGTACATAGTACACGTAAAGTTAGTCTAGGGCAGCTTCATCCTACTATGCCATTAAGATCATAAAATACTCAAGTAGATAATAACATGATCATCAACGCCCACATAATCCTATTCGTTCTACCCGTACAAATCATCTACGCATAGATCCGGCTCTGATACCACTGAAGGGTTAGTTGCATAAAAAACAAAAAAATTCCTACGCGATAGACACTCGAAGGGCCAATATCTAATCTAGGAGACTAAAGCAACGGGCATAGGGAGAGTCTTAAGAAGAACATACCCTCGAAGATACAAAGCGGTACAAGATCAAATCTCGATATTGGTGTAGTCGTACTCACACCGATCCCGAGAGCGAGAAGATGTGCACCGCAATCCGGCGGTGCCTCAGTCACACGTACGGTTCATGACGACCTCCGTTCCCTCGATCTAGCGGGGCAGCAGGAGTAGAGGATCCATCAGAACTCTAGTAGCACGACGGCGTGGTGGTGGTAAAGAATGCCACGGTTAGGGCTTCGCCAAGCCGGAGACCGTGGAATGGAGCAGCGGGTGGAGAGGAAGTGAGGTGGTCAAGTGTGTGGAGGAGGGAGAGCTCTCACCCTCCTTTTATTGGGGAAGGGAAGGCAGCCCAAAGGGGTGGTGCGGCCAGCTCATGGTGTGCCCCCACCTCTTCCCTCTTCATGTGAGTGGACACTCCACTCACATCCAGTCATCATTCCTTTATTTCCCACTTAGAAAATCCAAGATTTTTCTCTAATAAATAAATAAAACATTTTTATTTCTCTATTTCAGCATTTGTTAATTCTATTAACAAAATTTTGCATATAGCACCTCGAATCATTTGTTAATTCTATTAACAACCATTCAAGGAAGAACCCCTTGAACTATTTCAATTTTCCCTGAAACAATTTCGTTGCTGCCCAAATCATTTTTCGATATTTCGTATCCTCTCAAATGCGTCATCGAACCTTAAGTGTGTCACCTTACGGTTCACGAATAATACAGACATGATCGAGACTCCTCTCCGATCAATAATCAACAACAGGATCTGGAGATCCGTGATGACTCCTATATATTCAACGATGAATCTCGTGATCATGTGAACCATCAACGTCGTGATTATTCCCTTTGTCTCGCGATATTTTACTTGTCCGAGATCTGATCATTGGTATCAACCATACCTTGTTCAATCTCGTTACCGACAAGTACTCTTTTCTCGTTTCCGTGATATGACTTCCTTGTGACCTAGTCATGTGTTTGAAAGCGGTGTCAATGTGATATCACCGAGAGGGCCCAGAGTATATCTCTCCGTCATGTGGATGAACAAATCCCACTCTTGATCCATGAGTCTCAACTAATATTTTCCGAATATCCAACGGCACATTTATAGTCACCCTGTTATGGTGTGACGTTTGATGACATCAAAGCACCCTTCCGGTATCAGTGATTGACATGATCTCATGGTCTAACGAATAAGTTATTTCGTATGTTTGATATAACAATGTAAACTTAATGACTTGATCACATTGCTATATTCACTTTGGGTATATGTTCATCACATCATTCTTCTAATGACATGACCCGTTATTAACAACATCCAATGTTCATGATCAAGAAACCTTGATCATCTGTTAATCAACTAGCTAGTTAAAAGAGAGGCTTTACTAGGAACGTTTGTTTGTTTATTAAACACACATGTATCAATGTTTCCGGTTAATATAATTCTAGCATGAGAAATAAACATTCATCATAAAAAAGAAATAAGATAATAACCACTTTATTATTGCCTCTTGGGCATATTCCTTTCAGGGACTAAGCGGGAGGAGGGGAGAAGGCTTTATGCTCGATTGGACAGTACCGGTTGGAAAACCGGGACTAGAGGCACTTACCAACCGGGTCTAAATCTCCGTTCTCCACTAGTGTAATTGCGGGGATCGACTACATCTACTTCTATGTTGACCTCGTCACTAACAATTTTCCGTAAGGTTGACATACCAGGATATGATATGTTGCCTACAACCTCACATAAGGATCTTGGTTATGCGTTAGATTTTTTTTTTTTTTTTGCTTTCCATGCGTGTTCCCCAGCAGTGGTATCAAAGCCAGGTTTATACGTATGCACCGGTACAGTTTGTGGAATTTGTGAACTCCAGCATTGTTGATTTTTCGTGCTTCCTAGTGTTGATATTTTGATCTTGACGACATTGTGTGGTTAGTGGCCTGAGCCGAATTTACGATGACCGCATTCAACGAGACAGCGTAACCCGCAGGAGTAGTTAACCAAATCCACGTAGTTTGACGGCTAAGAACTATTATATTTACGAAGTCTGCTCTTTCATAAATAGTATAGATATTTAGATCAACCCACACCATGGTCAAGGACACAACTACTTGATATACTTTTCACTCACCACTAACTACACACAGGCACAATTTCAGCATTTGCGCACGAGGGCTACACGACACCTTCTGGTCGTTTGCGGCCGTGGAGCACCGGGACTTATGCCTAATTAGCTGGATTAATTAGCCTGATTAGGGAGACGCGCACCCGTCCGAGGCCGTGCCCACCATCAATTCTTGCCGATCGCTCGTGAGTATCTCCGACGCCAATTCCCAGATCCAGCATGACTCACCACGGCAACGAGACGCGCCGCCGCCGCCGGCATCGAGGTGCCACGGCGGCTTCCCCTGCCGGCGCTCCGCCAAACAGCAGCGACGTCCTATGGGAGATCTTCCTCCGCCTGCCCCCGCTGCCATCCTCCCTTCCACGCGTCTCCTTCGTCTGCAAGTGGTGGCGCCGTCTCGCCGCTGACCAGGAATTCCTCCTCCGTTTTCGCGTCCACCATCGGAAGGCGCCACTCCTCGGTCTCTTCAAGGAGTACGGCGGATGGGTGTCCTTCACCCCCGTGCTCCACGCTCCCGACCGCATACCGCGCCAGCGCTTCTCCATGCGTATCGACTACGACGGCAGCATGGAGACCTACCCCTATCACGGCACGCTTCTCGGGTGCCGCCACGGCCGCGTCCTCGTCCATGACCCGATGCGGCGTGAGGCCCTCGTATGTGATCCCATAACCGGGGAACAATGCCACATTGCGCTTCCGCCTGAGTTCGGCACCCTTGCCACTACTAGAGGGGCCGTGCTCTGCGCCAACGGCGACGAGAGACACGTGCACGGGGGATGCCACTCGAGCCCCTTCAAGGCTGTTTTCGTGAAGATCTTGTACCAAACAGGAGATGATCACCCAGCCCGCGGGTGCGCCCGTGTTTACTCCTCGGAGACCGGTACGTGGAGCGATCTCATCTCGGCAGTGGAGCCATGCAGAAACAATCTCCTTTTATTTACAGCTGCCTTCCACACTCGTTGGCGGTTCGCTTTATTGGTGGCTTAGTTCCTCATATCACGACTACATGGACATACTTGAATTTAATATTTCTAAGGAGACGCTATCGCTAATTGAGGGGCCTCCTGTTCAAAAGCTTGACATATATTGCAGCCAGATAATCCAGGGAGAGGATGGGGGTGTTGGAGTGGCCGTACTGTCATACCCCACCCTCCAACTGTGGGATTTGAAAGTCCGTGGTGGTGATGATCTTGCCACCTGGGGTCTATGGAACACCATTACACTTGACCTTGTGCCGAATATGAGGGATACCCATACTGGGATAGTGGGATATGTTGAGGAGGAGGATGCAATTCTTATAAAGTTCAACAAGAATGTCTTCATCGTTCAGCTCGTATCAGCGCAGTCAAAAACACTTTGTCAGACCTTTGTGACACACCGATATCACCCTTTCACAAGTTTCTACTCTTCAGGTAATAGCCCATTTTATCAGATTGTTGCAGTAGCCTTGATCCTCTCATGTGTCACACTTAGCTTCCGTATGGTACCATTGATGTGCTCTGAGCTTTCAGTGATTAATTGAACTTAAAACATAGTTATACTCATTCTCTCAGCTCTGATTGATTAATGAACTTAAGTGCTATTGTTCTTTTTGTTACTATTAATTAAATGTAGGTAGTTTTCTTTTGATATGGTAAACTTTTTTTCTATACCATAGATACTCTATCAAACCATTATGAAGTTGGCGGTTTTTTTAAAGACATGTCAAACAAAAACTCATTGAAACATCATTACTTCAGCGTGAGCCACATCTTTTGTTAACAATTCTTAAGAATTTCAAGAACCCCGGACTTGGTGTTGTACAAAGAGTAAATAGACTGTTTCCTATGGATAAAAGGATGCAGCCTTTTAAAACAATAAGAATGCAATAATGATATAGTGAATTATTAGCAAGGTTTTGTTTCTGGGTAGAAAAAAATTCGCAAGGGGGATCGGGATTTCCGGTTACCAGGGTTACTAGAAAATCCCGATAGGTTACGGGACGAATTTTAAAAACCAAAATTTGAAAATAAAAAAAAATCCTAATGTAACCAATTATCGTGTTAAAATTAAAAAAATTCTAAATTTTCGGGACTTTTTAGCCAGTACGAGTATTTCATGGTGGTGCTCGAGATCTCTTGTTGCCGGGCAGTAACCAGATCTCCCGACCGGTAACCAAAATCTTGATTATTAGTACAACTTCCATTGTTCCTAAGGATTTGAGTGATGTCATTCTTTTGTTCGGAAAGAATTAGCTTTGTTATTCGGGAAATACTGAATATGAGAGGTACTATAGTGGATCAATATGTTCTACTGTTCTATGGAAATTCTGAATATCACAGAACAGACATATTTCGTACTTTCTACTATTCTATGGAATGTTTCATGGTACAGGACATGTACTATAGTGGATCAATATGTTCTTTTATTGCGTACAAATTTAGAAACAGGTAGAATACATGTTCCGATGTCATCCATTTATTTTACATCTATACATGCATTCTGGTCACTGGGATGCACTTTCATATGAAATTTATTTGAATTGCAAACAGGCAAGTTTGGTCGTTGCAAAGGTATTACTAGCGCCCCAAGAATAGCTCCAGCCATTGAGCCATCGCAGCATGAGCATAAATAAAAAGATCAGAGGTACAGTAATTTCATGCCTGGCATCTGGAGGTACCATCGATGCAGTTTGCATCATTCCACACATTCTTACTTTTGTCTGTTGCTGTGTGCAGATGATGGCGATGTTCTCTGGGAGATGGGCAAATGATTTTCAAGGGCTTTGAGTCTGTAAGATAATATGTTCTAACCAAACATGTGTACTCAGTCAGCTATGCTTCTGCTGCTGTTTATCAAAAAAAAAAAAAGCTATGCTTCTGCTGCTTAAGCTGTGTATCGCGGAAATAAACATATGTGCTCTATTTTTTGGAGTGCCTTTTGAACTACGAGGTAGACTATTTTGAACTCTGAGGTATTGCATAGGCTGTATGATGCTTGAAGCTTTATAGCTTGGCAGCCAGTAAACTGGATAATTTGACATGACCATTTTCTCACGCATTACTGCACTCCAGTATAATCTTGGAAGCCGAAGTGAAGCACAAGTTATGCCCTCCCATATTATCCTGCCCTCAGAATGTCTTGGTGTTTCGTAAAGGCAAATATAATACGAAAAATTCCAGTAACAAAGTTTTCATGCTTGAGAGAATTATTGAAGATTCCATTCCCAAGAACATAGATTCTCCTATAATCCCATCTATCTGTTGTTTTGGTAGCCTGCAGTCCTTTTCCTTCTTTTTCAGTCTTTCTGACAAACTGCCTGAAAAAAATGCATCCAAGCAATTGTACGGCTATGGTGAAACGTATATCTTTCCTAATTCATATTGCAGTCTTGTACAGCTCCGATTTCTCAATCTCTTAGGAAGAGCTCTAGTCCCGTGTCTTCTTCTTTTCTTGAACCACACGGAACGATCCAACGAACACTGGGTATGAAAAAAAATAAGTCTGCAACACAAGCATCAGCAGCGTGCGGCGCGTTCATGAAGGCAATTTTGGTAACAAAATAAAAACCCTTCCCTCCATCAGATCCGGCCAATCTGTCCCTGAATCAGATTGGCATTGGGGAACGTTTGTGTCCAATTAATGGATGCATACCTTGTCTCACACAGATTTCATTATTACGATAATTTTCAATCTCTCAAAATTTATCATGGGTAATTTTGACTAACAAACTATCGTTTTTCAACCATATTATAATTTTTTAATCAAATTTATTTAATCTCAGCTTTTGATTCAAAATACTCCCACTGACTTTTACGATATATTGAAAGTATAATTATTTCACTTATTCCACTTCATCAATATGATTAACTTATCATATTAAATATTTAATGAAATTAAGTTAATCGAGAAAACATCCATGGCATATGTGAATTTCGAAATTTACAAGTGCCTAACGCTTAATGGATTTTTTCCATATTAAATATTGTGGAGGTAGTTTTTCATCCTTGATAAATCAAATACAAGACTTATCTTCAATTTATTTAAAAAGTAATAGAACTATTACTCAAACTTGAGCAATAGTTTGAATAAAAATATTCAAGACTTAATAATAAAACTAATTAACATAACACAATAAAGAAGATCATAAACTTTAAACTCTCAAGTTTGGAATTCCCGCACATATTTATAATTGGAACTTAATACGGTTCATGAACATAAAATATGCATTAGTGATCAAACTCAAAAAACTATTATTTCGAAGTTCTAGTGTTGATCCTCTTTATTGGTTTAAGACTTTATGAGATTATCCGCTACACTCCAAGTGCATTTGCTACATCATTCCACAACCTCCTCTTCTTTCCAGCATTTGCTATTTCCAAAGTACCTGCCACTGGTGCAAAGCATCAATTAATATCTCATACTAAGTAACTTTTGCTGGAACTATGACAATAGTGATGGTATAACTCTTATACTTGTCTTAGTCCATGTAGAATGTCCGGGTTCAATGTCAGCTTCTGCTTACTTCAGTAAGGAAAACAACATATGAATTTGCCACTCTTTCGCAATGGTATTGTAAAGCTTTACAAAACCATGGAATATAGCCGGAAGGGATCCTAGTATTATGTCACAAAACTGCTTCTGGGTTATATTAGAAAACCAACATCTCTGAGCTTTCTCTCTAATCTAATAATCCTGATTTCAAATAGCTTTATGGGTTCACCCAATGCAAGCCTACTCTTCATCAATTCTCTGGTTAGATTATAACGCTTATTGCGCACTTGATGTGTGAATAGAGGTTTAAGTCCTCTACTAGGCAGTAGGGATGATGGTTACGAAACCGATCAACTAGCTCACCATCAATTCATGTGTGCAAGAGTTCCCTGACAACGGACACGTAAAATTGGATATGAGGTCCATCATGTTCCTCATCTCCAGGAATGTAATCCACGTGATCCATACGGGAGTTCCTATGAAACTCCATAAGAGTATGAAACCATTCCTCAACCATTTGCAGCCAAAGTCTCACGACTCATCATCAGAAGAAATTGATATCTAACAAAGGGATCCATCTCTACAATAAAAAAATCATTTAGACTCTTATAGTTTAAAATTAATTTGCACTAATTAATTCAATAAAATTGAATTTAAGATATACTCCTACTGAAACTGATATTCCTCGTAACCAACTTTCAGTGAAACGAGATCCCAATGAATTATGATAAGAAGGATGGATACATCTCAACCAATCATAGCATAAGGGTGGGCCATCATGTCAAATCACACAATTTGATTCTCACTCATCTTTCGATGATTGTGTTACGACCTTATAACTAGTTATTCCTGAATGTCTCACTGCGCCCACCAGCTATAGTTGTATGTACTGCATTGTTGTCTCCTTGCTTCCTTTCTGGAACCTCACGGCAGTCAGGTAGTCATCTAACCACGCCTCAGGTTCTTGGTCGCCATCATATTTTGGTCTTTCGGTTGTTAGCTTGAATCGCCTCGGCTTCCTGGCCTGGCGAATTTCTCGGGTGAAACAAGGAGGTCCACGGAGCTCCTCGTCATCCGATACAGTGGAATAATATCGGTAGTTCTCTTCTCGGGTTCTGCTGTTCTTGATGGTGGCAGTTCCGCCGCTTTTTCCCTCCACAACTTTCCCACTTTGTTCTGCGTGTGCCGATTTCGCAGATCTTCCTGGTCCTCCCGCTGTCGTGTCACCCGAGCCGTTTTGGTTTTCTCCCTCGTCGGCTTTGCGGGTGTTGGCACTCGCAGGGGCGGGTTTTTGCCCTATCTCCGCGCTTGCCATACTAAGCCACTGTAGCATCACATCTTGTACTTCTCTTCGTGGATCACCCGTAGTTGGTTTGATAGACATTAGGTACGTTTGGACCTACAAAAGCCTTTCTTGAGGCATTCTGGGTGTTAATATCTCGCTGGATGGGGCTCCTGCGGGCCTTGATCAAATCCGACACCTTCTGGGTTTTCTTCTTGTACTCAATCGACATGTTGGTTAATCGTGATGGTCATTTAGGGGCGGGTTGTTTCCGCGAACCTCTACCCGAGCTTTTGTCGAGTGCATCTCTGGGAGACCTATGTCATCCAACTCTTTGTACATCTTGCTCAACTTCTTCCTATGTTGTGCTATTTTCCACTTGTAGGCCGCCAGTTCTTCTATGGTAGCATCCTCTGAGGGAGGGAGGCCTTCCTCAACAAAAGAGGTGACCATCTCCATTGTTTCTTTTGATACATAGACCTTCGGGAGTTTCTCTTTGCCCTTCCTGCTTTTAGTCGTAGTCTTGGAACTGGTGGGTGGCGGTAGCTCTCCCCGTTCGTCATTACCGTTCTTCGGGTCGTCATCCTAGGGAGGATGGGACTTCGTCGGGTATCTGATTCTTCTCCTCCATCTTCTTGTTCCTCAGTTAATTCTGCGTCAGTTGCGAGGGCCTCTTTGGTCTGGTCAGTTAATTTATCTTCGTCTTCGCTTTCCGAGGATGAAGAGTGGGTGATCCTTGCCATCGTGACGAACTGCACGTGAGGATCAGCCGGATAGAAGTACTCGGAACTTGCTTCCTCTTAGGGGGAAAACAAGAGTTCCAGTATGATTGTCTCTTCCAGGCGATCTCGAACATAGTCTTCCATGCATATCACCTCTACGCGACCCGCGGGGAAGTTCATATCACCGATCTTTAGATCGATACTTGAGTCGAGGCAGTCGAATACGAGGCGTGATGCCGATGCGTGCTTGGTGAAGTTAGTTTACCCGAAGGAGATCGAGTCCGCCCAGATCGCAGAGTCGTGATCGGTTGATGGTGAAGTCAAAGAACCCATGAGTCCAGTGCCTCGGTTTCCCACAAACGGCGCCAATGTCGAGGGGGTGACCTCAACAATCCCCATGGTGACGACCAGAGGTTTCGTAAGAGAGAAAAAGGCGCTAGTTGACTACACTCGATGGGTTACTTCCTGTCGGGATTTATTTCGATGGGGTGGAAAGTATGGATTACAGGGGGTGTTGTTCGCAGATTGAATCTAGCGCAACTTTGAATTTAGGGTTTTCTTTCTGTTCGTGACCCCCTTCCCTAATTTATATCGATAGCCGGGTCCTGGGGGGTCTTACATGAATAGGACTCGTTCTTGATTCAGGTCCGATCTTTCCTAATCTTGTTGTTGAAGTACTTCCTTTTCTGCTTCCCCGTGGGCTTCTGTTGTGGGCCTTCAGGAATTATTTTACAGGCCTTATGAAGGTACTCCCCTATGGGACCCACCGGGTAGGCCGACGATGAGGGGTCTTTCGGGTACCCCCCCCCCTCTCCCACATCGGTACTATTGTTACCCTAACAATAAACTCTTATGTTTTGCTAGACTTTCATTCAAGTCCATGATTAAGAAACTATGATCATCTCACAAAACATAAGCTAATCTTATAGATAAGATTAAGAATTGTTGTTTGTTTATCTCTACACACCCTCACAAAGATTTTCCTTTGAAAACTCACTTTTGAAGTGTTATAGCGATTGTAGCATGATGACATAAACTTAATTCTGAACTTGGAGATAGAATAATAACTGAATATTATTGTCTTTGGGGCACACCTCCAATAGTCTCCCACTTGCACTAGAGCGAACTAATACTCCAGTTAACATGATGAAATAACACCTACGGAATTCCGGTGTTACTCACACTATGCATGTGGTACATTAGACTTCTGTCTTTCATCTTTTGATCTCATCAACTTGTGATAAACTTGTGTTTGGATTGATTAGGAATTGGATTTGTGAACCAAGTGTTGTGATAATATTAATAATTAAAGCGTCTCAGAATGAATTATTATACCATTGTTTGAAACCTCACCAAATTGAATGACTTTTAACCAACAACTTGCAACCGTGGCGACCGTAACATGCGGGCTAGTAGTATGTGAGAATAAAGCAGGGTAGCGGAGGTAGAGGGCACCTGAGGGGTACAATGCGTCCATCCAGAATGTGGTGGACCGCCCGTCGTGGACCAAGGGGCGGGTAAGAGAGCGGTAGAGAGGGAGGCAGGTGGAAACGATTTTGTCGAGGAAGGAGGGTTTAGATGGGATGTCACCTATATCTCGGGCGGAGTGGCGGCGGTACCAAAGTACCCAGGGGGAGCCCGTAGGTTGGTGAAGCCGGTGGACGAAGTGGAGGAGAAGGCACAAGTTTTGTCGATGGAGGTCCTGAATCCCGATGCCGCCAACCTGCTTAGACAACAACACTTTATCTCAAGCCATTAGACAACGAGCACTCGAAAATGAGTCTTTCCTGGTCCAAAAGTGACGAAGGGATGGGCCTTGGACCTGTCAAGTAAGGATACCCGGTTCTAGGCCCATGACTGGAGCCCAAGAGGAGATTCCTTGTTCTATTCTAGAAGGCCCAATTGAAACCCACCCGCAAAGCCTTGCGGGTCAAGATAGGAAACTTGTAACCGACTTAGGGTTAGAGTTCGAGTCCTCCCCGGGTGAGATTTGAGACCTGGCCACCTATATAAGGCCAGGAGAACCACCCGGAGAGGACAAGCAATACCGCACCACCAAGCCTTGAGCTCGAGATCATACTCTCGACTTGAGCAACCCCCCATTGTAATCGATCTACTCATGAATACAGATCGACAGAGGCAGGATTAAGGGTTTTACCTCTACGAGGGCCCCGAACCTGGGTAAATCGTGCCCCCTGTCTAGCCGACGATTGTCACTAGCGCCCACAGGTTCTCCTAATCGAAACTCTATGGGTTCACCCGAGGAACTTGTTGAGATGCAGATTCGACAATTGGCGCCGTCTGTGGGAACAGCGGGCGCTGGATCTCCGGCATCTTCGGCTTCATCTACAACCAACTCAAGTTAGAAACCATCGACTTCGACTCCGACCAATCCGATTCGAATCGGGTCAGTCGTCGTCACCCCGCACTCGCCGGAATCACCCTCGGTATTCAGCGATCTGGAGAAGAGCATCACCCTGACGTTCGGGAGCTTCAAGTTCTACACCAACAAGGATGGGATCCTTCACTTCCCCGAGGGATCGGGATCTGAATCGATCTCCAGCCCAGGAGCTGTCGATTCACGACCCTACCACGCAGATCGCGACTTGGCGAAAAGTGGCGAGTCCATCCGCCTCAACACCAGCAACTTCCATACCCTCTCTACAGAGGAACCATCTCGGATCAGGAAAGCCTTCCAAGTCACGCCTAGGACCCACAAGCCATATCTGGCTCAGGTCTGCATGGCAGGATCGGAAGATCCACCCGAAGAAACTGAACACAGCGCAAGGGAACGCGCTGAGATCGGCGTCTCGCGAGACGCTTGGGTCCGAGCAAAGGAGGCTATCCGCACGAGCAAACCACCTGCGGTCGGAGCCCCACACGAAGACATGACCGCCTACCACTATCATCTAGTGAGAGCGGCCACTGCAATCAAGGAAGCTCGCATAGAGCTAGCCAATCGAAAGAGATTGGCGGACGAGTCGAGCCAACACCGGGCCGCGCTGACCCTAACACCTTCTATCGGGACTCGTCCCGCGAGGAAAGGATACGCCTCAAGAACCGCGACCATGGACGACGAGTCCCTGACCGGAATCAGCAAGTCACTCGGACCTTCCCTCATGCGGGTCGACGAGGACGGAAACATCTATCCGCACACTCCCGTTGTCGCGGTCCTAGCCGCAGCAACCTACATGCAGATAAATCAACCAGGAGAAATCGACCCTCGAGCATAGCAATACAAGCAAGTTCAGAAGGGATTGGGCATGGCAGCCTCAAAGCTCGCCTCCTATGATCGCAGGAAAGCAGCTGCACAGAAGGAGAAGGAAGCATCCCACAGGCGCAGGAGTGCTTCGCCCAGGAGGGAAAAATCGCCTCGCCGTGGTCGAAGAAAAAAAGCCCGGCGACGTGATGATAGCCGGAGTAGCAGCGAAGGTAGCCCGAGGAATAAAGACTGCGGCTCGCGACATCATAGCAGCCGCTCGCGAAATCGCAGCAAGGAACCAAGGAAGGAAATCGGTCGTGATCAGTCAGGTTATAATGTGCGATCAGATATCGCGCAAAATAAAGTGGACAAAGCGAGAGCAGCAAGGAACCGCGCGCGCTCCTCATCCGGCTCTTCTGATGACGAAACCTGTGGCACGCTATGCTTCGCTCGCAGCATCCGCGAGGCGCCTCTACCCAAATGATTCAAACTCAGCGCGGAAGTAACGAAGTATGATGGTTCACTCGAACCTTCGTCATGGCTGTCGGATTACCTCACGGCAGTAAAATGCCAACGTGGGAACAAGAACACGGCTATGCAGTACCTCAACTTACACTTGGTAGGAGCGGCACGCAGTTGGCTGGAAGCGAGACCAAAGTCCTGCTACGGGTCGTGGGACGATCTACACTTCGATTTCTGCAAAAATTTCCAAGCAACATACAAAAGACCGGCGACCATCGAGGAACTGCGAGCCTGCAAGCAGAAGAGTGGCGAGTCCACTCGCGAATATATCCAGCGATGGACGACGCTTAGGAACACCGCAGGGAACATATCAGAGGAAGTAGCAGTCGAAGCTTTCGCGAAGGGCGCTCGATGAACTACTTTCAGAGACGAACTGGGACGAGCTGCGCCCAAAACTATTGGAGAGCTAATGATCATAGCCGATAGATGGGCTAACGGAGAGGACTCAATGCGCAACGAGAGGGCATCCTCGCCCGCACCCGAAGACGACCGCCACGGTCGGAAGAAAAGAAGGAAGTACTACGATCACGACGACCAGGAAGAACTAGTGGCGGCAGAATTCACACAAAATCGCGATAGTGGACGCCGCGGAAATCGCGAATGGAAGACAAAGGCGGAGGACAAAACTCCCGAAGGGGACCTTGATGGATACTGCACGCTACATCTATTTATAGATAAGCGCACATGCAAAACTAAGGCAACACACCTTCTCAAGGATTGCCGAAAGTGCCTTGACATTCACGAGGCCTTTTCGAAGAAAAACAAAACATCAGTTAGTCAAGGCTACCCGTAGTTTCCAGGAGGAGGACACCAAGGATTCCAAACGCCACAACCCCTGCCTCCACCAGGAAACCAAAACGCGGTGCTAGCTGCACTACCTGCGCCACCCGTCGCCAACGCAGGAGGTAACGCATACCCGAACCCCGCAGGACTGTTGGGGATGATACAAAAGGTCTGCCCGTCCCGCAGGGCCCAGAAGACAAACACACGACAGTTATGCATGACTGTGCAAACCCCACCGGGAAGGCCCAAGTACCTGAAGATGGCGGACCAACCAATCACCTTGACCACCCCCACGAGTCTATCGAGTAGGACACGCTGCCCTAGTAATCCAAGCACAAATTGGCAATTACAAACTGGCTCACGTATTCATGGACGGGGGCAGCGGCATCAACATCATCTACGCGGACACACTCCGTAGGATGAACAGAGACCTGGAGCGACTCACAGAATCAGAGACATCCTTCCACGGGATCGTTCCAGGAAAATCGATCCTCCCACTCGGAACAATTAACTTGGAGGTGGTGTTGGGCAATCAACGCAATTACAGGAGAGAATTTCTCGACTTCGAAGTAGTCGACTAGCCTTCACAGTACCACGCCATTCTTGATCGAACAGCGTTCGCGAGATTCATGGCAGTACCACACTATGCATATCTGAAGCTCAAGCTACCCGGGGAATATGGCACAATCACCATCGACGGCGATTTCCAAAAATCCAACAAGTGCGACATCGAGTTCAACGAGATCGCCAAATCTTTCGTGATGCAAGAAGAACTAGAGGAGATAGCAAAAACCACGGATCACTCCGTGATGCCCCTCACGAAGAAGAACACACCACAGCTAGAATTCAGTGCCAACAGCGACACTCGCAAACACCAAGTGCACCGATAGATTCTGCGAAAACGGCGATGGTTTCCACTACCCTCTCGCCAGCATAGGAAAGCGCGCTCGTCGAACTCCTCTGTGAGTACTGGGAAATTTTTGCCTGGCAGCCCTCAGATATGCCAGGAATACCCAGGGAGTTCGCCGAGCACACACTTGAAGTCTACAAAGACGCCAAACTCATCAAGGAGACCACCCGACGGTTCTCAGAGCCCAAGCAGAAAGCGCTCGGAGAAGAAGTAAATAGACTGCTCGCAGCAAAATTCACCAGGGAGATAAAAATATCCACTTGGTTAGCAAACCCAGTGCTGGTTCCAAAGAAGAACACCAACATCCTTCGCGTATGCATCGACTACACGTCGTTGAACAAACACTGCCCCAAGGATAACTTTCCCCTCCCGCGGATCGACCAGATCGTGGATTCCACTGCAGGCTGCCAACGCCTCTCCTTCCTAGATGCCTACTCGGGATATAACCAGATCAGGATGAAGCAGGAAGACGAGGAAAAGACAGCATTCATTACACCTCATGGTGTATACTGCTACACGACAATGCCTTTCGGGCTAAAAAAAGCAGGCGCAACATATCAGCGCTGCATGCAAAAATGACTCACCAATATCATTGGCAAGAACGTACAAGTGTACGTTGATGACATCGTCATCAAGACTCGAGTAGAGGACACACTACTCGAGGATATCAGAGAAACATTCGATGCTCTAAACGCATACCGGATCAAACTCAACCTGACAAAATGCGTCTTCGGCGTTCCTGCAGGACAACTTCTCGGGTGCCTGGTGTCCGCCAGAGGAATTGAAGCCAACCCAGAGAAGATAAAAGCAATCTTAACAATGAAGGGGCCCACCAATCTTCGCGGGGCGACTAGCCGCCTTAAGCAGGTTCATCGCACGATTGGGCGAGCAGGCACTACCCTTCTACAAATTGTTCAAAAAGACAGATAAGTTCGAGTGGACACCCGAAGCAAAAAAAGGCATTCGTAGACCTGAAACGAGCATTACAGAGTAGGCGTGTTCTAGCAACGCCACAAGAAGGGAGCCACTATACCTATACCTGGCCGCAACAAATCAAGTCATCAGTACGGCCATCGTAGTCTAACGACCTGAGGACGGCAAGGCATATGGAGTTCAAAGGCCAATCTACTACATCAGCGAGGTGCTCTCGCCGTGCAAACAGCGATACCCTCACTACCAGAAGCTCACCTGCAGAGTTGTTCTCACGGCTCGAAAGCTCAAGCATTACTTCCAGGAACATACCGTAACGGTGGTAAACGACGCATCACTGGTACCATCATGAACATTCCTATGGCATCTGGAAGAATAGAAAAATGGAGCATCGAGCTAGGCGCCTGGGATATCATCTACGCAGGACGCAATTCCGTGAAGTCACAGGTACTCGTGGAATTCCTGAGCGAGTGGACAGGATTACAAACACCCGAACCGCCAGAATACACGATTAACTGGATCATGTACTTCGACGGGTCAAAAAGAAACGAAGGAGCTGGAGCTGGGATCGTTCTTATATCACCTAGAGGAGATAAGCTGCAGTACGTCCTGCGATTGGACTTCCCACCCGACGATCCAGCATCTAACAACGACGCAGAATATGAGGCACTGTTACATGGCATGAAGATGGCAATCGCATGTGGAGCCACCCGATTGATGATCTATGGCGACTCCAACCTCATCGTGCAACAGACAATGAAGGAATGCGACGCTATCGTGGAAAACATGGTTGCCTATCGGGACATGTATAATCTACTCGAACGAAGTTTCAAGGGATGTGAGCTGAAGCACATCGCGAGATCCAGCAAGGAAGAAGCAGATAGGCTGGCAAACATGGGGTCCACAAATACACCCATACCGTCGGGAATATATTTCGAGAGGATGACCAAGCGTTCAGTAAAAGTCAAGAAAACTGCTGGAGCACCCGCAGCATTGGAGACATATGTCAGCCCGCAAGTTGCTATCATCGAGCTCAGCCACGGTATTTCAAGACAAGTTTTTCTGGTCGAGCAAGTGTGGACGCAGAAATACCTCGACTACTTGTCCACCAAACAGCTCCCAGCAGACGCTCGCGAGGCTTGACAAATAGTACGACGCAGCAAATCTTTTCGGGTACTCAATGGAGAGTTATACAAACAGAGCATCTCAGGAATACTACAGAGATGCATATCACCAGAGGACGGCAAAGAATTACTACAAGACATACATCAAGGAGATTGTGGACACCACGCCAGCTGGAAGGAAATCGTGGGCAAAGCTTTTCGAGCAGGATTCTACTGGCTTACAGCAGCCAGAGACGCAAAGAACTTAGTCGACAGGTGCAACGCTTGCCAGCGATTCGCGCCCAAATCACACGCCCCTGCCATGGAATTACATATGATACCAATTGCCTGGACCTTTGCACAATGGGGGCTAGACATGGTAGGACCATTACGCAAGTCTACACGCGGAGGGTATACACACTTGCTCTTCGCGGTCGACAAATTCATGAAGTGGATCGAAGCGATGCCAGTTACTTCGGCTAGCGCTCAATGCGCCGTCAAATTCCTCGATTCCATTGTGTGCAGATTTCGCATACCACACAACATCATCACCGACAATGGCAACAACTTCACGGCCAAGGAAACACAACAATTCTGCGAAGAAAAGGAAATCACCTTCAGTTTCGCTTCAGTGGCTCATCCGCAAACCAACGGCCAGGTCGAACGATCCAACAGATTGGTCTCAGATGGCATCAAGAAACGGCTACTCGACCGCCTACACCCAGCAGCAGGACATTGGGAAGAAGAGCTACCCTCCGTGCTATGGAGCCTCCGCACAACCCCAAATCGATCCACAAAATACACACAATTTTTCATGGTATACGGGGCTGAAGCAGTCCTTCCCGAGGATGTCAAATTTAGCGCCCCACGAGTCGTTGCTTACAGCGAAGAAACCTCTAACAAGGCACTCGCGGAAGATATGGACGCACTCGACGAAATACGCGATACTGCACTCGCAACATCCGCAGTATACCAACATTCGTTGCGAAACTATCACAGTCGCCGTATACGCCACATAGCCTTTGTGGTAGGAGATTTGGTGCTGCGGCTCAAGCAGAAGGAAGGACACAAGCTCGAACCACCATGGGAAGGACCCTTCATAATACACGAAGTCATCCCAGGTGGCGTCTATCGACTGAAGAACCGACGACTGGTGGCATCTACTCCAACCCATGGAACATTGCGCACCTCCGCAAATTCTATCCTTAGGATTATTTTCATTCACAAAAATAAGGCTATATTAGCCATCTTGTAGCTCGAAGAAAAAAAATGGCTTCTCAGTCATTTCAATAAAGTACATGGTTTTTCAACCATAAGCTACACACGTTCTTTATATTTTACACGCTGAATAACAGGTATACACCACAAACACACGGGGGCTACGCCTAACTTAGCATCACAAGAAAAATTTCATACAGAAAGTTATAAACAAGGTTGACACCTTACAAAGTTTCGGGACAACTATACAAAGCAACAGGATACATACATCCTACGATTACATATGGCGACGAGCATTTTCCTCGGCTAACACCCGATCAACCTCTTCAGAGGTCAGTCGAATAATCTCCTCTGCTGCAGGTCGAACGACTCTATAATAAGGGGTCATATCGACTGGAGCATTTGGGAGCCTAGCTACAGAGTTGAAATTGACCTCACAATGCCATAATCGAACAAAGGAAAGTGCTACTACAGACCCGCAAATAAGTTGATTGCGGACGCACTCGCGAATTTCACCTTCTCGACCGAAAGTTCTGAGGAGATGGCTCAAATCTTCTGGACCCCTCTACAACGGATAGAAAGCGGAGTTCAAAGCAATCAGGGCCTCATGGTAGGAATTCACGAGTATCTTTGCCTGGATTACTCGATACTTCAACGTAGCCAGAACAAAGCCTCGACTACGATCAGACCAGAAATTGTTCGCATGTGGTTTGGAGCTACCAGCTTCACGAGCAACATGGTTATCCACCCAATCCGCTTCACATTGACCGGCTCAACAACTGCAAAGAAAGCTACAGAGAGTCAACAAAGGAAAGAGGGGCAGTCAAACCAAACGCTAGGGGGCTCACGTGCTTACAAAGCATATCCTTGGCAACGGCTGCCAGCTCTTCCATCACAAATTGTTCACGTTCTGCCACAAGTTTCTGCTTTGACTTGGCCACATCAGCCACTCCGCGCAAAGCTTTAAACTTGCGTTCACCATCCGCGACACGATCACGAAGAGAAGCAAAGGTACTAACAGCGGCAACAAGCGGATCCAATCGTGCAGCAGATCCACTCGAAGACTCCGCGGCATCACCTATTACATGGAGGGAAATACGAAGAGTTAGGGAAAACTTCAAAGTCACCCCACTCGAGGAAATAAACCGCCTATTCGACAGGTGCTCGGTGGCTACTCCCATCGGGAGGAATTCACGACAATCAATCACAAGAAATCACAACTTTGATATCAAAAGGACATTTTGATGAAAGGCAGAGATACGGGGATACATCCCAAGGTTCATTACATCAAGAAGAACAGACTAAACTAAATCTATCCTATGGAATTGCATAAGTGCTGCCACTCGCAACAGGTTGCCCCTTGCGACTAGCACGAGCAAGCAAGGCGGACAGCTTCCGAGCAAGGACTTCAGACGGATCGCCGAAAGTACGAAGTGCTACCTTTCTGCCCGTGGAAGGATTGACGGGAAGGTTCGAGTATGCTTTGTCCAGACCTTCGACTCCATGCGCCAGTGCAAACTGGATGGCAGTCTTCGCCCCGCACTCAGATTGAGCAACTGAGTAGGCTTGAAGAAGATCACCCTCCAGAAAGACCTTCAGGAGACCTTCCAGCATGGGCGGGACCGCTGCATCCACTAGAAGATGCTCGTGGAACTGCGTCAACACTTGAATGGCATCGCCAATGAGGGAGCAGACCCCACTCGCATGCTTCCGAAGCTGAGCGCAGGAGTCCGTCAGCGCATCCACTCGCAGAACCCCAGGCAGCTCCAGCGCAACACCAAGGACGTCTGCAAGAAAATAACATTAATTTCAAAGATATATCAAGCTAGTCGAAAAATTTGGGAGTTCAAGTGCAGGTTACTCGCGAAATTCTGGGCTAGTGGGCGAAGGAAATCAACAAGATCGTTGTCTTGTTTTACACCAGCCTCCTCCAGTCTCTTCAGAACGTCCTGGGCATCAGCAAGCTTCCCCTCGAAGTCAGTAGACTGCTTGCGAGAGGATTCAAGTTCCTTTCGAGCAGCCTCCAACTCAGCCTCAAGGGTGTTCACCCGAGTGATAGCATCAGTCTTCTCGGCCTTCAGGATTTCGACTTGGGCTGCACAGCAATAAATTTCAAACCCAAAGGAATTCGCACGATCGGAAAGGATAAATAGAAGGAGCAGATCAAGTTACCTTGGAGAAGTTGGCCTTCCGTGATGAGTCGATCGCGATCTGCCCGAAGGGTCACGCAATCCGTCTCAACCGAAATTACGCGGCGGCCAATGGCTGCGAGGGAGTCAAGAAGGGACTGCAAAACACAGAGATGAAGAAGTCAAAAAAAGTAGAAGATATTGAGCCTATCCACGACTGTGAACAATCGAGTATAGCCTCGGGGGATCCTCCCATCGGGAGCACTGCCATGCACCCGATAAAATGAAGAGAAGGAAAAACGCTAAGTTCTTGAGCCTGTAGCCAATCGCAAGCGATTGACTACAGCCTCGGGGGCTACTCCCATCGGGAGCACTGTCGTGCACCTGATACAAATCATAAATGAACAAAGTACAGAATGCAAGGAAACGGGTAAAACTTACCTGGCCCTGGCGATGCAGAGAGGATCAGCCGAGCTACCCGACACTTGTTTCGAAGTCGAGGCTCCAACCACAAAGCTAGGCAATCTGTACTCCGTAGCCGCAGCTGTTGGGGCTGGACTCGGCGAGTTCTGGATAGTCCTAGCAGTTGGGGTCTCATCCACAGCAGCTTCCTTCCTCTTCTCGGGAGGAAGAGAAGAGGCGAACTGGCCGGGGCTAATGACTAAAGCCTGTCATGGAAAAGAAGCAACAACATAAGAAAGAGCAAGAAGAAAACTTTCGACTAGAGAGTTAAAGCAAGAAAGAAACTTACTCATCATTGTCATCGTCCAACATATCTGCATTCCAGGCGGTTTGGATCTTCAACTTGGGAGCAAGAGGAGCGCGCACACTGAACGGGGTCACGATGAGAGGATCTTTATCAGATCCTCCACCCAAGGAATTGTCCTTGCAAGTGGCTTCATCGTCTCCCGCCCTGCGGCACTTGCGATGGTAAAGATCACTACCCTATTCCTCCACGTCATCCGAAGAGCCATGATCGGAGCTCGAATCGGCGTCGGCAACACTGGTGTCAGCAGGGACATCCAGATTATTCGCCAACAGGTCTGAGGCCTCTTCACCAGAAACTGGCGGGTAGCAGGTTGCTACCGCCAGGCTCTACAAAAGGAAAACAAGAAGAAAAGAGGAAGAAATTCAGTCGAAAAACTCTCAGACAAAGAAAAGAAAAGTTAAAGGCAGAAAGAGAATTGAACTTACATCGGATGGAGGAGGATTCGAAGCTTCAAATGCTGCGATTGGGCAATCAGCAAAGGACTCGCCCACTTTCAGCTTAGTGATGGCTGCGATTTTCTTCTCAAACTCTGCATTCGAGAGTTCTTCTCGGCTCACTCGGCTGGGGTCTTCAGTGCCTTGGTACTCCCACATGGTAGAGGGCCTCGCCTGAAGGGGTTGGATCCTGCGCTTGAGGAACACGCTCGCTAGACGAAAGCCGTTCAGCGCGACCCCTGCGGTTTGGTCGCGGAGTGCTGCAACCTTGGCGAGTAGCGGGGTGACGATTCGGCTCTCTTCGACTAAGAGCCTATGCGCCCAAGACTTTCGCCGCTTCAAGACAACAAACGGGTGGAATTCGTTAACTCCACCCGCGCTGTTATCAACGACGTTGAACCACTTCTTCCTCCACCCTTGCGCGGAGTCGATGAGTTGCATGTCGAAGTAGAGGGTATCCTACTTTGCCTGGATTCCGAAGCTGCCGGTGCGCAGTGTCTCTCCAAGCTCGGTCTCCACCCGCGATTTCTCGCGGAAGGCCCGCACCTCGAACAGGGCCCTTCCAAAGGCCCCAGTGCGGGCGGATACCAAGAAAGCACTCGCAGAGCAGGATGAAGCACGAGATGTGCTACACCGCGTTCGGAGGCAGGTCGTGGAGCTGTATGCCGTAGACATACAACAATGCCACGAAGAAGGGATGGAGGGGGAGTGAGAGCCCGCGCGAGACGTGATCCGCGAAGATCACGCGCTCGTTCGCGGGGGGATCTGGTACCTCTTCCTTTTTGCCGAGGCGAACTCACTTCTCAGCGTCGGGAGGCAGCAGTCCCTCCCTCTGCATCTCCTTGATGCTCTTCTGCGTGGTGTTGGCGTAGCGCCAGTCGCCGGAGCGCGAAGCAGGTGGCGCGGGAGCATCTTCGGCCGCCTGCGAGGAGGAGACATCAGCGCTACGTTTCTTCCCTCCCGCCATGGATGCTGGTGCAATCTTGCAGAAGAAGGAGGTGAGTGCGAGGAAGACGAAGGCTGGGAAGCGAATGACGGGAAGTTTTTTCCTTTTACCTAAGGACCGCATATATACACGAAGTCATCCAATCCTGGCCGCTCATCGAGCAACGTGGCACCCATCTCGGCTGCCACGCGTGAAGCTGAAACGAAAGGGCGGTGAAGGCTGTTTCGTGCCACGATCTTAACAGAAGATCGTGCGCATTTACTGCGCGCGGCTCGCGTGAAAACCGGAAACGACGTCTCGTTTCCGGTCAAAAAGCTGACAAGGTGGGCCAGCAAATCCTGTTTTCACCTTGTCACGTCCCATCGGGAGGATTCAGAGCAAACAAAGTGCGCTATGACGTCATGGCGAACATCATCAGGCCCAAAATTCTTTCGGATAAAATCCAAAACACGAATAAACTTCGTATGGACAAATTAAAACGCGGAAATACTTTCGCATCAAAAAAACCCCAGACACGAAATTTTCTTTCGTAGGGGCACAACAATTTTTCCAGACACGAAAACTCTTTCGTATGTACAAACGGCTACAAAAACAAGAGGGATTTTTCTTACTCGAGAAATCTCTAGACCAAACTCGCGAGTGTGCAGCTCCTGCCACTCTATCATACGATGTATACACATCACAGACCTGGATTGTTCGGCCGACTAGGCACATCCGGATGCCATATTCTTTAGGATATGAAGGTAAGACCCAAAAGATCTCTCTTGATGGCCTGGAATCGCACTCAAGCTGCGTCCTCCGGTAAATTTCCGTGTCAACAACACGAAGAAAAATCCTATAGGTTACAATTCGACTCGGTAAGACCTCTACGGCCCATTCGCAATGATCACCTCATCAGGTTCGAGTCGGAGGTCTCGAATCTGTGTAGGCCAGAACTGTTTTTTCCCTAGATGCAATTAATTGGCCCTGACCTTTCGGAGAGCCAAGCTGCTGAGCCATATCCTTCTGCGAAAATAGCCAAAAACACAGTCACTTTCATCGCTCGATACTCGGGCATAAAAAAACTCATCACACAGGGTATACACCCTCCAATCGGAAAATGACTAAAAGCAAGACAAAAACTTGAGCGTCTACCCGACAGGGAAATCTCAGTCGAGCAAATGCTCGGGGGCTACTGACGAAGGGATGGGCCTTTGGACCTATCGAGTAAGGATACCCGGTTCTAGGCCCAGGACTGGAGCCCATGAGGAGATGCCTTGCTCTATTCTAGAAGGCCCAGTTGAAGCCCACCCGCAAAGCCTTGCGGGTCAAGATAGGAAACTTGTAACCGACTTAGGGTTAGAGTTCGAGTCCTCCCCGGGTGAGATTTGAGACCTGGCCACCTATATAAGGCCAGGAGAACCACCAGGAGAGGACAAGCAATACCGCACCACCAAGCCTTGAGCTCGAGATCATACTCTCGACTTGAGCAACCCCCCATTGTAACCGATCTACTCGTGAATACAGATCGACAGAGGCAGGATTAAGGTTTTTACCTCTACGAGGGCCCCGAACCTGGGTAAAGCGTGCCCCTTGTCTAGCCGACGATTGTCACCAGCGCCCACAGGTTCTCCTAATCGAAACTCTATCAGTTCACCCGAGGGACTTATTGAGATGCAGATTCGACAAGAAGAATGCACATCGTCTCTTGTCGATGCTCTCAATGACCCCCTGGGGCAGAAGGTATGAACACATGAAGTAGGAGGGTATGTTATTAAGGACATAGTTGCAGAGCACAAGCGCCCTCCGGAAGAGAGAAGGAGGGCACGCCAGCCCGAGAGGTTTCTGTCAATGTTGGCTAGAAGGGGCGCGAACGTGGAGGCTGGTAGTTTGATGGGAGAGAGTGGAAGATCGAGGTAGGGCTAGGGGAAGCTGGAAATCGAGCAACCTAGGGTAGAGGCCAAGGCGGCGGCAGTAGTAGGGTCCGTATGCATGGGGACGAGACAATATTTATGGAAGTTGATTGCAAGCCCCGTCGCGGAGGCAAAGGCGTCAAGGATATTTTTGAGGCGAGAGATCGATCGTGGGGTAGCGGGGCAGATGATAAGGGTGTCGTCAGCGTATTGTAGGACGGGTAAGGGAGTGATGGGTCAAGGGGGTGGTTTAGGTCGCCATTTGTGGAGGCTTGGAGGACACGTTTTTGGAGCACGTAGCCTACAATGATGAAAGATAGGGTGAGAGCGTCGCCCTGGAGAAGGCCGTTTTGACAACGAATCCAATTCCCGGGAACTCCATTCAGGAGGATCGACGTGTGGCTTGAGGAGAAAATGTCACTCATCCAGCGACACCATATGTCCCCAAACCCGCGGGGCCGAAGAATAGAGATTATACTAGCCCATTTAAGGGAGTCGAAGGCTTTGCGGAAGTCGATTTTGAAGACAGCGGTGGGCGTTTTACGTGTGTGGCAACACCGAACAAGGTCAGCAGCGTAGACGATATTCTCCGAGATACCCGAGCAAACCGGATTCCTTCCTGGTCGCCGTATAGATGTATCTATTTGAAGGGCGTTGTTAGATACGAAGTCTCCCCGACTTCAGCCACATCTCGGGCGGCGACGTCGAGATAATTGTGGGAGTGGTGTGGTTCTCAAGAACTTTTTCGGGCGGTGGTGGTCCCCAAATCGTCATGGAGCTTCTCGGACGGTTCATCCTTTTTCTTAGGCTCCGGGACGGATATGGTCTTCTTGACCCGATCAGCAACTTCCCGTCTGCAACCACAACGTCAGGGCGGCAGCGGCGGCGGCACGCTGTTTACACAGTTTTGGAGGTTGAAGACGAAGGGCATCTCAAGAATCCCGTTGTAACTTTCGTTGTCGTTGAGATGTTTTGTATGGTTCGGTGTTTCATTTAAGGCGAAAGCCCTTTTCGCAAAAAAAAAGAAAAAAAAAATACGTACGTGGACTGTAAGTTCAAAACAAAAAGAAACATATATAAGTGTGCATGTGCATGTGTGTTATATGGACTAGTAAATTTGCCCGTGTTGCAACGGCGCGAAAAAAAAATCAAATTTTACCCGATTGGCCTGTGTAACCTAGCTTTAGTTCGCCTGTTCACTCCTTTAATAGAGCATGAAAAGTGGCAACTAAAGGGATAAATTTCTCTCTCTACCAACTACTGATATTTTGAGCCTTCTTTGCTAGGAAGTTGTTGTTTCCTAATGGCAACTACGTGTCAAAAATGGCAACAACTTCACTTCTTAAACAATCTAAAACACAATGATAAACCAATGTTAAATGATTCGTAAATGGAAACAACTTCACTTCAGCAATCTAAAAGCGCACAACCAGATGTCAGTGCAAACATTAGTAGTTAGTACAAACCATGATGACACAATATCTGCGTGAAAGAGACGTAGAACAAAAATAAGTTAGGATTTGAGAAAGTGTATTTAACTGAAGACGCATATTCGTAAAATCAAGCAAGATCTGATGTTGGTTTTGATCTGCTTATATGCTTCAATCTTATCGATCTCATCGATGTATTTCTTAAGGTTGGACCTGCCTTTTCGGCGATTTGGTAGTTAAAATAGCATATCTGACGCCTCTCCAAGATTGTCACATCCGTAATATCTGCCTGCAAATTAAGGAATTGAAGCATCTATAAGCACAAATATTCTTATGGAAAATTATGTTGAACACATATAATTGAATATATTTGTATACCAAGCGCTCCATTTGGTAGCTCGTTTTACTTATACTTAAGTATTCTAAAACCATGGTATTTTACTGCCTGCCCAAGAGATACCTCGGTTTTTGTAAAACCCCGATTTTTAGAAAAAGATGTCCGGACTTAGTTTCAGTGCTCTACATTTAAAAACAACACATTTTTTTTGCTAATTCAGCACCGGTGTTGAATTGTCTGTTCATATCAGCGATTAGACTATCAGTATATATATATTAAAGATTAGCAAAGCATATGCATACATGTTGCAATTCAGAAGCAAGAAAATAGACGGGAGAAGTATGCATTCTTTCATGGTGGTAATGAGTCATTCGATAATATCATTTATAGAAACAAAAATCCATTAGAAGGCAATGCAAAAGAGCAAAAGATATTCGTCACTTACAAGTTTCAGATATCTGAACCAGACTAAAATTCAGTAATGTTCACTGTTCACCATCCGTGACATACAAATTGCAGAACCAGGCTGTCCACAAGGTGTCATCTTATAGACCACCGTTCACCATCGTTTTCATGAGGAACGGTATGCTCTAATAAGATAATAATTTTCAGCCAATCTGGTGGTAAAATGGATAAGGGAAGATGATCAATCATATGCCGCTGATCCATGCATCGGTGAAGCCAAGTGAGCAAGATTTTCACACCGTTGTTGGCCCTGATTAATAGATGCCATGCTGAACAACACCGTTCATTGCTGGAGATTGTAGTCATCTAATATTCTTTTTTTTTTTTGAAATTTGAAACCACTATATATAAAGCAATCAGGCCGCCTCATTAAAAACCTTCCAGCCCCCGTAGGTACCCTGGTAAGGAAAAGAGTGCGTAAGAAACCCGATGCCACACAATTACAGAGTTGTTACATCATCCACAAGGAATTTGATTAACCACCCGGGAGGGTCGTTAATCCAACTAACTGAATTTCTATTACAAAAACTATAACTTGCTAACTCATGAGCTACCTCGTTTGATTGTCTGGGACAATGTCTAAAAACTACCTTACCAATGTCTGTTGTTAAGTCCACACATTCTGCATAAATAGCAGCAGCCGAGTCCCACCATTGAGTTCTCCCCGAACAAAAATCAATTACCTCTTGTGAGTCTGACTCAGCCTCGACTTTCTGATACCCTAGTTCATTTGCAAAAACCAGACCATCCCTAATAGCAAGGGCTTCTAAAGAAGTAGCATCAGATCCACTGTCAATATAACGGCATTGAGCTGCTATGAAATTTCCATAATTATCCCTAATGACCGCTGCCGTAGCCCCTGCTCCTTCACTATGATGAAATGAGGCATCCACATTTAATTTGATGAATTCAGGATTCGGTTTCACCCATCTTACCCGAATAGAATTGGAAACATAACAAGATCTCTGGAAATTTTTAACAATGGCTAGAATAGAAACCTGCCATCTCTCTACTGGTGGGATTTTTTCACTGTGAGTAACCTGACGCCGAATCCACCACAGCTACCAACATGACGCCAAAATTACCTCTTTCATGCCAATACTTTGCATAGCTGGATATTTAGTATCATCGGAAATCAATAAGTTCTCTAAAATCACCGAGCCAGATCTCTCATTTAATAAGAAAGTACTAATGTACTCCAAAATTCCCAACTTACTCCATAGTTCAATTGCCGAAATGCATTCAAACAGTAAATGCTTTAAATCTTCCGCAGCAAAATGACAAATAGGGCATTCACCATTGTTTCCAATATGCCGATTAGCCAACATACTTTTAACCGGAACAACACCATGGAGAACTCGCCATCCGAAAATAAGAATCTTACGAGGGAGTTTTAATTTCCATAAATGTTTCTAGATGATAGGACTAGACGAAGTACCTGGATAAACCGATTGGTTATGTCCGAAAGCATGACTCCACTCGGCATGATAAGCGGTTTTTACCGAAAAAATCCCGCTTCTTGTAAAGTGCCAGGCAATAAAATCATCAAATGAATTTGTATTAAGATGAATCCTAAGAATCCTTGCAGCATCAATAGGATTGAAAATGCTTTTAATTAATTCTTCATCCCATGAACCCGAGATAGGATCAATCAGTTGCTCTACTCTTGTATAAATAGTATTTCTCCTGGGAGTGATTACCATCCTATCCGGACTAGAGGGAATCCATGGATCAGACCATATATTTACCTTTTCACCAGTACCAATTCTCCAAATAAAACCCCTCGAAAAAGTAGCAATTCCAGCTACAATACTCTGCCATGTAAGAGAAGAACCATTTTTAGGACCAGCATGTAAAATGCTTCCATTTGGGAAATATTTAGCTTTCAAAACTTTAGCACATAAAGACTCTGGATTTATAATGATTCTCCAAACTTGTTTTGCCAATAATGCCAAATTGAAAGAATGAATATCCCGGAATCCCATGCCTCCATCACATTTTGGAAAACACATTTTCCACCATGAATACCAGTGCATCTTCTTATTCTCATTTTCATCTCCCCACCAAAATTGATCTATTAGATCAGTCATCTCTTTACACACTCCTTTGGGTAATTTGAAAACAGACATTGCATAAACAGGAATAGATTGAGCTACTACTTTTATTAAAATTTCCATCCATCCCCTCAACCTCTGTTTTACTCTCTCAGAAAGATGCTTGAAGCAGTTTGTACGGTCCACTCCAATCAAAGCAGGGAGTCCAAGATATTTATCAGATAAAGCCTCCGTATTAATATGTAATTGTTGACATATATCAGCCCTTGCATCCACATTAGTATTAGGGCTAAAAAAATACTTGATTTTGATAAGCTCACCAATTGTCCAGAATTAGCACAATAAGAATCTAGTACATGCTATAAGGAAGTTGCATTTAACACATCTGCTCTCATAAGAACTAGAGAATCATCAGCAAATAAAAGGTGTGAGACTGATGGTGCATTTCTGCACACTCTAATTCCCTCAATGCCACCAACTTCTTCTTCATACTTCAACATACTAGATAAACATTCCGCACATAGTAAAAATAGGTAAGGTGATAATGGGTCACCTTGTCGAATACCTCTAGAAGGGATAAACTCCTCTGTCTCTTGTGAGTTAAATCTCACTCTATATCTTACAGATTTCACACAAGACATAATCATCTAAATTCAAGTATCATGAAACCCCAGCTTCTCCATCATTCTTTCCAGAAAAATCCATTCAACACGATCATAAGCTTTATGCATATCCAATTTTACTGCACATAACCCTGCTTGACCAACCCTCTTATTCTTGATCTTGTGGATGCATTCATAAGCAATAAGAATATTGTCAGTTATCAATCTACCTGGTACAAAAGCACTTTGGGTATCTGAAATAATATCAGGGAGTATGTTCTTCAAGCGAGCTGCAAGAATTTTTGAAATGATTTTATAAAGAACATTGCAAAGACTAATTGGTCTATACTGTGTTACCAATTCTGGGTTATCCACCTTCGGAATCATTACCACAATTGTATCATTCCATGATTCTGGGATCTGGTTCGAATTAATTGCATTCAATACTTCTCCTGTAATTTCCGAGCCAATAATATCTCAGTATTTCTTGAAGAAAATAGCATGGAGACCATCAGGACCCGGGGCCTTTAAGTCTCCAATGCTAAAAACTGCTTTTTTAACATCTTCGGCATCAAAAGGAGCCTAAAGCATCTCATTCATCGGAATAGTAACCTTTGCCTGAACTTTTTGAAGGATAGAAGGATCTACCTGATCAATCTCAGAAGAAAACAGATTATGAAAATAAGACTGAATATGCTCATTGAGTTCATTTGTACCTGCAATAGTTTCACCATTATTTTCTTTCAGGCTCTTAACAAAATTCCTTTTCCTCCTTGCCGATGCATATGCATGAAATAAAGCAGTATTCTTATCACCATTTTTTAACAAATTTGATCTCGATCTTTGCATCCATTGAATCTCTTCAAGGTCTAAAAGAAATTCAATTAGCTCGGTCAACTCCTTCCTTTTTTCTTCATTACTATCAGTCATAGGGCTAGACATAATCTCCTCAAGTTCTCTCTGAGCCTTTCTAATTCTCTTCTTCGGTTTCTTTAATACCCGTTGATCCCAATCATGAAATTCCGAATGCATACGAGAAAGCTTATCATGAATATTACCAATAGTTGTATCATTACTTACTTTGTCCCAAGTGTCTTTAACAATTTTCGGGAACTCCTCCTCCCGAAGCCACCTAGCTTCGAACCGAAGTGGGGCTGTTTGGTTACCCCCATCCGCTCCCTGTACATAATAATCAGTATTAACCAGAAGGGGTCTATGATCAGAACGAACAAAACGAAGATTTTCCAAAGCTGCATTTGGATATAATTGCCTCCAATCTTCATTATTCAAACCCCTATCCAGCCTCTCTCGGATTCTTCCCCTTCGCCATGTGAAGATGTCACCAAGAAATCCCATATCATTTAAATTACAGTCCTCCAATACTTTATGAAATTCTTCCATATACCTGTTCGGCCTGGGGTTTCCTCCTTTTTTTCGTGCAGGTATAAAGTTTCATTAAGATCCCCAACCATTAACCAAGGAAGATTATGGTTGGTGTTTAGTTGTCTACATCTGTCCCATGTTTTGTGCTTGTTCTCCTATCGGAATTCCCCGTACATACCTGTAAACCTCCAACTTTTGTTGTTTTCTATAACTTTGACATCGATATAATTGGTATGAAGCTCCAATGGTGTCACAGTTATACCATTATTCCAGAACAGTAATAAACCCCCTTTTCTACCATTACTAGGACACACTAACTTCTGATCCATCCTCGTTCTTCTCCTTAACACCTCCGCTGGATGATTGTCCAAGTGAGTTTCTGACAGAAAAACAATATCAGGTTTATATTTTCCAAGGACATCCAGCACGGACCGAACTGCCGAGTCTTTTCCAAGACCCTGGCAGTTCAAACTGAAGAGTTTCATTGCTCCCGGCGGTCACCCTCGAGGAGTGCCGCCGATTCTAATAATTGGTTGCTTGATACCGAGGTGCTCGCTGCCACCCCCTCTGAGTTCTTACTCTTCTTCTTGTTTACATTCTTTTGCGGTGTCATTTGGATACTCTCACTTTGACTCACGACCGGTTCATATTGTTGAACCCTCTCCGCTACGGGTGGCTGTTTGTCATAGATGATCAGAGCCCCCGTGTTAAGATTCGTACTAGGTGATGCATTGCTATCCTTTGCTGGTCTTTTCCTAACCAGCCCCACTTCTTCAGGTGTTACCGTATCTATAGTCATATCCATTGGAGCTACAGATTCCGGGTTTGGAGTTCTCCCCTGGTTAGCTATATTAAATCTCCAGTTAATGTTCTCAGGAGATAAATTGACTTGATCCGGATCCATACCTCTGTTTCCTCTACCAAAACCTCTGCCTTGTGTCTGTCCCATTCCTCTGCCGGTACCACGTCCAGACCCTCTTCCAGTATTTCTGTATTGACCTTCCTCTGCAAGAATAAATTCCCCCCACTCGAAGTTGGATTTATCATGCTCCCGGGTTCCACATTCTTCATACCAGTGTCCCAACAGCCCGCAATGCCAACAGAACTGAGGTAATTTTTCATATTTAACTTGGTACCAGTTTCTCTTCCCTGATCGTGTTATAGAAACGAATCTGATAAGTTTCTTCATAACATCCAATTTAACTCTTATACGAACAAAGCTACCTACATAGCCGGTAGTTTAATTTGTACCTCCGAAATTGCTCCCATATTACGGCACATACCTTTGATCACAGATTCATCCAAATAGTTATCCGGTAGCTTCAATACTCGCGCCCAGACTTCAATTCTCTCAAGTTTGATCGAGTTTGGGTTTGTGTACCCATCATATTCTTCCATGATCACGGCCTGGTTCCTGAATAACCACAGACCACCATGTATCGCCGTTTTCCAATCATCTAGGCAATCAAATTGTACTGTAAATAGGTTCGGTTCCAGAAGTCTCCATCGTACCAATTTTGCCGGGTTCCAAGCTGATCTCATCTCAGCATAGAGTGACGAGGGACTGAACCCTTTTGATGTATGAACCTTGGCGATCGCTAGCCACTTTGCCTGCCTTTCTGGAGATTCAACCTCATCTTCCCAAACGAATTTGTCTTCTCCTTCGTCACGAAAGTCCAACCTAGTCAGTAAATCCTCCACATCCTCCCTTCCATGGATTCCACCACGTGATCCTCCTTGATCTGCCATGCACGTAGTAGCAATCAGCAGCCCTTATCGCCTGAAGATCAATCCACTTCCGATGCTTCCTCTCCCCCAGGAACCCGACGTTCGCAAACCCTAACCCTCGCCTTGGAAAGTCCCGTAGATGTGGGAAGGGGTAGCGATCAGGCGCCAGGGAACTTTCACCCGATCAGCACCTAGGCGATCGAAAAGATTCCGTCGAGACTCACGGCGATCAGGGATCGCCGGAGGAAAACGATACCCTAGGTTTTTCGCTAGGGGAAAACTTTACAATACTTCCTAAACTGCTAATACAGCCTAATGCCGCTCTTGTAGTCATCCAATATTCAGGGGTGGGTCCCCATCATCTAAACCAATATAAAACAACCCATCGAAAAACCTAGGTTCTGCAATCCGCATCATGAACTTTTGTGTCGACCTGGACCGTCCTGGGATCAGTGGGTCTCATCGTGGAGCTGTAGGCCATCGTGGAGCCGCCAGGCCAGTGGGTTCTGGATAAAAATAATTTCTCACAATCTAACTTCTAGTCAAACAATTCGTCCGTGCCTAGCATTACAAACATGACAGCCCAGGAGTTCGATTTGTTCTTCTGGATACAGAGGCGAGCTGCTACAATTGGTCTTATCATGAGGGATGGGGGTCACTTCTGCTAGCAGAGGCGAACAAAGAGGCTGACAACGCCGGTGAGGACCCACGGCACGCAGAGGACGTTGGGAGCCACTCTGGCACCCTCCATGACCGTAGTCCCTCCGGGATCTAGGACCATGGCGGCACCATCTCGGAAGGGCATGGCAGAGAGGATATAGGTGCGGGTGGAACTCATCCGAAGGACGCATCAACATGCCTCGAGCTTCAGGGAGAAGAGCGCCCGGAAAGCGTGGTCTCGATGCCGCACACGTGAAGGCTGTCGCGGAGAGGCCCCTTCACACGACCGACCGAAATACCTCGGCAAGTCTGGCGCCCCGCTGGTACAACCACACCTCCACGGATGTGTCCTTGGGGTTCCTGGCCGACTCGAGCAGCGGCGAGGGAAGCACATCCTCCACCGGCGGATGCGATGACCAACATCAGGCGGCACGGACAGTCACCACGACGATTCACGGTGATTCCAGATCAACTCACGAAATCGACGACCGGAGGCGTCGACGCAGGGGCTGGAGCGACCGTCTTCCTCGGCGCTGCTGTTCGTCGTGCAAGATCTAGACGTGGGCTGCTTCCCCGTTGACCTCGGTTCGGTTCTTTCTCAAGACATAGGTGTGCATACCCAAAGCTCCCACGAGGCCTATTTAGGGCACGTACAACGCAGCCTCTTAAACGAGCGCTTAGGAAATAAATCCCGGTAGTTATGCCCGATTCCCGTCCGAGGCTGGGATATGGCCTCGCGTCGACGCAAGAAGATGCGTTGGCCGCTAGCGATCTATTTTTTCGGGAATTGAAGATTCAGCAGGCGTCGATCGCTAGCCCAGGCGCTAGGGGATTTTTTTTTTTTTGGAAAGGGACTCTCCACGCCCCACAAAACGTGACCTTCCACAACAGACTTAACCGAACAGATCCAGATTCAGCTGCACACACGTCATTACGTGACATAAACAGAATAATAAATAAAATTAGTCTGCAAATATTTACTCCTAGCATTTTCTGCACACGTACAATGGAAAAAATCTTGTACATTTGAACAAAATCAAGTCTCTAAAAATTCATGACCACCTGCAATTTATTAAAAAAATTGCATGCAAAATAATAAGTGTTTGAATTGGGGCTCCGAGATCTCGCACTGACTAGATATTTTCAGATCCAATCCTGGAAGTAGTCACATGAGTTAAAAAAAAGGTATTAAATGAAGAATTAGTTCAACCATTCGTTTATGCTGACTAAATCATGCATGCATTCTAGTCATTCTAGTCATCACTACAAATAGGAGACGTTCATACTCGTAGCTTATATTCCACACAACTCAGAAGTAATTTTTCACAACACAGCACAATCTTCCTAGATGAATCCATACAATTCCCAGGATTCTTACTATGCTCATCCGGAGATGTACCCACCTCCAAATTATCCAGTAAATTTGTCCCAGCCACAAATCTCCGAAACATTTGATTCTAGCTGGTACGGTGCTGATTCGAGCCTGCAAACCAATGGTGCCGATAGCCAAGGTGATACCGAAGGCCAAGGCGAGGATGATGGCGACGACGACAATGAAGTGGAAACCCGAGCCCGCCGACTTGCTTGGACCGAGCAAGATAATATTCGTCTGGTAAGTAGTCTAAAAACATTCCATGCTTTCTTTATGAAACTTGTATCAATATACAAAATTTATCGCAGATTAGCGCGTGGTTGAATAACTCTATTGATTCCATCAATGGGAACAATAAAAAGGGAGAGGTCTACTGGAAGGATGTAACGGCGGACTATAATGAAAATAGTCCGTCAGACCGGAAAAGGAGCAGCAAAAACTGCAAAGACCATTGGAGTAGAACTAACAAGAAAGTTGTTCATAATCAACACACAGCAAACAAAATATTCACACCAACCTTACGCTCAACATGGACTTGGGTTTTCTAGAGATTGAAAACGACCGCATGATTTGGAAAGAAGAGGAGATTTATAGATTGGTAAGTGTCTTGCTTTTAGCACCCTTGCAACATTATTGATTATAGGTGTTCATAATCATATGAATCATGCAGGCACATGCTTGGTTACGTACAGCCAAACATCGTACGGATGTAAATTTTCCTCGTCACATTTTTTGGAGTGAAGTTACAAGCATGTTCAACGCAACAACTATGATTCATCGATGGCGGCGTACAACGCAACTCAGGGCCAAATGGCAAAAGTTGAATGGCCAAATGAGACATTTCGATAGCATTTGCCGCACTTCCAACCAAGATGGCGTCAGAGGCCAAAATGATACTGAAATGATGCAGAGAGCTCTACAAATGTATACTCAACGTATAGGTCAATCCTTCAAACTAGTTCGCTTGTGGGAAGCCCTATGGAGCGAGCCCGAATGGATCAACGACGATGAACCATGAATGGTTGTGCTATTGTTTTTATTTTTCTCACAATAAGTTTATTACATTTTATTTTTGTTGTACCGACATTAATTTACAGAGAGGTACCGTAGCTTCAACAGTGTTGCTTTTAGAAATAAATTCTTTGTAAAAGAATAGTATACAATTTAAATGTCTTATTTCTGAAGAACATGGTGCTGCCTTCATGTTTGTGTATGTCTTCCCTCTCAGTGGCGGTGCCAGGCTCCAAACCTTGTGTTGTCAAACTTTACTAATATGATATAAAATAATTGAGTTCACAGCGGTATAGACAAAATTAAAAAAACCGAATCATAGAATACCACACTTTATTGCAACATATTTAAGGTAGAATCCCTTTACGGTCATGCATAGCTTGATATGTATGCACAATAGCATCAGTACTAATTGACTGGAATACATCGGTTTCAACATAGGTAATTAGACAATGATACAAAAAATCATCACCTATTCTATTGCGAAGATCGGTCTTGATAATTTTCATTGCAGAAAATGCTCTCTCAACGGTTGCCGTCGCAACCGGCAAAATCAATGCTAGCTTCACCAAAAGAAATACGAGGGGAAAACTAGTATGTTTCTTTGTCTCAACTAGTTTTCTGCAAAGATCACTAACCCCTTTTAAATTGGAGAGTCTTGAATCATCACGAACATTTTCAAGAAAGTTGTCAAGTTGGACGCTAAGATCTTCCATCTTGCTGTCACTTTCAAAATCATCAGGATATAGTTGAGCCATTGCTAATACTTTGTCTTTTTCAAAATTAGAAAACGAATCAGAAGGATCCAAACAAGCCATCCCAAGAAGCAAGGTTGTGCTGCTCTCACTAAAGCGGTCATTCAGCTCTACACGTAGTAGATCAATAACAGCATACATGACACTTTGGTAGTAATTATTATTTGATATGCCATCAGTCTGAACTTTACGCTTTGATATTGATCCCCGAGGAATATGCATAGCATTCAAATCTGGAATTTTAATACCATGTTTGAGGCAGAAATCATTAACCTTTGTAAATATATTTCCCAGCCTTGGTTTCATCTCTTGCAGCCTTCTTTTGGTTGTACCTAGAAATGACACGGCATTGACAATGTCCTGATCCTTCCTTTGCAAAGCGAGGTTCAGTTCATTAGTAATACCAAGTATAAGCTTCATCAAGTGGATCATAAAAACAAAGTCAAATGTCTGAATACCATCCAAAACTCCTTTCGCTTTAATCCTATCAAGAGCTTTACCAGAATTTGTGCATTATCATCAATAACTTCAATGACTGAGGGAAACATAACAATCATATTCTTGAGAGAACTGAAATGTGAACCCCATCGAGTATCGCCAGGCCTTTTAAGTCCAAGTTCTTGATTCAAACCTCTCCCAGTTTCAACTTCACCCATCTGAAGTGCCTTCTCAACTTGTTTAGCTAGCTTTTCTCTAAGCATATCTCTATTCTTAAAAGAGTTTCCTACTATGGACAGAACAGCACTCATCCACTCAAAAAGCCATACCACATCCTCATGATTTTTTGCAACTGCAACTAATGTCAACTGAAGTTGATGAGCAAAACAGTGTATGCTGTGAGCTGACATGGAATCTTCCATGACTAAAGTTTTCAATCCATTCAAATGCCCTTGCATATTGCTAGCTCCATCGTATCCTTGGCCACGGATTCGAGATGGGCTAAGGTTATGATCTTCTAGAACATAATAAATAGCTTGTTGGAGAGCAAGATAAGTTGTTTGAGTAACATGAGAAAGTCCAATAACACGCTCCACTACAAACCCCCGTTTATCAACATATCTTATAGCAAGAGCCATCTGTTCCTTGTGAGATACATCACGGGATTCATCAACCAATATAGAAAAATACTCTTCCCCTAGATCTTCTATGATTACTTTGATTGTTTCTATAGCACAAGCTTTCACAATATCTTTCTGGATGGTAGAAGAAACCAATTTTAAATTCTTTGGAGCATTCTTTAAAGCAACGGCAGCCACATCAGGACAACGTGCAACATACCACTCATAGAAAGTAAGGAAATTCCCCTTCCTCAAAGAAGATTCGCTTTCATCGTGACCTCGAAATGGCAAGCCAAGAGTAAGAAGCAACCTTGCAATATCTATTGATGCCACTAGTCTTATTTGGTAATCTATCTTAGATTTCTTTGTCTGCTTGTGTACAACGGCTGCAATGGATTGCTCTTGGTGCATTAGATCATCACATCTCTTCATGTTTTGATTGTGAGAACTTGAAGGACCACCAACATGAGTATCCAATCTCTTAACATTATTCCAACTTTTCCACCCCTTGGTTGAAAATACATCTCCACCACCATGGCCTAGACATTCATTTTGAAACAAGTAGCAGCAAAGACAAAATGCAGCATCTTCCTTTATACTATACTCTAGCCAAGGCTTATATATCTTGAACCAATCTTCATTAAAACGACGCATAATTCCACTGAAATCTGTTTGAGGGAAATCATGTCCCACGGGTTGGAATGGGCCCTTCCGGAGGTAAGCTCGTCGCACATCATCACGAACTTTTGCTGTCTTGTATTGGGAAAGAGGCATTCGTTTTGCAGGATCAGCTGGAAGTTTAGATAAATCAACTACTTCTTTTTCTTTGGTAGAGCGTGGCCGTGCATTGCTGTTAACTAACACCCTTTCCAAAGCAGCTCTAGCATCACTAGGAGTTTGTTCCTCATTTCTGGCTGATCTTTGTGAAGGATTTGCAACACTGGACTCTGACTGCCACTTCTTAACGAATTTATCCATTTACTAAACTTCAAACCTGACAATAAAAGAGGCGAGGGATACGCACTGGATAGGCATCGTGGGGAAATCAGGGAAGTTACTAGTCCTTCCTCTGTTGGTTTTGCTATAGGGCCCATGAAAGCATTACTCGTAGCAGCTGGCATGTGGCCCTGAGGTCTGTCAGGTCAATTGGTAGGCACTTTTTGCGTTTAGTGCTGGAGTATGAATAGCCGGGGGTATTTGTTTTGTAAAAAACCTGTGTAGTCGCTTGACTACACAGCCACAACGTGGCTTCGCCACTGTTCCCTCTACACTATTTTTTTGGCTACATTTAATCAAAGTTGCAAATAGTTCACCCTACATGCTCTTAATTTTTTGCCAGGCATCCTACAAGCTCTTCATCGATTTAATTTCAGTAATTTAGAACCTGGACGAGAAATTCAGGGATTTAGCACCCAGACGAGAGATTGAACTACTGTAAGTGGGCAGAGGTCTCACCGGCAAAGGCAGGGAACATGTTCATCAAGAACAGGAACCTTCGTCCTCGCTCGTCCCCCGATTCGCCGTCAACGGCGGCCGCGGGAGTCACATTCATCAAGAACAGGAACAGTGAGCCAATTGATCCTATAAAAAGAGGAGTTTAGTACAACGAAATTAAATTCTAGCCGCAGATTCTCCCCAAAAAACATGCAAGAACAGCACAAATAAATTTCGCATCAAGAAGTAGAGAACTGGGAGGCATCAAGAAGAAGAGAACGGGTAGGTACGGGTGAGCCCCGGGAGCAGCATGTGATTTCCATCGGTCACAGTACCTTCCTTGCCATTGAGGAGCGGCTGGCTGCGCGTTGCGCGCCCGTGGCCGTGACGCCGCCGGCGCATCGCCCACCCCTCGATTCGTGGTCAACGGCGGACGCGGGAACCTCAGCCGAGTCACTCCGATCTGTGGAATCCACCGCGAGAGCTCGGATTTCCGGCGGTGAGAGCTGCTCCAAGTTGGTCGGGAGCAACCTGCACGGCTGCGGGCGCGTTGCCGCCGACGCGACGCCGCCGGGGAGACCAGGAGCGGTGGATTTGATAGCAAGGAGTGAGAGTATGAGCTAGTACTAGCTGGAGGCCTGGAGTGAGGAATTGTTTTCGGTAAAACTGTCGGGTGCGCGAAGCGGCGGCCACAAGAGGCTTGCGCTGGAGGCGTATGACGCTACGACTTGCCTTTTTTTTTCTCAATCAGTGTAACGACGGCTGAAGCGAGTCGCATTGTGGTATCAGGCGCTTGGTAGATAATATGATTTATGGCATTTATTTTTTTGCACTTAAGCGCCTGTACAAACTACTCGCGTTGTACGTGCTCTTATGGGACGTCTGCCTGGCCTTCTTCCACCGGGAGATCAGAGTTAGACTCTGACTGCAGATCGAGAAGGAGCATCGTGCCAGCGACAGCGACCAATGAAAACGTACAATGGACGGACGAAAACGGGACGGACGAAAAAACGTACCAAAAAACGGGGAAGAAACCTTATCGCTTTTATTAGTATATATATATATATATATATAGGGAACCTCTATTACACTCCCAGGGTGTAGAATTAATTATTCTACACCCGGTCGAACGACCCAGCCGGTCGATACACGTGGTTCCATCCCACCTGCTCTTATCAGGCCGACGTAATTCATTTACGGAGTACCCTTTTCACGTTCGCTTCGGCCGGTTTCGATTTTATATCGTGGGTGTTTTTTTTTTTTGCAAGGATATCGTGGGTGTTTTAGGAGCTACGCATCTCGAGCGGTTTCAGAGGCGAGCAGTGAGAGGACTGGATGGCGAGCATGCGACAGCTACGAGACGCCTCGTCGGCCAGCGGCACCATCGACGCACGCGACACTGTTGAAGGCGGCCGTTCGTCGCTCTCGATGCGCAGAGTAGGAGTCAAGGGTCGCAGCTGCGGCCAGCAGGAAAATCAATCGCTCGCCATCCTCTGCGACCTCATCGGCGTTAGAATCTAGAAGGCCGACTCCTGGACTTTTCTCTCCATGGGCGCAGGAATCAATCGCGGCGTCAGGTAACTGCCCCTGCCTCCTACCCCCCTCGGTAATTGCCTGAACATCCAGATCTCGTTCAAGATACCCAAATAACCCAATCAGCGCTCATGTGACCTTCAGTCGTCGGTGACGTTCTCTGCTGGTGGCCTTGTCCGCGGGCGCAGCAGTGAAGCCATGTGCTGGCTTGTGCGTGCCAGACAACTTGCAAGGACAAGGTTAGGAGCTGCTGCGATTGGACATTTTGGTCGACAGGTGTGTCTCAAATTCGTTTGTTAGTTATGCAACACCGTACTGATTTCTTTTTGTTTGTTTGTAAATGATATGAATGTTGGTCTCTTGAATTAGTTACCTGCAATCAGTACTGATTTACTTAGCCTAGAGAGAACTATGTGATTAAATCCATATGGATGAGGGTTCAGGTTGAGAAGCATTTGCAAATGTAAAAAAATGTATCTAACAGGGGACATCGAACAATTTTTTTATGAAAAAGGTATAGAATTACAGTTTCCACCGAGCGTGTTATAGTTGCAGCATAAAAAATTTAACAGACACGTTTGGATCTGGCATGAATGAAGAAAACTGGAGAAAAAGAAAGACTAGTGTAACATTTACCGATCTGATTAGTGTACTTTGTTTCTATATTAGAAGTTCGTGTCAAAAGGTAGAGCTTGTATACTGTTTCTAACATCTTATAACATGTTGCTCTGAAGATTTTCTTTCAGTCTAAGATATGGCCTCACTTTCAACCTGGTAAATGTATTTGTATGGTGTACACTGCTTTCTGTTTATTTTTCTAATCAAAATAAGTGGAAACTGGGTGAATGCTATATGGGTAATCTAGGCATAACTTGTAAAGTACATGTTGCGGGGCAATAGTTATTTCACCTTTGGTTAAGTTTGGCATCCAACTTTCCTCAGATTCTGAACTCTTATGTGAATTTTGTATGCATTTTGGAACATTTTTTCTCATGCAGTTATTGAGTAATAATTTGCTGTTTACATGGTTGCTTAACTCTGGTTGCTGCTGGAGATAATTAAAGGTTACTTTGGACCAGGTATTTTCTAGCATGTGAGATCCGGTCATATTCCACATGTCAAATTAAAATAAAAGAACGATCACACAAGGCCTGATAAAATATGGTAGTGCTTGATGATTAGTATAACAACTAGTGCCCTTTTTGGAAATACAACAATGAGTACTGAATATCAAGATTCACAACATCTCTCTGAATTTGATCACTGGGCTTTGGTTCCGCCTTCTCGATATATTTCTCACAATTGTGCCCCTGCACCCTGGCTACCTTTTTTAACCTTAAGGCCAGTCGGTACAAAATAAAACATAGGAAAAAATTACATAACTAATCCCTGCTTTAGTATCAGCATAGAACCAAAACGGTAGGAAAGATTATGTGAACATATTCTTTAGGATTTAAACGTATATGTATTGCCAAATACTGCATTGGTATGCGTGTCGTAATAGGAAATAACACTTGTTGTAAATTTGTACCATGGACTTTTTCCAAATTTGAGTTTACTGACACATTTTCACGTACAATTGTGATGGATAATGTGATCATGAAGTATTTAACCGCATGGAGTTTCTGGATCTCATGTGTATCTATACAAGCCAAATGAAAATAGAGAGATACATAAGTCAAAGATATATCTATAAACCTCCTTCAAAACAAAAATAGCTACGAATAGAATATGCAAGAACTGTGATAGGGACGTCGCACTTGGTTCTTAAAGAGTTACGACTGTCATTAGCAGGAAAAGGAAGTGGAATAGTGCAAGCATGTTAGGTATAAAAAATCATTTACTAATAGGGGAAGGATCCCTCCCTTGGATATACATTGTTAGATAGATGCCCCCATTTAGTCCGAGAGCTTCACCCGTGACTCGAACCCGGGTGGCTAGCTCAACACCCTGAGCTCTAGCCACCAAGTCGGCGCTTGGTGCTCTAACCATGTTAGGCATTACCCGCGAAGTTAGAGATTTTGTATTACCTATAACTAATGCAATCTTCACTGGCAGTTTAATATAAGATGCTTCTATTTGAGAAATAACATTGGGTGACTCATCTACGTATATTTAAACAACGAATGCAAATGTAATACTATTATCCCTATAGTTTTATTTTATTTTTCACATCATAGGAATATATTATTATTTTTGTTTTAGTAGCTCTTATTCTTGTGACAATGCTTCGACGATGGTAGATATAATTTTTTTTCAAGCACCTTTGTCATTAGAAGATGCTCCTTGTGTCCAAGTGTAGTGGTCATAAGATTTTCCTAGGCTGATGACCGTTGGGGTATGTCAGCTAGTTTTCATGCACGTCATGCATAAGATCCTACTTTTTTTTTCTGAACTTGCTTTCCATCTTCAACTTTAATTTATGACTCTTTGGTCTTTGTGATGTATTTATCTTTACTAATCCTTGTTGAAACGTGAAGAGCTTTCACCCAGGTTAGGTGTACGATAGTTCCACATCCGTCAAAACCTGTTTGAGCAATGGAATGGTGTTGAACCTAAACAGATTAAGCTGGTTAGTATATGTAATATCACAGATTGAAGTTAGCCAGATTCTACTTAATAGATTAATTATGTTTTTTTGCTGCTTATTTCTCTTCAGATCCTTTTGACATGTCACCATGGAAACCACTTCTCTATGTATTGCGTCAACCGAGTCAACACTTGCATTGGTGTTTTCGTCCATGATTGACGGGGTACAAGAGTAGTGGCTCGTTTGAAGGACGAAATAACCCCTGGTGTTACAGATCGAGTAAACGCCCGGGTGAGCCTTTTCACGTGAACATTTCGAACATTTCTCGAAGTGGCTAATAGGGAGCAAGGAAGCATCAATGACTTGCACTTGGCAATGGATGCTTCATTCACAATGAAGGAGCAGTTAGTCAACTTCGTTGTAACATTGTCCTGCAATGTTTCCGTCAATCCAGTTAATTTATTATGATCTTACCCTTCTAGTCTTGAAAATTCTCATTGATAGTTTGTGTATTGCAGAAAAAAATGAGAACTAGCACATGGCTGAACAGCTCTCCTACCTCATCTCACATTATTTGAACTAAACTAGAACTTTACCCGATTCCTGGAGAAGTTCGTGCCCATAGAAATATAATATGAAAAGAGCTTGCTTTCAAGCTCCACTTGTGCATCCTCTCATGAAAACAATGTTGTACCTATACATAGAGCCGAATATGTTCTTTCTCACGTCCTTGTCCATGTTATGTACTTCTTCTCAATACATCCTTTGTGTCTGTGACTATTTTTTGTGCAATGCAAGAATGATGCGTGGCATCTACTTTACACTTTGTAATTCACGATTTTTTATATCCCAATGTATACCATATTCGATATGGTCTGATTTATGTGTATGACAACATAAATCTCTAGATCTGATGGGTCAAGAATACTTATGTCGGCCAATTTTAACAGACCTCTGTAGATTTCCAGCTCTACCTAGCTTATAGTGCCTAACAGAAATCAAGAGATATATCCATTGATGCGGTCATGTATGGTCGACAAATGTGCAAGACTAGCTAGCAACCACAGTTTGCCAATTCAAGATAAGCATTGCCGGGCTCCTCCTATTTTTCTTATGTAGGCTTATAATTTCTTACGTTGGTGGTCTGATGGAGCTAGCAACCATAGCTCCGATTTTTTTTAGTTCTCTAACGTCAACAAATGTTTATTTTACTGCACATGGCAACACCTTTACCTAGGTGGTTTCTCGGCTGGTTGGCCTTACGCTGCCTCTGATATTTCTTACGTCGCATGCACGATAGAGATATTTCTTACGTCGCATGCACGATTGTAGTCTGGAGAAAGAAACCACATTCTTCTTTCCTTACGTCGCCCTTGTATTTCTTACGTCGCATGCACGATAGTAGTCCAGAGAAAGAAACCGCCCTAGATGGAGGCGCGGGGTGGATTTCGTGTGAGGTGCCGTAAAATTATGTCACATGCAGTGTGCGGAAGGGATATGTGAGGCGTGCGGGATGTGTCTGATGTGAAACGGGAACAGACGAGGCGTGTGGGATGGGCCGGGTGTAGAATAATATTCTACACCCTGGGAGTCAAATAGCGCGACCGTATATAATATATATATATATATATATATATATATATATATATATATATATATATATATATATATATATATATATTATAATAATATAATAGTAGGTAAAGATAAAGATTAACATTTGACGTGCACTTGCATGGTGTGGCAAGGGGACGCGTCCCTTCTGGTCGTTTGCGACCGTGCGCACCGCACTCGCCTAATTAAGTCGTGCCCACCATCAATTCTTGTCGATCGCTCGTGGTGGCACTCCCCTAATTAACTCAGACGACAATTCTCAGATCCAGCATGACGGACCACGCCAATGAGACGCGCCGCCGACGCCGGCAGGAACCCGCCGGCGCTCCGCCCAACAGCAGCGATGTCCTATGGGAGATCCTCCTCCGCCTGCCCCCGCTGCCATCCTCCCTTCCGCGCGTCTCCCTCGTCTGCAAGTGGTGGCGCCGCCTCGCCGCCAACCCGAAATTCCTCCTCCGCTTCCGCGCCCACCATCGGAAGGCGCCACTCCTGGGTCTCTTCAAGGAGTACGGCGGATGGGTGTCCTTCACCCCCATCCTCAACGCTCCGGACTGCATACCTCGCCAGCGTTTCTCCATGCGTATCGACTACGGCGGCAGCACCGAGACCTACCCCTATCACGGCACGCTTCTCGGGTGCCGCCACGGCCGCGTCCTGGTCCACGACCCGATGCGGCGTGAGGCCCTCGTGTGTGACCCCATCACCGGGGAACAATGCCGCATTGCGCTTCCGCCTGAGTTCGGCACCCTTGCCACTGCCAGAGGATCCGTGCTCTGCGCCAACGGCCAGGAGAGACACGTGCACGGGGGTTGCCACTCAAGCCCCTTCAAGATAGTTTTGGTGAAGATCTTGTACGAAGCAGGAGATGAACATCGAGCCCGCGGGGGCGCCCGTGTGTACTCCTCGGAGACCGGTACGTGGAGTGATCTCATCTTGGGAGTGGAGCCATCCATAAGCAATCTCCTTTATTTAGAGTTGCCTTCCACACTCGTCGGCGGTTGGCTTTATTGGTCGCTTAGTTCCTCCTATTGCAACAAGATGAACATACTTGGATTCAATATTTGTAATGAGACGCTATCGGTAATTGAGGGGCCTCCTGTTCAGAAGCTTGACATATATTGCAGTCAGATAATCCACGGAGAGGATGGGGGTGTCGGAGTGGCCGTACTGTCATACCCCACCCTCCAAATGTGGGATTTGAAAGTCCGTGGTGGTGATGATGTTGCCACCTGGTTCCTGTGGAAGACCATTACTCTCAACCTTGTGCCGAATATGAGGGCTACCGAAACTGAGATAGTGGGATATGTTGAGGAGGATGATGCAATTCTTATAAAGTTCAACAAGAATGTCTTCATCGTTCAGCTCGTATCAGCGCAGTCAAAAAAACTTTGCGAAAGCTTTGTGACACACCGATATCATCCTTTCACAAGTTTTTACTCTTCAGGTAATAGCTCATTTATTGCATTTGTTGCAGTAGCCTTGATCCTGTCATGTGTCAGACATAGCTTCCGTATGATACCATTGATGTGCTCTGAGCTTTCAGTGATTAATTGAACTTAAAACATAGTTATATTCATTCTCTCTGTTTGATTAATGAACTTAAGTGCTATTGTTCTTTTTGTTACTATTAATTAACTGTAGGTAGTTTTCTTTTTATATGGCAAACTTTTTTTTTATTCCATACATACTCTATCAAACCATTATGAAATTGGCGATTTTTGAAAGACATGTCAAACAAAAATTCATTGAAACATCATAACTTCAGTGTGATCCACATTTTTTGTTAACAAATCTTAAGAATTTCATGAACCCCGGACTTGGTGCTGTACAAGGAGTAAATAGACTGTTTCCTATGAATAAGAGGATGCAGCCTTTTAAAACAATAAGAATGCAATAATGATATAGTTAATTATTACCAAGGTTTTGGTTCTGGGTAGAAAAAATTTCGCGAGGGGGATCGGGATTTCCGGTTACCGGGGTTACAAGAAAATCCCGACCGGTTACGGGACGAATTTTAAAACCAAAATTTGAAAATTCAAAAAAATTGATTCCTAATGTAACCAATTTTCGAGATTTTTGTTAAAATACTAAATTTTCTAAATTTTCGGGATTTTTTAGCCGGTACGAGTATATTTCATGGTGGTGCTCGAGATCTCCGGCTGCCGGGCAGTACCGAGATTTCCCAACCGGTAACCAAAATCTTGATTATTAGCACAACTTCGTTGTTCCTAAGGATTTGAGTGATGTGATTCTTTTGTTCGGAAAGAGTTAGCTTTGTTACCGATTTCGGGAAATACTAAATATGAGAGGTACTATAGTGGATCAATATGTTCTACTGTTCTATGGAAATTCTGAATATCACAGAACAGACATCTTTCATACTTTCTACTATTCTATGAAATGTTTCATGGTACAGGACATGTACTATAGTGGATCAATATGTTCTTTTATTGCGTACAAATTTAGAAAGAGGTAGAATACATGTTCCGATGTCGTCCATTTATTTTACATCTATACATGCATTCTGGTCACTCGGATGCACTTCGATATGAAATTTATTTGAATTGCAAACAGGCAAGTTTGGTCGCTGCAAAGGTATTACTAGCGCCCCAAGAATAGCTCCAGCCATTGAGCCATCGCAGCATGAGGATAAATAAAATGATCAGAGGTACAGTAATATTGCATTTCATGTCTGGCATCTGGAGGAACCATCGATGCAGTTTGCATCATTCCACACATTCTTACTTTTGTCTGTTGTTGTGTGCAAAAGATGGCGATGTTCTCTGGGAGATGGTCAAATGATTTCCAAGGGCTTTGAGTCTGTAAGATAATATGTTCTGTCAAAACATGTGTACTCAGTCAGCTATGCTTCTGCTGCTTAAGCTGTGTGTCACGGAAATAAGCATGCCTGCTCTGTTTTTTGGAGTGCGTTTTGAACTCCGAGGTAGACTATTTTGAACTCCGAGGTATTGCATAGGCTGTATGATGCTTGAAGCTTTATAGGTTGGCAGCCAGTAAACTGAATAATTAGACATGGCCATTTTCTCACGCATTACTGCACTCCAGTATAATCTTAGAAGCCGAAGTGAAGCTCAAGAGAATATCTTGGTGTTCCGTAAAGGAAAATATGATACAAAAAATTCCAGTAACAAAGTTTTCATGCTAGAGAGAATTACTGAAGATTCCATTCCCAAGAAGACAGATTCTCCTATAATCCCATCTATCTGTTGTTTCGGTAGCATGCAGTATTCTTCCTTAGTTTTCAGTCTTTCTGATAAACTGCCTGAAAAAAAATGCATACGAGCAATTGTACGGCTGTGGTGAAACGTATGATATCTTTCCTAGTTAGTATTGCAGTCTTGTACCGCCCCTATTTCTCAATCTCTTAGGAAGTGCTCTGGTCCCGTGTCTTCTTCTTTTCTTGAACCAGCAGCTCGTAAGGAACAATCCAACGGACGCTGAGTATGAAAAAAAGAAAGTCAGCAACACAAGCATCAGCAGTGTGCAGCGCGTTCGTGACGGCAATTTTGTTCAACAAATTAAAAACCCTTCCCTCCATCAGATTCGGCCAATCGGTCCCTATATCAGATTAGGATTGGCGAATGTTTCCGTCCAATGGATGCATACCTTGTCTCGCAAATATTTCATTATTACGATAATTTTGAATCTATCAAAATTTATCACGGGTAATTTTGAATAACAAAATATTGTCTTTCAACCATATTATAATTTTATTATGTCCTTTCTATGTTAATCAAATTTCTTTGATCTCCCTTTTTGATTCAACATACTTCCGCTGACTTTTACAAAATACTGAAAGTTCAATTATTTCATTTATTCCACTTCATCAATATGATTAACTTATCATATTACATCTTTAATGAAATTAAGTTAATCGAGAAAACATCCATCACTTATGCGAATTTCGAAATTCACAAGTGCATCGCACTTGGATTTTGGCCATATTAAATATTTTGGAGGTAGTCTTTCAACCGTAATAAATCAATTACAAGACTTATCTCCAATTTATTTAAAAAGTAACATAATATTACTCAAACTTGAGTAATCATTTGAATCAAAATATTCTAGACTTAATAATAAAACTAATTAACATAACACAATAAAAAGATCATAAACTTTAAACTCCCAAGTTTGGAATTTCCGCACATATTTTAGAATTCGAACTCAATAGTGTTCATGAACATAAAGTATGCATTAATGATCAAACTCACAAAACTATTATTTTGAAGTTCTAGTGTTAATCCTCTTTATTGACTTAGGACTTCATTATACTATCAGCTACACTCCAAGTGCATTTGCTACATCATTCCAGAACCTCCTCTTCTTTCCAGCATTTGCTATTTCCAAAGTACCTGCCACCGGTGCAAGTAAGAGCATCAATTAGTATCTCAGACTAAGTGACTTTTGCTAGAACTATGTCAATAGTGATGATATAACTCTTATACTTGTCTTAGTCCATGTAGAATCTCCGGATTCATTGTCATCTTCTGCTTCCTTCAGTAAGGCAAACAACATCTGAATTTGCCACTCTTCCTCAATGGTATGGTAAAGCTTTACAAAACCATGGAATATAGCCGGAAGTTCGGGGTCATTAGAAAACCAACATCTTTGAACTTTCTCTCTTATTTGGTCATCCTAATTTCAAATAGCTTTATGGGTTCACCCAATGCAAGCCGACTATTCATCAATTCTCTGGTTAGATTATAACGCTTATTGCGCACTTGATGTGTGAACAGAGCTTTCAGTCCTCTACTAGGTAGTAGGGATGATGGTTACAAAGCCAATCAACTAGCTCACCATCAATGCATGTGTGCAACAATTCCCTGACATCGCACACGTAAAATTGGATATGAGGCCCATCATGTTCCTCGTCTCCAGGCATGTGATCCACATAGTGATCCATACGGGAGTTCCTATGAAACTCCATCAAAGTATGAAACCATTCCCCAAAATTATTTCCATTTGCAGCAAAAGTCTCATGACTCCCCATGAGAATAAATTGATATCTAACAAAGGGATCCATCTCTACAATAAAACAAGTTTATTTAGACTCTTATAGTTCAAAATTAATTTGCACTAATTAATTCACTAAAATTGAATTTAAGATATGCTCCTAATGAAATTGATATTCCTCATAACCAACTTTCAGTGAAACCAGATCCCAATAAATTACGACAAGAAGGACAGATACATCTCAACCAGTCCTAGCCTAAAGGGTAGGGCACCATGTCCATCACACAATGTGATTCTCGCTCATCTTTCCGTGATTGTGTTACGAGCTTATAACTAGTTATTCCTAAGCGTCTCGCCGTGCCGACGAGCTGTAGTTCTATGTACTGCATTGTTGTGACATTGCTTGCTTTCTGGAACCTCACGGCTGTCAGGTTGTCATCTAACCACGCCTCGGGTTCCTGGTGGACATCGTATTTGGGTGTTTCGTCTGTTAGCTTGAATCGCCTCGGCTTCCTGTCCTGGCGAATTTCTCGGGTGAAACAAGGTGGTCCATAATTCTCCTCATAATCCGAGTCAGTTGAACCATATCCGGGGTTCTCTTCTCTGGTACTTGATGTTCTTGATGCTGGCAGTTCTGCCGCTTTTTCCCTTTGCTACTTGTCCACTTTGTTCTGCGTGAGACGATTTCGCAGATCTTCCGGGTGCTCCTGCTGTCATGTCACCCGAGCTGATTTGGTTTTCTCCCTCGTCGGCTTTGCAGGTGTTGGCACTCGCGGGACGGGTTCCGCCCTGTCTCCGTGCTTGCCATACCGAGACAATGTAACATCTCGTCGTGGATCACCCGCAGTTGTTTTGATGGACATTACGTACGTTTGGACCCGCAAAAGGCTTTCCTGAGGCGTTTTGGGTGTTAGTTTCTCCGCTGGATGAGGCTCCTGCGGGTCTTGATCAAGATCCAACACATTTTGGGTTTCCTTCATGTACCGAGTCGATATGTTGGTTAATCGTGATCTTTGCTTAGGGGATGATTGTTTCCGCGACCCGCTACCCAAGGATTCTGTCGAGTGCATCTGTGGGAGACCTATGTGATCGACTTATTTGTACATCTTGCTCAACTTATTCCTCTATTGTGATAGTTTCCACTTGTAGACCGCTCGTTCTTCTGCGGTAGCATCATCTGGGGGAGGGAGGCCTTTCCTCAATAAGAGAGGTGATCAGCTCCATTGTTTCTTTCGACACATAGACATTGGGGCGTTCCGCTTCGCCCTTCCTGCTTTTATTCGCAGGCCTGGAACTGGCGGGTGGGGATAGTTCTCCCTGTTCTCCGTTACCGTTCTCCGGGTCGTCATCCTGGGGAGGAGGGGACTTCGTTGGGTCTTCGTCTGATCCTTCTCCTCGATATTCTTCTTCCTCGGTTGCTTTTGTGTCAGTTGCGAGAGCCGCTTTGGGCTGGTCAGTTACTTTATCTTCGTGTTCGCTTTCTGAGGATGAAGAGTGGGTGCACCTTGTCATCGCGACGAAGTGCACGTGAGGATCAGACGGACAGAAGTACTCGAAACTTGCTTCCTCTGGGAAGGGGAGAACAACAAGAGTTCTGGTACGACTGTCTCTTCCAGGCGATCTCGAACAAAGTCTTCCAGGCGTATGACCCCCGCGCGACCCGCGCTGAAGTTCAGATCACCGATCTTCAGATCGATACTTGAGTCAAGATAGTCGAATACTTGGCACGATGCCGACCAGTGAATGGGGATGTCAACTGATCCGAAGCGGATCGAGTCCGCCCAGATCGCTGAGTCGTGATCGGTTGATAGTGAAGTCGAAGAAGCCATGAGTCCAGTGCCCTGTTAAGGGGTTGACCTCAACAATCCCCATGGTAAGGGACCTGGGGTTTTGTAAGAGAGAGAAAAGTCCCTAGTGGACTACTCGACTCGACGGGTTAATACCCGTCGGGATTTGTTTCGATTGGGTGGAATGTATCGATTATAGGGGTGCTATTCACAGATTAAATCTAGCGCATCTCTGAATCTAGGGTTTCTGTCTGTTTGATACCCTCCCGTTCTTTATATAGATAGTTGGGTCCTAGGGGTAGTACATGAATAGGACTTGTTCTTGAGTCGGTTGCTATCTTTCCTAATATTGTTGTTCAAGTACTTCCTTTGTCTGTTTCCGCGTGCGCTTCTGTTGTAGGCCTTCAGGCAGTCTTTTGCGGGCCTTATGAAGGTACTCCGCTATGGGCCACACTGGGTAGGCCGACGGTGAGGGGTCTTTCGGGTACCCCCACATCAGTACTATTGTTATCCTAACAATAAACTCTTGTGTTTTGCTAGACTTTCATCCAAGTCCATGATTAGGAAAATATGATCATCTCACAAAACATAATCTAGTCTTAGAGATAAGATTAGGAACTCTTATTTGTTTATGTCTTCACACCCGCACAAACATTTTCCTTTGAAAACTCACTTTTCAAGTGTTATACCGGTTGTAGCATGACGACATGAACTTAATTCAAAACTTGGAGATAGAATAACAACTGAAAATTATCGTCTCTAGGGCACACCTCCAACAGTCCCCCACTTGCACTAGAGTCAACTAATAGTCCAGTTAGCATGATGAAATAACACCTATCGAATTCCGGTGTTACTCACACTATGCATGCGGTAGATTAGACTTATGTCTTTCACCTTTTGATCTCATCAACTTGTGATAAACTTGTGTTTGGATTTATTAGGAATTGGATTTGTGAACCTGGTGTCGTGACAATATTAATAATTCAAGCGCCTCAGAATGAATTATTATACCATCGTTTGAAACATAACAAGGTTGAATGACTTTTAACCAACAACTTGGAACCAACAATGTCCAACATTGAGTTGCAACTATCCATAGAAAAATATTGTAGGGTCCACTCATAATAATCTAATGTTGATAATTATACATCATACATCATTATGAACGGAAGAATCATAATCCATGTTAAAATCAATAAATAATTAATTTTGTAATCCACCACAAATACATATGTGAATTCTTCTCACAATATTGTTTGTAGCTATACAAAAATCTACTGAGTTGTTTTACACCTTGTAATATTACCGTTGAATATTTCTGTGAGAAACTTTTCACCATAATATTCCTTCATTTGTTACAAACAATTAACTACATAAGAAAAAACGTTTCTCAATTCATTCTCCTTTGTACCAGATTAACTAAAACAATCTTAGTCAACGAAATCTACCGGTTCTTGTATGCTTCCGTTTTAATGACTATGAGATTGGTCAAATCAAAAAATATTATGATATGATCTCATCCTTTTATATTTTACTATGAAGGTTATGTCTATTGCAAAATATCATGTCATTCATTTTTTCCTTTTGAGATAAAATAATTTTATCTCAATGTAATTCGAAATTTATTTTAGAAATACTTTTAGCACACCCATAATGTTCATTTTTACTAAATTCTTCAATCTATCTCACAAGTCCTCAATTTTAATAAGACACTTTATGATATTGCATTAAAAAAATTGTTTAAATATTTTCCTGAGGTAACTTTCTTTTAAATAGGTCCAACCAAATTAAAAGATCAGAATCAGTTCCCACTGAATTTGAAGTCCCTTCGCTTTATATAATGAAAAATAAATTCCTTCTTGTTTCATTAACACGACAGACTTAATACTCATATTTGTAATATTTATGATTACTGTAGTAATCAAAATTTAAATACACTTATGCCTCGTTTGGATGTAGGAAAATATGTTTGGAATTGAATTGGGCTGAGAATTCCAAATCCAAGATGGAAAGGAAATGAGATCCAAATCAAATTCCATCGTTTGCCTGTGCATAGTATTTACGTTTGGAATTAAAGGAAAGCACCCAATTCCAATTCATGTTTGGATGTACAAACCATGAAATTGAATGTTTTGTCTAGTTTAGACAATATAATTATTCGACATGTATGCAAAATAGTACTACGTGTATATGAGGGAAGACCTTGTTTGAGCTTGACCTCAACTAAAAAATACCAGCAAAGGAAAAACCAGTAGAATCAAACAAGTTCAGAAATCCATCGCAGACATCCAAATCATCATTGTATTGTTCCGTTCCCTTCACACGAAAATTTGTGCAGCAAAAACAAAAGAAGGAACAAACCAAAAATGAATCTAGAAAAAAGAGCGTGGCCACATGGTTGGAGATGGAAGTCTTGGAGCCCAGCTCCAGCTCCGGCAGGATGGAGAGAAGTGGATCCATGGCCGCCCACAGCAAAACCTCGCCGTTCGTGTCGCCCCTCCTTCCGCTAAAGAAGAAGTCGCTCCTGGATCCTGCACCGTGCTCACTGGCCACCATGGACGGCGAGCGGACTGGGATGAGCCGGGTGAGCCCTGCCGACGAGCTGTACGGGGGTCGAGTTGTCCCATGATGGCGAGCAGGAAGGGGCAGGGTGAGCCGCGCCGACGGGCAGGATGGAGACGGGGGCGGCCCGCCCTAGCGATCTGAAATCTAGGATCGAGCGGTCACAAGTTGTTTCTTTTTTCCTGCGAGCGAACAGGTACGAGCGGGTGGGCACTCAGTTTCTGAGCGATTCGGAGGTGCTCATCTCGGAAACTGCTAGAGGGGGGGCGTAGGCGTGCGGGGACCTACCATGGAATTCGATCAAGTTTCCAGAGGCCAATTCTTTAACCACTCCAAACAGTGGAATCGGCCCAAAAATTACAGATTTTCAATTCCGAGGCCATTTTTCCAACATCCAAACACAGGGTTAGCCAAATAATTTTGTAATTTATGAATACTAGCTTTATGAATATAAAATACTCATATATGTTTTTCCGGTGAAAATATTTATTTTCCTTGTTATTTCAAAATCACTTGAACTTACTCTCAAGATAAAATCTTGGACTCAAAATGAATATCTTCTTTTAACCTAGACATATACGTATATTTGTCAGTACTTGATACGTCTCCAACGTATCTATAATTTCTTATGCTCCATGATCATATTATGCCAATTGCTACATGTTTTCTCCCTTATTTATAGCATTTTTAAACGTTTTCCGAGACGAACCTATTAACAAGATGCCAAGTGCCAGTTCCATGTTTTCTGCTGTTTTTTGTTTCAGAAAAATTGTTCCAAAAACAATCTCAGAATTGGACCCCACAAAGTTTCAAGTGCCTATTTTCCCCGAAAGCATCCAGAACACTGAAGGAGAGTCGAAGATGGGCACCAGGGGGGCCACACCATAGGGTGGCACGGCCTCCCTCCTGGTCGCGCCAGCTATAGGTGTGGGGCCCCCAGGCCTCCACCGCCTTTGCCATTTCTCCTATTTATTTCTCCCGGATGGAAAACCCTAAACACCTGATAAAAAATCCCCGAAAAGTTCCGTAGCCGCCGCCGTCGTCAACCCTAGACGGGGGGGGGGGGTTCTGCAGCTGTCTCCCGGCACCCTGCCGGAGAGGAAATCATCACCGGAGGCTTCTACATCACCACGCCTGCCTCCGGAGTGATACGTGAGTAGTTCATCCCTGGACGACGGGTCCATAGCAATAGCTACATGGTTGTCTTCTCCTTATATGCTTCCATGTTTAGATCTCGTGAGCTTCCTATCATGATCGAGATTGATCTTATGTAATTCTATATGCTGTGTTTGATGGGATCCGATGAATATTGAACTTATGCCAAGTTGATTATAGTCTATATTGCATATGTTATTTGTGATCTTGCATGCTTTCCGTTGCTAGTGGTTGCTCTGGCCAAGTAGTTGCTAGTGACTCCAAGAGGGAGTATTTTTTCTAGATAGTGGGCTCATGCCTCCTTTTCTCCTGTGCTCGAGTGACAGAAACGTGACGGGGGAGGATGTGTTGTTGCCACTAGGCAGAAAATAGCGGTGTAAGTGCCTGCGTGTACAATCATTGCTTACAATACACACATTGTTTAATGCAGTTATCTGTTGCTTGCAACTTAATACCTAAGGGGGTTCGGATGATAACCTGAGGGTGTATTATTAGTCATAGATGCAGATGGATTTCGTTCTATGTATTTTGTTGTAATGCCCGCACTAAATATCATAGTAGTCATCATGTTATAATGTGCACTATGGTGCAACCTCTGTTTTTCAATTGCCCCACTATAATTTGTTCACCCAGCATGTTATCTTTATGGAGAGATACCATTAGTGAACCTATGAACCCCGGTCCATTTTCCACACTGTTAAACAAACCACAACAATTTCCTACTTCCTTTACTTACTGCAAGCATACACCGTTTTCCACAATATACATCTAATCTTTGTTTTCAGCAAGACCGGTGAGATTGACAACCTCACTGTACCGTTGGGAGAAAGTATTTTGGTTGTGTTGTGTGCAGGTTCCACGTTGTTGCTGACACCGGTGAGGCGCTATCACCACCGTCAGTGGCATGAACCTTCCCGAGATCCTCTTCCTCCTACTGGATTGATAACCTTGGTTCTTAACTGAGGGAAATTCTTACCGCTGCACTCATCACACCCTCCTCTTGGGGTATCCAACAAAACGTAGCAAAGAATTTCTGGCGCCGTTGTCGGGGACTTAATCATCATCATGAAGCCTCCCTGTTAAGGCACCATCCACGTTTGCATCAAGAATTTCTGGCGCCGTTGCCGCGTAGGAAGAAGTCTTCTGGAATGGGGAGTCCCTCACTCTCAACCTCTTTATTTTTTTTATTTTCTTGTTTTTATTTTTATCTTGTTTTTTTTCTCTATATTCAAAACACAAAAAAATTAGTTTACTTCATAGTTGTTATATTTATTGCTTGCTTTTATGTCTAGTTTTATTCCTGTCACTATGTCACCGGAAGAAACAATCTTCACTTTCAAGCAAGGGAGTGAGGAGAGTTTCAAGGAAGCTTGGTCTAGGATTTTTTTATTCTTATAGTAAAACTGAACCCATGATGACCTTGAATTTATTTCTTAGTAGTTTTTACTTTGGTCTTGTTCTTTGCTATAGATATGCTTTAGACTCTGCAGTAGGAGGAGACTTCCTACGTTGTGATGGGGATCAAGCTCTTAATGCCATTAAAAAGTTGATTCCAACTTCTAGCTCAACTAGTAAATTTGATTCAACCCTTGTGAATCTTCAGGCAAGATTAAACGCTCTTGAAACAAATATATCATTTTTAAAAGAAGCTTATAACCAGATTCGTGCTCGTTATGATTATGTGCGAATAAACTATGAACCTTCAATGTGAATCCCTACAGTAAAAGTAGTTATAAATGATGAAACTTTTCATGCTCATTGCGATATTATGACTGAATTTTGTCTTATGCCTAGAAAAATCTACGAGTCTTTGAATCTTTGGAAACTTTCTGAAGGTGGAGAAGAAATACCCCTTATCAATAATACCACTATTTTTCCCATCGGGATAGCTGAGGGAGTGTTTTCAAAAATCATGGGAAGTACCGTATCCACTGATTATCTTGTTACTGAATGTGTAGGAGAAGGAAGAATTACGCTTGCAAGGTCCTTGCTAAAACTCCTGGGGGCAGTAATAGATGTGGGGAAAGGTACATTAAATTTTACCTTCACACCATGTGGCCACAAATTCCCCAAACCCAAGAAGAAGGGTAAGAGGATTAAAAGGAGAGTTATTGGTATACATGTTGATGCTTCTTCACTTGAAAATACTTGAGTTGCTTTCTATGCCTAGCTGCAAGGCGTTAAAGAAAAGCGCTACCGGGAGACAACCCGTTTTATTTCTCTGTTTTCATTTAGTTTTTCTTTGTTTTCTTTTGTGCGCTTTGCACCTGGGTGTTTTATATTTCCTTAGCGACCCTGCTGTATCTTTTCTGTTGTGTTTTTGTTGAGACAAGTAAAGCCTCTAGTGGAAAGTTGAGAATATATTTCGGATTTCTGCGCAGGAAACATATTTATGTTGTCCACTGTTAATTACGTATAAAATCGCCAACTTTCAAAATGACTTGAGGTTTTTTGTGCTCAATCCTGGGCTATATACGCAACTGTTCTTAGTTGACCACTTTTTATTTTGAGCAACAGAAGATTTTCGAAAAAAATCGATCTTTACTGTTGTTCTGTTTTGACAGATTTCTGCCAATAATTGCATTTGCATCTTAATCTCTTTCTTTTGGTGTTCTTTTGAGAAAAAGAGTTTTAAAAGAAGTTGTGACAGTAGATAATGTGTTTTGAGTGCTAGGCTTGTGTTGAAACTGAACCATGTGAATCTATTATTTCGATTGCACTAACGTTGCTAATGAAGATTGTGAGAATTTTGGTATGAAGGAAGTTTTCAAGGGTCAAGAGAATAGGATGATATGATGTGATCAAAAAGATATAATAGCCTAAGCTTGGGGATTCCCCGGTGATACATCCCAGCAAATTCCAAGAAGACTCAAGCGTCCTTCTTCATCAACAAATTATCAGGTCACTTCTAGTGAAACTATATTTTTATTCAGTTACACCTTATGTGCTTTACTTGGAGCGTCTTTTATTTTTGCTTTCAGTTTGTTTTTATTTTTGCAATAAGCTTGGTTGGACCCCAGCATTCTTTTATTGGAGAGTGACACGCTCCGCTTTTTCATGAGAATACGTTGTATTCTTAGCTTTTGTGTGGCTGCTGAATTTATTTAGCTCTTGTTTTGCATGCATCTCTTATCAGAGCTGTTAGTTTTAGTAGTGTTATATGAGTACTCTCATAAAGAGTATTTTTGTTAAAACATATCTTGTATGGTGCTTGATGGGAAAAGGAACTACTGCTTGATGTAGAATTTATAACAGTGCTAGTATAAGCTTGTATAGACTGTGGCTAGAACTTTTGTCATGCTAAATGTTATTTTAGTTTTAATGCCTTGTGGTTCTTGAGTAGCATGAATAGACTTAAATAGCTAAGAGCGTTTAATATGTCTTGGAAGATTCATGAGTTGTTCTTGTCATAGTAAAGCATCAATATATGGTATTCTGTTTCGAATGTTTTATTTGGTTGACTTGGCGCATGCTCACACCATGTTTATGACTACAAACCAGTCACAAATAGCCTCCATGACCACTTATTTTTTGAACTTGTGATACTGCTTATGCTTTAATTAATGATGATTATGTCGTTGTGCATGATTATGGCTCTTATGCTCTCTTGATTTGTCGCTCCTAGTCTTTTGCTAGCCTCCACCTGTACGAAGTATGGAATTCTACTCGTGCATCCAAACTCCTTAAACCAAAGTTTTCCCATTGTGTACACCATACCTACTTACACGTGGCATTTAACTACCACTCCAAGTGCATTGCTCATGTGTTACCTTTAAAACCTTCAAAATGATTCATGTTTTGTGTTCTTTTTTTTTCTCATGAGGACGTCGATAGAGAATCTTTATGTCACTTGTTGATTGGATTTCACACCCTGGAAAAGTGGCTTCATCCGCTTATCCAAATGATAGAAGAGCTGGCGGCGGGGTTCCCAGCCCCAAATAATACAAACAAATTATTTTCACTATTTTTGCCCCTGATTTATCAGTCAAAGAATAATTGTGTAAACAAAAGAGAAAGTGGGATGACCTTCTACACCAGTTGTGTCCTTCACCATGGGAGCCCCTCTTGTGAATCCAGTTGGCTTGTGACGTACTGTATTGTCTTTTTACCATTCGTGGACGTTAACATACACCTCTCCTAAAATATAGACACTCCTCCACGGTATGTGATTGTTGGCAGGCACCCGAGGATTCGGTTAGCCATGGTTTGTGAAAGATGGATGGGAGGAGTGTCAAACTTTTAATACCTCTGTTTAATAAAATAAAATCTCTAGCACATGAGTGATCCCTGCTTCCCTCTGTGAAGGGCCTTTCTTTTACTTTTATGTTGAGTCTCTATCTTCTAAGTTTATGCATAGTTAAGAGAGCATTTTTGCCATCCTGAGTTCTATGTGCATTTGTCCCATAAACATCAATAATTACTTCATGATGTGATATTATTTGTTCTTAAGTTATTCGTTCTAGTCTTCCTCATGAACTCTGAAAGTGTCCTGGTATTTATGTTTTGTCCCACTCTTAAGGACTAGCGAAATACCACTTTGCCATGCTTTCTCTATACCTGAAACAAACGTTTATCTTTCTTTGCATTATTATCCATGATCCTTTATTTGAGATACTCTTCATGATGCAAAGTGATTGCTATGCTTTATTATTAAAGTCCTATTTATCATGTTTATGTTTGAAGTTCTATGATCTCAGCATACATATGCTTTTACATTATAATGATCAAGTTTATGATAGTAGCATGTCTCCTCAGAAATTATTGTGATTTATCGTTTACCTACTCGAGGACGAGTAGGACTAAGCTTGGGGATTCTTGATACGTCTCCAACATATCTATACTTTCTGATGCTCCATGATCATATTATGCCAATTTCTACATGTTTTCTCCCTTATTTATAGCATTTTTATACGTTTTCCGGGTCTAGCCTATTAACAAGATGCCAAGTGCCAGTTCCCTGTTTTCTCCTGTTTTTGGTTTCAGAAAAGTTGTTCTGGAAACATTCTCGGAATTGGACCCCCACAAAGCCCGAAGTGCCTATTTTCCCCGGAAGCATCCAGAACGCCGAAGGAGAGTCGAAGACGGGCACCAGGGGGCCACACCATAGGGTGGCGTGGCCTCCCCCTTGGTCGCGCCAGCTATAGGTGTGGGCCCCCCAGGCCTCCACCGCCTTTGCCCTTTCGCCTATTTATTCTCCCCGGATGGAAAAACCCAAACACCTAATCAAAAATCCCCAAACAGTTCCGCAGCCGCCGTCGTCGTCAACCCTAGATCAGGGGGTTCTGGAGCTGTCTCTCGGCACCCTACCAGAGAGGAAATCATCACCGAAGGCTTCTAGATCACCATGCCTGCTTCCGGAGTGATGCGTGAGTACTTCATCCCTGAACTACGGGTCCATAGAAGTAGCTAGATGGTTGTCTTCTCCTCATATGCCTCCATGTTTAGATCTCGTGAGCTGCCTAACATGATCGAGATTGATCTTATGTAATTCTATATGTTGTGTTTGGTGGCATACGATGAATATTGAACTTATGCCAAGTTGATTATAGTCTTTATTGCATATGTTATTTGTGATCTTGCATGCTTTCTATGCTAGTGGTTGCTCTGGCCAAGTAGTTGCTAGTGACTCCAAGAGGGAGTATTTATGCTAGATAGTGGGTTCATGCCTCCTTTTCTCCTGTGCTCGAGTGACAGAAACGTGACGAGGGAGGATGTGTTGTTGCCACTAGGGAGAAAACAGCGGTGTGAGTGCCCGCGTGTACAATCATTGCTTACATTACACACATTGTTTAATGCAGTTATCTGTTGCTTGCAACTTAATACCTAAGGGGGTTCAGATGATAACATGAGGGTGGAGTATTAGTCATAGATGCAGATGAATTCCAGTCTATGTATTTTGTTGTAATGACCGCACTAAATATCATAGTAGTCATCATTTTATAATGTGCACTACGATGCAACCTCTATTTGTCAATTGCCCAGCTGTAATTTATCTTTATGGAGAGACACCACTAGTGAACCTATTTGCCCCGATCCATTTTCCACACTATAAAACAGACCACAACAATTTCCTGCTTTCTTTACTTAGTGCAAGCATACACCGTTTTCCACACTATACGTCTAATCTTTGTTTTCAGCAAGACCGGTGAGATTTAGAACCTCACTATACCGTTGGGATAAAGTATTTTGGTTGTGTTGTGTGCAGGTTCCACGTTGTTGCTGACACCGGTGAGGCTCTATCACCACCGTCCGTGGCATCAACGTTCCTGAGATCCTCTTCCTCCTACTGGATTGATAACCTTGGTTCTTAACTGAGGGAAATTCTTACCGCTTCACTCATGAAACCCTCCTCTTGGGGTCTCCAACAAAACGTAGCAAAGAATTTCTGGCGCCGTTGTCGGGGACTTAATCATCATCAAGAAGCCTCCCCGTCAAGGCACCATCCACGTTTGCATTAGTGCTGCTATATTTTTTTTTGATTTTGCACATTGTGGTCATTATCTTGGAATTTCAATGACTACATCGCAAAGTGAATACTACATCAAATTCCTCGTATGAACTTTATTCAAATATTAAGTTTCGACTTTATGTATCTCATACACAAATTCTTGTATAAGGTGGTGAATTAGAAACATTTGCATGCTTCCCCTTTCATTCAATCCATCTCCAAAGATTCACAATGGAAACTTAATATGATTTCCAAATTTGTTTCGTGAGAAGACACTTTTCTCCTTAATCCAATGTGTTTAAAAAACACTTGGAATTAAAAGTGGAAATTTACTACCAATAAACTTATTGGTTTTGGTGCAAAACCTTTTAATCAATTATGCATCATGCTTGGGCAATATTGATTACTAAGAACTTATCATTAAAATAACTCTAAGTTAATTAATGACATAATTCTAATTTTAACACACAAACAAAATAATTTTCTTTAGAGAGTTTCAGAATTATTTTTGTTTCATGCTATCACTTTATCACACAAAGAATTTTGACAATTATAACATTGCTTAAATCCTTGTCTCACAAAATTTTTATTATCACGATAATTTTGAATCTCTCAGAATTTATCAGACTAAGAAAATAGTCTTTGTGAACAACTTAGAATTTCTATTAAGTCATTTCAACTTCAATCAAATATCTTTGATTTTAGTTTCTGTTTAAAAATACTCCCACTGAATTTTATGGAACATTTTTACTTTAATTATTTCATTTATTCCACTTCATCAGTATGATCAACTTATCATACTGAATCTTGAATGGAATTAAGTCAATTAATGAAACATCCAAAACTTATGTGAATTTCGAAATACACAAGTGCCTAGCACTTAATTGATTTTGTCCATATTAAATATTTTGGAGGTAGTCTTTCAAATAAAATACTTACATCCAATTTATTCAACAAGCCATTAAACTATTACTCAAACTTGAGAAATAATTTGAATCAAAATATTCAAGACTTAATATTAAACTAATTGACATAACACGATAAAGAAGATCATAAACTTTGAGTTCCCAATCTTGCAATTCCCACACATATTTTATAATTCAAAATCAACATGGTTCACGAACATAAAATATTCTTTTCATAATGATCAAACTCAAAATAACTATTATTTCGAAGTCTAGGTGTTCATCCTCTTTATTGTCTTAGGACTTCGCAAATGACGCAGCTGGTGTGGCGCCATTAATGCATCTTCCACTACGCATTCCACGCTTCCGACTTCTCTTCCATCTTTTCATTCTCACTGTACAATAAATTGCAAATTGAGAAAATTCATAATGAAATACCATAATATCTTTGAGACAACAAATGTCAATAACTGGTATAACTCTCATACCTCGTGTGGACTTGCGACTTGTGTTTTACTTTTGGTGCAGTCATCATGGCATGAATGAAAACATCCATCTCAGCCGGCATAAGCATCTAGAAGACTTCTTCAACTGTCTTCTCCACTTCCATCAGATTGTAGAAAGCCATGAATCCTAAGAAATTTTATGGAAGCAACATGAGAATTGTGTTAACTGCTAGCCTTTCTAGAATTGGAAAACCAATATCCTTGAGATTTTGCAGTATCCCTGTGAACTAGTCATTCTGCTGCCTCAAAGGCACAGCCAATTGAGTTTGCACCTAAACAGTTCATCATAAAGTTCCTGATGACCATGACAGAGTTGGATATATAGAGAACCAAGCCTAAAGCTTCCATGAGGCGGAAGGGCGATAGTGTGGGTAACTATCCCTCAACTCAGAACTCGGCCTTTCATCATGATCATATAAACTTCATACTCCTGATCTCCCAATGAAGAATACACCCATTGTGTGTCGGAACCTTAGTTTCCAGGACATGCTCTAGCCCAAAACTTCTGAGAGTAGCTCTCATATCGTAAACCCAATCATAGAAGTTCACGCTTTCCATAGTTAAATTGTGTAATGCCAACAACTAACTTAGACTTATGTTTTCAAAGGGATCCATATCTACAATAATAATTTTTTATTTAGACACTATAGTTCAAAATTAATTTGCACAACCTAATTCGATAAAATTGATATTATGATATGCTCCCACTGAAACTGATATTCCTCAAGATCAAATTTATTGCAACGAGATTCCAATATATTATGATTAGAAGGATGTATCCACCTCAACCAACCATAACCTAGAGAGTAGGCCACCATGCCAATCGCACATGTGATTCTCGCTAATCTTTTAATGTGTGTATTCCGAGCTCATGAGTTTCATGCCTGGACTACAAGACAACCAACTAACTCTGACATATATGATGCACCTTGTAACCAAGTGGACAAACTATAACCCGCCTCCCGGCAAGAAGAGGCACGGTGACCCTTGTATCCAACTGTTGAACGCGTACCCATGCCGGTTTGACGGTGCTAAATATATTCGTCTAATTCGGTATAGCCTTTTTTCTTCCGGGATTTCTTGATGCATCTCCAACGATAATCCTCCATCTCCATTATTCTCACAATAGCAGAAAATCCTAGGAAATTCCACTACGGTGAAAATTACTTCAAGTTTTTCCACGAGGCAGAAACGACCACTTTCTCCTATCGTGTACTTCCTCCGAGATCCGTGATGAATGCTTGGTTGTCGATGTCGAACAATGAAAATCCTTTGGCATTGGACATCATGTCAAAACACAGTAATACACTAGCTATACAAAACCACGCGTACAGTCTCCAAAAACAAGTTAGACGCCTCTAATGTTTTGTTTGCATGTTTTAACGTGGATGTAGGTTCTACGATCACTATTATCATCACCTACGCGATTCGAGATATGTTAATTCTCATTGCTAGATTAACTTTGTGGGGTGAGTGAAACAAAAACATTACGAAAACGTCTTGACCATCTATCTAAACTTATTCATAACGACGACCCATGTGTGGATGCAATCCACATGCATCTTTCACCATGCCTTTATATGAGACCAACTATGATGTGATCGAAAGCTACTAATTAAAGCACTTCTTTAGATCAAACGAGATATGACAGGGTCAACTCAAGTGTCCTAGGATTGACAGAAGTTTTCAAAAAGGCATACCATGCCGCTGGAAACAAAACAAACATGGATCATTGGGCAGCAATGAAAATAAACAAAATATTAGAGAGATTTCTAATATACTTGCACATGCTTATGCAATACCCGCAAAAAGTTGTGCTCTAGATCCAACCGTATCTATAGTATGCTCTGATACAACTTCTGGTCTATGCTGCAGAGTTTAAATAACTTTCATTACGTATTCCGCGAACATCACTATGCACATAACAAGGCATGCCCATATATGAGAGGATCAGGATCATGACTCACCGGGCAGTGGATTCAATATAGTCGTAGAAGAGTACTGAACAATCATAGATCCTCACAACTAGGCCTGGTTCCGAGGATGTCGCTAAGTCTTCGCTCATCTAGGATCACACGTGTAATCCTCTTATGGTGTGCACGTGTATGCTCGTGTCAACCCATCAGCGCTCCGCCATCCAGCACTCAACACTGACGAAGAGAGACCGCCTTCTGGCATTTCTAATTTATAGCTCTAATCAGTTTTGATTAAAGCTATTATGAATCTGGAAGTTCTCAACGGATGAGAGATAAGATGTAACTAGAACTAGGTCTAATAGGGAGAGTATAACTGAAACCCCAATTAGAAAAGGCTCTAATTAGACCCTCTAATTCTATTAGAGGGATAGAGAATGGAGGCTTCAGAGCCAATTGTGTGTTTCGCTATGAGCCTTGGCTTCCTTTATATAGTGAAGGAGGACAGACTTGCTAAAGAGGGAGGGAGAGTCCTAGTTGATCTAGAAGGAGGGTGGTCGTACCACCTCCCCTAGCCCAACTCAGATTGGGAGGTGGACTTCTCCTCCACCTCCTCTCTCCCTTCAATTTTTGTTTCCCTCTTTTTCATTTCTCCATTTCTCTCCAGTAAAATCGAGAAAAAAATATGGGTAATCCCCACAATAGGGTTCGGCCATGAGAGTAAATTCTTCCCCCTCCCGGTACTTCCTTATTTTGAAAGTCCCCGAAACTCCTTCGGAACCATTTGTCCCCTACAGATAAAATTGTTGATATTATCTAACAATGTCAGAAAAACATTTCTAACACCCCGGGACATCTCATATCCTCCGTTATTTCTTGTATAAATTCTGCCTAACACTGGCATAATTTCTCTCTTATATTAACTTCCCCGAAACCACTCCAATTGACACTGGACATATTTCTCTCAATAAAAGGTTGGCACGGATTAATAGTTTCACCCATAAAGGCTCGATAACACATAGACATGTTCGGGGACTTACTGAACAATAACCAACAGCGGGACCGTCGATGCCCATGATGGCTCCTCTGTGTTCTCGAAGAACGAGGGAACCTTATAAGTTACACATTGCACTTATTCCCTTAAGTTCATGATACCAAAAATATCACAAGGTGGGACTATGTGATCCTGTCTGACCGAACTCTTTGATCATAACACTTAAAACTCATTTACCCATATCGTTCTATTTTCTCATCCATATCCCCGATGACCCCGTCATAAATCACACTATGTTTGGCCAAAAGATATGTCATCAATGATCCTGAAAGGTCCCAGTTAATGTATCTCGCTATCTTCTAGAGTAGTACAGTACTATTCTTCAAACGTCACAATTCCATTACACTTTCTAGGTCATAACCAGGAATCACCGCTATAATGACAAGTTACGGCAAGACAGTTGCGGATAGGTGGTAGGGTGGATGTTGTGGGGTTGGTGCATCGGCGAAGACACATAGTATGTTGAGTGTGTAGAAACTGATAATGGAAGTGGAGGTAAGTCCTTAGCCGAGATACCAAGAGATGTCAAAGGAGATGAAAAAATGGTGAAGATGCTTTTGGTAGCTATTATTTTTATGTCAAATGTGAAGTGGCAACCATTTTTCTGTACTTACAACTATTAGACCCCGATTTTACACTTTTACCATTTTAAAATTATCTTAGCCATAATTTTCACCGAATACGTTTAATTTCCACAAGTTTTCCATCTATAACCATCATACACATAACCATATGTAACCATGATTAAGATCACTTTATACCATTGCTTCCCATTGTGTGTATCAACATTTCAAACCAATCATACACATCAATGACCATCGTATTATAAAATAAATGCATAAACTGCACGTATTAAAAAGAAGTATGTATGTGTGTATTATGAACAATGTCGTGTAACACAACCAGTGAAAACAATAAAATTACCATGATGGAAAGAACACTAGAGAACTTCGATCACCTTATCAGCAGTAGAAGCCCATGGTGCTGATAAAAGCTTCCTAGCCTCTTTATGGGTAGCATTGACATGTTTCGTTCTTTATTTGGAGTGACTATAAATATTTTATTGCGATTCAATGACAATCTGACATGGACACTTATGATATCATTTTCCTTTCAATATATTTGTTTATAGTGATATGTTAGGTATTCTTTTCGGAGACACTTCTTCATTTCGGTGTTGGACTTTGAGTATATTCAACTGTGTGTCTTGATGCTTTCAAGGCTAAAGGAAAATCAGAGTTGCACCTTGTCATAGGATCAAAATAAGATTAGAATTTATTGAGTGTAACTAAAATTTTATTCAATTTACACCTTTCGATGATCCTAGGAATCACAATTTTTTTTATAAATCCAAACAAAATAAACAGTTATCAACGTGTTCACAATCGTCGTTTTTTTTACATTGTTTTATATTTGGACATAATCTGCATAGCCCTAATGTGCACTTGTTTTTCGACGTAGGTGCTACTACTTCCTAAATCTACAACACATTTTACCCAATTTCCTAACCCATCAGAAGTCTCTATGCTTCTTCTGGCATAGCACAAATTAAATTAATAAAGAAGGAGGTTTCTTTGATCCAACACTAGAAAAATAAGAATAGACAAGGTTTTTATATATTTGTTGCCATGAATACATCGATTACATAAAGTTTTTATTAAATATCTTTGGTAAGATATAAGAGAGTTCATGTGACTCACCTCCCTTGCTAGTTGCTAGGTCTTACGGAATGGAGGGCCTCCTCAAGAGTATAGCCGTGATTAAACGATTGTATGAAGATATTATCTAACCATATGTTATATAACCAAGAATAGATTCGTTATCGTCCAATCATTAGAACATCTAGAGACAATGTGTAGACCATACCATAAATTTAATCATCATACACAGATCAATGATCATCTAATAAAAATACTCCAAAAATTAAACTATAAATAGAGTGAAAGTGTGGCCTCACCCTTCAACCACTCGGGTGTAGTGGTAGTGGATAAGAGGTTACACTTAGGGCGGTAGGGAACTTGGTAGGGTCATCAAAGGACATCTAGTTTGGGACAAATGGGACTTAGAAAATGAAGAGTTGTTAAAAGTGGGTGTATGACTTCGCCAATGTCTACACAAGGTGACGCCACAGGGGTAGAATCTCTTGATGGAGGTGGAAAAGGGAATAAAATCTTCCATTGTCACTTTTGATAGGTCGTAGGATGGATACAGTTGGGTTGGTGCATCGACGGAGAAACATTGTATGTTGATTATATAGAACGTGATAATGGCAGTGGAGGTAAGTCCTTAGCGGAGATCTCAAGAGATGTCAAAGGAGATGAAAAAATGGTGAACATGCTTTTGGTAGCTAGAATTTTGTATATCAAGTGTGAAGTGGCGACAATTTTTGTGTACTTACCACTATTAAGACTCGATTTAACACTTTAACCCTTTTTAAATTAACTTACCCATAATTTTCAGCGAACAAGTGTAATTTCCACAAGTTTTTCTATAACCATTATATACATAACCATATCTAACCATGATAAAGATCATTTTATCCATTATTTTCCATTGCTTCCCATTGTTTGCATCAACAATCAAAACTAATCATACACAGAAATGACCATCATATTATAAAATGAATGCTTAACCTCCACGTAAAAAAATGAATATATGTGTGTATTATGAAAGTGCCATGTAACAGGACCAGAAAAAACGATAAAACTATGAAGATGGCAAGAACACTAGAGAACTTTTGTCACCTTATCAGCAGGAGAAGCCTATGGTGCTGATAGAAGATGCCTAGCCTCTTTATGGATAGCCTTGACATTTTTTGTTCTCTATTTGATTGACTATAAATATTTTTTGACATACAATGACAATCCATCGTGGATACTTATGATATCATTTGCCTTTCAATATATTTGTTTATATCGATATATGAGGTACTGTTTTCTAAGACAATTCTTCATTTAGGTGTTGGAATTTGAGAATACTAAATTGTGTGGCTCGATGCTTTGATGGCTAAAGGAAAATCAGAGTTGCATCTTGTCGTAGGATAAAAATAGAATTAGAATTTATTGAGTGAAAACTAAAATTTTATTCAATTTACACCTTTCGATGATCCTAGGAACCACCGTTATCTAGATAGATCCAAAGGAAAATAAACAGTCATCAACATGTTCACGATTGTCGACATCAACTTTTTTATGATGTTTTATATTTGGACATTATCTGCCTAGCCGTAATGCGCACTTCTTATTCGACGTAGGCGCTACTACTTCCTAAATCTGCAACACATTTTAGACAATTTCCTAACCTGTCAGAAGTCTCTATGTTTCTTCTGCCAGAGCACAAATGGAGTTAATAAAGAAGGAGGTTTCTTTGATCCAACACTAGAGAAACAAGAATATGCAAGGTTTTTTATGTACTTTTTGCAATGAATACATCAATTACATTTAGTTTTTATTAGATACCGTAGGTAACATACAAGAGAGTTCACGCGACTCACCTTCCTTTCTAGTTTCTAGGTCTAACAAAATGCAGGGACTTCTCAAGAGTATAGTTGAGATTATACAATCGTATGAACATATATGCAAGCATATGTTATATAGCCAGGTGTAGATTCGTTATCATCCCATCATTAGAACATCTAGAGACAATGTGTAGACCATACCATAAATTTAAGCATCATACACAGATCAATGATCATCTAATAAAAATACTCAAAAAATTAAACTAAAAATAGACGGAAGGTGTGGCCTCACCCTTCAACTACTTGAGTGTAGTTTTAGTGGATAAGAGGTTACACTTAGGGCGATAGGTAACTTGGTAGGGTCATCAAAGGACATTTAGTTTGGGACATATGGGACTTAGAATATGAAGAGTTCTCAAAAATGGGTGTTTGATTTCACCAATGTCTACCCAAGGTGACAACGCTCGGTAGAACCTCTTGATGGAGGTGGAAAAGGGAATCAAATCTTCCATTATCCTTTTTGATCGGTGGTAGGATGGATATTGTGGGGTTGGTGCATCAACGGAGATACATGGTATGTTGAGTATGTAGAAAGTGATAATGCCAGTCCTTACCCGAGTTCTCAAGAGATGTAAAGGGAGAGGAAAAAATGGTGAAGATGCTTATGGTAGCTATTATTTTGTACATCAAGTGTGAAATTGAAACCATTTCTGTGTACTTACCACTATTAAGACCCGAATTACCATTTTTACCCTTTTTATATTTACTTACCCGTAATTTTCAGCGAACAAGTGTAATTACCACAACTTTTCCATCAATAACCATTATACGCATAACCATATCTAACCATGATTAAGATCACTTTATTTATTTTTTCGCGTTGCTTCACATTGTTTGCATCAAAAATGAAAAACAGTCACACACATCAAAGACCATCGTATCATAAATTAAATACATAAACTGCACGTATTAAAAAACTGAATATATGTGTGTATTTTAAAAATGCCGTGTAACACAACGAGCGAAAACGAAAAAATTATGAAGATGGAAAGAACATTGGAGAACTTTGGTCACCTTATCGGAAGGAGAGCAAATGGTGCTGATAAAACATGCCTAGCCTCTTTATGGATAGCCTTGAGGTGTTTCGTTCTTTATTTGGAGTGAATATAAATATTTTATTGAAATAAAATAACAATCCGACATGGACACTTATTATCTCATTTGCCTTTCAATATATTTGTGTATAGCGATATATGAGGTATTCTTTTCTCAGACACTTATCCATTTCGTGTTGGACTTTGAGTATATTCAATTGCGCGTCTTGATGCTTTGAAGGCTGAAGGAAAAAATCATATTTGCATCTTGTCATAGGATCAAAATTAAATTAGAATTTATTGAGTTAAAACTAAACTTTTATTCAGTTTACACGTTTTGATGAACCTAGGAACCACTATTAATTTATAAATCAATAAAAAAATTATGTTGTTTTATATTTGGACATTATCTGCCTAACCCTAATGCACACTGGTTTTTCTATGTAGGCGGTACTACTTCCTAAATCTGCAACACCTTTTTTCAAATTTCCTAACCCGTTAGAATTCTCTATGCTTCTTCTGGCAGAGTACAAATGGAGTTAATAAAGAAAGAAGTTTCTTTGATCCAGTACTAAAGAAACAAGAATATGCAAGGGTTTTATGCAGTTGTTGCCATGAATACATCGATTAGATTAAGTTTTTATTCAACACCTTAGGTAACATTTAAGGGAGTTAATGTGACTCACCTCCCTTTTTGGTTGCTAGGTATTAGGTAATGGTGGGCCTCCTCAAGAGTATATCCTTGATTATACAATCATATGCAGATCTTACCTAACCATATGTTATATATCCAGGTGTATATTCGTTATCGTCCAATCATTAGAACATCTAGAGACAATGTGTAGAACATAGCATTCATTTAATAATCATACGTGGATCAATAAAATTACTCCAAAAACTAAACAAAAATATAGAGGGAAGGCGTGGCCTCACCCTTCAACCAATCGAGTGTAGTTGTAGTGGATAAGAGGTTACACTTAGGGCGGAATGGAACTTGGTAGGGTCATCAAAGGATAACTAGTTCAGGAAAAATGGGACTAAGAAGATGAAGAGTTGATGTCTACACCAGGTGACGCCGCCAAGGTAGAATCTCCTGATGAAGGTGGAAAAGAGAATAAATCTTCCAATGTCATTTTTGTTAGGTGGTAGGATGGATATTATGTGGTTGGTGCATCCAGGGAGATACATTATATGTTGAGTATGTAGAAAGTGATAATGGCAGTGTAGGTAAGTCCTTAGCCGAGATCTGAGATGTCAAAGGAGATGGGAAAATGGTGAAGATACTTGTCGTAGCTATTATCTGGTATATGAAGTGTGAAGTGGGAACCATTTTTGTGTACTTACCACTATTAAGACCTGATTTACCACTTTCCCCCCTTTTAAATTAACTTACCCGTAAATTTCACCGGAAAAGTGTAATTTCCACAAGTTTTCCATCTATAACCATTATACACATAACCATATCTAACCATGATTAAGATCACTTTATCCATTGCTTTACATTGTTTGCATCAACAATGAAAACAAATCATACACATAAATGACTATCGTATTATAAAATGACTGCATAACATGCACGTATTATAAAATCTATATATGTGTGTATTATGAAAATGTCGTGTAACACAGCCAGCGAAAACGGTAAAACTATGAAGATGGCAAGAACACTAGAGAACTTTGGTCACCTTATCACTAGGAGAATCCCGTGGGGATGATAAAATATGCCTACCCTCTTTATGGATAGCCTTGATGTGCTTCATTCTTTATGAAAAAGTGACTATAATGATCTAATTGAGATTCAATGACAATTCGACATGGACACTTATGATATCATTTGCCTTTAAATATATTTATTTATAGAGATATATGAGGCCTTATTTTATGAGACACTTCTTCGTTTTGTTGCTGGACTTTGCGCACAATCAATTGTATGGCTCGACGCTTTTAAGGCAAAAGGAAATTCAGAGTTGCGTCTTGTCGTAGAATGAAAATAAAAGTATAATCTATTGAGTGAAAATCAAAATTTTCTTCTATTTACACCTTTCGACGATCCTATGAATCACTGTTATCATGATAAATCCCTAGGAAACTAAATAGTCATCAACATGTTCACGATCCCCGACATCAATATTTTTCTTACGTTATTTATATTTAGACATTGTCCGCCTTGCCCTAATGGGCACTTTTTTTTACGTAGGCTCTAGTACTTCCTAAATCTGCAACACCTTTTAGCCAATTTCCCAATCTGACAGAAGTATCTATGAATCTTCTGGAAGAGCACAAATGGAGTTAGTAAAGAAGGGGATGTCTTTGATCTAATACTAGAGAAACAATAATAGGCAAGGTTTCCATGAATACATCGATTGCATTAAGTTTTTATTAAATACCTTGGGTAACATATAAGGGGTTTGTAACAGCCCAATTTTTGGAAGACAGGAAAAAGCTTGTTTTCAATAACCCAAAAATTAGGGCCAACAAAAACTTTTTAATATGTTTGACTTATGCTTGTGTTTTCATTTCTATTTGGTTGTTGTATGTGTTTGTGTTTGAGTTTGTTAACAACTAACATTAAAACCAATGATCATAACTTTCTTAAAGCACAACCCTTGTGATCAAGTCATGGTAAGAAAACTTATAATCTTTATCCACCACCCTCTTTTGGCAAAAACCTTTTTGAAAGTTTTTTGATTTTAGAAGAAACCCAAAGGCCAAGTTTGACAAAACAAAAGATAATTTCCAAAACTATATGAAAAGTATTTTGGAGCTAATCATCTCCAACCTGTTTTCAACCAAGATATTTTTTGCAAGTATTTGAAAAACTCCTTCTCAATTCCTTCTTTTGCAAAGACAATAAGAGGGGACTATGTTACCCTTGTGTTTTACCTCAATTATATTCTTTTGGAAATAACAAGCTTTGAGCTAAACCTGTTTACAAACTCCTCTTGTCATGTTGTGGCTTGATCACTACCTCTTTTTAACACTTGAGAAAACAAACCTGGAAATTAAATTGAAGAACTCATTTGTTTGAGTGATCTTGTGTGTCTTGTTATTTTATCTGCTTGTTGTGTGATCTTATATTGTGGTTGTTTTGAAGTATTTATTTCTGCTTGTTGATTAATGTGTGTTGTTAAATAAAATAAAACCTATTAATAACAAGATCAAGCATCAATATCATATTCCATCTCATGTACATATCATCTATTGTTTTGTTAAAAATCTCCAACTTTGGAGACATGCTTCTATGACAAATCTTGAGCTAATCATCAATGCACCTTCATGGATATCATGTTTAATATCTATACCATCCATCCAAGTTGTTAGTCTGGATATTGAAACCCTTTGGCATCATCTTTCAAAGTCCTTTATAAGGCATCCCTTATATTGATCTTATTTCTGTTATCTTGATGCACTTTCTCTATGTTACTCAAAATCACCCCTCATTGTTTTCAGGCCCAATGAACCTAACCTTGTCATATCCACGACCTATACATCATCTCCATATGGTCCATTTATTTTTCAATGACCATTTAATTATTTATCTCTCATGGTTTTTAACCTATAAATAAACTCCTGTTTTCACCCTTTTTCCACTTGATGCCTCAATTATTTTCAAAAGAGTTGTTTATTAAAAATAACTTTTGAGGCCTATATTATATACTCTCTCTTACCAACTCAAAAATATTTGTTTTAAAAGCATTCTACTATTTATTATTTTCCATTTTCTGAAAGGACAGTAATGTATTTTAAAATATTTTGTGAAGGAAAGTGTTTTCTAAAATCTTGAAAAATTACCCAACATGCCTATGACCATGTGGGACTTATTTGTGCAAAAACGTTTGGAAGTTGTGTTGAAAATTTTGGAGAAAACATTTAAAAACCGTTTCTGCCATTTTTGAATTCCCAAAATCTTGTGAAAGAAGTATTTTCAAAAACCCTTGAGACCACCACCCCTAGACTCCATTTTTTATTCTATATCCATTGGACATAATATTTCACTCATGTTACTTTCAAAATCTTGGTGAAAACAATCAAAAACCCAATTCTTTATTTTCTGGTCACTACTTGGTTCATGAGCATCCTGGTCCATACACTCCTTTTCTCTATCTCCCTCTGGTTCTGTGAGGTATAAAACATCCTCCCCAACCTCATAGCCAATGTCTACACACCCCTACCCCTCTCTCCCATCCACCAACATGAGGACAAGGATGGTGATCACTCACCATTTTTCTACTCCACCTTCTCTATCCAAACCAGAAGCAGCCCTTGCGCCACAAGCCTCCTAATGCAACATGTGAACTTCCTGGTGGGAGCCCCCCCTCTGCTTGTATTCTTCTCCCTCTACCGAGAACTGGCAATGGCGCCCAGGACATACCCGACACGTCGCTCACGTTCCGCCACCTGGGTCGCGCTCCTCTCCATCTTTCCTTGTCTACTAGCCTCACGGGATCCCCTCAAGCACTCCCGTGCATTCCATTCGCCCTAGCTTACCTCCTTCCTCTCTCCCTCACTGTCGAACACCTGTGGGTGCACCTCGGGAGAGCTCCCAATCCGCTCTCCTCGGACCCCATCTGTCCCTCCTCTTTCAGCTAGAGATCCTCCACACACCTGCAACCCTCTTAGACGTTCTGTAACTTCCCCTACTATGTGTGAGCCGGCGCACCATGGTCGCCGCGGTCCGTGTCCGCCGAGCTCTGGAGTGAGCCATCTCTGATCCATACCCTTTGCTTTCACCATGTATACCCAACCCCTCTTCATCTCAATCGAGCTCGAGAAGAAAGATCTCCCTCCAAATCCTCCCGAATCGACGGAATCATGATCGACCTCGCCGTGGACAAGCACCTCGTCGAGCCACCTAATCAGGTCATCTCCTCTCCTCCAATCCCTTCCTATTGGTCCTTGGGTTCTCTGTTTAGCTCATGCTCACCTCATTTTTGGGCCTTGTCCCTTGCAGGTGCGGGCGCGACCTCGACCTAGGCTCGCCTCCGCGAGTTCACGCCGGAAACACTGCTAGGGCCCTCTAGTGAGACCATCGTTGAGGGCATCGCATCCGCGACCCCGTCCTGGTCCTCCTGGCGTGCCTTAGCGCCACCGGCGGCGAGCTCGCAGCTTCCTACCGCCGCCGGGGGCGGACTCCGCCGCGTCGAATGGTCGACATCGGGGCTTGTCGATGTGGCCCCTCCCAGACGTCGGATCCTGATCCGACGGAGGATTACCGTTTCAAATGCGCCCATCTCTTATCTTCGGGCCCAGCCACGGCCCAGTTTCCATTTAAACCTTTCCCCGCGTAGCAGAAATCTTGGCAGGCCGGCCCAGTTCGCCGATCTGGCCTGTTTTCTCTCTGCAGGTTGTTCTTTTTCTTTTTCCTGCAGATCCAGATCCAGTGCTTTGCTTTAATTCTAAATAAAAATGATAATATGTGAATCTTGACAAGCTAAAAATCACAGATGTAGATCTAGTAATTGCTAACCATCTCCAACTTGTAGATCTGCATTTTGTGGTATATTTTAGGAGAAATAAAATAAATGGCAGAAGCACTCATTGACACCATTTACTTAATAACTTGACTTTTATGTATCCAAAACATGCAAACTAAAATGTTCTGAGTATCCCTTGATGATGTCTATCTGTGGCAATTGACCTTGTGTTGACTTGAGTTGTGGTGCGAAAATGACATGCATGTTAATTTTAGGCCAGAGAGCACTTCTGTGAATTATTTAATTTTATTGGTGATGAATTTTTATGTGAATCCACTTGTGTTGGTTTGCTAGTGACTAGGAGAACCTTATACTAGATTTTCATGATTTTATTAGTTACAGAATAGGCTTGGGACATTATTTAGTGTTTAGCCCTTTTTCTGCATATTATTGATATGCCTTTATTAAATTGTGTGTTATATTGTTTTTGTTATAAAAGTGATTCCTAGCATGTATAAGGTATTAATACATTATTGAAATGTGTTTTGAGTGTTTCACTAGCATGCTATGTTTTGGGTGTGGAAAACCATGTTTGTTATAGTTTTTTTCTCATAGGTTGTTTTCCTAGTATTAATAGGTTAAATCATGTTGTTCTTCATATTTGTGTGATGACTTTAATAAATGCTTTAGTATTTTTATCGATAGCATATCTACTGTTATCTTTGCATGTTGTACTTTCTCGCATGATTTGAATAAGGTCTAGATCAAATTGTCATGCTATGTTAGTGTTAAATGTTTTTCTGCCATAAAGTTGTTGTTTGCATGCTTAATTTTTGAGGCATTGATTAGATTGTTATTTTGATATTACTAGCATGTCTAGGTGTTGTTTTCTCTGTTATTTGGATGCTATTTTAAAGATCCATCATGTTAGGATAAATCATTTTTAATGATCTCTTATGGTTATGCATGTCTGCTTGTCTAAATAGCCCTTTTTCATGTCTAGTTTTAACAGTTGTTTTGCTCCATGATTATTTTCATGCATTGAGTGATGACATGAGATGTTTGGTATTTATTTGTCTCTGTTATTAGGTTGCTTAGCTACTGGTTATATTATTTATCCATGTTTAGAAAAGCATGTGTTACTATGCGCTTGTAGTATTGCTTGTTAATATTTCCCTATGCATGTGTATGTGTTCCTAGGTTGTTTTCTTGTTATTTTTCTCATCCTCATGAATGACCAGAGAGTCATTTGACCTTACTTGAGCATCATATGAGAGTGGCACACCCACTGGACTCATGCCATTTTGGTTTAAGATCCATAACATCAATTCTAGTGTTATTCGTGTGTATTGTCTGTGCCTGTTTTGCTTGATGGTGTGCACCCTAGTACCATTTTTTGTGAGTGTACTTGTTTGATGAAATTCTTGCTGTATGTTTACTTTTTTTCAAGTGCTTGCCTTTGTTTGGTTCTGATTGGGTGTTTTCCTTTTTGTGTTAAAGACGTTAGATAACGAAGACGGTATTATTTCCCGGAGAGGTTTTTATTGCAACTCTTGTTTATTTCAAGAGCAAGACCAAGACCAGTGCCAAGGCAAGCCATTCTAAATTCTTGATGTTGTTTTATTATCATTATCTATCATGCATGTTTTACTTCTGAAGTTTTACAAAAGTTTGATTCAAAAACTATTCTTTTAAGTGGCCTATACCACTATCTATTTTTATGTATCTAATATGCTATATCCAATATATAATCTTGGTGTTACCAAGCCCTTTAGACATTTTAGTATCATCACTTAATCAACTTAAGTCCCCTAGTGGACATTTTAACTTGATGTTTTTGGAAAGCAAAAGCTTGGAAAAACCCCGAGGAAAGGTGGGACCTTGTCCGAGGGAGGTTTGTGAAGAAGGAAATGTTTTCGACTTGTTTTTCCAAAAATGACACATAACCTAGTCTTCGCCGGACAACCAAGTCGTACTGCCACATTACCTCAATATGGGAACGGGGTCTAGCTAATTGCTTGTCGGTGTTAGTCCGTGTCTACCTCAAAGTGCTATAGGGGTTAGAGTCTCCCGAACCGAATTGTCGCCAGGAGGGAGAAACGGGACATTCACAGTGTGGGATTAAGTTCACTACCGGTTGCAGCAATTGGGTCTCCTGCCATGGCGGTGTGTTGTCAGGGGAAACCGGATCGATACGGCTGACTCACTCGGTGCCGGGGAGAACAAACCCAGTTGAAGAGGTAGTCATTTACTAGCGCTGACATAGTGGATGGTTAGGACTAGTTATCCGATGTTTGCATACTGTATCAGGCAGTCTATGGTTGGTTCACGGCGGATGTACTGGATCTTGTGGAATTTGTACACCTCTGCAGAGCAAAACTATTCATAATAGCCGCGTCCTCGGATATGGACAGTTGAATGGCCATGTAGCTAGCATTGTGTCAATGTTTTCGAAAAGCTGGAAAAGTGTTTTGGAACTTGTACCTGGGAGGTACGTTGAAAGGGAATGATTGTACCTTTGAGGTACCGGTTAAATGATGATCTTAAAGATATGTTTTTTCCAAAAAAGTTTTGCAAAGAGAAATGTTTTCTTTATTTAGAATGCTTTCTCAAAACCTTGTGGACATGCTATATCTACAAGAGAAATGAAATACATTTTGAAGTATCTTCTTCAACAAAGAAAAATAAAACTTGTGCAACTATGATGGGTCTTAAATTCATCATGGCTAGTTGAACCTTAATTACAGCCTTCCTACCACCTATATATATGCATACTTGCATGTTTAGCTTTCATTTGGGGTGTCTTGTGAAGTACATTCAAACGTACTCACATTGGTTTCGTCCCTGGCTATTGTCTTAGCCAGACTTTGAGCAGAAACCCGGATAACCAGAAGAATATGGTGTCGCTGACGGCTGTGCGAGCTACGAACGTCTCCGATTAAGTAGCCTGTAGGTAGTCAAGGCATGACTTGGGTTTACCACGAGTGTGTTGCGTAGACTTCCGCTGTTTAGTGTGTTTTCCTGCCCTGCGTGGCGGTTGTTTTCAACTGAGCCATGTGACCAGTTGTGTAAGTCGTGTATTCGTGTAGTGGATGTTGTAATCTGCAAATGCCAACTCGAGTATGCTTTTCACGACTAACTGATCATGGGATCGTGAATGTATGCATACTAGAGGTCTCGGACTGCTAGTCTGGGGTCTCCACAATATTCATGTGACTCACCTCCGTTTTTGGTTGCGAGGTGTTAGGGACTGGAGGGCCTCCTCAAGAGTATAGCCGTGATTATACAATCGTATGTAGATCTTTTCCTACCATATGTTATATAGCCAGGTGTAGATTCGTTATCATCCAATCATTAGAACATCTGGAGACAATGTGTAGACCATACCATTCATTTAATAATCATACGCGGATCAATGATCATCTAATAAAAATACTCCAAAAACTAAACAAAAATATAGATGGAAGGCGTGGCCTCACCCTTCAACCAATCGAGTGTAGTTGTAGTGGATAAGAGGTTACACTTAGGGTGGAAGGGAACTTGGTAGGGTCATCAAAGGACGACTAGTTCGGGAAAAATGGGACTAAGAAGATGAAGAGTTGATGTCTACACAAGGTGACGCCGCCAGGGTAGAATTTCTTGATGAAGGTGGAAAAGAGAATAAATCTTCCAATGTCATTTTTGTTAGGTGGTAGGATGGATATTGTGTGGTTGGTGCATCCACGGAGATACATTGTATGTTGAGTATGTAGAAAGTGATAATGGCAGTGTAGGTAAGTCCTTAGCCGAGATCTCAAGAGATGTCAAAGGAGATGGGAAAATAGTGAAGATACTTGTCGTAGCTATTATCTGGTATATGAAGTGTGAAGAGGGAACCATTTTTGTGTACTTACCACTATTAAGACCTGATTTACCACTTTCCCCCTTTTTAAATTAACTTACATGTAAATTTCACTGGAAAAGTGTAATTTCCACAAGTTTTCCATCTATTACCATTATACACATAACCATATCTAACCATGATTAAGATCACTTTATCCATTGTTTTCCATTGCTTTCCATTGTTTGCATCAACAATGAAAACAAATCATACACATAAATGACCATCGTATTATAAAATGACTGCATAACATGCATGCATTATAAAATCTATATATATGTGTGTATTATGAAAATGTCGTGTAACACAGCCAGCGAAAACTGTAAAACTATGAAGATGGCATGAACACTAGAGAACTTTGGTCACCTTATCACTAGGAGAATCCCATGGGGATGATAAAATATGCCTACCCTCTTTATGGATAGCCTTGATGTGTTTCGTTCTTGATGAAAAAGTAACTATAATGATCTTATTGAGATTCAATGACAATTCGACATGGACACTTATGGTATCATTTGCCTTTAAATATATTTATTTATAGAGATATATGAGGTATTATTTTATGATACACTTCTTCGATTTGGTGCTGGACTTTGAGCACAGTCAATTGTATGGCTCGACGCTTTGAACGCAAAAGGAAATTCAGAGTTGCATCTTGTCGTAGAATCAAAATAAAAGTATAATCTATTGAGTGAAAACCAAAATTTTATTCTATTTACACCTTTCGACGATCCTAGGAATCACTGTTATCATGATAAATCCCTAGGAAACTAAATAGTCATCAACATGTTCACGATCCCCGACATCAATATTTTTCTTACGTTATTTATATTTAGACATTATCCGCCTTGCCCTAATGGGCACTTTTTTTTTACGTAGGCTCTAGTACTTCCTAAATCTGCAGCACCTTTTAGCCAATTTCCCAATCTGACAAAAGTATCTATGGATCTTCTGGAAGAGCACAAATGGAGTTAGTAAAGAAGGGGATGTCTTTGATCTAATACTAGAGAAACAATAATAGGCAAGGTTTCCATGAATACATCGATTGCATTAAGTTTTTATTAAATACCTTGGGTAACATATAAGGGGTTCATGTGACTCACCTCCCTTTTTGGTTGCGAGGTGTTAGGGAATGGAGGGCCTCCTCAAGAGTATAGCCGTGATTATACAATCTTATGTAGATCTTTTCCTACCATATGTTACATAGCTAGGTGTAGATTCGTCATCATCCAATCATTAGAACATCTAGAGACAATGTGTAGACCATACCATTCATTTAATAATCATCCGCGTTTAAATGATCATCTAATAAAAATACTCCAAAAATTAAATTAAATATAGAAGGAAGGTGTGGCCTCACCCTTCAACCAATCGAGTGTAGTTGTAGTGGATAAGAGGTTACACTTAGGGCGGAATGGAACTTGGTAGGGTCATCAAAGGACAACTAGTTCGGAAAAAATGGGACTAAGAAGATGAAGAGTTGATGTCTACACAAGGTGACGCCGCGAGGGTAGAATCTCTTGATGAAGGTGGAAAAGAGAATAAATCTTCCAGTGTCATTTTTGTTAGGTGGTAGGATGGATATTGTGTGGTTGGTGCATCCACGGAGATACATTGTATGTTTAGTATTTAGAAAGTGATAATGGCAGTGTAGGTAAGTCCTTAGAAGAGATCTCAAGAGATGTCAAAGGAGATGGGAAAATGGTGAAGATACTTGTCGTAGCTATTATCTGGTATATGAAGTGTGAAGTGGGAACCATTTTTGTGTACTTACCACTATTAAGACCTGATTTACCACTTTCCCCCTTTTTAAATTAACTTACCCGTAAATTTCACTAGAAAAGTGTAATTTCCACAAGTTTTCCATCTATAACCATTATACACATAACCATATCTAACCATGATTAAGATCACTTTAACCATTGTTTTCCATTGCTTTCCATTGTTTGCATCAACAATGAAAACAAATCATACACACAAATGACCATCGTATTATAAAATGACTGCATAACATGCACGTATTATAAAATCTATATATATGTATGTATTATGAAAATGTCGTCTAACACAGCCAGCGAAAACTGTAAAACTATGAAGATGGAACGAACACTAGAGAACTTTGGTCACCTTATCACTAGGAGAATCCCATGGGGATGATAAAATATGCCTACCCTCTTTATGGATATCCTTGATGTGTTTCGTTCTTTATGAAAAAGTGACTATAATGATCTTATTGAGATTCAATGACAATTCGACATGGACACTTATGATATCATTTGCCTTTAAATATATTTATTTATAGAGATATATGAGGTATTATTTTATGAGAAACTTCTTCGTTTTGGTGCTGGACTTTGAGCACAGTCAATTGTATGGCTCGACGCTTTGAAGGCAAAAGGAAATTCAGAGTTGCGTCTTGTCGTAGAATCAAAATAAAAGTATAATCCATTGAGTGAAAACCAAAATTTTATTCTGTTTACACCTTTCCACGATCCTAGGAATCTCTCTTATCATGATAAATCCCTAGGAAACTAAATAGTCATCAACATGTTCACGATCCCCAACATCAATATTTTTCTTACGTTATTTATATTTAGACATTATCCGCCTTGCCCTAATGGGCACCTTTTTTTACGTAGGCTCTAGTACTTCCTAAATCAGCTGCACCTTTTAGCCAATTTTCCAATATGACAGAAGTATCTATGAATCTTCTGGAAGAGCACAAATCGAGTTAGTAAAGAAGGGGATGTCTTTGATCTAATACTAGAGAAACAAGAATAGGCAAGGTTTCCATGAATACATCGATTGCATTAAGTTTTTATTAAATACCTTGGGTAACATATAAGGGGTTTATGTGACTCACCTCCCTTTTTGGTTGCGAGGTGTTCGGGAATGGAGGGCCTCCTCAAGAGTATAGTCGTGATTATACAATCGTATGTAGATCTTTTACTACCATATGTTATATAGCCAGGTGTAAATTCGTTATCATCCAATCATTAGAACATCTAGAGACAATGTGTAGACCATACCACTCATTTAATAATCAAACGCAGATCAATGATCATCTAATAAAAATACTCCAAAAACTAAACTAAAATATAGAGGGAAGGCGTGGCCTTACCCTTCAATCAATCGAGTGTAGTTGTAGTGGGTAAGAGGTTACACTTAGGGCGGAAGGGAACTTGGCAGGGTCATCAAAGGACAACTAGTTCGGGGAAAATGGGACTTAGAAGATGAAGAGTTGTAAAAAATGGGCTTATGATTTCGCCAATGTCTACACAAGGTGACGCCGCCAGGGTAGAATCTCTTGTTGAAGGTGGAAAAGAGAATAAATATCCCAATGTCATTTTTGTTAGGTGGTAGGATGGATATTATGGGGTTGGTACATCCACGGAGATACATTGTATGTTGAGTATGTAGAAAGTGATAATGGCAGTGTAGGTAAGTCCTTAGCCGAGATCTCAAGAGATGTGAAAGGAGATGGAAAAAATGGAGAAGATACTTTTGGTAGCTATTATCTGGTATATGAAGTGTGAAGTGGGAACCATTTCTGTGTACTTACCACTATTAAGACCCGACTTACCACTTTCCCCCTTTTTAAATTAACCCACCCGTAAATTTCACTGAAAAAGTGTAATTTCCACAAGTTTTCCATCTATAACATATATACACATAACCATATCTATCCTTGATTAAGATCACTTTATCCATTGTTTTCCATTGCTTCCCATTGTTTGCATCAACGATGAAAACCAATCATACACATAAATGACGACCGTATTATAAAATGAATGCATAACATGCACGTATTATAAAATGTATATATGTGTGTATTATGAAAATGTCGTGTAACACAGCCAGCGAAAACTGTAAAACTATGAAGATGGCAAGAACACTAGAGAACTTTGGTCACCTTATCACTAGGAGAATCCCATGGGGATGATAAAATATGCCTACCCTCTTTATGGATAGCCTTGATGTGTTGCTTTCTTTATGAAAAAGTGACTATAATGATCTTATTAAGATTCAATGACAATTCGACATGGACACTTATGATATTATTTTCCTTTCAATATATTTATTTATAGAGATATATGAGGTATTCGTTTACGAGACACTTCTTCATTTTGGTCCTGGACTTTGAGCACAGTAAATTGTAGGGCTCGGCGCTTTGAAGGCAAAAGGAAAATCAGAGTTGCTTCTTGTCGTAGAATCAAAATAAAATTATAATATATTGAGTGGAAACTAAAATTTTATTCTATTTACATCTTTCGACGATCCTAGGAATCACCATTATCCAGATAAATCCCTAGGAAAATAAACAGTCATCAACGTGTTCACGATCCCCGGCATCAATATATTTCTTACGTTATTTATATTTAGACATTATCCGCCTTGCCCTAATAGGCACTTGTTTTTTTGACGTATGCTCTAGTACTTCCTAAATCAGCAGCACCTTTTAGCCAATGTCACAATCTGACAGAAGTATCTATGCTCCTTCTGGAAGAGGACAAATGGAGTTAGTAAAGAAGGGGATGTCTTTGATCTAACACTAGAGAAACAATAATAGGCAAGGTTTCCATGAATACATCGATTGCATTTTTTATTAAATACCATAGGTACCATATAAGGGGTTCATGTGACTCACCTCCCTTTTTTGTTTCTATGTGTTAGGGAATGGAGGGCCTCCTCAAGAGTATAGATGTGATTATACAATCGTATGCAGATATTATCTAACCATATGTTATATAGCCAGGTGTAGATTCGTTATTATCCAGTCATTAGAACATCAAGAGACAATGTGTAGACCATACCATAAATTTAATCTTCATACACAGATCAATGGCCATCTAGTAAAAATACTACAAAAATTAAACTAAAAATAGAGGGAAGGTGTGCCTCACCCTTAAACTACTCGAGTGTAGTTGTAGTGGATAAGAGGTTACACTTAGGGCGGTAGGGAACTTGTTAGGGTCATCAGAGGACATCTAGTTCAGGACAAATGGGACTTAGAAGATGATATTTTTTCAAAAATGTGCGTACGATTTCGCCAATGTCCACACAAGATGACGACGCCGGGGTAGAATCTCTTGATGGAGGTGGAAAAGGGAATCAAATCTTCCATTTTTTTCTACAGGTGGTAGGATGGATATTGTGGGTATTTTGCATCAAGGGAGATACATAGTATTTTGAGTATGTAGAAAGTTATAATGGCAGTGGAGGTAAGTCCTTAGCCGAGATCTAAAGAGATGTCAAAGCAGGTGAAAAAATAGTAAAGATGCTTTGGTAGCTATTATTTTGTATATCAAGTGTGAAGTGGCAACCATTTTTGTGTACTTACCACTATTAAGACCCAATTTACCACTTTTACGCTTTTTTAATTAACTTGCCCATAAATTTTAGCGAACAAGTGTAATTTCCACAAGTTTTCCATCTATAACCATTATACACATAACCATATCTAACCATGATTAAGATCACTTTATCTATTGCTTCCCATTGTTTGCATCAACAATGACAACCAATAATACACATAAATGACCGTGCTATTATAAAATGAATGTATAACCTGCACGTATTATAAAATGTATGTATGTATGTGTGTTATGATAATGTCGTGTAACACAACCAGCGAAAACGATAAAAATATGAAGATGGCAAGAACAATAGAGAAATTTGATCACCTTATCACAAGGAGAATCTCATGGGGATGATAAAAGATGCCTACCCTCTTTATGGATAGCCTTGATGTGTTTTGTTCTTCATAAGGAGTGACTATAAAGATCTTATTGAGATTCAATGACAATCCGACATGGACACTTATGATATCATTTGCCTTCCAATATATTTATTTATAGAGATTTATGAGGTATTCTTTTATGAGACACATCTTCATTTCGTTATTGGACTTTGAGTATAGTCAACTGTATGGCTCGATACTTCGAAGGCCAAAGGAAAATCAGAGTTTCGTCTTGTCGTAGAATCAAAAGATAATAAGAATATATTGAGTGAAATTAAAAATTTATGCAATTTACACCTTTCGACGATCCTAGGAACCACCATTATCTTGATAAATCCGTAGGAAAATAAATAGTCATCAACATGTTCACGATCCCCGATATCAATATTTTTTTACGCTATTTATATTTGCACATTATCGGCCTCACCCTAATGCGCAATTTTTTTGTACGTAGGCTCTATTGCTTCTTAAATCTTTAGCACCTTTTAGCCAATTTCCCAATCCAACATAAATATCAATGCTTCTTCTGGAAGAGCACAAATGGAGTTAGTAAAGAAGGAGTTTCTTTGATCTAAGAGTAGAGAAACAAGGTTTCCATGAATACATCGATTACATTAAGGTTTTATTTAATACCTTAAGTAACATATAAAGAAGTTCATGTGACTCACCTCCCTTTTTGGTTGCTAGGGGTTAGAGAATGGAGAGCCTCCTCGAGATAAAAGCCGTGATTATAAAATTGTATGCAAATATTAATTATCTAACCATATGTTATATAGTCAGGTGTAGATTCGTTATCATCCAATGGTTAGAACATCTAGAGACAATGTGTAGACCATACCATAAATTTAATCATGATACACAAACCAATGATCATCAAATAAAAATACTGGAAAAATTAAACTAAAAATAGAGGGAAGGTGTAGCCTCACCCTTAAACCACTCGAGTGTAGTTGTACTGGATAAGAGGTTACACTTAGGGCGGTAGCGAACTTGTTAGTGTCATCAAAGAACATCTAGTTCGGTACAAATGGGGCTTAGAAGATGAAGAGTTTTCAAAAAATGGGTGTATGATTTCGCCAATGTCTACACAAGGCGACGCCGCCGGTGCACAATCTCTTGATGGAGGTGGAAAATCAAATATTCCGTTTTCATTTTTGATAGGTGGTAGGATGGATATTGTGGTGTATGCACATCGACGGATACACAAAGTATGTTGAGTACGTAGAAAGTGATAATGGCAGTTGAGGTAAGTCCTTAGCCAAGATCTCAAGAGATGTCAAAGCATATGAAAAAATGTTGAAGATGGTTTTGGTAGCTATTATATTGTATATCAAGGGTGAACTGGCAACCATTTTTGTGTACTTACCACTATTAAGACCCGATTTAGCACTTTTACCCTTTTTAAATTAACTTACCCATAAATTTCACTGAAAAGGTGTAATTTATACAAGTTCTCCATCTATAACCATTATACACATAACCATATCTAACCATGATTAAGATCAATTTATCCATTGTTTCACATTTCTTCCCATTGTTTGCATCAACAATAGCAACCAATCATACACATGAATGACCATTCTATTTGAAAATGAATGCATAACATGCACATATTATAAAATGTATATATGTGTGTATTATGAAAATGTCGTGTAACACAACCAGCGAAAATGACAAAACTATGAAGATGGCAAGAACACTAGAGATATTTGGTCACTTTGTCACTATGACAATTCTATGGGACGATAAAAGATGCCTACCCTCTTTATGGATAGCCTTGATGTGTTTTGTTCTTTATAAGGAGTGACTATAATGATCTTATTGAGATTCAATGAAAATACGACATGGACACTTATGATATCATTTTCCTTTCAATATATTTATTTATAGAGATATATGAGGTATTCTTTTAACAGACACTTCTTTATTTCGGTGCTTGAGTGTGAGCACAGTCAATTTTATGGCTCGACACTTTGAAAGCAAATGGAAAATCAGAGTTGCGTCTTGTCTTAGAATCAAAATAAATTAGAATATATTGAGTGAAAACTAAAACTTTATTCAATACACACCTTTCGACGATCCTAGGAACCACCATTATCTTGATAAATCGATAGGAAAATAAACAGTCATCAACGTGTTCACGATACCCGACATTAATATTTTCTTATGTTTTTTATATTTGGACATTATTCGCCTCGCCCTACTGCGCACTTGATTTTTGACGTAGGCTCTACAACTTCCTAAATCTGCAGCACCTTCTAGCCAATCTCCCAATCTGACAGAAGTATTTATGCTTCTTCTGGAAGAGCACAAATGGAGTTAGTAAAGAAGGAGGTGTCTTTGATCTAACACTAGAGAAACAAGAATATGCAAGGTTTCCATGAATACATCGATTACATTAAGTTTTTATTAAATACCTTAGGTAACATATAAGGGAGTTCATGCCACTCACCTTCCTTTTTGGTTGCTAGGTGTTAGGGAATGGAGGGCCTCCTCAAGAGTATAGGTGTGATTATACAATCCTATGCAAATATTAACTAACCATATGTTATATTGTCAGGTCTAGATTCGCTATCAGCTAGTCATTATAACATCTAGAGACAATGTGTACCATACATTTAATCATCATACGCAGATCAATGATCATCAAATAAAAATACTCCAAAATTTAAACAAAAAAATAGAGGGAAGGTGTGGCCTCACCCTTTAACCACTCGAGTGTAGTTTAAGTGGACAAGAGGTTACACTTAGGGCGGTATGGAACTTTGTAGGGTCATCAAAGGACAACTAGTTCGGGACCAATTGGATTTAGAAGATGAAGAGTTGTCAAAATTGGGCATATGATTTCGCTAATGTCTACACAAGGTGACGCCGCCGGGGTATAATCTCTTGATGGAGGTGGAAAAGGGAATAAATCTTCCATTGTCATTTTCGATAGGTGGTAGGATGGATGTTGTGTGATTGGTGCATCGACGGAGATACATAGTATGTTGAGTATGTAGAAAATGATAATGGCAGTGTAGGTAAGTCCTTAGCCACGATCTCAAGAGATGTCAAAGGAGATGAAAAATAGTGAAGATGCTTTTGGTAGCTATTATTTTGTATATGAAGTGTGAGATGACAACCATTTTTGTGTACTTACCACTATTTAGACCCGATTGACCACTTTTACCCTTTTCAAATTAAGTTGCCCATAATTTTCACTGAAAAGGTGTAATTTCCACAAGTTTTTCATCACTAACAATTATACACATCCATATTTAACCATGAAATATCACTTTATACATTTTTTCCCATTGTTTGCATCAATAATAAAAACCAATCATACACATAAATGACCATCGTATTATAAAATGAATGCATAACATGCATGTATTATAAAATGTATATATGTGTGTATTATGAAAATGTCGTGTAACTCAACGAAAACGATAAAGCTATGAAGATGGCAAGAACACTTGATATATTTGGTCACCTTATCACTAGGAGAATCCCATGGGGCTGATAAAAGATGCCTACCCTATTTATGGATAGCCTTGATGTGTTTCGTTATTTATAAGGGCTAACTATAAAGATCTTATTGAGATTCAATAACAATCCAACATGGCCACTTCTGATATCATTTTCCTTTCAATATATTTATTTATAGAGACATATGAGGTATTCTTTTATGAGACATTTCTTCGTTTCGGTGCTGGACTTTGAGCACAGCCAATTGTATGGCCTGATGCTTTGAAGGCTAAAGGAAAATCAGAGTTGCGACTTGTCATAGAATCAAAATAAAATTAGAATATATTGAATGCAAACTAAATTTTTATTCAATATACACCTTTCGACGATCCTCGGAACCACCATTATGTTTATAAATCCAAAGGAAAATAAACAGTCATCAACGTGTTCACGGTCCTCAAGATCAGTAATATTTTACGTTGTTTATATTTGGACATTATCCGTCTTGCCCTAATGCACACTTGTATTTTGATGTAGGCGCTACTACTTCCTAAATGTGCAACACCTTTTAGCCAATTTTCCAATCCGACAGAAGTCTCTATGCTTCTTCTGGTAGAGCACAAATGGATTTGGTAAAGAAGGAAGTTTCCTTGATCCATCACTACATAAACAAGAATAGACAAGGTTTTTATATAGTTGTTGTCATTAATACATCGATTACATAAAGTTTTTATTTAATACCTTAATGGACAAGGTTCATGTGACTCACCTCCAATTCTAGTTGCTAGGTGTTAGGGATTGGAGGGCCTCCTCAATAGTATAGCCGTGATTATACAATCGTATGCAAATATTATCTAACCATATCTTATATACCCAGGTGTAGATTCGTTATCATCCAATCATTAGAACATCTAGATACAATGTGTATCCCGTACCATAAATTTAATCATCATACGTGGATCCATGACCATCTAATAAAAAATACTGCAAAAATTAAACAACAAAAATAGAGGGAAGTTGTGGCCTGACCCTTAAACCACTCGAGTGCAGTTGTAGGGGATAAGAGGTTACACTTAGGGCGGTATGGAACTTGGTAGGGTCATGAAAGTACCTCTAGTACATGAAAAATGGGACTTAGAGGATGAAGAGTTGTCAAAATGGGCGTATGATTTCACCAGTGATATCTACAAAGGTAGCGCCGAAGGGGTAGTTCGCCAATGGTAGGATGGCTGTTGTAGGGTTGGTGCATTGGTGGAGATACATAGTATGTTGCACATGTAGAGAGTGATAATGGCATTGAAGGTAAGTCCTTAGTTGAGATCTCAAGACATGTCAAAATAGATGAAAAATGGTGAAGATGCTTTTGATAGTTATTATTTTGTATGTCAAGTGTGAAGTTACGACCATTTTTGTGTACTTACCACTATTAAGACGCGATTTACTAATTTCACCCTTTTTAAATTAACATACCCATATTTTTCCCAATTTCTCCGTCTATATCCATTATACACATAACCATATCTAACCATAATTAAGATCACTTCCATTGTTCCCATTTCTTCCCATTGTTTGCATCAACACTTCAAACCAATCATACACATCTATGACCGCCGTATTATAAAATGAATGCATAATCTGCGTGTATTATACAATGTATATATTATGAAAATATCGTTAAACACGACAAGAGACAACGATAAAACTATAAAGATGGCAAAACACAAGAGAACTTTGGTCACCTTATCACCAAGAGAAGCCCATGGTGCTGATACAAGATGCATACCCTCTTTATGGATACCCTTGACATGTTTCGTTCTGTATTTGGAGTGACTATAAAGATTTTATTGAGATTCAATTTCATTCTGACATGGACACTTATGGTATCATTTGCCTTTCAATATATTTGTTTATAGCGACATTTGAGGTATTCTTTTATGGGACACTTCTTGATTCCGGTGCTGGACTTTGAGTACATTCAATTGTATGGATCCATGCTTTGAAGGCTAAAGGAAAATCAGAGATGCAACTTTTCATAACAAAATTAGAATCTGTTAAGTGAAAACTAAGATTTTATTCAATTTACACCTTTCTATGATCCTAGGAACCATCGTTATATGTATAAATACAAAGGAAAATAAACAGCCATCAACATGTTCAAGATCACCACCATCAATATTTCTTAAGTTGTTTCGATTTGGACACAATCTGCCTAGCCTTAATTCGCACTCGTTTTTTTTCGACGTAGTCTCTATGCTTATTCGGGCAGAGAACAAATGGAGGTAATAATGAAGGAGGTTTCTTTGATCCAACACTAGAGAAACAGGAATTGGCAAGGTTTTCATGTAGTTGTTGCCATGAATACATCGATTACATTAAGTTTTTATTAAATACCTTAGTTAATATATGAAGGAGTTCACGTGACTCACCTCCCTTGCTGGTTGTGTTGGGAATATGCCCTAGAGGCAATCATAGATGATGTAATTCCCAATGTATTCATAAAGTTATTAAGTTGTCCTTTGGTTTGAACATCTGATATATGTCATTGAATATGTGATTCGATTGTGGAACTATGTATTCATGTTGTTCATACTAATTGTCCTTGGTCGTTAAGGTTGTGCTGGACACACACCCTAGACTAATGTGAGTGTTGGCTGATGACACGGTTCCACTTGTCATGGGCATGGTGATGCCATTCCAACGTTCACGGACTTGGCTAAAGAGTTTAGCAAGTCGGACTGACCCACATTGAGATGCAACGATCAAGTCGTCATTTGCATGTCTCAATCAATGTAATCCTTAGACCTGAGGTTGTCGCACAATCCGAGTTGTGGATCACCGACTTAGGTTCTGTCAAACGTTGTTCTGTGACAAGGCAACTATAAAGGCAGAGTTCGGGTCGAATGAGAAGCAAGCTGCGTGATGTGGATAATCAAGATGGGATTTTGCCACTCCTAATGGAGAGATATTCTCTGGGCCTCTCGAGTGATATGATTCAGGAAGCATGGCCATGCGCGACTCAGTTAAGTGTTAACTGTGTCGGTTGACTAAGAGTTAGTCAGATGAACCGCATATCACGGATCGAGAAGAGAGTTGAACTATTTAAGGGATGACGATAAATCGCCTATAGTTCGACAAGGTATATCGTGAGGCAAAAAGGACTAAGATGAATATCACATTGAAAGGTATGTCGTCATGACTCAATGGAACTTGGGAGTCGGCACGTTCTGCTAGGAGCCGCTACCGATTGATCGATTGAGAGTCGGACTCTAATCGTGTCCAAGTCGCCATGAGCCTGCAGGGTCACACACTTAAGAGCGGGAGCAAATATTGGTTGGGTTGGACCCGAACCGGAAATGGACTGAGTTAGTGAGTCGGACTCACAGAGGGAATGGGCCACAAGTGTTGTGCAGCCCATTACCATACGCTATATAAAGAGGGGCGCAGGTTGCCCAACGGGCACGTAAGTCCACTCTCCCATGCGTTGGGAACCCTAGCCCCACTCAGTCCAGCCGTCGCACCAGACCTAGCAGTCTGCCGTCGGAGCTCCTCCTCGTACGTGTGGATACCGGCAGAGGTGCTGTACGTTCAGCACTTCGACGTTCGAGGGATCGGATCGGCCGGATCGGATCGTGGGACTGCACTGCCCCGACGTGCTGCATCGATAATCCGCACCTGCGCGTCTAGTGGTAATACTCGTGGCCTTCTACCTCGGCTAGATCTTGGGAGTACCGCGTAGGAAAATTTTTCGTTTATCTATACGCGCCCCAACAGTGGTATCAGAGCGGTAGCTTCTGGTATTAGGCCCGAGATCCGTACATATGTGATATGTAGTTAGCGTTAGATGTGATCTAATTGCTGTTTTGGTGGTCGGTCTATGAGATAGATCGGTTTTGTACAAGGTTGATTGGATCAATCGTACTCGGGGTTAATGGATGATCTGGTTTCCGTGATCATACTGCTAAGGTCGTGAAACAACTTACCCCTACCGGTCGGTTTCCGCCATCGGGGTATACCGTGACACATAAATCCAGTTGCGGTGATCGAAGATCAAAGAGTTTGGTCGAATCGGAATACGGATCAGATTCGGGTAAATTCGTTTTATCCGATGAAGAAATCCATGATCGGGACCGCCGGCTTCGCCCTGTCGTAGCGCCTTAGATGTCGTTGCGAGTTCACAACGCCGGTAGATATCGTATCTATGCATAACTTGTTTTTGCAGGAAGTTGTGAATGGTATGGCTTATGTGCATGTGATGTGTGTAATCCATACATGATCTGCGTATCATGTTTATGTCAGCCGGCTGGAGCCTAGGTGCTGTCATTTTATTGTATACCGGCCTACGTGTCGGATTCTCTATGTAAATTTTGATTTACTAGCTAGTGTGGTTGTTGGAGAACCCGGAAGGCATGCAAGTCGATGTACAGGTCGGCTACATGGAGCAAGATGGCACGTGACAAGAGTTGGCACGAGCCGACTTGCAAGCTTCGTGGAGATGGAGATCACCATGAAAAGAGCCATACCATTTCACATTATAATTGCTTTATTTGTGTTATTGTTATGTCTCTATTTACCTCTATTTAGATAGTTGGTAGATTCTTTAATCCCTCAAAGAAGGTCTAGTCGGTCGCCCCGCCAGTGCTGCACCATCACAAGTCGGACATTCTTGGTAGTGGGCTCATGAAATTGAGGTGCTACCAATTCTTTCCGGTTAGGTGGGTTTGAGTCGGACTCTTACAAGCAGAAGCACTTGGTAATCTAGACGAGTCCATCACAACGGTTGTGGGGCTCGGGGCGAGGTAGGTTGGGAGCCGGGGCATGTGATGTCACCCAACTAACAGGAGTCGTATTGGATACGATTGGCAAGGTGTTGCCTACCTAGATCACTTGACGACTAGCGGTGATGCTAAAGCTCACTAGTCGGCTTGCTTATTTAGGATCTTGAATCACTTAGCAACCATCGGAGGGATGTTGGTTCTAGTGGGAGCATAAGTATTAAAGCGTTTAATATGCCTGCTCTTTTATGAATACATGTCTTAAGTGTTTTTGCGTATTTTCTGTTGTAGATCAATGGCACCTAGCAACCTTCCTCAGTTGTCCGCGTTTGCGTTGAGGTCAATCCTAGAGATAGATAAGCTTAATGGAACTAATTTCACCAACTGGTATCGTAATCTGAGGATAGTCCTCAAGCATGACAAGAAAGAACATGTTCTAGAAACTCCACTTCCAGATGAGCCTGATGACGATGCGACTGTCGCTGTCATGAATGCCTACCGTAAGGCTAGAGATGAGTCTACGGAAATCAGCTGTCTTATGCTTGCACACATGGAACCGGACTTGCAAGAGCAGTTCGAGAATGTTGAGGCCTACGATATGATCGAAAGCCTCAAAAGTATGTTCCAGGCTCAAGCAAAGACTGAGAGGTATCAAGTCTCTCAAGCTTTGCTTGGCTGTAAGCTGAAAGACGGCGATCCACTGAGTCCGCATGTAATCAAGATGATTGGTTACATACAGTCTTTGGATCGGCTGGGCTTCCCAATTAATGAAGAGTTCGCTACTGATATAATTCTGAACTCTCTTCCTAGTGCGTATGGTTCGTTCATCTCTAACTACCATATGCATGGTATGGATAAGAGTATCACTGAATTACATGGGATGCTCAAAACGGCAGAGGCTGATATCAAGAAAGGCACCAGTCAAGTGTTGATGGTGCAGAATAAGGCTAAGTTTAAGAAGAGTTCTTGGACTAAGAAGAAGAAGGATAAGTCAGGAGGTAGCACCCATGGCCATGTCCAGAGTGCTCCCTCAAAGACTAAACCTTCTCCTACAGCCGGAGCCAACTGCTTCTATTGCAAGCAAGATGGCCACTGGAAGAGGAACTGCACCAAGTATTTGGCTGACAGAGCCAAGAGTGGAGGTGTGACTTCCAACTCAGGTACGCTTGTGTGCAATGTTATAGACATTTATCTTGCTGATGCGCCTAATAGTTCTTGGGTATATGATACCGGATCAGTTATTCACATATGCAACTCGTTGCAGGGACTGGTAAGAACTAGGAGCGTGGCAAGAGGAGAGGTTGACATTCGGGTCGGCAACAAGGCGAGAGTCGCTGCGTTGGAAGTCGGCACGATGCAACTTCATTTACCTTCAGGATTTTTATTGGAACTAAATAATTGTTATTATGTTCCAGCGCTTAGTCGAAACATTATTTCCGCCTCATGTTTGATGAGACAAGGTTATGAGTCGAATTAAGAATAATGGTTGTTCTTATATTTGAAAGATATGTTTCATGGCTTTGCACCCGTTCAGAACGGGTTATTTATTTTAAATCTTGATAGTGAATCGGTCTATAACATAAATGTTAAAAGGTTGAAACCAAATGATCTGAATATGACTTACTTTTGGCACTGTCGGCTTGGTCATATAAGTTGGAAGCGCATGAAGAAGCTCCATGATGATGGACTTCTAACTTCGTTTGACTTAGAGTCATTCGAGACATGCGAATCATGCCTACTAGGCAAAATGACCAAGACACCTTTTGCAAGGAGTTGTGAAAGGGCGTCCGACTTGTTGGAACTAATATAGTGTATGTGGACCAATGAGCACGACAGCTAGAGGTGGTTATGAGTACTTCATTACCTTCACTGATGATTTGAGTAGGTATGGATATATCTATTTAATGAAACACAAGTCGGAAGCCTTTGAAAAGTTCAAGGAATTCCAGAGTGAGGTACAAAATCAACTCGGCAAGAAAATAAAGTTTCTACGGTCGGACCGTGGAGGCGAGTACATGAGCCATGAGTTTGATGACCATCTAAAGAGTTGTGGAATAGTTCCTCAACTCACTCCGCCGGGTACACCGCAGAGAAACGGTGTATCGGAACGGAGAAATCGGACCTTGTTGGACATGGTACGATCAATGATGAGTCGGACAGATCTACCTTTATCATTTTGGGGTTATTGTCTAGAAACTGCAGCTTTCACACTAAACAGAGTACCATCAAAGTCAGTAGAGAAGACACCACATGAGATGTGGACGGGCAAGAAGCCAAGTTTGTCTTTTCTTAAGATTTGGGGTTGTGAAGCATTTGTCAAGCGACTTCAGTCGGACAAGCTCACGCCCAAGTCGGATAAGTGTATTTTCGTGGGATATCCGAGGGAAACCTTGGGGTACTACTTCTACAACCGGGAAGAGGGCAAAGTGTTTATCGCTCGGAATGGTGTCTTCCTTGAGAAAGAGTTTCTCAGTCGGGAAGTCAGTGGGAGTACGGTGCAACTCGAAGAAATTCGAGAGGAACCGGCTAGGGGCGAGTCGGCGAACGCCTTGGAGGCTGAGCCGGTCGTGGTACCTACACCGGTTACAGCACCAGAACCACGGAGATCTGCCAGATTACAGAGTGCTCGAGATCTTTTACTGTTAGACAGTAATGAGCCGGCAACTTATTCGGAAGCGATGGTGGGATCTGATTCCGAGTCATGGCTTGGAGCCATGAGATCCGAGTTAAAGTCCATGGATGAAAACCAAGTTTGGAATTTGGTTGATCTGCCTGACGGTGCAAGACCCGTCGAGTGCAAATGGGTCTTTAAGAAGAAAATTGATATGGATGGAAATATTTCCGTCTATAAAGCACGACTTGTCGCGAAGGGGTTTCGACAAGTTCAAGGAGTTGACTACGACGAGACCTTCTCGCCCGTAGCGATGCTTAAATCAATTCGGATCATGTTAGCCATAGCAGCCTATTTCGACTATGAGATATGGCAGATGGATGTCAAGACGGCTTTCCTTAATGGAAATTTAACTGAGGACGTGTATATGATACAGCCCGAAGGTTTTGTCGATCCAGCTAACGCTGACAAGGTATGCAAACTTCAGAAATCCATTTATGGGTTGAAGCAAGCATCTCGGAGTTGGAACATTCTCTTTGATGAGGTAGTCAAATCGTTTGGCTTCATCAAGAGCGATCATGATTCTTGTTTATACAAGAAGTTTAGTGGGAGCAAAGTAAATTTTCTAATCTTATATGTGGATGACATATTACTGATTGGAAATGATGTCATGATGTTGCAAGAAACCAAATAGTCATTGGAAAGGAGTTTCTCAATGAAGGATTTGGGTGAGGCAACTTACATATTAGGAATCAGGATCTATAGAGATAGATCAAGGCGACTCATTGGATTGAGTCAGAGTACTTATCTGGACAAGGTTTTGAAGAAATTCAAAATGGAAGAGTCCAAGAAGGGATTCTTACCGATGTCCCATGGCATAAAACTTAGCAAGACTCAGTGTCCTTCGACGACTGATGAGCGAAGTCAGATGAGTGTGATTCTGTATGCTTCGGCAATCGGATCCATCATGTATGCCATGATTTGTACTAGGCCAGATGTTTCCTATGCTCTAAGTGTTACGAGCAGATACCAGGCTGACCCTGGCAAAGCCCACTGGGCAGCGGTTAAAAACATTCTTAAGTATTTGAGAAATACTAAGGAAATGTTCCTAGTTTATGGAGGTGATGAGGAATTCAGTGTAAAGGGTTACACGGATGCGAGTTATCTCACCGACTCGGATTTCTCGTTCGCAATCTGGATACGTGTTCGTGATGAACGGAGGGGCTGTGAGCTGGAAGAGTTCCAAGCAAGATACATTGTCTGCATCTACAACAGAGGCTGAGTATATTGCTGCCTCGGAGGCGGCAAAGGAAGCTGTTTGGATCAGGAACCTCCTGATTGATCTTGGTGTGGTTCAGGGCGCGTCCAATCCTTTGGACGTATATTGTGACAACAATGGTGCTATCGCACAGGCCAAGGAACCTAGACAACACCAGAAGAACAAACATATACTCATGCGGTACCACCTCATTCGCCAGTTTGTCGAACAAGGTGATATCAAGTTATGCAAAGTACACACGGATGCAAACATTGCAGATCCGTTGACAAAGGCGCTACCACAGCCTAAGCATGAGGCGCACACGAGAGTATGGGCGTTAGATGCCTAGGCATATGCCAAGATGATTGACTCTAGTGCAAGTGGGAGACTGTTGGGAATATGCCCTAGAGGCAATCATAGATGATGTAATTCCCAATGTATTCATAAAGTTATTAAGTTGTCCTTTGGTTTGAACATCTGATATATGTCATTGAATATGTGATTCGATTGTGGAACTATGTATTCATGTTGTTCATACTAATTGTCCTTGGTCGTTAAGGTTGTGCTCGACACACACCCTAGACTAATGTGAGTGTTGGCTGATGACACGGTTCCACTTGTCATGGGCATGGTGATGCCATTCCAACGTTCACGGACTTGGCTAAAGAGTTTAGCAAGTCGGACTGACCCACATTGAGATGCAACGATCAAGTCGTCATTTGCATGTCTCAATCAATGTAATCCTTAGACCTGAGGTTGTCGCACAATCCGAGTTGTGGATCACCGACTTAGGTTCTGTCAAACGTTGTTCTGTGACAAGGCAACTATAAAGGCAGAGTTCGGGTCGAATGAGAAGCAAGCTGCGTGATGTGGATAATCAAGATGGGATTTTGCCACTCCTAATGGAGAGATATTCTCTGGGCCCTCTCGAGTGATATGATTCAGGAAGCATGGCCATGCGCGACTCAGTTAAGTGTTAACTGTGTCGGTTGACTAAGAGTTAGTCAGATGAACCGCATATCACGGATCGAGAAGAGAGTTGAACTATTTAAGGGATGACGATAAATCGCCTATAGTTCGACAAGGTATATCGTGAGGCAAAAAGGACTAAGATGAATATCACATTGAAAGGTATGTCGTCATGACTCAATGAAACTTGGGAGTCGGCACGTTCTGCTAGGAGCCGCTACCGATTGATCGATTGAGAGTCGGACTCTAATCGTGTCCAAGTCGCCATGAGCCTGCAGGGTCACACACTTAAGAGCGGGAGCAAATATTGGTTGGGTTGGACCCGAACCGGAAATGGACTGAGTTAGTGAGTCGGACTCACAGAGGGAATGGGCCACAAGTGTTGTGCAGCCCATTACCATACGCTATATAAAGAGGGGCGCAGGTTGCCCAACGGGCACGTAAGTCCACTCTCCCATGCGTTGGGAACCCTAGCCCCACTCAGTCCAGCCGTCGCACCAGACCTAGCAGTCTGCCGTCGGAGCTCCTCCTCGTACGTGTGGATACCGGCAGAGGTGCTGTACGTTCAGCACTTCGACGTTCGAGGGATCGGATCGGCCGGATCGGATCGTGGGACTGCACTGCCCCGACGCGCTGCATCGATAATCCGCACCTACGCGTCTAGTGGTAATACTCGTGGCCTTCTACCTCGGCTAGATCTTGGGAGTACCGCGTAGGAAAAATTTTCGTTTATCTATACGCGCCCCAACAGGTTGCTAGGTCTTATGGAATGGAGGGCCTCCTCACGAGTATAGTTGTCTTTATACAATCATATGCAGATACTATCTAACCATATGTTATATAGCCTGGTGTAGGTTCGTTATCATCCAATAATTATAAATCTAGAGACAATGTGTAGACCATATCATTTAATCATCATAAGAAGATCCATGATCATCTCATAAAAATACCAAAGATTAAATAACAAAATAGAGGAAGGTGTAGCCTCACCCTTCAACCACTCGACTAGAGTTGTAGGGGATAAGAGGTTACACTTTGGGCGGTATGGAACTTGGTAGGGTCATCAAAGGACATCTAGTTTGGGACAAATGGAACTTAGAAGATGAAGAGTTCTAAAAAAATGGCCATATTTTTTTCACCAATGATATCTACAAGTTGACGTCGACGGGGTAGAATCCCTTGATGGAGGTCGAAAAGGGAATCAAATCTTCCATTGTCATTTTGTACTGTTGGTAGGATGAATGTTGTGGAGTTGGTGCATTGGCGGAGCTACAGAGCATGTTGCATATGTAAAAAGTGATAATTCTAGTGAAGGGAAGTCCTTAGTGGAGATCTCAAGAGATGTCAAAGGAGATGAAAAAAATTGTGAAGATGCTTTTGGTAGCTATTATTTTGCATGTCAAGTTTTAAGTGGCAACCATTTTTATGTACTTACCACTATTAAGACCCGATTTACCACTTTTACCCTTTTTTAAGTTAACTTGCCCATAATTTTCAGCGAACAAGTGTAATTCCCACAAGTTTTCCATCCATAACCATTATACACATAACCGTATCTAACCATGATTAAGATCACTTTATCCATTGTTTCCCATTGCTTCCCATTGTTTACATCAATGACAATCGTATTATAAAATGAATGCATAACCTGCACGCATTATAAAATGTATATATGTGTGTATGATGAAAATGTCGTGTAACACGGCCAACAAAAACGATAAAACTATGAAGATGGAAAGAACACTAGAGAACTTTGGTCACCTTATCACCAGGAGAATCCCATGGTGCTGATAAAAGATGGCCACCCTCTTTATGGATAGCTTGACCTATTTCGTTCTTTATAAGGAGTGACTATAAAGGTATTATTGATATTCAATGACAATCCGACATGGACACTTATGATGCCATTTTCCTTTCAATATATTTTTGATAGCGATATATGAGGTATTCTTTTATGAGACACTCATACGTCCCAAACGTATAATTTTTTTATGCTACATAGTTGTTTTCTACATGTTTTCCCTATGTTTTCTTATGTTTTCTATTATTTAATTGACTAACCTATTAACAAGATTCCACCATTAATAGTTCATAATTATTTGTATGTGCATTGCAGAAATAGGTCAAAAATCAAAGTTCTGAAAAAAATTCTGAAAAACTTTCAGTAGGCCTAACTCCCCAAAAAAACTCTAATAGCCAAAAGGGAAGCCCAAGCTGGACCCTAGAGACCCTAGGGGGAACAAGCCATGGCCCCTCCCAGGCCGCGCCTAGGGTCTCCTAATGGCCCCCGAAACTGCCTCGCGTTGCCTCTTTGCCATAAGTTCACTATTGGCCTAAAAATGGAGGAACACCCAACGATTTTTCCAAAAACGCATCCGAGGTCAGCCGCCATCGAAAACCCTAATTTGGGGGACAAAAATCTCTATTTTGGCACTCTTCCGGGATGGGAAAGTGCCCCCGAAGCCATCTTCATCGACCGGTGTGCCTTCGTGATGCATTGTAAGTAGTTCCTCCGTGGACTATGGGTTCATAGCAGTAACTAGTTGGTACTCTTCACCCTTGATGTTCAATTCCACAGTCTCATGAGGTGCCTCACATGACAGAGATCCATCTGATGCATCACGAAGGACTTCTATGATCACTTCAATACTCCTCTGTCGACCATTGCTGATAATGAATGGTATGATCTTCAATTATACATCAACAATATTAATCAGGCTGATTCAAATAAAAATTAATGGACCCTTCCCTGAAATGGTAATTATTCTTGTAGTAAATCATATGAAATTTTAATGCCTTCTGATAGTGCCCCTTCCCCATTCCAATGGATCTGGAAATTAAGAGCACTTCCAAAGCATAATTTTTTTTTATCCTTCTTCTTGATAGATTGAATACTAGAGACCTGCTTACTAGAAAAAACTTCAACATTGAGTCTAAAGAATGTGTTCTATGCCAAATACGTGATCTGCAGACTAGAGATCATGTTTTCTTTGATTCCCAATTCAGTAGATCATTTTGGAATAAGCTCTGCATAGGATGGAACATTGAGAATAACATTATTGAGCGGCTAATGGATGGATTTAGCAGAACTAAGATTATCTGTTTCAAGGAAGTCCTTCTCACTGGTTTTTGGAGCATTTGGATTCACATGAATAATCATAGCTCTTGTGATTAAATCATCAATCTAGATATTTTTATTAGTTTTTTTAGATAATCTTTTTTCTTTGCTGATGCATAGAGCTAAGCCTAGTCTCAAGGAGGGGATGCAGCAATGGCTTGACACTTTGTAATTAAGCTAAAACTCACATTTGTACATATTCTTTTAAAAATATGTAACATTTTGGCCCGGTAGCGGCCTTCTCTATCATTTATTGTCAAATAAAGAGAACCATTTGATGTGATGATATGTGTTGTGTTTGCTGGGATGTCATGAACCATGGAGTTATAATTTTTTTTTCATGTCATTTTATGAGAATCTTCACTTATGTACTTAGAGTATTTTAATGTGTTCTTGCATGCTCTCCGATGTGTATGGTTATCTTGATGACATAATTGTATTCATCTCTAGATGGATTATTTATGCTAGATAGTGGGTCCATGCCTCCTTTACACCCGCGCTCGAGTGACCGAAACGTGCACAGTAGAGGATATGATGTTGCCACTAGGAAGAAAACAGCGGTGCTCTTGTGTACGGATGAGAACCATTTCATACATTAGATATTGTTCTTAATGCCATTTTCTATTGCACCAAAGCAATCACTTCGTTGCTGCAACTTAATACGAGCGAGATTTGCTATATAGCTTTCTCAAGGTGGACTATTAGTAGTAGATGCATGCTGGATAGCGATCTATTTATTTTGACGTAATGCCTACCATGTTAGAACATGTGAACTATATCTCGTCATAATAGCATTGTTATGCCCTCCATGATTTGTCAGTTCCCTAGCTGTAATTTGTTTACCCAACAATTGTTCTATTGTTTAGAGAGTTACCACTAGTGAACGTGTGAACCCCGATACCCTATTATTGCTACTGTTTTTACATGCTTTTACTACTTGTTTCCTTGCTTGTCCGTTTATTACAGATTACAACTATGACTTGTTCAACTCCGTATTCCATAACATTAACTATCTTTTCACTGAAATAGTGCATCTATACCATTGCCATTGTATTAGGTGTGCTAAGGACGTAAGAGAAACATTACAACACCACTCATCCACTGTTTTTACTTCACCTTTTATTACTAACTAGTAATCGTGCACGTGTAATGCACATGTAATCTTAGGAACATATATTCTCTTATCTAGATAAAACCATTAATAAAGATTGAATCAATATGAGTTTTGCAATCAATAAATTAAATATATTTATTGCACAAGATTATATAGAAGTATAGTTCATCCTAATTCAGAAAATATAGTGTCAAAATTATACACATATATGGAATTGCATGCTTATTGACCTGAATGGATACACTTTATTGTTTACAAATGATATGCTCTTTAACCATTCATACAGTAAGTAATATTTTCTGCTATATTTTCATGTGCTTCTAGGAAAAACTGAGATGCTTCTTACCGCCAATATTCCTTGATGCTATTGTAGGAAGACCTAGAAATATACACATGTAAGTAGTGATGAGAAAATTTAGAACATGGATGCTCGCCTTTTCTAAAATGGCAGAAGAAAAATGATGTGCATCGCTTAGTATATTTTGTTGTATTGAATTTCAGGACATCGCTTCCATTGGCAGCATGAGTATAGTAGCACGGCACAGTACGGAAAACATGAAAGGAAAATAACAAAAAGTTAGACCATGATTATAGTATGAATAGGAATCCTTAACCTCGCGATAATCTAAGACAAGCAAAAACGTCATTTTACAAGAATCAAATCAGAATATCAGTGGATTATTTAGGTTCTCTAATACCTACACCAAAAAAATGTATTTTGTCATTGAAGAATGTTTAAAAATAATGTAGTGGATAGAAAAATTAGACTGAACCGTACCACTCACTAGTGGAAACAGGGGCATTAGTCCCGGTTCGTAGGCCCCATTTGTCCCGGTTGTGCAACCGTGACGGGGCATCCGGGACAAATACCCCTCCCCATTGGTCCCGGTTGTGCCAGGACCCGGGACAAATGGGGCTGACCACGTGGCCCGTGCGCTGGAACCTGGCCAGGGCTATTAGTCCCGGTTCTCAATACGACCCGGGATGCATGCCCCTTCTGCCGCGGCAGGGCTTTTGCCCTTTTCTCTGCCGCAGCAGAAATTTACAATTTCCGTTTTTTGGCCCCCCAGACCTCCTGGCGGCCCCTCCCTGGACCTCGAGAAGAGAGGAGCCTCGGTGGACCCTCCACGGAGCTCCCGGATCGCACGAGTGAATAAGTATATAAAGCAGAATAAGAAACACTTATATTACGGAAGCAAAGTATATCGAGCATATTACATGACCGATGGATTGTATTACAAAATCAAACTTAGTTCCAACTGGAGGCATGGTACTCTCCATCTACGTTTATGACCTCTGCATCTAAGAAGCCCGCAATTTCCTCCTGAATTGCTCGTATGCGGTCCCTTGGTAGAAGACCGTCCCGAAGCCGTTCGATCTAATATAAAGAAGAGTGGTCAATATATATATATATGAAACTAAGTAACTAAAATAGATAGTAATAAGAAGAATTGACGACTAACGTACATGAAGTTGCTTTAAATTTCTGCCCTTGGGAGATGTCCTGTGACGAATGAACTCGCAAACGTAGTATCCACACAAGTTATTCCCGTCTCCTTGTTGCAAGCACTTTACGAGAAGATTGTTTCAATCAAAATAATAATCAACCAGGCATGATAATGGTATCGACACAAGAATCAAGGAGATGGGCGCGGATCTAGATAGTACTTACTTGCACAACATCAAATGTAAGCTTTTTTCCCATTCACCGGGAGACTTCTTTATGAACCTCTTCCAAACCCTACCCGAGAAAGAAAAAGAATAAAAAGAGTTGGTAATTACTTGATATCCGAAAATGAAACAAAGTAGTCGATATATTGCCATATATAAATACTGAAATTAATAAAGATTGAAATTACCGCTGGATCATTTCCTGCATGTCAGTCCACATTGAGAGGGGTTTACGTTTTGGGTCCATTACAATTACTTTTCCTTTATCAATTTGGAAGATTAGCAGAATATAGTGGAAGATGCACACGCAGAACTCATCAATTATACAGTTAACATCGAGTAAGGAAAACAGAATGTTTACAACAGAGTAACACACTTACTTGAAGTTGTAAGGAAATAGTATTTCCCGTCGGTGTTGGTTAAATATTATTGCGCTCAGAATATTATTTTCTGTATCCTTGGGAGATTGCCGAAGAGTCTTTTCATAAATAATATTTGGATCAATGAACCCAATATCATAGATTCCACCTCTTTTGCATTCGAGAATCTTCATTCTGCAATTATAATATATGAGTGTACTATATATATATATATGAATATGCAATTGAATGAGGTGAGCTAGAGAAATAAGTGCTTACAGACAGTAGGCACTAAGGATAGATTTGTCGAGGGCCTGCTGCTGGTATAACTGAAACAATTCCTCAAATTGAATCATAACATATCCATTTCCATTTCCATAGTGCTCGTCCTTAACGTTGAGACATATCCAGTCCATAGATTCATCAACGGCTTCCATATACCAACTATGCACTCTTCGCATTTTCGTTGGTAGATCCTTTATCTCCTCGGGTTTGACAAGAGACTTACCGTACTGGTATTTGTACGCACATTCAGCTGCGGGGAAGTAGTTCACTATTTGCATATACTCAGCAATGGACAAACCCGCATCAGCTGCCTTGTCTGCGTACAGTGTTATAAACTCCGGATCAATATGCTCGTCAGCAATATTAGTGCTCGGCCCACCTGGGTATTGGAAATCACTTTGAGCGGGGACGTGGATTGTTTTTTCTGCTCTTCGAGCTGAGCAACTGATTTTCCCTTTTTCCCGCTTGCGCTACTACTCTTCGTCGACCGCACCATTTCCTGGTGTGACTTCAGAATAGAGCGGTCATAGTCAGATGACAGACTCGGCTCGGGTTGATGAAGAGTCTTCACCATTTTCCAAGCTCGTTCTATCTCTTCTTTGGTCTCGGGGAAATCTGGCTTTTGCTTCTCCTTCCGCTTTGATTTCCACGCCTCGTATTGGTCCTTTGCGATTTTCTGGTTTTCCTCGGGAGTATAGTCCTAAGGTAACTTGGGTACCTCTTTTGGTACCTTCGGGAGGGGTGACCGTTGACGTTTCGGTGATTTTTTATGTTTCGGCAGAAACTTAGTGGGCGGAGAAGGCTGACGCGGCGGCGTAGGCGACCGCGCTGGAGACGTGCACGGCGTAGGCGACCGCGCCGGAGACGGCATGCGTTGCGAAGACGACCGCGCTGGAGACTTTTGCGCTGGAGAAAGGCGAGGATTCGATGGCTTTGCCGTCTGATTTGTGAGCACAATGCATTCCTTTAGCCATAAAACGGTCAAGTTATTGGCTTCTCCGAGTTCAGTCAACTCTTCGTCTTCACCTTCAGGAAAATCAAGCTTTACCCGCTCGAATCCGTTGACAACTTCATCGACCCCAACAACAGCGTAGCCCCGTGGAACCGGAAGACTATGGTGAGTTGGTTCGTTGCCAATTGGTAAGACATAGCCGGCCGCCGCCTTGATGGTTATATTGACGACCTTCACGTGGAGCTCACAGGATGTCATTTCCGTGATCTCATCCACCGGGTGAATCATCGGCGGTGCATCATCACCCGGTAGCTGCGTGGACGCAACGCTGCTTTTGCGATGAGAATGTGCGGCGTCGGGAGCCTCGACTTCAACTTCCATGTGTACTGATGCGCCGGTAGACACTATCTGCTGGCTAAGTGTGTTAATTTGGTCCTGCTGCTTCTTTGCTACATCCTGTGTCAGCTTTACCATTTCTTCAAGTTGACGCCTCCAGTTTGCCTGATTCTCTGCTTCAGCTGCCTCCTTGTCCTTTTTACGTTGACGGCTTCTATCTGGGTATAACTTTCTGGTGGAGTTGAACGCAACACTCCACGGAGGAGTGCCTTTTGTGCCTCGTGTACGCCCTGCGTGTTCCTTATTCCCGAGGGCTCGTGTGCGCTCGTCGTTCTCTCTATCTAGCACGAACTTCCCATCTTTAACGTCCTTTATTGCGTCTCTCGGCTTCTCTATGGGTAGAGGACTCTCTTTATGCCTTAGGTTATATATTGCTTTTCCTTCGGCGTCCAACGTGCCCCCATGCCCGTAGAACCATGACCTTGTCCGCTCGACCCACAAGAACGGCTCGGGAGTGATCCCCTGCTGAAGCAGCTTGTTCTTCCATGTCTCCCACTTGGGACTGGAACCCTTGTAGCCACCTTGCCCCATAACATGGTGATATACCTTTTTGGCGGCGTTTTTCTCATTTGTTTTTGTCCTTTCCAGTTTATTCTCTGCCAGCTTGTACTTCACGAAGTCTGCCCATACGGGTTTTATTTTATCATACCCTTGAGTGAAATTAGGAGTCTTGTTCTTCTTAACATAATCAAGGTTAAATCTTTTCTTCCAGTTTTTGAATTGCTCGGCCATCTTTTTCAGGGTCCACGCTTTGACCTTTTCCCGTATCTCATGTTTCATTTTAGTAACATCGGCCTCATTCACAGCCGCTTCATTCTCGTCCACCTCCAGCACGGGTAAGTTGAAATTAGCCAAAATCTTTGAGAAAAGATGATCTTTGGCTATTTTGCCGACATATGAAATTCCTTGTTTCCGCGGATCTTTTGGCTTATTCCACTCATTAACAGTGATCGGGATGTGATCTCTAACTAGCACTCCGCATTGCTTCACAAAATTTTTGGGCAACATCAGCGGGAAGCTCGGGTGCGCCGTCTGCTGCGATCGTGTCGATTCTGTATCTTTCAACTTCTTTGTTGCGCCTCGTTTAGTCTTTTTTCCGGTTGATATACTTGAACCGGATGGCTAAAAATATAAAGACTGTTAATACATGTATATAGACAACGGATGCTTCATTAATTAACATATCTATATATGCACCTCGGAGCCGGTGTTTGTAATTTGTATAGTTCCACCGGAGCCGTCGGCTGCTCCCATTTCGGAGCCGTCGGCTGCTCCCTCATCGGAGTCGTCTCCCTGGGTGAGCACCGGATCTCCCTCACCGGAGTCGCTCATCCACTGGCTCACATCGTTCTCTACGTCGGGCCCGCGGATTAAACCCTCGATCATATTTTCGGCATCTTCGTCTCTTGGCTCCATACTATACAAAAAGAGTAAGTATATATTTCAGATCAATTTCATTAAAATTGCTTATACATAATAATTAACTAATGATCAATTATTTTCATCAAAATTGCTTATAGATAATACACAAAAAGAGCAACATATTCATGAAATATTTAAACGTACGATAACATTTCTAGCATTCTTAAATTTATAACACTATCTTAATTAAATTTTCTAACATTCATAATTAATAATTTTAACATTCTTAAATTTCCTATATCAATGCTAAACGTACATATCTAAAATTTCTAAGTCTAATCTAAAATTTCTAAGATTCACAACTAATAATTTTAACATTCTTAAATTTCCTATATCAATTCTAAACGTACAAATCTAAAATTTCTAAGTCTAATCTAAAATTTCTAACATTCACAACTAAGAATTCTAACATTCTTAAATTTCCTATATCAATTCTAAACAAATCTAAAGTTAATAAGTCTAATCTAAAATTTCTAACATTCATAAACTAATAATTCTAACATTTGTAACACTAATAAAAAACAGTAATTAAGTAAAAAAAAGGAAAAAAACAAAAAAGGCCCCGGGCTAGGGCGAGATGGAGGCAGGCCTTACCTCCTCTCGGGGCAGCGGCGGGCCGGCGACGCGGGGCGGTGGAGGCCGGCGCGAGACGGGATCGAGGGCGGGTGCGCTCGACGGGGAGCGATCAGGCCTGAGGGCCGACGGGGTCGAGGGGCGGCGCCGCAGAGGAGGACGCCGACGGGGGCGAGGGGCGGCGCCGCCGAGGAGGACGGGGGCGAGGGGCGGCGCGGGTGCGACGGGACCGAGGGGCGGCGCCGCAGAGGAGGACGTCGACGGGGGCGAGGGGCGGCGCGGGGGAACGGAAAAAATGGGCAGCCTGGCGGCGTCGATTTCGTCCCTGCGCGCGGTCTGGAACTGGGAGGGACGGTGACGTGTATATATTATCTAGCATCCGTCCCGGTTGGTGGCAACAACCGGGACGAAAGCCCCTTCCGTCCCGGTTGGTGGTAACAACCGGGACGAAAGCCCCGGCTGGTCGCGCGCGCCGGGACCAGAAGTACTTTTGGGGCGGGCGCGCCAATTGTTATAGCGCCAAAATTTGAATAACTTAAATATGCACGTGAATGACTTCTATATACTTTCAAATTTGAAAAAAAATACAACATGAAAATTGTTTGAATTTGCATAACTAATTCAAATTCGTTTTCTGTTTACCTAAATAATTATTCTAACTATTCAAACTATTAACTATTTCACTATTTGCACTTAATTTAAATATAAATATCTTAGATTGTTTTAAAATTAGTAATAATTAAATTAAACAGAAAACAGACGCGCTAGCGCGCCGCAGTGTCGCCGGAATACAAATTCTTTTATTAAAAAGAGAAAACAAACGAACACCGAGGGGGATGCGGTAAACATTCTGTTCTGCCGTGCTCGAACGCCGCGGAAGCCGGTGGTGATGTTCCCGTGCACATTACTACCCGAGCTCAAAGTGAACACTGACCCAAGCATGCATGGATGAATGTGTTAAAGGGGGATGAATGTGTTAAACACTGACCCAAATGCACGGCAGGACGTATGATGTTGAATCCGGATGTTTTGTATTTGCTCGATGAACTGAATATATGATGTATCAAACCTTAAGAGAGTGTAGAACAAAACAAACGGTATCGCCATCATACAGCCCAACCGTGGCTACTGGGTGCATATATGCATACCAAATGCACGGCTGGACGTATGATGGCGAATCCGGATGTTTTGTATTTGGGAGATGAACTGACCGGTGTATGAATCTGGGCTATATATAGGGTCCTCTGGCTCACAAAGTGTTGAGCTAGGGTTTTGATCCAACGGTTAAGAAACACCTCATCCAACGGCTCACAGCAGCTCGAAAGAAACACACCGTAGCCCTGATCGAACGGCTCACAACAGCTCGAAAAAAACACACCCGGATCCAACGACTCACGAGCGCTTGAAAGAAACACACGATCCGTGTGATTCTATCTGATTGGTCCAAACGAAACCCTAATTCCCATTTAGTCCCGGTTGGTGTCCCCAACCGGGACTAAAGGGATGATCCGTTTCCCAATGAAACCCTAACCCATTTAGTCCCGGTTGGTGTCCCCAACCGGGACTAAAGGGATGTTTTCTTCTCGCTATATATATGTATGCATTGCCACACCATTTGCATAAACACATACAAACTCACCACTCTCTCATGGCTTCTACCGTACCCACTCTAACATTCATCCAGGCGGAGGCACTTTCTGCCTCGAACTACCCCTGCCCGTGCGGCTACAACGTTCCCGCCGGTTGGATGCTGAGCGCCGGAGGAGTGCCGGTCCCTCCTCTTCCTCAAGGTGTGGCGCGTCGGGCGGCCATCACGAACCACTACTACCACGAGCTCACGCCGGAGCAGCGGAGGAATCCCAGTTGGCATCCCGATAACCAGCATACTTGGGTGCCTTCTTCATCAATCGGCGTGAGAGGGCGCTCGCCAGGTATGAGGAGGACGGTCTGCCTCCTGTGAACTTTCACGAGGCCGGTCGTCGGCTATGGTGGTCCGGCCGGACTCTACAGAGCGTCATGGACTACATCAGGGCCGGCGATATCCCCCGCCTGCGCTACCCTCAGGCCCAGTCCTGGAGTCGTGATCCTCCGAGGGAGTGCGGAGCACCGTCAGACGATAGTGACGACGACGGCGGCGGCGACTACGACGACTACGAGTACATGTATTATAGGCCTAGGCAGGAGTATGACTAGTAGATCGATGCACTCTTGCCATTATGTACTGCCTTGTTTATTTAGATCTATGCTCTCCGTTTAGATTTAGATCCAATCTTGCCATTATGTGTATTGTGCCTTGTTTATCTATCGAAATGCATGTCCCCCTCCTAATGTGAATGCATACTTTGCGGCGTCGATGCCTGACCTCATGTGGCCGCCGGCATGTGCGAGTCGCAGAGCGGCAATAGGAAGATGGACTGGCGCTTCGTTTCTGAAATGTGTGGGCGGTCGACCTTCAAAAAGAGGAGGATAGAGAGTGGTTGGACATTAACGCAGCCGCCTAATGTGAATGTTGCTTTTTGTTGGGAGTTGTGCAACGGAGACGAATATCGTGGCCGGACATTAAGCGCAGCTTCTTCTACCACCAGCAGAGGTCTTCTACTTAGGTTTAGCTTGTATTTCTGATTTTGGAGAGAAAATATCTTCAACCAATATTACAAATGCGTTTGGAAATTGGTTGAACGGGGTGGATAAAAAGACTATTTGTTGGTCTGTGGCTAGGTATTGGTCCCGGGTCGTGCCACAAACCGGGACCAATGCCCATGCGCGTGCCACGTGGCCTGTGGCTAGGTATTGGTCCCGGGTTGTGCCACAAACCGGGACCAATGCCTCCCCAATAACCGGGACAGATGCCCCCAGGTGGTTTCTGTGCTTCGGGCAACCGAACCGGGACCAATGCATAGCATTTGTCCCGGGTTTTTGTGCAACCGGGACAGATGCCCCCTGGCCCCCTGGACGAAAGGGGTTGTTTCCACTAGTGACTATTAGGCCACACATATTTAGAGTATTCAGAAAGGCCTTGACAACTCTGCATATCTACAAATAAAACAAGATCATCAGAATTTCATTGATAAAGGCCTTGGCAGCTCACATATCAGGAAGAGTCTTGAAAAAGCTCATAAAAAAAGGAAAAGTGATTAGTTTTCATAATATATTACAGAGAGAGTTTGATGAAGGATAAAACACCATGACCCATCCATTATAAAGCAAAATGATCCAATTGTCGGTAAATGGACCATCCCCACATACAAGAGAATCACCAAGCATGAGGCCGGAGGCCGGAGGCTACATTACGAACGAAGCATTTTTCTTTTCATAACACAAGGATGGGAATGGTAGTTGCACGCAACTATATATTTTATAAACCTACGATGCCAAGGAAAAGTACACGCCGAACAAATCAGACAAAAAATCGAGTCTATATATGTTAGCAAACCCGATGAGAAGTGACTGAACAAAGATAATTCACATCTCCTAGACAAGGCTTTCAAGAAGCGTTCGTTGCACATGCACCCATGTCCTTTTTTTTGAACAATGAGGACCCCCGGAAGGGGCAGAAGCCTCATATATTACATACAGAGGGTGTACATTGAAAAGACGAAGAACCCCAGGAAATAGAAAATTAAACATAGGTCCCTCAAAAATGCAGAAGAGCCCTTTCCTAAAAATAGAAGACTGCAATCAAACCCCTCTCTTTCCCCTCCGTCGAGCAGGAAAACAAAGAAGACAAGCTTGCCGTTGCGGGGCGCCGTTGCGGGGACAGAGCCACTTGCTTTGGTGTCGGCGAGCACCACAACATCAGCTGGCTTCGAAAAGGGCCTCACATCGGAGGTAGTGAATATGCTGGAGAACACCAGCGATTTTCGCCAGTCTTCATCGACCGGATCAGATGAGCTCGAGAAGAAACATGCTTCATCACTCCAGCTCGCCGCACGGCAGCAACCACTGCTTCTCCACACCTCTCAGCCACCTCCATGCTGGCTAGAAAGACGAAGAATCCAGCGATAACCAACGGCAGGAGAGCCGTGATTCCCCACCTCTGCTCCTTGATAACCAAATCGCTATCAAAACTCCAAAACCTGCCACGGAATGGAGGAGGCAAACCAGAATGATAGCAGCAACAAGGAATCCGAGAGAAACGCTTTATTCCAGAGCCGACGCCATCCTCCTCGACCCCATTCTTCCACCTCGGAAAAACAGACTGAAGATTAGGCATCAACTGTTCGTCGCAACGCGAAAACACCGAAGCAGTGAGGCTCGACACAGCCTTATTCGCAGAGATCACCATACCCTGCATCTCCAGCTTCCACCCCTCCCGCCACCAAAGGGGTCGCCCGAAGAAGAAGAGCGAAGGTGTACGCCATGGACCTGGCTGGAGGAGTCCATAGCTCTACTCCAAAACACCATAAAGGAGCAACAACAACTGAATCTAAACCTACTATCTACAGCGGAATCTCCGGCGCATCTCCTCCGCCATCTCCGGCCGGCCGCGCCGCCGCGAGAGGCTCAGGATCTGCCCAGCCGAACACGGGAGACTCTCAAAACTACTGTAGCTCTCGGATAAGGAACCGCTCTCCACCGCTCGTTGTGCTGGACTATGCCCATGTACGTTGATATCGGGATTTTCATCTCCAAACTCAATCTTGCATCCATCTCCTTCGTTACATTCATGGACATCCTGGTGAGGGATCTTGTGTTTTATCAAAGTGTACGTGTGCATACTTCTCGTCGCCCTCGCCGTTTGCTGGCAACATCTCTCTAGCGGGATCCTAGAGAAGATTGTAGTATAGAAGCTTGTGGCCCTTGCCTCCCCACTTCTTCCCTTTGTCGCCCCACCTCCAAACCACTCTAAGAGTATCCACATCGCGACGCTTAGTGGCCGGCGCTAGGATTCTTTTTCTGGTCCATCGGCGGTTGGGGCATGCTATCCTGGGCGCCCGACGCAAGTTTTTTCGCCCGGCGCTAGTTCGTTTTGTGGCTGGCTCGTGGATACTGTAGGCATGCGGGAGCTATTAATTAGCATGTATGCAAGCGCCCAGCGTTGCGTGGGTAGGCTCTTCCCTACCTTTTTAATTTCATCCGATTTATTTTAATTACATAAGCTCTTGGTTGAGCGTTGTTGCAATTTGGGTGCTCTAATCATAATTGATCTGAGTATGTGCGTTCTTATCTTCGGCCAAAGAGGCTTCCTGAGGCGAGGCAAGAAGCTTCGCTGTCTTGTCGATGGTTATGGGACATGTTTAAATATATTTTCATGACATTGACGGTAGTGAAGAAATACGTGGTGGCTGCCAACAGAGGGTTGTGATGGCGGAGAGGAGTTTTGGTTGCAATGAAAAATTGCGGCTCATATTTTTCTGCGTGTTGGGTGTGCAAGACCTGTAGCAGCGGCCTTGTCATGAAGGGCGATAACACGGCTAGAAACATTTTTGTGACGAGTCATTCGGGTACCGACCCACAATTTTCAAGGGTAAAGCACATGGTCTTCCCTTCATTGGTTGTACTTGGCAGTTGCCTTGATGGGGTTTTCTGCGGGGTGAAAACTCAAAATTCTGGATTCGGGCAACGACAACGCTTGTGCATTATCTTCTTCTTGGGGCCTTCGCTTTTGGAGAACCTATGTTGCAACCCAGGTGTAGTATTTGGTGTTGATTAGAGTGTTGATATTGGGAGTATTTCACCAGGGTGAGTTTCTTTTTATTTTTCTCTCTTTTTTAATTTTTTTCTTAATTTCGGGTACATCTTTGTTGGTGCAGATTGTAACTACTCCCCTGGCCGGCGATCGATCGCGGCGTGAGATCGGTTCCTGAGTTTGCCTTGGAGAAGAAGAAGACCGAGACAGGAAGAATTCACACGCAAGGAAAGGGACGAGACAGAGAGAGAGACGAGATAGGAATTTTAGTTCATTCGATTCATGCCTTGTCTCTGCACACCTCGGGGTTTATAACACACCCCACGCCTTACAGCTGGGCCCACGGGTCCCACCACAACCCACACACAGCTACGCACGCAGGACAGAGTCGTGTCGCTCTTCTCCTTCTGCACCTGTAACCACTGATGTTGTTACATCTCCCCCGGGTTCAGAGCTTGCTTGTCCCCAAGCAAGTGCGTTAGGGTAGCGAGCTTTCAGCATGTGAAAGTCCTCCCAGGTTGCAGATGTGGCTGGAATGCCACACCACTCGATCAATACTTGTGGCACTGCATTGTTCCCTTTCTTCACGAGACGACGGTCCAGTATTTCCTCTGGTTCGGTCTCAGCAGCGTCCAAAGCAGGTGGAGTTGGTAGTTCAGTAAAAACAGGAGTGAAGTCAGGCGTGTACCCTTTTAGCTGGGACACATGGAATACCGGATGGATAGCGTTGTGATCTGGCAAGTCGATCTTGTATGTTGCTTCCCCAATTTTCTCCAGTATGCGAAAAGGACCAAAAAACTTCAGAGCTAGCTTGGGACATGGCCTGTTTACGACTGACTGTTGAGCGTAAGGTTGAAGTTTAAGTAGAACCTGCTCCCCAACCTGAAACTTCCTTTCCACCCTATTTCTATCTGCCTGAATTTTCATGCGATTATGTGCTGTTGCAAGGTGTTGCTTGATGCGAGCCAGTTGGTCTTGTCGCTCTTGTAACATGGTAGTTGTGTATGGAGCAGTGGCATTGTCCATTTGCGGCAGTGCTACCAGATTTGGTTCCGCTCCATAAAATGCCTTAAATGGAGATCATACAATTGCTGAATGGTGAGTAGAGTTGTACCACATTTCGGCTAGAGGCAGCCATTTTCTCCACTGTTTGGGGTCTTCATGCACATCACATGGAAGAAACATTTCCAAGCATTGGTTTACTCTTTCTATCTGCCCGTCAGTTTGCGGGTGATATGCTGTGGAAAACTGGAGTTTAGTGCCCATTGCTTTGAATAGTTCCTTCCAGAATTGGCTTGTGAAAATTTTATCTCGATCAGACACAATGGAGATGGACACGGTGTGTAACTTGACCACTGTATCCAGTCATGTTTGGGCAACCGTAGCTGCTGAGAATGGGTGCTTCAGAGGTATAAAATGGGCATATTTTGACAGTCGATCAACTACCACCATGATGACATTGGATCCATGTGACATAGGTAATCCCTCAATGAAGTCCATGGACACTTCTTGCCAGTTGCCTTTTGGTGTAGGTAGAGGTTGTAGTAAGCCAGCTGGGTGAGTGAGCTCATGCTTCGCTTGTTGGCATATAGTGCATTGTTTGAAAAACTTTTCCACGACATGTTTCATCCCTGTCCAGATGAAGAGCTTTTTGGTTCTGAGATATGTTGGAAGAATACCAGAGTGCCCTCCTATGGTACTGGCATGCAAAGCAGTGATGATTTTGGTTTGAATGGCTCAGTTGTTGCCAATCCACACTCTTCCTTTGCATCGAATTAAACCTTGACACAGTGCAAAACCCCGTTCATCTGGACTGACAATAGAGAGAGCTTGTAACTTCTGTTGTGCTTCATTGTCAGTTGCATAAGAGTTGACTACCTCCTGTAGCCATATCGCCTTAACTGAAGAAATTTCATTGAGATCCAGCTGGCGAGCTACTCGAGAAAGTGAGTCAGCTGCCACGTTGTCACAACATTTTTTATAACAGATACGATACTGAAGGCTCATTAATCTGGCCATTTCTTTCTTTTGCATAGCGGAGTGCAGCACTTGATCTTCGAGGAATGTCAGGCTTTGGTGGTCTGTTCTTATCAGAAATTCTCCTCTAATTATGTATTGGCGCCATCTCTCAACCGCCATAATCAACGCCAAGAATTCTTTCTCGTAGATGGACAATGCCCTGTGTTTTACTCCTAATGCCTTGCTCATGAACGCCAATGGTCTCCCTTCCTGCATAAGCACTGCTCCTATCCCAGAGTCGCAAGCATCTGTTTCTATAACGAATTGTTTCGAAAAGTCAGGCAGTTGGAGGATGGGTGTGTTGGTCATTGCATGTTTCAACATTGTGAATGCCTCCTGTGCTTCATTTGTCCACCCAAAATCCTTCTTCTTCAGCAAGTTTGTCAGTGGTTTGGCTATCACTCCATAGGATTGGACAAATTTTCTGTAATACCCCGTGAGTCCAAGAAAACCCCGTAGCTCTGTGACATTTGATGGTGTGGGCCATGACTGCATTGCAGCTGTTTTCTTTCGATCAGTTGCGACCCCATCCTTTGACACTATATGCCCTAAATATTCGAGCTCTGACTGTGCGAAAGAGCACTTGGACAGTTTCACATACAATTCACTTCCCTGTAGTAATCGAAGCACAGCTGCCAGATGATGCGCATGTTCTTGGATGGAGCTGCTGTAAACCAGTATATCGTCCATAAATACTAATGCAAATTTCCTCAAACAGGGCAGTAGGATCTCGTTCATGACGCACTGAAAGGTTGCTGGCACGTTTGACAATCCAAAAGGCATGACACGAAACTGGTAATGGCCATGATGTGTTTTGAAAGCCGTTTTGGCCTCGTCCTCTGGGTGCATTCGAATTTGGTGATACCCAGCCCGGAGATCTAATTTGGAAAAGAATTTGGCTCCTGCTAACTCGTCGAGCAGCTCGTCAATCACTCGCATTGGAAAAGTGTTCCTCATCGTCAGTTCATTGAGTCTTCTGTAATCCACACAGAAACGCCACGACCCGTCTTTCTTTTGTACCAATAACACCGGGGACGCAAAAGGGCTCATGGAATGGACTATCACACCTGCTTTAAGCATCTCTGCCACTTGTCGTTCGATTTCATCCTTGTGAAGAGGTGAGTATCGATATGGCCTGGCATTGACAGGAGATGCCCCTGGTTTTAATGGAATTGTGTGGTCGTATATCCTTTGAGGAGGCAATGTCTTTGGTTCTGAAAACACCTTGTCGAATTCTGTGAGCACAACTTGGACTTCCTTTGGAATGTCTTGCCTTGTTTCATCTGTTACTGTGTCCAAAATGGCTATAGCCCAGATACCATTTCCCTTGTCCCATTTCAGTACTTGCCCGACAGGTACTTCCTGTAGTGCCATCAGTGGAGAAGGTTGTATGCCTTGTAGAATTATCTCCTTCCCGTTGTGCATGAACTTCATGGTTTTCTGTGCCCAATTGCAAGCCATGTCACCTTGCAGTTTAAGCCAATCCATCCCGAGTATGGCACATATGCCCCTAGTGGTAAAATCCTCATGTCATGCTGGAAAGTCTCTCCATGAGTCCACCATTCAAATGCTGGCACTAGTTTGTCACATTGCATTGTTTCATTGTTGGCCACCCTGACAGATACTGTAGGAATTGTCGTTGTCGGGCACTGTAGCATATCAGCGAACGCTGCATTCAGAAAACTATGACTACTGCCAGAGTCGATCAACAACAGCATGACTTGGTTTTGTACTAGGGCCCTGATTCACACTGTCTCCCCATCAGCCATGCGAGAAAGAGCATTGCAAGATAAGGACAATTGTTGTGCCTCAGCTATATCCTGCAGCTCGAGCAAGTCTAGAACTGCTGGTGAAATTTGAATGCTGTGATCTTCGACGGTGAGTGCTTGCATCACTGCCCTGAGGTTTGGCGGCACACACATGAGTAGGTAGATATTTTTCACCACAGTGATAACAGAGACCATTAGCTCTGGGATATTCCTTCAGTTGTCTCTCTTTCCAGAATTCCCCAGGTGCTGCTTTTTTTGCTGGTTTTCCCCCCATCAGTTCTGCCTGTGACATTGATTTTCGCTGTCCATGGTCTGTTTTGAGCTGCCAAGTCTTCGTGTACATGCGCTAGGAGAATTTCTCTGTCAATGGTTTATGGCAGCTGTGACGCCACCGGCCCTCGAATTTCTGGTTTAAGCCCTTTAAGGAAATGCCCAACGAACATAGTCTCATCATAGTACGGATTGTGCCCACAAAGTTTGAACATAAGCTCCTCCAATTATGTGCAGTATTCAGTTACTGTGCCTTTTTGTTTTAGATTAATCAAGTCCGTCATGAGCTGGCGGTGATCATCCACCCCAAACTTTGCTTCTACTGCTATAATGAACATCTCCCAAGTCCCTACTTCATTGCTTAATTTGTATGCTTGAAACCAATGTGCGGCATTGCCCTCCAGGTGTAATCTAGCAGTGGTAAGCCACATGGATGGGGGTGTGTTCATTACCTGGAAATAGTCCATACAGTTATCACGCCACAGCCGCGGAAACGCACCATCAAATTGGGGGAAGGACATCTTTGGTGTGATCTGTCTGCCGCTCCCAAGGTGTTCGTCCGGCTGTCGCCCTCGTCCTCGCCCTCCATCTCCTGCGCCGATACCTGGATCAGGCTGTCTGTGTGTCGATGTCGCACCCGGACTTCTAGGGGATACTCACAGTACGTTAAACAGTAGATAAATGGCTTACGGAGCATACCGACACCCGCATCTCAATATGAGCAGGCCAACACGTAAACGTGTGACAACCATTCTCTTACTATTCATCGTCTGCGCAAACCATCCCATAGAAATCCAGATACTTCCATTGACGTACTTCAAAACATACACACATGGTACGTCAACGGCATTGGAACAAGTGATATCACAACAGATCTCTATGACACAAAAGATTGAAATAAGTTGCAAATAGCTCTCATTAGAGCAGAGATAGCAAATACAATCATCCAGGGGACACATGTCCCAACAATTCATCATTACAACACAGCGGAAGCATCAAAATGTCTGAGTACAGACAAGATCCAAATAGGCTAAGAGGCCGGAAACGAAAAAGACAGAGCCCATCCACGAAGTCTCGGATCCTGCCCGGGTCCGCTATCTACTCGTCAGCAGCCTCGTCATACTCCACGTAGTAGCCACCATGGGGATCCTCGGAAACGTAGTCTGCGGAAACCACAGCCCCAAAGGGGTCAGTACATAGACGTACTGGCAAGCAAGACTCACAATTTACCAAAGTGTAACCCGTCAACACCAAGCACAGATGCTTTGGGTTCAACGGAAGGAAGGGGGATATAAAGATGCTGCAACTGGCTGCTCTAACAACTACAGAGTTACTACCACTTCCGGCTGAACAGAAAGGAGATAAGATAGCGTATCGTAACCAACCTACCAACTAACTCAAACAAACCATCCTGGACCTCGCCCTTATCCAAAGAAGCAATCCGAGGATAACTCACATAGTTGGATTAATGATGGGTCAAGTTATTGTGTCAATAAGACTATTACTAGTCAAGTTATCATTAGTTAGGTGTAAGTTGTTCTGAGTACTTGTTAGCCAGTACTTTCACCAAGTAATCCATAACCGCGGAAAACACGGCTTCTCGAGAAGATTTAACCCTGCAGGGATGCACCAATTTGGCTGTACACGTAAGAATAACCCGCCAGATGGGAAGGCCTTTCCCACCAAGCGGGGCACTCAACACAACTCAACTCTTCTTCGCATCAAGCCCAAAGAACCCCGTGCAGTGAGCGCACGGCTAATAAAGCCCCACGAAGAAAAGGGGACCCTCATAGCACTCTAAGAACGTGTCTCCCTAAATGCCGACTACAAAAGTTCCACCCTGGCGCCAAGGGTTCGCACCTGCATATGCATGCGGCAAATGGAAAACCCGAACTAAATGAGGCGATTTGGACGAGATGCGAATCGAATCAAATTGAGGGGGGCGCCCATACACGCTTCCCACATGCGGTTAGTGCGCTCATCATGGATCAGTAGACAAGACCCTTTTCCTAATTAGGGTCGACACTAGCAGGCCTCAAAACCACGCCGGGCCTCCTACCAGTGCCTTATCATCAAATTATTATTACCCAAGCATTAACAGGTTGATTGCTTAAACATCGAGCCCCAGAACATAAATGAAATAGTAACAGAAAGTAACGGGTAACAGACTCGAGCAAAACAACCCTAAGCATGCTAGTAAGACACGGGCTACAAGCAAAGGGGTTATAGGAGTGGAGGTGAGGCAATATCAGGGTTCAGGATATCATGTGATGGGTTCGTAACAGAAGCAACTATTCATAGGGCTAGCAGAATAGACAAAGGAAAGTATCGGTATCCAATGTTGAAAGGAACACAATGGTTCGTGTGAGTGAATACTTGCCTGCAAACTCAGCAGCCTGGTACTGAGCTAAGATCCTTAGAAGGGGTGTCGTAAGTATCGTCGATCTCAACGTCGTCGTGTATCCGAGAAGAAGCAAACAAACAACACAGAGAGACAAACAATCAATAACATGGCATAATGCACAAACATGGGATGATTCATGTCAATTTAATTGATGCATCAGAAATAAACTAGTTGACAAGATAGCGACATGATTAAATGGACCCATATGCAATTGGATTGCATATGGAAAGCCCATGAATTATGGTTGAATTAATTGTTCTACAACAAATCATCATGTGTAAGTGAATTAGCATGATGCATGGATGAGGAAAACAGAAAGAAAACAACAATAGGAACAATTTGAAATAAGGTTTACCAATTTTGGAATTTTATTTATTAAGTTATGGAATTTTGGTTCCTTAAAGGTGTCACACAAGCATTTGTTGTTTTCACCACTTTTAATTGTTCAAAACAGATAACAAAGTTCATAATTGAAAAGAACACAAAATTTTAGATGGAATACATGTTTCACTTGTTGAAAAAGGATTTGGAATAAATTACTTATGAATTAAGCAAGTTTAAACAAGAATTAAATGAATTTAATTCAAACATGAACTTATTTGAATTTTATTTGTGCACAACATTAGATGAAGTTCATTTTTTAAAAGTTTATACTTTTAGGGTTGGAAAACATATTTTATGTGTCCCAAAAGAAATTACTTTGACCAAGTTATGAATTTAACAATTTTAAATTATTTAAACAAGGTTTAAATTATTTAACCAATTTTAATTATTCAAAACATGAAACAAAATTTATATTTGGAAATGTGGTTTAATTTTGCATGGAAAACATATTTCATTTGTTGAAATTGGATTTAAAATGAGTAAGTGATTATTTTGGCAATTTTAAATGCAATGAATAAGAAACAGTTGTTTTCAGCAATTTAAATTACTCAAAACAGCAAACAAAATTGATAGTTGGAAAGTACATGAAAAGTTGATTGGAAAACATATTTAGTTTGTGGAATTTGGAATTTTTATGCCCAAGTTATGATTTTTGCAAGTTTAAGTGAATTAAACAAGTTTTCAAATATTTCACCAATTTAAAATATTCAAAAAAGTAAACAATTTTGCATTGAAAATGTTGAAAACATGCAGCAAATGTTTCACTGAACATTTTGAGTTATTAAACATAATTTTTGGGTGATTATTGAATTTATTATGCAATTTTTTCCCAAACATTCTTATTCTGCCCTTTTTAGTTAATAGAGGGAAACATGCTCAAAATTAATTCAATTCTGACCAAAGAAAATACCAATGTGTAGAGTTTGTTAAGAAATTTTTTTTAGATCCCAAGTTTGATTAAATTGGATGAGTAGAACTAAAGTTATGAAATTCCAAAGTTTCCAAATTTTATTGCATTTTCAGTAATTAATTATTTAGTGCAAAAATTGTTACAGAAACATGTTGCAAACTTGACATTAATAGAAGGAGCACAAAATTATGAATCCACAGGATTTTGAATCATTCAAATTGGAGTGATATTCAATTTGATATTGATTTTAGAAGTAAGTGCTCAGATCTGAGTTTCTGAAAGTTGGGTAGAAAAAGAAAAAAACTGAAACAAAAAGGGTGTGGCTTGGGGGATCGAACCTAGCACCTCCCGTGCGCGCGCTAGGGGTTGCTGCCACTGCGGTAGAGATTGTTTCTTGTCAGGAAGGGGTGGCGAGGGGGTATGAGGTGTTGTTGCGGGCGTAACTGAACTTGATCGTGCTGAACTGACGAACGCAAGCGGTCGACGGCGGACAGCGAACTGCTGCCGCGGCTCGCCGGTGGGGCGCCGCTGCCGTGCGGCTGCGGGGTGTGCTGCGACGAGGAGGAGGGAGGCGACACGAGGGGAGACGAGGGGAGGGAGTAGCGAGAGGGAAGCGGTCGAGGGGGGAGGAGCTCACCGTGAGAGGAGGCAGCGGTGGCGACGGGCGGCGATGGGGAGGACGGCGGCGGCGGCTCGAGCCCTCCCGGCCCTCGCCGCGGGGTGGAGGAGGGAGCTGGTGGCCGGGGGGTTCCATTCCCGCCGTCAGGGAGCGAGGAGGAGGCCTCCTCGGCGGCGATCGCCGGAGAAGGAGCTGTTTTTTCGGTGGAGGTGTTGGGTTCAGAGAAATACAGAGCAGAGAAGAAAGAGAGAGGGGAAGGGAGAGAATGGAGGCGGGGGAAGAGGAAGGAGGGAGAAGAAGGAGGGTTAGGGGAAACCCTAGGGTTTGGGGTCGCTATAAGGGGGAGGGGGAGAGCTCGGGACCGTCCCCTGCTCCGCTCTGTATACGTGGATAGCCCCAGATGAAACCGTACAGAGGTTGAAGATGCAGCTCGAAGGGGTATGGGCCAAGGGGAAATTTGGGCTGGGCCTCTCTCTCTGCTGATGTTCTTTTTATTTTATTTTCTTTGTTCTCTTTTTTTTTTGCTCAAATGAAATAAGGAAGAAAGAGATAGGTTTTGGGTTAGGAAAAATTTGGAATAAAATTTTTATAGATTGTTTGTTGCCACAGCAACATTGTGCAAGTTTAAATTTCCAAAATAAATAAATTATGTTGCTGTTTGAAATTTGAGTGAATTTGAATGAATTTTGATTATTAAGTGATTTATTTAAAAGGAACATTTTCCAAGAGTTTGAACCCTCAATTTATTTGAAACAAATTGCGTAACTTTGTTTTGGTAAATTGCAATAATTCCAAAGGGTTGCTGTTTGGAATTTTGTTTGAATTTGAACAACATTTTGATTAAGTGAACTATTAAAAACCACAATTTTAAATAGTTGAACCTTAGGGATTTAATGGAAACAAAAAGGATTAGAATTTGGTTTCTAATTCTCATAAATTCAACATGGTTGTTGTTTGGAAGAAATTGTAACTGAATTTGAAAAGGGTTTGATATTAAATGAATTTTTGATAGAAACAAAACAACAGTTTTGGAATCACACTTTAATGGAAGCAATTGATTGTTTTGATTTGAATATCATTTTGGGAATTGTACATCACAAGTATGAACAAAAGGTTTGAAATTTGGTTTGAAACAACGGAAAACAAATGAAAACAGTTGGAAAAACAAAGCAAAACAGAGGAAACAAATGGAAAACAAGCAAACAAATGCAATGAACATGATGTCATGATGCAAAACATAAAATAACAGAGAGCAAACATTCTAATGGCTATTTTTCATACTTGGGATGTTACAAAACGCCCCCCCTTGAAGGAATCGCGCCCCAAGATTCCTACTGAGGAAAGAAAAGGTCCGGATACTTCTTGCGAAGATCCTCTTGAACTGTGACACATGAAACACATCGTGCACCTTGGATAGTTTTTCTGGAATTTCAAGATGACAGGCATTCCTGGCAACTCTTCTGGAACGACGTCAGGGAATTTGGAAACCACCGGAACATTTTTGAGTAGAGTTAGAGGTTTTGTATCGAGGGTGTATAGCTGAATAGAACTTGATTCATTTGGAGAATAGACTATCTGGCCAGAAGGGTGGAACAGCGTTATTGATTAGACGCCGGTAGCAGAACTGAAATGGGAAGCAACAACAAGGTTTCAACGGACGAAAAGGATGTCGAAAAGAACAGGATAACGAAGCAACATCGGGAAAACGAGATCAAAACACTCCTGAGGTACTACGGAAAACCCATCCGGGCTTCTAAAGGATCAATATCTACTGCTTAAGGAATAGAGGATCTGCCGGGGCTTACACGCCTCCGTTCTCAATCGTGAGTAGGCAACATGATAAATCATGTCACAACCACCTCCATTCCTATGGTCTAGTAGATATAACTATCCTAGAGAAACCCGGATACGTGAAATCCTAACTTGAAAGTTTAGATGAGAAGGGAAAACAACGTAGCACTTCCTTACTAGAAAAGGGAGGGTGGGCGGGGAAAGAAATAAAAGAACAGAATTCCTACTCTCACGTTTTATTTTTTCCTATATAGCTACAAAATAGTTTCTAGACTCAACTGCGACTAGTAAAAGGGATCCTACAGGCAGACAGGCTCTGATACCATTTGTCGCACCCGGACTTCTAGGGGATACTCACAATCCGTTAAACAATAGATAAATGGCTTACGGAGCATACCGGCACCCGCATCTCAATATGAGCAGGCCAACACGTAAACGTGTGACAACCATTATCTTACTATTCATCGTCTGCGCAAACCATCCCATAGAAATCCAGATACTTCCATTGACGTACTTCAAAACATACACACATGGTACGTCAACGGCATTGGAACAAGTGATATCACAACAGATCTCTACGACACAAAAGATTGAAATAAGTTGCAAATAGCTCTCATTAGAGCAGAGATAGCAAATACAATCATCCAGGGGACACATGTCCCAACAATTCATCATTACAACACAGCAGAAGCATCCAAAATGTCTGAGTACATACAAGATCCAAATAGGCCTAAGAGGCCGGAAACGAAAAGACGGCGCCCATCCACGAAGTCTCGGATCCTGCCCGGGTCCGCTATCTACTCGTCAGCAGCCTCGTCATACTCCACGTAGTAGCCACCATGGGGATCCTCGGAAACGTAGTCTGCGGAAACCACAGCCCCAAAGGGGTCAGTACATAGACGTACTGGCAAGCAAGACTCACAATTCACCAAAGTGTAACCCGTCAACACCAAGCACAGATGCTTTGGGTTCAACGGAAGGAAGGGGATATAAAAGATGCTGCAACTGGCTGCTCTAACCAACTACAGAGTTACTACCACTTCCGGCTGAACAGAAAGGAGATAAGATAGCGTATCGTAACCAACCTACCAACTAACCTCAAACAAACCCATCCTGGACCTCGCCCCTTATCCAAAGAAGCAATCCGAGGATAACTCACACAGTTGGATTAATGATGGGTCAAGTTATTGTGTCAATAAGACTATTACTAGTCAAGTCATTAGTTAGGTGTAAGTTTCTGAGTACTTGTTAGCCAGTACTTTCACCAAGTAATCCATAACCGCGGAAAACACGGCTTCTCGAGAAGATTTAACCCGCAGGGATGCACCAATTTGGCCGTACACGTAAAATAACCCCCAATGGAAGGCCTTTCCCACCAAGCGGGGCACTCAACACAACTCAACTCTTCTTCGCATCAAGCCCAAAGAACCCCGTGCAGTGAGCGCACGGCTAATCAAGCCCCACAAAGAAAAGGGGACCCTCATAGCACTCTAAGAACGTGTCTCCCTAAATGCCGACTACAAAAGTTCCACCCTGGCGCCAAGGGTTCGCACCTGCATATGCATGCGGCAATGGAAACCCGAACTAAATGAGGCGATTTGGACGAGATGCGAATCGAATCAAATTGAGGGGCGCCCATACACGCTTCCCACATGCGGTTAGTGCGCTCATCATGGATCAGTAGACAATACCCTTTTCCTAATTAGGGTCGACACTAGCAGGCCTCAAAACCACGCCGGGCCTCCTGCCGGTGCCTTATCATCAAATTATTATTACCCAAGCATTAACAGGTTGATTGCTTAAACATCGAGCCCCAGAACATAAATGAAATAGTAACAGAAAGTAACGGGTAACAGACTCGAGCAAAACAACCCTAAGCATGCTAGTAAGACACGGGCTACAAGCAAAGGGGTTATAGGAGTGGAGGTGAGGCAATATCAGGGTTCAGGATATCGTGTGATGGGTTCGTAACAGAAGCAACTATTCATAGGGCTAGCAGAATAGACAACGGAAAGTATCGGTATCCAATGTTGAAAGGAACACAATGGTTCGTGTGAGTGAATACTTACCTGCAAACTCAGCAGCCTGGTACTGAGCTAAGATCCTTAGAAGGGGTGTCGTAAGTATCGTCGATCTCAACGTCGTCGTGTATCCGAGAGGAAGCAAACAAACAACATAGAGAGACAAACAATCAATAACATGGCATAATGCACAAACATGGGATGATGCATGTCAATTTAATTGATGCATCAGAAATAAACTAGTTGACAAGATAGCGACATGATTAAATGGACCCATATGCAATTGGATTGCATATGGAAAGCCCATGAATTATGGTTGAATTAATTGTTCTACAACTAATCATCATGTGTAAGTGAATTAGCATGATGCATGGATGAGGAAACCAGAAAGAAAACAACAATAGGAACAATTTGAAATAAGGTTTACCAATTTTGGAATTTTATTTATTAAGTTATGGAATTTTGGTTCCTTAAAGGTGTCACACAAGCATTTGTTGTTTTCACCACTTTTCATTGTTCAAAACAGATAACAAAGTTCATAATTGAAAAGAACACAAAATTTTAGGTGGAATACATGTTTCACTTGTTGAAAAAGGATTTGGAATAAATTACTTAGGAATTAAGCAAGTTTAAACAAGAATTAAATGAATTTAATTCAAACATGAACTTATTTGAATTTTTATTTGTGCACAACATTAGATGAAGTTCATTTTTGAAAAGTTTATACTTTTAGGGTTGGAAAACATATTTTATATGTCCCAAAAGAAATTACTTTGACCAAGTTATGAATTTAACAATTTTAAATGATTTAAACAAGGTTTAAATTATTTAACCAATTTTAATTATTCAAAACATGAAACAAAATTTATATTTGGAAAGGTGGTTTAATTTTGCATGGAAATCATATTTCATTTGTTGAAATTGGATTTAAAATGAGTAAGTGATTATTTTGGCAATTTTGAATGCAATGAATAAGAAACAGTTGTTTTCAGCAATTTAAATTACTCAAAACAGCAAACAAAATTGATAGTTGGAAAGTACATGAAAAGTTGATTGGAAAACATATTTAGTTTGTGGAATTTGGAATTTTTATGCCCAAGTTATGATTTTTGCAAGTTTAAGTGAATTAAACAAGTTTTCAAATATTTCACCAATTTAAAATATTCAAAACAGTAAACAATTTTGCATTGAAAATGTTGAAAACATGTAGCAAATGTTTCACTGAACATTTTGAGTTATTAAACAAAATTTTTGGGTGATTATTGAATTTATTATGCAATTTTTTCCCAAACATTCTTATTCTGCCCTTTTTAGTAAATAGAGGGAAACATGCTCAAAATTAATTCAATTGTGACCAAATAAAATACCAATGTGTAGAGTTTGTTAAGAAAATTTTTTAGAGCCCAAGTTTGATTAAATTGGATGAGTAGAACTAAAGTTATGAAATTCCAAAGTTTCCAAATTTTATTGCATTTTCAGTAATTAATTATTTAGTGCAAAAATTGTTACAGAAACATTTTGCAAACTTGACATTAATAGAAGGAGCACAAAATTATGAATCCACAGGATTTTGAATCATTCAAATTGGAGTGATATTCAATTTGATATTGATTTTAGAAGTAAGTGCTCAGATCTGAGTTTCTGAAAGTTGGGTAGAAAAAGAAAAAAACTGAAACAAAAAGGGTGTGGCTTGGGGGATCGAACCCAGCACCTCCCGTGCGCGCGCTAGGGGTTGCTGCCACTGCGGTAGAGATTGTTTCTTGTCAGGAAGGGGTGGCGAGGGGGTATGAGGTGTTGTTGCGGGCGTAACTGAACTTGATCGTGCTGAACTGACGAACGCAAGCGGTCGACGGCGGACAGCGAACTGCTGCCGCGGCTCGCCGGTGGGGCGCCGCTGCCGTGCGCGCGGGGTGTGCTGCGACGAGGAGGAGAGGCGACACGAGGGGAGACGAGGGGAGGGAGTAGCGAGAGGGAAGCGGTCGAGGGGGAGGAGCTCACCGTGAGAGGAGCGGGGCGACGGGCGGCGATGGGGAGGACGGCGGCGGCGGCTCGAGCCCTCCCGGCCCTCGCCGCGGGGTGGAGGAGGGAGCTGGTGGCCGGGGGGTTCCATTCCCGCCGTCAGGGAGCGAGGAGGAGGCCTCCCTCGGCGGCGATCGCCGGAGAGAAGGAGCTGTTTTTTCGGGTGGAGGTGTTGGGTTCAGAGAAATACAGAGCAGAGAAGAAAGAGAGAGGGGAAGGGAGAGAATGGAGGCGAGGGAAGAGGAAGGAGGGAGAAGAAGGAGGGTTAGGGGAAACCCTAGGGTTTGGGGTCGCTATAAGGGGGAGGGGGAGAGCTCGGGACCGTCCCCTGCTCCGCTCTGTATACGTGGATAGCCCCAGATGAAACCGTACAGAGGTTGAAGATGCAGCTCGAAGGGGTATGGGCCAAGGGGAAATTTGGGCTGGGCCTCTCTCTCTGCTGATGTTCTTTTTATTTTATTTTCTTTGTTCTCTTTTTTTTTTGCTGAAATGAAATAAGGAAGAAAGAGATAGGTTTTGGGTTAGGAAAAATTTGGAATAAAATTTTTATAGATTGTTTGTTGCCACAGCAACATTGTGCAAGTTTAAATTTCCAAAATAAATAAATTATGTTGCTGTTTGAAATTTGAGTGAATTTGAATGAATTTTGATTATTAAGTGATTTATTTAAAAGGAACATTTTCCAAGAGTTTGAACCCTCAATTTATTTGAAACAAATTTCTTAACTTTGTTTTGGTAAATTGCAATAATTCCAAAGGGTTGCTGTTTGGAATTTTGTTTGAATTTGAACAACATTTGGATTAAGTGAACTATTAAAAACCACAATTTTAAATAGTTGAACCTTAGGGATTTAATGGAAACAAAAAGGATTATAATTTGGTTTGTAATTCTCATAAATTCAACATGGTTGTTGTTTGGAAGAAATTGTAACTGAATTTGAAAAGGGTTTGATATTAAATGAATTTTTGATAGAAACAAAACAACAGTTTTGGAATCACACTTTAATGGAAGCAATTGATTGTTTTGATTTGAAATATCATTTTGGGAATTGTAACATCACAAGTATGAAACAAAAGGTTTGAAATTTGGTTTGAAATTCAAATAGAAAACAAAGGAAAATAAATGAAAACAGTTGGAAAACAAGCAAAACAGAGGGAAAACATGGAAAACAAGCAAAACAAATGCAATGAACATGATGTCATGATGCAAAACATAAAATAACATAGAGCAAACATTCTAATGGCTATTTTTCATACTTGGGATGTTACAGTCGACGCGGTCCCCGGGCGGCTCATCCCCATAATTGGCCCCCCTCCAATGCTGCTTGCCGTTGGTGACCCCAGAATCGATTTCCCCCGTGCATCTCCTCCCTCTGCTTCCGCGGCCTCCAGATCCACCGTCACCGAGGGTTTCGGCGTCACCAGCCGTGCCACCGCGTCCGCGGTGGTTGCCATCTGTTGGGACAACGCTTCCTGGCGTCGCTCGATCCCGTCCATGATCCTTGTGTGGTCGCTCACCGCCCGTGCGTTGAGGTCGAGCTGGCTCGCTACATGTTGATAGGAGGTGTCGAGCAACCCAAGGCGAGCGTCTAGAGACCCCATCTGTGTCTGGACGAGCTCCAGGCTCGCGCGGATCGCCGTGAGAGCTTCATCCGTGCGCGTCGCCGTGTCCCCAATCGCCTCCAATACAAATAGCGTCTACAGGGAGGGCTTTGGAGGCGCCATCGTGAGTCGCTCGTCGAGCCCAGCCAACCGATCTCGGGATTGACACGATTCAGAGCGGAATCCGACCTAGATCGAGATTCTGCTCCAATTTGACACCCTCCACGAGGAATTTCACAGCTGAAGGCCAAACGGAAACGTGATCCACGATCGACTTGACCTCTGATACCACTGTAACTACTCCCCTGGCCGGCGATCGCTCGCGGCGTGAGATCGGTTCCTGAGTTTGCCTTGGAGAAGAAGAAGACCGAGACAGGAAGAATTCAGACGCAAGGAAAGGGACGAGACAGAGAGAGAGACGAGATAGGAATTTTAGTTCATTCGATTCATGCGTCTCTGCACACCTCGGGGTTCATAACACACCCCACCCCTTACAGTTGGGCCTGCGGGTCCCACCACAACCCACACACAGCTACGCACGCAGGACAGAGTCGTGTCGCTCTTCTCCTTCTGCACCTGTAACCACTGCCGTTGTTACACAGATGTCTGTAATTGATATCTTCGCGGTATTAATATTTTTTTATAAAAAATATAGTCCTTGTAAATCAGAAAGCCAAAAATAAGCGTAGCATGGTCTCTCGTGACACGGAAGCATGGCCGGGAAGCGTAGCCCGCCGTTGACCACTGGATTGACCCCCCACCTACGGGTACCCCACATGTCAGCGACTGTACCGACGTGCGCCTCTCGTCAGTGGGAAGAGGCCGAGAAGAAATTCCACAGAATTTGTAGTACAGAGTAGTACTCCTCCACCAGCCGTATTTCCTCCGTGGTCGTCGTCGTCCCTGTCTGAAATCGAGTGGAGTGACTCGCTCGGCGTCGGTTCTCCTTCTTCTTCTTCCCCGTCGGTTCCCTCGCGAGACGGCAACTTCCTCCCAACCTTCCCCTCTCCCTCCCCCACCCCAGACTTCTCCTGCCGCAGTTCTTGCCGTTGCGGTTGCAGGCTCGGCCGGCCGCCTCCGGATGGGGAACTGCGCCAGCGCCATGGACGGGCTCATCCCCTGGGGCTGGGGCGCCAAGGCCAACCCCGACGCCGCCGCCAACAACCCCGCAGGTACACACCGATACAGATGCTAACCCACCAACGACTGATTCATCCATCCATTCTTGCTCGGTGGTTCCCTCTCTGTTTCTTTTATCCCCTTCCGTGTGAAAAAAGCCCCAGACTTTGTGCTTCCGGTGGTTCTTTCACAAATCTCCATGCTACTAGTTTCTGCTCTGTTCTTGAGGATGGCGCTGCGCATTCTTGAATTTAGTAACTGCGCCAGTACCAACCTCTCCGTGTGCTGAAACCGCCGGCATCCACGCTTCACCAACACACATAACTGCAGCATAACAGAGATCTGCCAGCCAAGTGCAGAAAGTATTGGTCCTGCGATCAGTTTCGCTGACAAACATGGCAAGTGCACAAGTTTCTGGCACAAGTTATCTGCCAGCCACTTCCTTCAATTTCCCCCTTCTGTCAGGAACACCAATCAGTTGACAAATTCTGCCCAAACTGATGCAATTTTGAGTTCCAAACCTTCTATTAACCTCCTGAACTTTTCAGTTCGACATCTCAATTCAGAGCATCAAGTGCGATTGTGTGGCATAAGAAGCTACTACCCATTTACTGTCCAGTGTCCACTGAACCTCACATGACCACATTTGCTACTGCTGTCCGTGCGTGCAGGGATGTCAGCGTCGAAGAGGACGACGAGCTCATCCACCACGGCCACCACGGGGAAGCTGTCCGCCGCCAGCACCTTCATGCCGTCGACCATCAGCGGCGGCAGCACCGACGACGGCGGCTACACGGAGGGCGAGATGCTCGAGTCCCCCAACCTCAGGGTCTTCACCTTCGCCGAGCTCAAGAGCGCCACAAAGAGCTTCAGGCCCGAGACGGTGCTCGGCGAGGGTGGCTTCGGGAAGGTATACAAGGGGTGGATTGATGTCAATCCATCCAAGGGCAGCACCGCCATGGTCGTCGCCGTCAAGAAGCTCAACCCAGAGAGCGTGCAGGGGATGGAGCAGTGGCAGGTGATTATTGGTTATCTATATGGTATTTTGTTTTGCTGAATTATAAATTTCAGTGGTTAAAACAATGAAAAATGGTGCTTAATAATTCTTAGTAGATTTCATTCTTGCTGCAATGATTGAAAGATCAATGATGGTATTTTGGATTTTCTCAAGTTGCAATCGCCGCATTTGTGGCCAAGTGGATAATGCTGGCGCTTTTCATTATTTGCCACAGTGCTCTAGTTGCTTGATATTTTTGTGCACACTCCAATACTTCTTGACATGTTCTAGGACTACTTTTTTTTTCCTCAAAAAGATAGTAGTACTACTTTTCCTAAAGGAAGTACTCCTTCTGTCCCAATATATAACACGTATTAGCGAGCAGAAACATCTTGCTAAAACGTCTTTATATATTGGGAAAAAGGGAGTACTTTATAGTTAATTTTGATGTAGTAATACTTTTCTAATATTTTCTGTTATGCACTTTTCTCAAAAATGAATTTTGTCTTTTCGATGTAGTCTGAAGTGAATTTCCTCGGGAGGATTTCACACCCCAACCTTGTCAAACTCTTGGGCTACTGCATGGAAGACAACGAGCTAATGCTCGTGTACGAGTTCATGGCGAAGGGGAGCTTGGAGAACCACCTTTTCAGAAGTGAGCCTTTCGGCACGCGACCTTTTTTATAATGTTTATATCTGAAACAGTTCTCTTCTTGTCAAACTGTTATTCTCTTTATGCCGACCTGGTCAGCAAAGCAGCACGCCTTGCAGATGCTGGTGAAACCGCAACATCATTTTCATCACATTATTGTACACCAAGCACCATAGTCCATAGTGCTATACAACTAACAGCACTAGCAGTTTTTTAGGGCATTAGCATCGACTAGATTGTCTGAACCTAGAAAATATCTAGTTGCTGCTGCCTTTTATCATTCTTGTAAAGTCAATTTGCAATAGAGGGTAAAAACTAGAGTTTACACGTTTTTTTGTTTATTCACCGGTAAAATGGAATTTTCCATCAAATTTCCGATTTACTCATTTGTGGTGCTAATTCATAAACATCGCCAGGAGGGGCAGTTTACGAGCCATTGTCTTGGAGCCTCAGGCTGAAGATTCTCATCGGTGCAGCTCGTGGCCTCGCCTTCCTTCATTCATCCGAGAGACAGGTCATCTACCGAGACTTCAAAGCTTCCAACATCCTATTAGATTCGGTAAGCATTATTCTAAGAGCTATCAATGACGATTTCTGTTATGTGGATTATACTCTAACCAGCCTGCAACTGTGCCATGTTCAGCACTTCACTCCAAAGCTCTCAGACTTTGGATTGGCCAAGCATGGCCCAGATGATGGGGAGTCTCATGTGACAACACGAGTCATGGGCACGTACGGCTATGCTGCTCCAGAGTATGTTTCTACTGGTATGTTTGCCAATTGCACCCTCATTCTAGCATTCAGGTGCAGAAACAAAAATGGACAATGTACATCATCTGTTGATAGGAGTGATTGCCACTGATCTTTCAATGCATTCTAGGTCACCTGTATGTGAAGAGTGACGTGTACGGCTTCGGTGTCGTGCTGCTTGAGATGCTGTGCGGCCTGAGGGCACTAGACCCGAGCCGCCCCACCGAAAAGCTCAACTTGGTGAACTGGGCGAAGCCGCTCCTGTCTGACCGGAGGCGGCTGAGCCAGCTGATGGATAGCCGGCTTGAGGGGCAGTACCATGCCAGAGGGGCCTTCAATGCTGCTCAGCTCACTCTCAAGTGCCTATCCGGCGAACCCAAGGGCCGCCCGTCGATGAAGGAGGTCGTGGAGGTGCTTGAGCAGATTGAGTCGATGAAGAGCAAGTCAAAATTGAGGGAAGCTAAACGAGACAGCTCATCGATGGCGCGTGGCCGGGGAAATTCACCGAGGAGTGACAGTGGTAGGACGAACTCTAGGGGCAGATGATCACGAGGGTGTATAGGTGTAACCATGTAATTGATATTCATGTGGAGATTGTAAAGGTAGACCACCATTTTTTTAGTTGCCACGACGATGTTTGCTCCGATCATTATAAGTATCAGTGTAATAGTGTAGCGATATACAGAGATTTAGGTGTTGTCATACCCACATATACGCATAAATTCGGTGAATTCTTTTTCACTTGAGTGGTGTGGGTTGCATTGCATCAGATTGCACTAAGAACAGCATTCAGTCATTGTAAGTTATATGCCCTTTTTTGGGTCCTGTGAAAGTGTGAAGGTTTAGCTCTGAAGAAATCCAACATTTGAATCAATACCGGAAAGATTTTCCCAATCTTTCTTTTATCAAAATTTCATGCTGGATAGTATTGTCGTGGTCAAGATTTAACTTTGCTGAAAATCATGAGACAGGAAGTGACGGTATACTTTTGCCTCTACAGATCACTCCTGAATGAAGCTAAAGTGCACTCTTTTCCTTTTTTTTTTGTTCCCAGTGGGAAGCTCACTAACAAAGGCAATCTCATTATCAAAACAATTAACTTTTTTAGTGGGAATCTAGAAATGAGGATCAAATCAGGCTCTGATGCCTTCTTCTCTAAATGTATAGATAAATAAAAATTAGGATCTGATCCTGCACTACGTAAGAGACTGGTCAAAAAAGTTGGAACTGGGTTGGAACTATACCTACCTGTGTCTGTGTGTAACCACTGCCACAAAAGTAAATATGTTTCAACTGAATTTCGTGCTGCTTACTCCCTCCGTCCTCAAATACATATAATATTTAACCTAAAGTCACACCTTATTAAGTTTGACCAAATACATGAAGACAATATCAATAACTACACTACTCAATCAATACATTATGAGAATATATTTTACGGTGAATCTATCGGTATATTTTATGGTGAATTTTATCGATGTTGATTTAATATTGTAGATCTTCATATGTTTATATATGTACTTGGTTAAACTTAGAGATGTTTGATTCTTGACTAAATTCACATGCCATGTCTTTGTGACCATGGGGGTATATGGTTGGAAAAGGCAAATAAGTAGCGTGTGTTAGTATATGATAACCTTTTGACACTGGAATATTTTAGTGATCTTATGGCCGCATGCATAAAATAGGCGATAAGCTTATTCGGGGACATTTCAATGATTTTATTGCCACATAGGACAACCTAGGTTCTTATTTTCATAGCTTGAATGTTTAATTAGGCATTGATGCTTCACTGGTGCTTACATATACACGTACAGTTAAGAATAAATACCACTTTTTATCTCTTGTTTTCATGTGTCCTATATACCCATTTAAATTTATTTTGTGTCCATAGTTTATCGTTAGTTGTGAACTTGTTACACCTTTTGGATTTATCTTATCATTTTTGTCTAAAAGTGATAAGGTGAACCCTTGTGTTAGGATGACTAAGTACCATTTCCTATTCCTTATTATAAGTATCACTTCTATGATGTAGCCAATTCTTAAGGAAACGTTGTTACACACGATATCAAAACAATGATAAAGTTAAGCAAGATCGAACCAACGGGGACACGAGATTTTAACGTGGAAAACCCTTCCAACAAGGAAGAGAAAAAACCACGGGCGCCAGCCAGCAATACTTCACTATTTCGGGTGAGGTTACAAATACACTGGGATTTACAATGTGTGTCTTATCCCGTGCGGCGACTTACAAGAGGTATATATAGGTGGTCCTGACCTAACTACGTCGGCAAGGGTGAATCCAACTCCAACTCGGTAACTCCGTAAAGCTCGCTCTACTCGTCAGAAGTTCGGTTTTTTATCAACATAAGTGAATTTGGATCACCCAAAAATAGCATTCCACCTTGAGACAAATTCCTTCATGTAGCATAAACGAACCTACACCCTTGAACACACAAAGAAAACACCTTCGGCGCCAAATAGCCTCTTGGGCTAAACAGTTATACCAACTAAGTTGAGCAAAGCTCAAACTTAGTAAGAGGAACCGGCTTTGTCATAATATCAGCAGGATTATCATTAGTACTAATCTTGCATACCTTCAGGTTACCTTGTGCAACAACATCACACATATAATGGTACTTGACACCAATGTGCTTTGTTCTCTCATGGAACATCTCATCCTTAGTAAGGTAAATATCACTCTGACTGTCGCAAAGCAGGTTAATGCAAGTATCATCTCCACAAAGCTCAGCAAACAGACATTTCAACCAAACCGATTCTTTGCATGCTTCAGCAATAGCCATATACTCAGCCTCAGTAGTAGATTGTGCAACAACACCCCGCAAGGTAGCCTTTCAGCTAACAGCACATCCACTAACAGTAAACACATAACCTATGAGGGACCTCCTCTTATCCAAGTCGGCAGCAAAATCTAAACCCACGTAGCCAGTGAGTCCCCCACCAGTCTTGCCAAACTTCAAGCAAGCTTTGGATTTGCCGCGAAGGTACTTGAAAATCCACTGAACAAATTTCCAATGTTCTTTACCAGGATTAGCCATTTACCGACTGACCAAACTGATAGCATAATACAGATTAGGTCGAGAACATACCATGGCATACATTAAGAAACCAACAACACTAGAATATGGAACTCGTGACACGTACTCGATACCTTTGTCAGTACTAAGGCATTGTTATGCTGACAACTTTAAGTGAGAAGCAATAGGAGTACTAACATACATTGCATCATGCATATTAAAACATGAAAAACTTTCTTAATGTAATTCTCCTCACTAAGAAATAGCAATCTAGATTTTCTGTCTCTTGAAATTTCCATACCTAGAATTTTCTTAGCAGGACCAAGATCCTTCATCTCAAACTCACTACTCGATTATTTCTTCAACGTAGTGATTTCTTTCATGCTCTTGCCAGCAACTAACATATGCTCCGTGACGCTCCTCTCTACTCGTCAGAAGTTTGGCCTTTTATCAGCATAAGAGAATTTGGATCACCAAGAAATAACAAACGTCTCAAGTGTCTTAGCTTGGTTTTCCAAACATCAACTACAACTTTTCATGAATTATATGCTTGCCATTCCTTGCTAATCATGTAAAAAAAACCATCCTCCCATAACCGGGATAGTTCATCAGAAAAATATCAAAGGTGAGCTTGTTAACAGAAGTAAATGAGAAGGGGAGTTTGATCCGAACTTGTCTATGATAACACTCGTACTATTACCAATGGAAATTTTTGTTACCAGTCCACAGTAGCAAGCACCAAGCACAAGAACAAGATTTTCAAATGTTTGCGTATCTCTATGACTAGCCAAATGTATTAACAACCCAAAAGGAAAATTTCCTTTGAATTTAGACTATCGAGAATTGCAATAAAGATAAAAGACCAGCGAGCATTATAGTTATTATTATTCTTCTTCTCATCGGGTCCTCAAATGATGTTAAAAACCCCCGCGAACATAGGAAGGGATAATTGGAACATATAATTTTGGGCAAACCACACTGTAATTTTTTTATTTTGAAATCAAATAGATTAGTTTTTTTAAATATATAATGTTTGCTACATTTATATTACTAAATGCTACATCTAAATTATAAAGTTAGCATGTTAGCACGTTTTAGTAGGCAATTTTAGCCTACTAAAATGGCTACCAGTTTCATAGAGGTAATATATACAGGATAATCCTATGTACAACCACATTAAATTAAATTTAGTGAATTACTAGCACACTAATAATGTTTCTTGACCATACTGCAAATTCAGTCAGAAACTTTTTATGGAAAGGAAAGGACACTGAAAAAAGGGTAAATGTCTAGTTAAATGGGAGAATGTTTACATGCCTAAAGAAGCTGGAGGGCTAGGAGTAAAAGAATTAAGATATCAAAATAATGCTCTTATGATGAAAAATTTCAGAAAATTTATGAACGAGGAAGACATCCCATGGGTTCATCACATTTGGCACACAGATTATGGAAGGAACAAACTCCCTCAATCTAAAAACCCAGTGGGTCCATTTGGGGTAAAGATTGCCTCTATCTATGGAAACATTTATGAATATCACATCAATTAATCCTGGCAATGCAAAAACAACTAGAGCATAGAAAGATATATAAATGGACCGATCCAACTGCAATGGAAGAAATTCCCCATTTGTTATTATTTTCCAAGAACCAACATATTAATATGCTAAACCTCAAATAATTGGCAAGTGAGGCTATATATGAGCAGTTTTATACCCTAATGCCTTGGTTGCTTGAATTGCACACTTGTTGGGGAACCCAAGTGGAAGTGTGATGAAGTGTACCAGAAAATCCAGTAGGACTTTAAAGACAATCAACAAGGCACCAGAAAACCAGTTGCGTGTTGACGGGCGTGGACCTGCACTTAGGAACCAAGTTTATCAATCCAAGTGGAAGTGTGATCAAGCGTGGACCTACACTTAGGAACCAAGTTTATCAATCCAAGGGGAACCCAACTGGAGTGTGATGAAGCGTGTAGCAGAAAGTTTCCCTCACTTAGGAACCAAGTTTATCAATCCAGTAGGACTTCAAAGACAATCAACAAGGCACCAAAAAACCACTTGCGTGTTGACGGGCGCGGACCTGCACACAACACACAAACCCCCTTCATCCCCAACGGAAGGTTGTCAAGCTTCTCGTATTGTTGTCAAGGAGAGAATTAAACATATGATGTATTTTGAAACAATAAAAGTAGAAGTAAAAAAGAGCAAGCGATGATTTAAACAAAGTAAACGCGTTTGTAATCAATGCAAAAAAATGGACCGGGGGCCATAGTTTCACCAGTGGTGTCTCTTCATAAAACAATAAACATGTTGGGTCAACATACAACTGGAAATTAACAAATTATGATGGCATAACAATACTATTATGACAGGAGAAAGTTCATTGTACTATTTATGTAGGAATTGCGTCAAAAATATATAGACCGCTATCTAGCATGCATCTATAACTAATAATCCAACTTGATACCACTATCCAGCATGCATCTCACTGGTATTAAGTTGTATAAGAAATGGATAATTGCATTAAGCACTGTACATAACTTAAGAAATATTTATAATCAAAGTAGAAGTACACCGTTGTTTTACCCTTAGTGGCAACATCACATCCTCCCCCTTAGACGTATTTGTCACTCGTGAACAGGATCGGAGGAGGCATGAACCCACTATTTAGCACCAAACTCCCTCTTGGAGATGCATGTGATCACTTGGCCAAATCAACCACACACACAGGAGAGCATGCAAGAACACAATAGAACAATAATACAAATAAAGTATGAAGATCATATAAGAAATATGAACAATATTATCATAACTTCACAATTGATCGGATCCCAGCAAACACATCATGTTGGAATTACATAACAATGATCTTGATCATGCTAGGAAGCTCACAAGATCTTAAAATGATAACACAAAGGAGAAAAGACAACCATATAGCTACTGCTATGGACCCGTAGTCAATGGATGAACTACTCATACATTGCTCCGGAGGAAATCATGGTGACGAAGAAGGCTCGAGTGATGATTCCCCTTTCCGGCAGGGTGCCGGAGGAGAGCTCTAGAGGCATAGCTTGGACTTTCAAGATGACGGCGACTCTGGATGGATTTCGTGAAAAATAGGAACCTCCCCAACGTTTTTAGTTCACAGGGAATTTATAGCCAAAAGGGGTCCCGGGAGGTGGCTCGAGGTGGACAGGCGACCAGGGGGCACGACCCTGGGCTCACCCATGCCCTTAGGTTGCCTGGCACCAGGTGGCTCTCCTCTGGCTCCCCTTTGCACTCTGCCTTCATATCGATGAGGAAATAACTTCTCTGTCACTTTCTAGATTTTCTCGGACTTTTTCTGCGGGGATTTTCTGAAATACAAAAACGACATAAAACAAGAACTAGTGTTGGGCAACTTGTCAATAGGTTAGTCCAGGAAAAATATCTAACAATGATATAAAATTATAAAAACATAGGGCACTGCCATACCCTTTGGGGACCCTAGACTAGTAGTCTGAGACCTCCAGTATGCATACATTTACGATCCCATGACCAGTTAGTCGTGAACAACATAATCGAGTTGGCATTGCAGATTACATCATCCAATACAACGAATACACGTCTTACACAACTGGTCACATGACTCAGTCAAAAAACAACTGCCACGCATGGCAGGAAACACAATAAACAACGGAAGTATTCAAAACAAACTCATGGTAAAACCCAAGTCATGCCTTGACTACATACAGGCTACTAACTAGGAGACGTTCCTAGATCGAACAGTCGTTAGCAGCACCACCTTTGTCAGGTTCGCTGGACTGCTCCTCAAAGCCTGACCAAGTAAATAGCCAGGGACGAAACCAATATGAGTACATTTGATTGTACTCGCAAGCCGCCCTAAATGAAAGGTTAAGAGTGCAAGTATGCATATATATATATATATATATATATATAGGTGGTAGGAAGGCTATATTTAGGGTTCAACTAGCCACGATGAATCGAAGATCCATCATGGTTGATCAAGTTTTAGACTTTTTGTTGAAGAAGATACTTCAAAAGGTATTTAATTTCTCTGGTAGATATTGCATGTCCACAAGGTTTTGATAAAGCATTCTATATAAAAAAAAACTTTTCTTTGCAAAACTTCTTGGAAGAACACATCTTCAAGATCATCATTCTCCGGTACCTCAAAGGTACGATCATTTCCCTTTCCGAGTACCTCCTCGGTACAACTCCAAAACACAAGTTCAAGTTTTGAAAAGTTCGACACAATGCTAGCTACATGGCCATTCAACTGTCCATATCCGAGGACTCGGCTATTCCTTAATAGTTTTACTCTACAGAGGTGTACACATTCCACAAGATCCAGTACATCCGCCGTGAACAACCAAATACTATCCGCAACAGTATGCGAACATCAGATAATTTGTCCTAACTATACACTATGCAAGTGCTAGTAAATGACTACCTCTTCAACTAGGTTTGTTCTCCCCGGCACCGAGTGTGTTACACGTATCGATCTGGTTTCCTCTGACATCACACCGCCATGGCAGGAGACTGAACTGTTGCAACCGGTGGCAAAATTAATCTCACACTTTGAATGTCCCATTACTCAATCCTGGTGACAATTCGGTTCAAGGGACGTAAACCCATGTAGTCCATTAAGGAAGACACGGACTAACACCGAAAAGCTTTTAGGTAGACCCCGTGCCCATTTTGAGATAATTTGGCAGTATGAATTAATTGTCCGGCGAAGACCAGGTTATGTGTCGTTTTGGAAAACAAATTGAAAACATTTCTCCTTCACATGCCTCCCGTGGACAAGGTCCCACCTTCCTCGGGGTTTATCCAAAGATCTTTGTTTTCCAAAAACATCAAGTTTAATTGTCCACTAAGTGACTTAAATAGATTAAGTGATGAAATAATTTTGGCTAATAATGGGCTTGGTAATACCAAGATTATATAGTGGCTTTAGCATATTAGATACATAATATAGATAGTAGTATAATCCACTTCAAGAAATAGTTTTTGAATCAAACTTTTGGAAAACTTCAGAAGTAAAACATGAATGAGAGATAATGATAAGTAAACAACAAGAAAGCATTTAGAGTGGCTTGCCTTCGTACTGCTCTTGGTCGTGCTCTTGAAATAAACAAGTGTTGCAATAAACCACTTCGGGAATAATACCGTCTTCGTTATGTAACGTCGTAAAATAAAAAAGAGAAACACACAATTAGTACCTAACATAGGCAAGCAATGGGTACTGGAGTAAACATACAGCAAGAATTTCAACAAATAATTACACCCAAAACAATGCTACTAGGGTACACACCTGCAAACAAAACATGCATTGACAATACAAACAAAATAATACTACAAAAATGATACTGATACTCAACCAAAATGGCATGACTCCAATGGGTGTGCCACTCTCATACCATGTTCATATAAGGTTAAATGACTCTCTGGTCATTCATGAGGGTGAACAAAACAACAAGAAAATAATTTAGGAACACATACACATGCATAGGGAAATAACAACAAACACTACTACAAGCCTAAAGTAACACATGCACTTCTATACTTGGGAAATAATTTAACTAGAGGCAAGGTGACATAATAACAGAGACAAAATTCTACTATCCATGACCTCACTCAAAGCATGAAAATAACAACGATCATAACAAGTACTAAAAATTAGAAATAAAAAGTGACTAGTTAGACATGCATAACCATCATTAAACATCAAACAAGATTTATTATAACATGGTAGAACTATAAGATATCATCCATATAACATAGAAAACAACACCTAGGCATGCTAGTAATATAAAAATAACAAACTAAACAACTAATGAATAATAAACACTCAAATAATCAACATGGCAGAAAACACCTAAAACTAGCATTGCCTGACATAAATTATCTAGAACTTCTAAACTCATGCAAATAAGGATAATATGCCACAATACCAGTAACATTGCTATGACACACAGTACTAAAGAAATCACACAAAATATCTTATTAACATAGTAAATAACAAAAGTAACTCCTAATTCCTAGGAAAACCACTATATAGGGGGTGAAATCCTATCAAACCAAGACATACAAATAAATATCCTAACATGCTACTAGCATAAATAAAACACATCCCAATAATGGATTACCATCATACATATTCTAGGGATCACATTTATAACAATAAAATTATAGCACAATAATTAATAAAGGCCTAAAAGAAATAGGCAGAAAAGGCCTAAACACTAGATAATTCACCAAACCTATTTTGTAACTCCTAAAATGATGGAAATCTAGGATTAGGTGCTTCTAATCACTAGAAAACCAACAGAAATTGGATCCACATCAAAATTCATCACCAAATAAATTAAACAATTCATAGAAGTGATCTCTTGTCCTAATACAAACATGCAAGCCACTTTCAAACAAAAGCTCATGTAAACACAAGCTCAATTTCTACATATAGGTACCATCAAGGGATTTTCAGAACAATTTATTTTCAGGATTTGGGTACTTAAAACTCAAGCTATGATTTTATTAGTGAAAATAAGTGGTTCTGGCATGCATTGAATTTCTCCCAGAATATACATTCAAAAGTAGACCTATAAGTTGGGCATGGTTAAGAAAAAGTAGATCTAGCACTGTGATTTTTTATTTTTACAAAGATTCATTTAAACTATTTTAATTTGATTAAAAGTGAGGCATCTGAAACAGATCTACAAAAAAAGAATAAACCACCTATAGAAAAAGCATTACATGCCTGATCTGAAGGGAAATGGGCCAAGCAGCCTCTGGGACGTCCCAGCTCTGCGTCCACGCGAGCACGCGCGGCCGATTCAAACCAGACATGCGGTGTCCAACAGGGTCCGCTCGGTAGTGGCACAACAGCTCGACGAGGGCTCGCCGGCGGCAGAGCCGGGGCTTATTCCATCGATTTGGAAGAAAATGGAGGGGGATTTCGATGCATGCGTGCAATTAGGTAGGAGACGTGTTGTTGCGGCATGGTTTATGGCAATGGAACGACTCGGGGAGGTTTGTCTCTAGATCTCGGTGCCCGACATCCCTGGTGGCCATGCGCGCGCCATCTTGAGCACAATGAGACATGGCAGAGCATGTCGGGGAGGGTTGCGGAGGTGCGGTGTCCTACCAGAGACTTGGAAGGATAAAAGGGAGGGAGCCGAGATGATGGAAGTAGAGGGCGAGGTCTCTCCACTCGCAAGTTTTTGTCAGGGAGGAGGGAAGGAAGGAGATCGAGAGGGGACACATGGGAGTCACAGTCGCGCTCCTAGAGGGCTCGTGGAGCTAGTTGACGAGGTTGGAGGTGGGGCATGCGATCCAGGTGTCGGAACACGAGAGACATGTTGAGCGAGTGTTTTGCGGGATGGCGGGACTCGGGGCAGGAAGATGAAGACAAGCAGAGGGGGAGAGGTTTTGCCAGGGAGTCACGGGGTGGAGAGAAGCCTCATGGCGCAAGGGTTGCTCCCGAGATGATCGATGGAGATGGACTAGAGGAAGGAGTGGTGATCACGAGCCTTGTCCACTTGCTCGTGGCTTTGACAGAGGGGTAGGATCATATAAATTATGTCAAGGGTGTCGAGGGCATAATGTGTGGTGTCAAGGTGAAAGGGGAAGGTAGAGATAACTGGAGTAGAAACCAGAACATGCATGAACACTCAACTGATCAAAAGAGCAGGGAAAGTGTTTGGATGTTTTCTTCACAATTTTGTACTGAACACATATATGAAAACATGTCCAATAGATAGAGGCAGAAGAGTTGAGCTTAGGGATGGTGGTTTCAAAATTTCAGAAAGATTTTGTTTTGAAAACTTTTGAAATTACAAAAACTGCTAAATATTTTTTTTGAAGGTTTTCTTCCAAATTTTCAAAACAACAAGCAAATATATTTTTATAAATATGTCAAAAAATGACCTTAGTCATGTTGGTTAATTTTACCAAGAATTTAGGAAATAACTTTATTCACAAAATATTTAAAAGTCCATTTCTGGCCTTTTGGTAAATAAAACAAAGTAAATAGGAAAATGCTTCAAAAATGATTATTTCGGAGATGGTATGAGATGGAATATGCTATGGGTCACAAAAGTGATTTTAATAAATAACTCCTTTGAAAAAATGTTGGATGTTTCAAGAGAAAAAGGTGAAAACAGAATATTATTTAGTAGGCCTTAAAACCTTTGGAGAGAAATAATCAAATGGACAGGGTTAAGTAAATGGACCAACTACATATGAGGTACAGATCAGGATGAAGGCAAGGGAAGGTTGGTTTAGGTAAAAAATACCAAGGAGAGATTTTTAGGAAGGTTGCCCAAAATGCATCAAGATAAGAGGGATATGGTCACAAATTTGGAATGCCTTCAAACAGACTTTGAAAGAAGATGCTAAAGAGTTTCAATATCCAATTTAACAACTTGGATAGAAATTATAGATATGGAATAAGAGATCCATGATGGTGCATTGATGAAGAGAGCAAGATTTTCCCTAATTGCATGCCTCCAAATTTGGAAGATTCAAAGAGAACAAAAGATGAGTTGAGATAGGATTTTGAATCTGATATTGATGCCTGGTCCTTTTATTGTAGGTTTTATTTATTTATATCAACACATATTAATAATCAACCAAGTATAATTACTTCAAGGCAACACATGAGAAGATCACACATTAAGCATGTAATAACAAGACTTAACAAGTTCACTCAACCAACTGAGTTCTTCAATTCAATTTCGAAGTGTTTTATGAAGTGTCACTTCAAAGAAGTGATCCACCAACACCATGACAAGAGGATTTTGGAAAGGAGTTCAACTCAAAGCTTGTTATTTCCAAAATAATATAATTGAGGTAAAACAAAGAGTAATATAGTCCCTACTTATAGTATTTGCAAAAGAGGAAGTAAGATGACGTGTTTGAAATACTTGTAAAAGTATTTTGGTTGCAAATAAGTACTCTCTCCGTCCCAAAATATAAGCCGCCCATTAATTTCGCTGGTCAACAACATACAACTTTGACCATGATTTGCACTTATAATATATCTCCAAAATTTGTATAAATATATATAAAATAAAAGAATTTTTCAAGACGAATCCAACGGTATCATTTATACATTCTCAATCCATACAATCTATTATGTATTAGTGGTCAAAGTTGATCATACAAGACCAGCATAAAAATAGCGCGCCTTATATTTTGGAACGGAGGGAGTAGCATATGATTTCCTCCATGATACCTTTCACATGGAGTTTTTGAAATACCTTTAGTTTATTAAAAACTAGGTATTTGGTTTGTTGCTTAAAATAAAAGCATCCTTAAAAGTGTTTGGCCAAAACAAGGGGATAGATGAAGGTGGTAAGTTTTCTTGTAATGACTTGATCACAAGGGTTGAGTTTTTAGTAGGTGATGAATACTAGGTTACTGTTGGGTGTTAACAAACACAAACAACACAAGGTCAACAAGCTAAGAGAAGAGAAACACATGGCTTAGTCAAGCATTTCAAAAAGTTTTTATTGGTCCTGATTTTTGGGTTATTGAAAAACAAGTTTTCCCTGCCTTCCAAAATTTAGGCTATTACATACCCTCTCTCAATTATAGCTGCACAAGAATGTGACGAGCTTAAACTAATGATTCAAAGTCAGGAGGATCAGAATAATATTAAGGATCAACGGAAATTTCAATGGAAAGAAAATATTCAATAAAAAGAAGTATATTAAGCACGGGAGCATAACACTAAAGCCTTAACACTCAATGAATTTGGAAATCAAGAGCATTATCGAATCAGAATTTCTTCTTCTGGCTTCTACTATTGGACACACTAAATCCTGACAGAGACTAAATACCATAAATTTACTTACGAGGAATAATTTTCATGTTGAACCAATTGCATGCGTCCTCTGACATGATTGCCCATATGAAACTTTGGATTATATAATTTTCACCTCTGACTTAAGCCAAAAATATTGGTGGCCATTACTCATGGAATGGAATAATGATTACCTCTCACTGAGAGGCTCCTACATGGGCATAATAGAACAAGTCACATATGCTTCAAAGAGATTATTATTAATGGCTGCTGGAGTTTGTGTGGATCCACTGAAACAGAATCATCTTTGATGTGCATGAAGTAGATATCCAAGAGTGCCTTGGAATCTTCAAAGGAAATTTTGCTACGATCATGCATAGGGAAAAATTAAGTTTTAAAGAAGACACGCAACAATGGGTAGTACCTCGTAATATTTTGATGTACTGATTAGTCATCCATTATCTAAATATCCATTTTTAAATGAAAACAACAAAGTAGAAGTCTTCACTACTTCCTTTTTTCAAACAAAAAAAGAAGCTAAATTACCCATGATACATTCAAAATCAGTGCTAAATACACTCCCTAAATAAAAACTGGACTCCAATGCCCCCGCTACACTACCAAACCTGGCCACCCAGGCCGGGCCTAGCGAGCCAACATGTAAGCCCATGAGGGGCCTGGCATGTATTAAATGGGTCATGCCCGACCTGCGGTCCTTCAGGTGTCGTGTCGTGTCTGTGCCGGCAAGCCGATCATGCGTGCCTCCCTGGGACGGCCCATTTATGGGCAAGGCGCCTGGACGCTCGCCGGGAGCCCGTAAACAAGGAACGAATCAACCCTATCTTCTAACCGTCATCGCGTCTCCCATCTTCTATTGGCTGCTTCGATGGTTTGTTCCACCGTTGAGCACACGCAGGGTGAGGCAATCAAGAAAATCACACGCAGGGAGTCCGACCACCCTCTCCTCCTTTGATCCGTCGCGAGGTTGTCCCCTCCCTACTGGCCTCCTTCAGCCCGAGCACCATTGGCGAGATACAAATCAGAGACCCCAACCAGCCGCCGCCATGGACGGGCCGCTGCCGCCGCCCAACCGCAACCTGTCGTGCCGAAGGCCGCCATCTGCTCCTCACACGCTTGTGCCCCGGATACCTCGACCTCAATTGCGGAAGTGGCGGAGCTCCTCGGCCATCGGCGACTCTCCGTCGGCCTATGCGGCTATGCCTCGGCAAAACAGGACACGAGCCTCTCATGCCACGGGCCAGCCTGTTTATGGCCTGTGCAGGGCCTGATCTAAAGGCCGGGAACATATGCAGGCACGACACGCCTTATGCACGGGCAATATGTGGGACCCTGTTGGGGGAATAGGTAAGGGGGAGCCTTACCTGCCGCCCACATAAACCGGAAAATGTTCCAGTCTTTCCCAATATTACTGTCCAGTTTATAGTCAAAGAAAACTGGCTATGAAGTAGCCAGCTGGCCTGAGAAGACCCAGATGACCCTAAGCGTGACCCGGATTACTAGAAGAGTCGGCCCGTGTGCCGGGTTAGAAGACCCGGAGGCCCAAGACCTAAGGGGCGGCCCAAGGCCGGAGGGAGCGCTAGGGCTTTGGGGATAAACCGGATGAAGCTTCTAGGAACCGGAGTGATCTAGGACTCCGATCACGGGAATAACCAGATCCCCTTGTAACCCGGGACCCTCGTCCACTATATAAGGCGATGTCTTCGGACGTAAACGAACAATTTCTAAGTAAATAGCAAGTTGGCCCGAGACATCGAGACCCGGAATCGCCCTTTGTAATCAAGACCTTGTTCTCCAATAGTAAGAAAGCAGGAGTAGGTTTTACCCTCAATCGAGGGGCCGAACCTGGGTAAACTCGCGTCTCTCGTTTCCGCCTTAACCCTTTCAAAATTTCTTAGTAGCAATAGCCTCGCAATCTAGTTCTCACATGAGGACACTTGATGGAGGGATGATAACCCGGTAGGCTAACGCCAAGGTATAATTCGGCCCAAAGGGAACTGCGCAAGACCCGGCTTAAGGAAAAGGATCTTCTAGAAGTCCCAAGAGTATAGGCCTCGCAACCCGGATTGTGGGTTTCGATAAGGAAGTTTAGGGATTGTAAGCGGTACCCGGGTAGGACTCCGAGTCTGCCTTGGACAGGAAGCTAGGGGGGTCCGGATATTATATAAGCCGGCCCCTAGGGTTAGATTATGCACGAGACACACGGGATTCACTAGCTATTCAAGTATCCTTTGTAATACCAGAGTTAAGATAATAAGATCTAGATCGGAGACTCGGCGACTTGTTTGCGGCTACAGATCGTTTCATCACCATGATTTCCCCGAGCAAAACCCTCTCCCAAACCCAGAGTCGATTTACCCAAGATAAGTTACCCCTGGTAACGCCTGCCGTGATTATCCCACGACAGTTGGCGCCACCGTGGGGCCTAGTCCAAGGGTGTTTACATCACGGGAGAAGCTCGGGAGAACATGAAGAACCTCGTCGTCGGCGAGATCTACACCAACCCCGAAGGAGAGAAGATGGTGGACGATTTTGGTGGGGGGCCAGAGTCGGATCTGCTTGATCGGATCTGTTGTCACGATCGGCGGGTCAACGTCTTCATCGGCATGGTACGTACGTCCGGTTCAATCCCTGATGATTTCAATTATGATTCTGTGTCAGGAGAAGCGACCTGCGTACAGTCGGATGGAGAAGAATCGGTCGGAACGGTGGATCCGGTAGAAGAGCCCCCCGAAGAGGGACAGCCGGAGGAGCCGGCATGGACCCGCGTGGCCGGGTCATGAGAGAAGATGAACCGAGTCTATCCTGCACTTGCTGGAGGACCGGTACGAGGAGGATAGCTGTGATGAGGAAGAGTACGAATCTTCACCAGGCATCGCGCGCCAGGTCGCGGTCTACACGGCCCCTGCAACCAACTCAATCAGGGGGACGTGACTACGGCCGCGGTTGGAGCGGCACGAGCGCTGGCCAGCAGCTAAATCCAGTTGACGGAAATCCGGTTCTGACCCGGGTCGACGGAGAATCGGCCTCGGTCACTAGCGGGCGGCGGATAGCGAGTTGCAAGCGAATATGTTTGGATTCATGACGAACAGGACGCCAGGGGGGGTCCCTCAAAAACCCACAACATCCAGCCCTGTTCAGTAATAACTTGATCTGGATCCACGGTGCTAGCTACGGTGATGGAGCCGGAGAAGCAGCAGCACGTGCTAGGGATCTGGATGTAGTCCGCGTGCATTAGAGCAGCAAAGAAGAGAAGTGGAAGCAGAAAAGCAAGGGGTAGCACGCGCCGACGCGAGCTGGAAGCGTTGGAGAACCGGTCCGGTGAATCACTAGGATGCATCAGAGATACCAAACAAGGTTACCAGCCACGGGTGGAGTTCTAAACCCGGCTGCGCTGTTCACCACCCCCCAGGATCAGCCAACCCCGGCCGCGAATCAAGAAACTGTACATCAGCCCGCGACCGGAGGAGCACAGCCGGCAAACGTACAAGCCGGGTTACCCACGTTGCAGACAGGGGTTGCAGCTGGTAATGCAGCGCCACCACCGCCACCATCACGATTTCGTACGCGACCAGGTCACTTCAATAACCCAATGGATAATGTATATGCGGCAACATTGGCGTTGGATCGAATCCCCGTAAGAGAGTCACCCCATGCGGAGGAGACCCGGCGGGCGATAGATTTATTACGCACAACAGTGGCTCAGCAAGTCAATTACCCGGATAATAGGAGTGGAATGCATGGAACGCCGTATATCAGCCGGCAACATGGCAACATCGGCAATATTCACTCAAGTTCAGCGCGACGGAGGGCAGAGCAGCAGCAAATGCCGCCTCCTCCCCGCGTCCAAGCAGCACCAGCAGCATCAGCGGCACAAGCTATTGTGGATAGTTCTAGAGCCAGGCGAGCCGCGGCCGGGTCTGCGGTACACGGGCCTGCGGCAGCTGTAACATCCCAAGTATGAAAACTTCCATTTAGAATGTTTGATTCTTGCTTAATTAAAGTTTTGCATCATGTCATCATACTCATTACTTTGTTTGCATTTGTTTTCATTTGGTTTGCATCTGTTTTTCTTTGTTTTCACAATTCAAATTCAAACAATATTTCAAATGCTTGTTCATACTTGTTATGTTACAACTTTCCAAATAAAAGGTTCAAATTAAACTTCCAATTGTTTCCATGAAAAATAACAAGCTCAACTATTTATTTGTTCTTTAATAATCCACTTAATACAAATTGCATTCAAAATTTCAAATCACATGTTACAAACAGCACCCAATATGAACTTATGAAAATTACCAAAACATTCTAACCGTTTTGTTCCATTTAAACTATAGGGTTCACCGTATTTAAACCTTGTTTTCGATATTTCACTAAATAATCAAATTCACCCAAATTTGAACCAAATTACAAACAGCATTGTATTTTTGAACTTTTTGAAAACAAAAGTTGGCATTTAGTTGCTATTGTAATAACTAACTTAACCAAATAAATTTATAAATTTTTCTAACACCAAAACCTATCTATTTCTTCCTATTTTTCTTTTCAGCAAAAAAAAAACAGAAGGAAAAAAAAGAAAATAAAAGGCAAACAAACGCACAGCGGAGGGGAGCAAGCACGGCCCAGCCCAATTTTCTTCCCCGCACGGCCCGGTACCCCTTCGCGATCCTCTTCTCCCTGTACGGCAGAGAATCGGCCGGAGCCACGTCGACGCCGCCGCGCGGGAACGGCCAGTAGCGACCTGTAGCCCCTATAAAGCCTACCCTAGGCCCCCCGAGCTGCCCTAGCCAGCTACCATCCCTTCTCCCTCGATCTCCGCCGCCAATTTCCCTCTCTCTGCCACCTATCTCCTCCAGCTCTGAACCTCACCGGCGCCACCCACTCTGAACCCATGGCTCTCGCCGCCGTTGGCGTGCTCCTCCACCCTAGCTGATCCCGGGAATCAGCTCCCGTGTCCACCTCGCCCTTCTCGACACCTCCCCGACGCCAACCATCTGCTGGATCGCCGCCGCCAAGCTCGTCGCTGTCGCCACCGTCGTTCTCCCCGCGCCTGTTTCCCCTTCTGTCCCTCGAGGTGATCACCGTGCTCTCCCTCTCCTGTCCCCTCTCTGCATCCTGCACGCGCGCGCAACCACAGCGAGCCCAACGCATCCATCCACCGCGAGTAGCCGCGTAGCTCGCCGCCGGCCACCGTTCGTTCTCCGTTAGGTTCAGAAAAGGTGCAGGTTTTCGTCAGTTAAAAGTTTAGTTTAGTAACTGAACTATAACCTCACTGCATCGCGTATACTGACAAGCACACGTTCGTTACCGCAGCGGTAGCACACAGCGCACGCACGCGTTCGCTCGCGGGTTCGAGTCCCCTCTTCCGCAGGAAAAACCCCACATTTTTGCGAAGGGCACTGACAGGGTGGCCCCCCTGTCAGCTGCTGTGTGCGCGCTGCTGCCACGTTGGCCCAGGGCCCACTGGCAGTGACCCAGTCTAGGTCACTGCACGGTGTAGAGCTATTTTCAGCTTTTCTTTTTCATTTTAAGTCCTTTTCTTCACAGATTAGTCCCGTAAATAAAATGTTTAATAAACTTTTATTTCCTAAATCCAAATAATAAGAATAAAATATGTTGTTGAACCAAATTTAATTCTCTACCTAGTAAACCATTTGTATCTGTTTTGAATAAATCAAATGCATTCAAATTCAATTCAAACAATTCATTTAAAATTGATTAATTGCATAACTATTCATAATTAATCCAAATAACATAAATAAAATATGTTTTCCATGCGAATTTTGAACCATCTTTCCAAATATAAATTTTGTTTCATGTTTTGAATAATTAAAACTGCTTAAATATTTAAACCTTGTCTAAATCATTTAATATTGCTAAATTCATAACTTGCTTGAATTAAAATATTTTTGAACATATCAAATATGTTTTCAAACTAGAAAAATATAAACTTTTCAAATATGAATTTGAATTATGTTTTTGAACAAATAAATTCAAATGATATTCATACTTGAATTTATTTAAATCTTGTTTAAAACTTGTTTAATTCATAATTAAATCATTGTAAATCCTTTTCAATAATTGAAACATGTAATCCACCTAAAATTTTAGTTCCTTTCAAATATGAACTTTGTTATCTATTTTGGACAATTTAAAATGGTGAAAACAACAAATGCTTGTGTAACACCTATAAGAAACCAAAAGTGCATAACTTAATAAATAAAATTCCAAAATTGGCAAACCTTATTTCCAATTGATTCTATTGTTTATTTTTTCTGTTTTCCTCATCCATGCATCATACTAACCCACTTTCACCTGTTGATTTAGTTGTAAAACAATTATTCCAACCTTAATTGATGGGCTTTTCATATGAAACTCAAATTGCATGTGGTCCATTTAATCTTGTTCCCATGTCAACTAGTTTATTGATGCCTCCATTAAATTGACATGGCATCATCCCATGATTGTGCACTATGCCATGATATTGATTGTTTATCTTTCTGCATTGTTTGTCTGCTTCTTCTCGGTAGACGACGACGTGAGACAGACGATACTTACGACACCCCTTCTGAGGATCTAGCTCAGTACCAGGCTGCTGAGTTTGCAGCAAGTATTCACTCACATGAACCATTGTGTTCCTTTCACATTGGATACCGATACTTTCGTGTCTATTCTGCTAGCCCTATGAATCGTTGCTTCTGTACGAACCTATCACATGAATATCCTTAACCCTGATATAGCCTCACCTCCACACCTATAACCCCATTGATTGTGCCCGTGTCTTACTAGCATGCTTAGGTTTTTTGCTCGAGTCTGTTACCGTTACTTTGTACTATACTATCTTTATGTTCTGGGGCTCGAGTTAAACAACAACCTGTTATCTTGAGGTAATAATAATTTGCTGATAAGGCACCGCAGGAGGCCCGGGTGGTTTTGAGCCTGCTAGTGTCGACCCTAATTAGGAAAAGGGTCTCTACTGATCCATGATGACGCACTAACCGCGCGTGATGGGCGCCCCCCTCAATTTGATTCGATCCGCATCCGTCCAAATCGCCACATTTAGTTCGGGCTTTCCATTTGATGCACTCATACGCAGGTACTAACCCGAGGCCAGGTGGAACTTTTGTAGTCGGCATTTAGGGCGGCGTGTCTTAGAGTGCTATGAGGGTCCCCTTTTCTTCTGGGGTCGATAGCCGCGCACGCATATCACGTGGTTCTTTGGGCTTGATGCAAGAAGAGTTGAGTTGTGTAGAGTGCCTCGCTTGGTGGGTTTGATTCCCGTCTGGCGGATACTCTTACGTGTACGGCCAAATTGGTGCACCCCCTGCAGGATAAATCTTCTCGAGAAGCCGTGTTTTCCGCGTTATGGTTAACTTGTGAAAGTACTGGCTAACAACTACTCAGAACAACTTACACCTAACTAATGATAACTTGACTAGTAATAGCCTTATTGCCACAAAACCTGATCCATCACTAATCCAACTGTGTGAGTTATCTTCGATTGCTTCTGGATAAGGGGCAGATCTAGATGGGTTTGTTTGGTGGTTAGTTATAGTTGGTTACGATACGCTATCTTATCCCCTTTCTGTTAGCCGGAAGTTGTATCATGTTCTGTAGTTGGTTAGTGCAGCCAGTGCAGCATCTTTTGTACCACCCCTTTCTTCCGTGAACCCAAGCATCGTGCTTGGTGTTGACGGGTTACACTTAGGTGAATTGTGAGTCTTGCTTGCCAGTACGTTTATGTCTGACCCCTTGGGCTGTGGTTTCCGCAGACTACGCTTACGAGGATCCCCGTGACGGCTACTACGTGGAGTTTGACGAGGCTGCTGACGAGTAGATAGCGGACCCGGGAAGGATCCGAGACATCGTGGATGGGCTCCGTTTCCTTTCATTTCCGGCTTCTTAAGCCTATTTGGATTTTGTCTACTCAGACCCTTTGAATGCTTCCGCTGAGATGTAATGATGATATGTTGGGACATGTCCTCTGGATGATTGTATTTGCTATCTATGCTCTAGTGAGAGCTATTTGCAACTTATTTCTATTTATTTGTGTCTTAGAGATATGTTGTGTTATCATTTTGTTAAACGCCGTTGATGTACCTGTGTGTATGGTATGAAGTACGTCAATGTTAGATCCTGATTTCTATGGGATGGTTTACGTAGACGATGAACAGTAGGGGGTGGTTGTCACACATTACGTGTGTTGGCCTACTCGTAAGAGATGCGGGTGCCGGTAAGCCCCGTAATCCAATCAACTACTGTTCAACGGAACTGCGAGTATCCTCTAGAAGTCCGGGTGCGACAAATGGTATCAGAGCCTGTCTGCCTGTAGGATCCCTTTTACTGGTCGCAGTTGAGTCTAGAAACTATTTTCGTAGCTATATAGGAAAAATGAAACGTGAGAGTAGGAATTCTGCCATTTTATTTCTTTCCCCACCCACCCTCCCTTTTCTGGTAAGGAAGTGCAACGTTGTTTTCTCTTCTCACCTAAACTTTCAAGTTAGGATTTCACGAATCCTGGTTTCTCTAGGATAGTTATATCTACTAGACCATAGGAATGGAGGTGGTTGTGACATGATTTATCATGTTGCCTACTCACGATTGAGAACGGAGGCGTGTAAGCCCCGGAAGCAGATCCTCTATTCCTTAAGCAGTAGATATTGATCCTTTAGAAGCCCGGATGGGTTTTCCGTAGTACCTCAGGAGTTTTTGGTCTCGTGTTCCCGATGTTGCTTCGATATCCTGTTCTTCTCAACATCCCTTTCGTCCGTTGAAACCTTGTTGTTGCTTTCCACTTCAGTTCTCTACCGGCGTCTAATCAAAACTTCCCCGATCATCTGCAGATGGATCTCAGGTTCTACCCGCAGGTGGTTCATATGACTCGTTGCGAGAGCACCGCCGGTTATCCGGAGATGCTGAGAGACATGGTCACTTATCTGCGATTCCGTTGGGCACCAGAGTACCAGGTCTACGAGCAGCAGCGAGAGTTTGACCAGACCTACTACCAGGCTATCGTCTACATTCTGTTAGATGATGGCATGAGCGTTGTCCACCGCTACGAGGCAGTAGGTTCCACAGTGGATATGGCTGTGCAGCAGGCAGCTTATGTGAGTCTCACCGTCCTTCGTGCTGACTACTGGGGATTTGACGATTCTATCTATCGCCACATCCCCCGTGGTTACATCACTTCGGAGGGAGCTCACTTCACTCTCTACGACAACTTGGATGTCTACGAGCATGATAACTCCAGGCTGCACACCACCGCTTAGTTTGTGAGGCACAGTGACGCAGTTGCCAGCACACTGTCTCAGGAGTTGGCTTCAGTCAGGGAGCAGCTCTACCTTGCTTTGACTCGTCTGGCGACTTACACCACAGACTTTGTTGGAGACGAGCGCTTTGCACGTTTCGATCAGCCAGTTGGTCGTCGTCTGCCAGATGCTGGAGGTTACGAGCCGATCAGAGGTCCACTCCTCAACCTCGGTGCTGGTTACACTGGGATTCCTCGCTTTGGAGCACAGGGAGTCGACGCTATGTACTTCACCACACCTAGAGTCGCTCTCAGACCACGTCAGATCTATGTGGATCGTCGTTCTACCTACTTTCGTGGGCGTGCTCGTCACCGTACCTCTCGTCGTACTACTCACCGCCGTCCTGCGTGATGAGCATGGGAGTACCGATGTATCCATTCTTAGCTATGTTTAGTTATCCTTTGGCTTTCGAACCATTTATGGTGTGTTGGATATTCTAATGTATTTGAACATGTGATGATGTACCTGTTGGTTATCTATTCATGTGTCGGAATAATCTCGCATTCGGTTTCCAAGTCTATCCTTTTCTATTGTTGTGCTAAAATGCATGTCTATTCAGGATGCCGCCAACAAGGAACAACCCGCCTGAGCCACCGCCAATCACGGAGCTATTGACTCAGATGACCCAAGTCATGGCACAGATGGCCCAGTTACAGACTAATCAGCATAACAACCAGAATGCTCCACGAGTCAGTATCAAGGAGTTTCTGAGTCTGGGCCCGAGAGCTTTCGTGGCAACACACGAGCCTCTGGATGCTGATGACTGGATCCGTGAGATAGCTAGGGCTCTGGAGATTGCTCACGTTGCTAAGGAAGACAAGGTCAAGTATGTATCCTATCTGCTGAAGGGTCAGGCAGCTACTTGGTGGGAGAACTACCAGACCATGAGAGCTGGCTATCCAATCACCTGGGGTTGTTTCAAGGAAGCCTTCCTGAAGCACCACATCCCAGATGGTCTCATGGAAAGGATGCGTGAAGAGTTTTGCTCACTCAAGCAGGGCAAGCTGGACGTCATTGGCTATCAGAGTGAGTTCCATCGCCTCGCTCGTTACGCTGGTGATGAGGTGTCCACTGAGGCTAAGAAGATGGCAAGGTTCCGCAGAGGTTTTAACCCGGAACGCAAGTACGCCCTCACCAACATCAAGGCCAAAGACTTCGAGGAGCTCGTGAACACCTCGCTCAATGAGGAAAATGGGCGCAAGGCGTTCGAGGAGTCTCGAAAGCACTCGCGTGAGGGTGGTTCCTCCTCCAACATGACCACCCCTCCGCAGAAGCGCCACATCTGGCTGCCAAATAGTGCTGTCACTAGGGCTCCATATGCCCAAGCTTCTCCAGGCTTTGCTCCCCGCCCACCCAACCCATCTCAGATGCATGGTCAGAGGTCTTCAATGGGGCAGCCAAGGCCAGATACTCCTCGTGTCGTCACTTGCTACAAGTGCAAGCAGACGGGGCACTACGCTGACAAGTGCACTCAGAGGCAGCTACCTCCACCACCACCTCGTCCCAACACTAACCAGGCAATGGTGCGTGCTCCCCCGGCTAAAGCCTTCAACTCCAACAACAGGCCTGTCGGGAGGACCGCAAGGGTGAATCATGTCAAGATCGACAAAGCTGAGGAAGCTGCGGACATCGTTCTCGGTACATTCCCCATAAACTCTTTTCCAGCTAAAGTGTTGTTTGATACCGGAGCATCGCATTCTTTCGTGTCAAAGATCTTTGCGACAGCAATTAAGCTCCCCTTTGTTGGTTTGGGTTCCCCGCTAGTAGTAACCTCCCCTGGAGCAACTATGCAAACTTCCAAAATCAGTCACAAGAATCAGATTCTAATTGGAGGTCACATATTCCTTGCTTCTCTCATACTGCTTGGCAATTCTGACATTGATGTCATTCTTGGAATGGATTGGTTGAAGACCAATAAAGCTTCGATTGACTGCGCTCAGAAGTCAATAACTCTGTTCCACCCTTCTGGCCAGATAGTCTATTCTCCAAATGAATCAAGTTCCGTTCAGCTATACACCCTCGATGCAAAACCTCTACCTCTACTTGAAAATGTTCCGGTGGTTTGTGAATTCCCTGACGTCTTTCCAGAAGAGTTGCCAGGGATGCCTCCGGACAGAGCAGTTGAGTTCGTGATCGAGCTTGAACCAGGTACTGCTCCAATCTCTAAGCATCCATACAAGATAGCTCCTCCTGAACTGAAACTGTTAAAGGAGCAAATCGATATGTACATGGAAAAAGGTTACATTCAACCTAGTTCCTCCGCTTGGGGTTGCCCAACTCTGTTCGTTGCGAAGAAGGATCAAACCAAGAGACTCGTTGTTGAATATCGTCCTCTTAACGAGAAAACCATCAAAAACAAGTATCCAATTCCTCGTATCGATGATCTTTTTGATCAACTTGCTGGAGCCTCAATATTCTCAAAGTTGGACTTGAGAATGGGTTACCATCAAATAAAGATCAGAAAAGAGGATATTCCAAAAACGGCTTTCACCACTCGGTACGGTCTATATGAATACACCGTCATGTCCTTTGGTCTCACCAATGCACCGGCGACATTCTCTCGACTCATGAATTCTGTTTTCCATGAATACCTCGACAAGTTCGTTGTGGTATATCTTGATGACATTCTTGTCTACTCCAAATCCGAGGAAGAGCATGGAGAACACCTTCGTCTCACTCTCATGAAACTTCGCGAGCATCGTCTATATGCCAAGTTCTCCAAATGTGAGTTCTGGATTCCAGAAGTTGCTTACCTTGGTCATGTCATCTCTGCCAAGGGCATAGCCATTGATCCAGAAAAGGTTAAAGCAATTGTTGACTGGAAACCTCCAAAGACGGTGAAGCAAGTAAGAAGCTTTCTTGGCTTGGCTAGCTATTGCCGTCGTTTCGTCCAAAACTTTTCCAAGATTGCCAAACCTCTCACTGATCTCACAAAGAAGGACAAGAAGTTCGTTTGGTCTCCACAATGTGATGAAAGTTTCAATCTCCTGAAGACTAAGCTCACTTCTACCCCAGTTCTGGTTGGCCCAGATACTACCAAACCTTTCCAGATATTCTGTGATGCATCTCTCCAAGGTCTAGGTGCAGTTCTTATGCAAGAACGTCAAGTTGTGGCTTATGCTTCACGTCAGTTGAATGCACATGAGCAAAACTATCCCACACATGACCTAGAACTTGCAGCAGTTGTGTTTGCACTACTAGAGATTTGCTTATAGCAGCATATCCTACCACAGGCGAACAAGGAAAACAGTGCGCCTGGGTTAATTAGCGCAGGCGAAGCGCAAGTAGGTGCGCCTGGGGTAGGCCAGTTACCCCAGGCAAACAGAAACCGGAAGCGCCTGGGGTAAAGTGTGGCAGGGCCAACCACGGCCGACGCTGGCACGCTTCCTTTACCACAGGCGAATCGCATATCAGTTCGCCTGCGGTATAACAGATACCACAGGCGAGTAAGTACCGAAGCGCCTGGGGTAAAAAGTGGACTGGGGTAGCTCCCTTTAGCGCAGGCGCACGGGTAAGTCGTTCGCCTGGGACAAAGAATAGCCTGGGGTAGCACCACTTAGCGCAGGCGCTTCCCAGAACGCGCCATTAAACGCGGGAACAGAAACCCCCGCCATTAAACGCGGGAACAGAAACCCCCGCCATTAAACGCGGGAACAGAAACCCCCGCACCGTCAAAGGCTGCCGGAGGCGGCCGGCCAGTGCATGCGCCCCAGTCAAAGTCCACCGGATTAATGGCGGGGCGGCAGCGGCGACACGCGCGGCGCGGCGACTGGCCCGCGAGTAGTATAAAAAATGTTGCCCGCCCCCTCCCCGTACGCACAGTCTCGACTCCCTCCTCGCCATTCTTTCTCCACCCTTCTTCTCCACCCTCGAACCTCGCCGCAATGGAGAACCTCTGGGACGCGGGGCCCGAGAGCGACGACGACGAGCTGCAGCCAGCGCAGCAAGCGGCGTCGGAGCCGCAGGTGGTGGCGCCGGAGCCGGTGGCGCCGGAGCAGCCACCCGAGTACGACGAGGCGCGAGAAGCGCGGCGAGCCGCCCGCCACTGGAGACGCGAGGTGAGGAGGCAACCAGTGTGTCCCGAGCAGCACGTCGGGCTGCACTCGATCGAGACCTCGCAGAACGAGGACGCGTACCGCGAGGTGCGCGGCGTCCTCGAGCAGGCCGCGACGGCGGCGGAGGCGGCCGCCGTTCGTGCCTCCCTGGAGATGCACCAGCGGGAGGAGGCGGCGCGAGCGGTGCGCCGGCAGATGGCCCAGCGTGCTGCCTCCGTCGAGCAGGAGGGCATCATCGCCCTCTACGAGGCCGACCGGCGGCAGGTTGCGCTGCAGAGTGAGCGGCGGCGCAACCGCCTGCCCTCCGAGCAGGCGCAGCTGCACCGGCTGCGCCTGCAGGCCCGAGCGGAGCGGGCGGAGCAACGCCGTCTCGCCGCGGCGAGCCAGGACGGAGCCGGCCCCTCCAACCAGCACCGCCACGACGACGTCGCTGATGAAGACGACGATGCGTAGGCGTAGGAGCAGTCATCGAGTAGTTTAAATTTCCTATGTTTAGTTTAAATTTTCGTACTAGCTTAAATTCGCGCCGAATATGTACGCAGTTTTCGAATTTCAATAAAATTTCGCCTGTTTTCATTTTGCGTTTGTTTGGGCCGGTTCTTGGGCTCGGGACGCGACTGGGAAACGCGCCCCCCCAGGTTCCAGAATAGCGCCGTTTAGCGCCGCGGCGGCCCCAAAACGGCGGCGTTTTGGGCCCTGGGGGGCGCAACGGCTGGAGATGCCCTGAGCGATCCAGAACGTGTTGAAAAACCAGTGCTAACACACCCTTCGGATGCACGTCAGTGGAAAGCATTAGACGCATTCGATGAGGAATTCGGGAACGACCCAAGGAACATCAGGCTTGGTGCGAGCACCGACGGTCTCAATCCGTTTGGCAATCAGAGCAGCAAACATATATTAAAATGTGTTTTAGAGAGAAACACTTGCGGTATCTCGCTAAACCAATCTATTTACGCTCGATGCGACATATATTAAATATTTTTGCACATGTTAACATTCATATGTATGTATTTTTTAAGTGAAAACCAACGTGGGGGAGCCACGTACATATTATAGCATTCGTATTGCTCGATGTGTCCCAGGCCGGGGTGGGGCTGTGTAATTTAGAAAATCTTAGCACATGCGCATCATCGAGAAAACGCGCCTGGGGTAATATATATCACAGGCGCTTTTGACAGGACATGCGCCTGGGGTAATGCCATGTGGGACCGCGCAAACCAAAATCCTACGAAAATTACCGCAGGCGCATTATCTAGATAACGCGCCGCGGTAAGGATCTGTGGGGCCGGGCATAACAGGGCATCGAGCCAAGAACATTAGAACCGGTTTGTATCACAAACCGGTTCTAAAGGTATGTCCCCTGGGCCCACCTAGCTACCCGCACAAATGGCCGCAGGCCTTTAGGACCGGTTTGTATACAAACCGGTCCTAAAGGCCTGCGGCCATTTGTGCGGGTAGCTAGGTGGGCCCAGGGGACATACCTTTAGAACCGGTTTGTGATACAAACCGGTGCTAATGCTTAGCGCAGGCGCATTTTCAGTCTGTGCGCCTGGGCTATACCTCTGTGGGCCCGCGCACAACCAATCGCTAAGAACATTAGCGCAGGCGCACCTCTCTTCGTTCGCCTGGGGTAAAGGATAGCGCAGGCGCATATCACTCGTTGTGCGCCTATAAGTCCCCGCTCTGCTAACCACAACCCGCATAATCCACTCTGTTTCATATCGATCCCAAACCGCACGCCGCCGTCGCCTCTCTCATCGCACGATGCCTTCGCCTCTCTTATCGCACGCCGCCGTCGTCGTTGTCGAGCAGGAGGAGGAGGAGGAGCGGGAGCAGCAGCAGGAGGAGGAGCAGGAGCAGCAGCGGAGGAGGAGCGGGAGCAGCAGGGCAGGAGGAGCGGGAGCACGCCGCGCGCGCGCCGTCCCTCTCATCGTCGTCGTCCACGCCGGCCGTCGTCACCCACGCCGCCGTCGCCCACGCCCACGACGAACCCAGGTCAGCCCCCCCTCCCCCTCTTCCAACGCCCTCATAGTACTACTGCTGCTACATGCTTTAGCTAGAACTGGATCTGATCATGTACCATTATTTCTGGATTCTGGTAGTTCAGCTCATAGTATAAAATGCTATATTTCTTACACTAGCTGAATCACCTACTAATTACATGTGAATAGAACACTGAAGCTTTGGACACTGCTAGAATTCTGCGTGATTTGTTATTAATTAAGTGCAGTATTTTACTTTGATCAATATATATGAAGGTTTTTTTGGCATGATATATGAATTTCCTGGGAGTTTTTGTGCCATGTGATGACAGCAATGCAAGGAACAGTTTTTGTGGCCATGCATATGTGTGCATTCAATTTCTGTTGCAGGTACATTGAGTGCTAATGTTTTGTCGGAACGTTGATTCATTTCCGTTCCGGCGAATTTCTGGCACTCCGGCATGACCATTTATATATAGCCGAGGTCACGCCGAATTTTTCCGGTGACTAACAGTATACGTTTTGTCTACTGCTAGCTAGGGCATGTCTTCTTCTACTACGGATCCGGCTTTATTGGACCACTACATCCTTATGGCCCGAGAGTCGCAAGAGGAAGATCGGACACAAACTGACCCTGATGTCGATCCCCTCAATGATGACGGGCTCACCGGTGGCGAGGAGGAAACCACTGATAGTGGCGCCGGGGGTCCCTCAGGGAGCAGCACGACGGGAAACAAGCGTCGGAAGCGAGCTCCGAACAAGGTCGGCACCGTTCGAGAGAAATTCACGGAGGTGGACCCTTCCAGTGGCACGCCTCTAATGCCATTGGACCTTGTGAAGGGGTACTTGCTCCAACTTGGCGCGATACTTCGAGACGTCGTCAATGTCAACGAGCCGACTCTCAAGAAGAAACTAACTCTGCGCGCCCAACTCATCTCGAGGCTGCACGCGCGGTACGAGTTCCCTCCCCCCTACAACAACGAGAATCTGAAGGGCAACCTCGTGAACAAACTCGCCCTCACTAGATTCACCAAAGCCCTGAGCAATTACAAGACTATGGTGAGGGCGATGATTAAGGAATCGACACCATTCGAAGAGATCCATCGCCACTTCCCGCGGATTACGCCCGATGACTTCAAGACTTTCCTAGATAACGAGTCGCTTGATGTCACTAAGAAGCAAACGGGATGGGGGAAGGATCTAGCGTCGAAGAACATCGGTCACCACAATCTCGGCTGTCGTGGCTACGACGGGAAGGAGCCAGTTTGGGCGAAAGAGGACCAGGCCTACATTGAAAAAGGGATTGAGAACCCTTACGCCAAGTATGCCCATGACCCGCAATTCCAGAAATTCATGAGGTCGAGGTACAGAAAAGTAACTCCGACCGGGGAACTTGTCTTGGACCCGAAGATGGTGGAGGGTGTTATTTTGGTCACGGACGATAGCGTGAAGAATGTTGAGAAGCTAGTGGTAAGAAATTTACCATTTCATGCAACTCATCATCATCAAGTCCATGATTTCATTCTAGTACGAAACCAATTCTAAACCGTTTATATGTTGCTTCTGCAGCTAGAAGAACAACAACTTGAATCTTCCTCGTCGCAGACGTCGACGGCCAAAGTCGCGTGGGATAAGCCTTTCATCAGGGGGTACAACAAGGCAAAGAGCCAGGACCCTCTGAAAAGGCCGCACTTAGGCCGTATCACCGGCGGCGGACTTAATAAGAAGCACGCCAACTATGGCTTGGCTGAGCCAGCACTAAGGAGTCACGGGCGGCGAAGAAGAGCGAGGAGACGGAGGAGCTGAAGAAGAAGGTCCATGACTTGGAAACAAACATGGAGAAGAAGATTGAGAAAACGGTGGGGGAAAAGATGAATGCGCTCATCCCAGCCGTATTTGAAAAAATATGTGGCTACATCGCCGGCGGCTCACAGGGGCCGTTACCGACGTTCAACATACCGTCGATGTTGGTCGTGCCCGCCGCGGCCGCCGCCGGTGGTCCGTCGACGTCGGCCGTGCCTGTCGCCCCGCCGTGCCCGACGCGCCTGCCCCCGATGGACCGTCGGCCGTGCCCGACGCGCCTGCCCCCGATGGACCGTCGGCCATGCCCGACGCGCCTGCCCCCGATGGACGGCGGCCGTGTCCGGCGCGGCCACCACCCCGTTGCTCGACGAGCCCACCATCACCTGTGGTCCGTCGACGTTAGCCGAGCTCAATGCCCTCACGGTAAAATTATTGACCGTCTCAAAAGCTGTAGCCAGTTCAATATAACCCTACTCTCTGACCTATCCATGCATGTTATCGCAGGCTGACGCGACGGGATGCACCTTCCTGCTAAAAGTGGGCAGCGAGTTGAAGGATGTTGCAAAGGGGAGCATCTTGCAGCCACTATCCCGCAAGTACCATTGCAGAGATATACCGGACAACGAGCTTCGGGTTCGCGTCGATCTGGTGCTACCGGGATTCGAGAACTTGTATCCTCCTAATCAACCCGCCGATGCCGACAGCGAGCTGAATCTCGGCCAACTGGACAATCAAATCTTGCTATGGCCGAAAGCCCTTATTCGGCTGAACACGACGTCAGGGTCGGCGCCAAGCCAAGCCATGACCGTCACCACTACACCGGTTGCGCCCGCGGCAAGCCAACAAGACAAGGTCCAACATGGCAATGTCCTCTCTCCACCTCCGGTGGATCCTCCTCCTCCCGAGCACGAGACGTCCAATGACGAGCAACATCACGAGCATGAGACCCATGACGAGTACATGGATATTGAACTTGCTCCCATTGACGATTTCATAAATCAGTTGGATGGCGAGAAGCCGGTTCCTCCGAAGTTACCCGCCAGAACTCTTGATATCCAGAAGAAGGTAGATGGCGGAGAGGGCGGTTCTTCTGAGTTACCCACCAGAAAACCGGATATACAGAAGAAGCTAACCTATTCCCAAGAAACTCCCGAGGAGCAGACGGCCTTTACGGCTCCACAGCCTACGCTGGTTACCCCGAATACACTCTGTGCTACGGCCGCGGAGGCGGTAAAACAAAGCGGCACTCCCATCTGCTTGAGGCCGAAGAAGAATCGGAAGAGGACGGTAGCCAAGAAGAAGAAAGGTGGTGCCTCCTCTAGTAGCCAGCCAGCGGCCGCCCGAGTCCTGGACCGTTTGCCGCCCGCCGTCCCGTGGAGGAAGGTGCATGAGATAGGTGAGCCGATGCTGCCGCCAGAGGTTGTCGCTGTCATGGGTGGTGACATGAGGACCATCCACGACGGGATTTTGTTCAAAGAGAATGAACTTCTACGTGAGAAACATCCCTCCTACCCGCTATACGTGGTCAAGGTGCCCCGATCCTTGGGCTTTGTGGATTCAAATCCCGCAGAGGTGTTCTTCATCAGATACGAAGACATATTCAGGGTCTTCCACTTGGGTAAGCTCGACCGAAGCATTGTCCGCCTGGTATCGCTCAGCATGGCGCATGATATGGTCATGGAGAATACCCCGCACATGGCGATTATGGACCCGTACTACATGAATGAGGACTACTTGCGGTCACATGCGGACCGAGTTCTTATCACGACTTACATAACGGGGTTTTTGATAGATAACAAGGATAAGAACGCCATTCTCATGCCATACTTTCCCAAGTAAGTAGTCCTCTCCGCTTCACGTCGTTACATTCTTTCTAGAATCTCCTTAGTATTCCGATTGATGATATTGATGGCTCTTGTTCGAAATGTTCTGCGCAGAAACGGAGGATGCGTACTCATCGTCATGGAACCGCATTGGTCACAATGCACTTATCTTGATGCGGGTAGGGCGGTGCAGAAGGACTACACCGACATAAGAGCTGTTCTTAATAGTGCCCTCAACGGCTTCGCCGCCGATTTAGGCAAGCCCCTAAAAAGGAGAAAATAGTCCGAGGCGCCTACGTGTGCACCCACGTAACAAACTTCCCCTGCCTCAAGCAATCGGAGCAAGAATCTGAGTTGGAAGCTTGGTATGTCATCTTTCAGATGAGGGAGTACTTAAAGGATGCCCAACAGGCCCATCTACCAAGTGATCTCCGAGACCTGACCACAAAAATGGCCAACACCGCCGATGAATATGTGCGGGCTGAGTTCCGTCGCATCCAGCGGAGGATCTGCACGATACTCTCGTCGGATGTCATCACTCGGGGTGGCTTGTTCTTCCACGGCCACGCACCACCGAGCAACCGTGACATAGAAGCACACCTACGAGAGCAACGTGACACCCGGACATTCAACACGCTACAAGGCGTTCGTCCGTTCCCGCCGAGAATATAGGATTGACAAAATGTTAGTATACACTTGCATCATATAACTTTTAGACCTTTATTTGTCGTGTTTTATTCGAAAACCTTGATGCTTCTATTTTTTGATAGTTATTTGCGGTCTATTATCACTTTCGATGCTAAACTCGTATTTTTGTCCTATGCACAGATGACATGGTATGTTGTGTATGTCGGTAGGGTTCCCGGAGTCTACGACGACTGGGACCAATGCCGAAGACAGGTGCACGGTTTCAGCGGCAACAGCTACAAGGGGTACAAGACCATGGTGGAGGCGGAAGCTCGATACGCCACTTACCTAGCGAGAGAGAAGACGGAGAAGACGAGGGCCCGGATGACCACATTCGCCATCGCCGTGCTTATACTCCTTGTACTCCTAGTGTTGATGCTACTTGTTGTTTTGCTTGTCTAGATAACTAAACTATCGATTTGTTTGGACTATGTACTCCTAGTGTTTGAACTATGCTTGTAACTAAACTATTCGTTTCGAGACTATTTGGTGATGATCGAGACTATTTGGTGATGATCGAAATATTTCTGTTATTTTGCTGTCATTTTCATATTTATTACTGTCAATTTGCTGTAATTCTGTTATTTTCGTTTCTTTTATTTTTTGACACAGCAAAACCATACCCCAGGCGAATAGGGAAGCATACCCCAGGCGAACATGTACCCCAGGCACAGCGCTTGTTCGCCTCAGGTCAGAGGCTTACCCCAGGCGCACAAGGCTTGTTCGCCTGGGGTATGTCAAGATACCCCAGGCGCATTTGGTTGTTCGCCTGCGGTAAGTCATTACCGCTGGCGAGGTGGTCCCAGGCGAACAAACATTCGCCTGCGGTAGGCTAAATTGGTTCGCCTGCGGTAGCCTTTTCCCTACTAGTGTTGCCCTCAAGAAATGGAGACAATACTTGTTGGGTAATCGCACTGAAATCTTTTCCGATCATAAGAGTCTGAAATACATCTTCACTCAACCAGATCTAAACCTCAGGCAAATGAGATGGATTGAAAATATTAAAGACTTTTATCTCACCATTTCTTACACTCCAGGCAAGGCTAATGTTATGGCCGATGCTCTCAGTCGCAAGTCGTATTGCAATAATCTCATGATCATGGAAAGCCAACCTCCACATCATGAAGAATTCCAGAAGCTGAACCTTGGTCTTGTTCCTCAAGGTTATCTTGCAAACTTGACAGCCAGTCCAACTCTCGAGGACAAGATTCGTTCTGAACAACTTCGTGATGCTGAAATCAAGAAGATGGTAGAACACATCAAAGAAGGCAAGGAGAAATTCAAGTCCTTCTCAATTGATGACAAGGGAACTGTGTTCTTCGAAGGACGCATTGCAATTCCTCAAGTTCAAAGTCTCAAAGATGTAATTCTCAAGGAGGCTCATGAAACTCCTCTTTCCATCCACCCTGGAAGTACAAAGATGTACCAGGATCTTAAGACACTGTATTGGTGGCCTGGCATGAAACGTGAAATTGCTCAATACGTTTTGGAATGCGACGTTTGTCAACGTGTTAAGGCAGTCCATCAGAAAACAGCCGGTCTACTCCAACCTCTGAAAATTCCTGAGTGGAAGTGGGACATGATTGAAATGGACTTCGTCACTGGTTTTCCAAAGTCCAAGAAGGGCAACGATGCAATCTTCGTTGTTATTGATCGTCTCACTAAAGTAGCTCACTTCTTTGCTGTCAAAGAAACAATCTCAGCTAGCCAGTTAGCAGAGCTCTACACAGCAAAGATTGTTCCTCTTCATGGTGTTCCTTTGGAAATAAGCTCAGACCGTGGAAGCATATTTACTTCTCATTTCTGGAAAAGCTTTCAAGAAGCATTGGGCACCAAACTTCTGTTCAGCACAGCCTACCATCCTCAGTCTCAAGGGCAAGTAGAAAGAGTCAATCAGATTCTCGAGGATATGCTCAGAGCATGTGGTATCTCCTTTGGCATGAAATGGGAGGATTGCCTTCAATATGCTGAATTCTCCTACAACAACAGCTACCAGGCAAGCCTAGGCATGGCACCATTTGAAGCTCTCTATGGCCGCAGATGCAGGAGTCCAATCAATTGGTATGGAGCTGGCGAACGTTCACTCTTAGGCCCTGACATTGTTAAGGAAGCCGAGGAGAAAGTTCGCATCATTCGTGACAATCTCAAGATTGCTCAGTCTCGTCAGAAAAGCTACTATGACAGCAAGCACAGGGATATGATTTATGCACCTGGTGACAAGGCATATCTCCGTGTAACTCCCCTCAGAGGCACTCATCGTTTCGGTGTGAAAGGAAAGCTTGCACCAAGATACATTGGTCCTTTCAACATTCTCTCAAGGCGTGCGGAAAATTCCTATCGTCTTGAACTTCCAGAAAAACTATCCAAGGTGCACGATGTGTTTCACGTGTCACAACTCAAGAGGTGTTTCAAAGATCCAGATCATGCAGTTGATCATGATTCCATTGAACTGCAAGATGATCTTTCTTATGAGGAGCACCCTATTCGTATTCTCGATGAGACCGAGCGTAAGGCTCGCAACAAGAGCACCAAGTTCTTGAAAGTGCAGTGGTCCCATCATTCCGATAAAGACGCAACGTGGGAGACCGAAGAGGATCTTCGCAAGAAGTATCCGGACCTTTTCTCTTCTCAGTAGGAATCTCGGGGCGCGATTCCTTCAAGGGGGGCGTTTTGTAACATCCCAAGTATGAAAACTTCCATTTAGAATGTGTGATTCTTGTTTAATTAAAGTTTTGCATCATGTCATCATACTCATTACTTTGTTTGCATTTGTTTTCATTTGGCTTGCATCTGTTTTTCTTTGTTTTCACAATTCAAATTGAAACAATATTTCAAATGCTTGTTCATACTTGTTATGTTACAACTTTCCAAATAAAAGGTTCAAATTAAACTTCCAATTGTTTCCATGAAAAATAAAAAGCTCAACTATTTATTTGTTCTTTAATAATCCACTTAATACAAATTGCATTCAAAATTTCAAATCACATGTTACAAACAGCACCCAATATGAACTTATGAAAATTACCAAAACATTCTAACCCTTTTGTTCCATTTAAACTATAGGGTTCACCCTATTTAAACCTTGTTTTCAATATTTCACTAAATAATCAAATTCACCCAAATTTGAACCAAATTACAAACAACATTGTATTTTTGAACTTTTCGAGTCCCCTCTTCCGCAGGAAAAACCCCACATTTTTGCGAAGGGCACTGACAGGGTGGCCCCCCCTGTCAGCTGCTGTGTGCGCGCTGCTGCCACGTTGGCCCCAGGGCCCACTGGCAGTGACCCAGTCTAGGTCACTGCACGGTGTAGAGCTATTTTCAGCTTTTCTTTTTTCAGTTTAAGTCCTTTTCTTCACAGATTAGTCCCTGTAAATAAAATGTTAATAACTTTTATTTCCTAAATCCAAATAATAAGAATAAAATATGTTTGTTGAACCAAATTTAATTCTCTACCTAGTTAAACCATTTGTATTCTGTTTTGAATAATTCAAATGCATTCAAATTTCAAATTCAAACAATTCATTTAAAATTTGATTAATTGCATAACTATTTCATAATTAATCCAAATAACATAAATAAAATATGTTTTCCATGCTATTTTGAACCATCTTTCCAAATATAAATTTTGTTTCATGTTTTGAATAATTAAAATTGCTTAAATAATTTAAACCTTGTCTAAATCATTTAATATTGCTAAATTCATAACTTGCTCGAATTAAAATATTTTTGAACATATCAAATATGTTTTCAAACTAGAAAAATATAAAATTTTCAAATATGAATTTGAATTTATGTTTTGAACAAATAAAATTCAAATAATATTCATACTTGAATTTAATTCATTTAAATCTTGTTTAAACTTGTTTAATTCATAATTAAATCATTGTAATTCCTTTTTCAATAATTGAAACATGTAATCCACCTAAAATTTTATGTTCCTTTCAAATATGAACTTTGTTATCTATTTTGGACAATTTAAATTTGTGAAAACAACAAATGCTTGTGTAACACCTTTAAGAAACCAAAATTCCATAACTTAATAAATAAAATTCCAAAATTGGCAAACCTTATTTCCAATTGATTCTATTGTTGTTATTTTTCTGTTTTCCTCATCCATGCATCATACTAACCCACTTTCACCTGTTGATTAGTTGTAAAACAATTATTCCAACCTTAATTGATGGGCTTTTCATATGCAACTCAAATTGCATGTGGGTCCATTTAATCTTGTTCCCATGTCAACTAGTTTATTTTGATGCCTCCCTTAAATTGACATGCATCATCCCATGATTGTGCACTATGCCATGATATTGATTGTTTATCTTTCTGCATTGTTTGTCTGCTTCTTCTCGGTTAGACGACGACGTTGAGACAGACGATACTTACGACACCCCTTCTGAGGATCTAGCTCAGTACCAGGCTGCTGAGTTTGCAGGCAAGTATTCACTCACATGAACCATTGTGTTCCTTTCAACATTGGATACCGATACTTTCTGTTGTCTATTCTGCTAGCCCTATGAATCGTTGCTTCTGTTACGAACCTATCACATGATATCCTTAACCCTGATATAGCCTCACCTCCACACCTATAACCCCATTGATTGTTGCCCGTGTCTTACTAGCATGCTTAGGGTTGTTTTTCCTCGAGTCTGTTACCCGTTACTTTCTGTTACTATACTCTCTTTATGTTCTGGGGCTCGATGTTAAACAACAACCTGTTAATCTTGAGGTAATAATAATTTGCTGATAAGGCACCGGCAGGAGGCCCGGCGTGGTTTTGAGGCCTGCTAGTGTCGGCCCTAATTAGGAAAAGGGTCTTGTCTACTGATCCATGATGAGCGCACTAACCGCATGTGGGAAGCGTGTATGGGCGCCCCCCTCAATTTGATTCGATCCGCATCTCGTCCAAATCGCCACATTTAGTTCGGGATTTCCATTTGATGCACTCATATGCAGGTACGAACCCGAGGCCAGGGTGGAACTTTTGTAGTCGGCATTTAGGGCGGCGTGGTCTTAGAGTGCTATGAGGGTCCCCTTTTCTTCGTGGGGCTCGATTAGCCGCGCACGCACAACACGTGGTTCTTTGGGCTTGATGCGAAGAAGAGTTGAGTTGTGTAGAGTGCCTCGCTTGGTGGGTTTGATTCCCGTCTGGCGGGATACTCTTACGTGTACGGCCAAATTGGTGCACCCCTGCAGGGATAAATCTTCTCGAGAAGCCGTGTTTTCCGCGGTTATGGTTAACTTGGTGAAAGTACTGGCTAACAAGTACTCAGAACAACTTACACCTAACTAATGATAACTTGACTAGTAATAGCCTTATTGCCACAATAACCTGATCCATCACTAATCCAACTGTGTGAGTTATCTTCGGATTGCTTGTTTGGATAAGGGGCGAGATCCAGGATGGGTTTGTTTGGTGGTTAGTTATAGTTGGTTACGATACGCTATCTTATCCCCTTTCTGTTAGCCGGAAGTTGTATCATGTTCTGTAGTTGGTTAGTGCAGCCAGTTGCAGCATCTTTTGTACCACCCCTTTCTTCCGTTGAACCCAAAGCATCTGTGCTTGGTGTTGACGGGTTACACTTTGGTGAATTGTGAGTCTTTCTTGCCAGTACGTTTATGTACTGACCCCTTTGGGGCTGTGGTTTCCGCAGACTACGCTTACGAGGATCCCCGTGACGGCTACTACGTGGAGTTTGACGAGGCTGCTGACGAGTAGATAGCGGACCCGGGCAGGATCCGAGACATCGTGGATGGGCTCCGTTTCCTTTCATTTCCGGCTTCTTAAGCCTATTTGGATTTTGTCTGTACTCAGACCCTTTGAATGCTTCCGCTGAGATGTAATGATGATATGTTGGGACATGTGTCCTCTGGATGATTGTATTTGCTATCTCTGCTCTAGTGAGAGCTATTTGCAACTTATTTCTATTTATTTGTGTCTTAGAGATATGTTGTGTTATCATTTTGTTAAACGCCGTTGACGTACCATGTGTGTATGGTATGAAGTACGTCAATGGTAGTATCCTGATTTCTATGGGATGGTTTACGTAGACGATGAACAGTAGGGGTTGGTTGTCACACATACGTGTGTTGGCCTACTCGTAAGAGATGCGGGTGCCGGTAAGCCCCGTAATCCAATCAACTACTGTTCAACGGAACTGCGAGTATCCTCTAGAAGTCCGGGTGCGACAGCAGCGCCGCGCCCAGCCGCGCCCCCCGCAGGATCGCATGTTTCCCGAGTGAGGCCAGTACTGACTAATCTCGCTGGACCTAAGTGTCTCTCGGATAATATCAGGGCTGAGCCTTACCCGGATAAATTCAAGGAACCGGGTAAAGTGGTGAATTATGAGCCGACTATGGAAACAGAAACATGGTTGAGCAGTTATGAGATGGCTATGTCGATTCGCAACGCATCTGAAAATCTTCAAGCCAAGTTCATGTACTTAATGATGTCAGAAGGAGCAGCACAGTTGTGGTTCAACAATTTACCTCAAGGATCTATCAAATCTTGGAGTGAATTGAAAACTGCGTTTATCAAGCACTTTCACGGAACATGCAGGAAGTTGTTTACTATCGACGATCTGGAATGGTGTGTGCAAAAGAAGGGAGAATCGGCGCGTAGCTGGGTGCGCCGGGTTATGGAGATACTTCATTCATCTACAAATATTCAGCCAAAGGATGCGTGCAAGCTATGGCGAAGACATGCAAGTATACACCCTTAGTGCAAAAGCTAACTCGCATGAAATCCAGTCGAAACGCTTCAGAGGTTACTATGGGAGAGTTGATGGACGCATGCAACAAACATGCTGCTACGGATACCACAGAAGAGGACGTTGATGATAAGAAAGAGAAAGCGAACACGAGTAATAATGGAAGAACCGGCAATGGGTCCACGCCGGGTAACCATGGAGGAAATAATGGAAACAACCAGAATAAACGCCCGTTTGAGGGGAATTCTGAGTTTGTCGCCAGCGCAGAAGCCGGGTCTTCGAGACCCAGAGCAGAAGGAAATTTCAACGGAGGAAACTTTAATGGAGGAAATTACCAAGGTCCGCCAAGGCCGGGAAACCACTGGGATGTTTACAAGATGCCGTGCCCGCGACACAGCAGGAACGGTAGACCGGCTAACCACTCATTGGAGCAGTGTGTGGATTTACAGAGATGGAAGAACGAAGAAATAAACAAAGCTATGCGAGGCGCAGGCCGGGGAGGAGGACCGGGTCCGGGTGGAAACCCGGGCAACGGCCCACCCCCGGCAGGCAACCCAGGAGGTGGAAACCCGGGTAATAACCAGGGAGGAGCTGGAGGTTTCCAAGCCAATCCCAAGCAATTGGGCCAGTACCACATTCACACCACGGGAACTTCAAACAAGGATAGAAAGATACTGAAAAAGGCGGTAAACTCGGTCTCCTCGGCTGTCCCGAGGTACCTGAGGTGGTCGGAGCAAGATGTAACATGGAGCAGAAGAGATCACTCGGAAAGGATAGAACACCCGGGAGTCATAGCATTGGTGGTTGCGCCACAGGTTAATGGTTATGAGCTGAAAAAGGTCCTAATGGACGGCGGAAGTAGCATCAACATCTTATATTGGGAAACTTTCTTGCGCATGGGCCTCAAGGAGTCTCAGCTACAGAAAAGTTCAACAGTTTTTCACGGGATTGTGCCGGGTCACTCGGCGTGTCCTGAGGGAAAGATTACCTTCGAGGTTGCTTTTGGAGAATCAAAGGATAATTTCCAGGTGGAGTGGCTCACGTTCGAAGTGGTAAAGTTGCGCAGCCCCTATCACGCATTGTTTGGAAGGCCGTCTTACGCCAAGTTCATGGCCAGGCCATGTTACGTATACCTACAGCTAAAAATCCCGGGTCCCAAGCAGACCATCACTATCCATGGGAGCCGGGATATAGCGGCTGAGTGTGACGAAGGAGACGCGGCAATGGCAGAACAAGCCTGTAGAAAGGAGGAGCTCAAGTATTATCGGTCTCAAGTAGACCCGGATGACAGAACAACATTAAAAAGGCCGAATACGGAGGATGAGCGAGCGAAATTCAAGGCAGCACAGGATACCAAGATGGTGGCCTTTGTCGAAGGTGATCCCTCCAAGCAATTTGCCATAGGATCTAACCTGGACAATGAGCAGGAAAAAGCACTCGTGGAGTTTATTCGTTCGAATCAAGATGTTTTTGCTTGGACGCCCAGTGATATGCCGGGTATTCCTACAGAGTTAGCGGAACATAGCTTGCACGTTGATCCCAAGTCCAGGCCTGTGAAGATGGGCCTGAGAAAAATGAATGAGGAAAGAAGAAGAGCTATAGGGGAGGAAATTGCTCGGCTATTGACAGCCGGTTTATCATGGAAGTATTTCACCCGGACTGGTTGGCAAACCCGGTTCTCGTGATGAAAAAGAGCAATGAGTGGAGGATGTGCATAGATTACACGAGTCTCAACAAGCACTGTCCAAAGGATCCGTTTTCCCTCCCAAGGATTGATCATATTATAGATGAAGTGGCTGGAAGTGACCTATTATGTTTCCTGGATGCATATTCTGGGTATCATCAGATAAAGCTTAAGAAGGAAGACTGGGAGAAAACATCGTTCAGAACCCCTTTTGGGGCCTTCTGTTACAAAACCATGACTTTTGGGCTAAAGAATGCTGGCGCAACTTACCAGAGATGCATACAGAAGTGCTTTGAGGACCAGATTGGGCGCAATGTTCACACCTATGTGGATGATGTGGTGATCAAGACCAGGAAAATGGAAACATTCATTGATGATCTAAAGGAAACATTCAAGAATTTGCGAAGGTATCAGATGAAACTTAACCCTACAAAGTGCGTGTTCGGAGTTCCAGCAGGAAAGTTACTCGGATTCATTGTTTCCGAGAGAGGAATTGAGGCAAACCCGGACAAAATCAAAGCTATCCAGAACCTGACAAAGCCGGAAAACCTAAAGCATGTTCAGAAGCTCACAGGGTGTGTAGCAGCGCTGAGCCGGTTCATATCCAGACTCGGAGAAAAGGCAATACCCCTGTACCGGCTCTTGAGGAAATCTGATAAGTTTGTTTGGGACCAAGAGGCGGATGAGGCGTTCGAGGCACTAAAGAAGCAGTTATCTGAGGCACCAGTTTTAGCAGCCCCGGGTCCCAAAGAGCCCATGCTACTATATATTGCAGCCGGGCCCCGGGCAGTTAGCGCAGTGGTTGTCGTTGAGCGCAAAGAGGATGGGAAATATCACCCGGTTCAAAGGCCGGTTTATTACGTCAGCGAGGTGTTATCAGAGGCAAAGCAGTGCTACCCACATTGGCAGAAGTTGGTTTTCGGGGTCTTCATGGCCAGCCGGAAATTTGAAACCTTATTTTCAGGAACACCCAATAACAGTGGTTAGCTCTATACCAATGTCGGACATTGTCAGAAACTCGGACGCAACAGGTAGAATAGCCAAGTGGGCCATCGAGATGGGAGATTATCATATCAACTACGAGCCCAGGTCAGCAATCAAGTCTCAAGCTTTAGTTGATTTCATTAATGACTGGACTCACACTAGCATGCCCACAATGACACCAAGTTCCGAGTCTTGGGTAATGCACTTTGATGGTTCCAAGCAATACAAGGGCTCAGGAGCTGGAGTGGTACTCACATAACCTAAAGGAGATAAACTGAGCTACGTGTTGCAAATCCACTTTGATTGCTCCAACAACGTGGCCGAGTATGAGACATTATTGCATGGATTAAGAATAGCCAAGGAGATGAACATCAGGCGGATACGGTGCTATGGAGATTCGGATCTTGTGGTGCAGCAGGTCTCAGGAACCTGGGATAGGAAGGATGCAACTATGGCAGCGTATCGTAGAGAGGTGGACATGGTTGCCGGGTGTTTTTCCCGGTATGAGGTGGAGCACATTGACAGGCGAAAGAACGAGGCAGCAGATGCACTCGCAAGCCTCGGCTCGCGCAGAGAGCCGGTTCCACCCAACGTTTTCCTGGACGAGCTATGGCGGCCATCAGTAAAAACCGAGTCTGAGGAAGAGGTGGCTAACAAAGACCCGGATTTGGAGCTCGTGGCCAGAATACGCACTGTTCCCGAGTGGACAGAGCCGTTCCTGGCTTACCTATCACGGGGCGAGTTACCACAGCAGGAAGTACTAGCAAGGCAAATTATGAGGCGAGCAAAAGGTTATTCCATCATCAATGGGGAGTTATATAAAAGGAGTGCTGCAGGATTATTTTTGCGCTGTGTGGCACCAGAAGAAGGCCGGCAGATCCTGAAAGAGATCCACGAAGGCGACTGTGGGCACCATGCATCCACAAGGTCCCTTGTGGCCAAAGCATATAGGCACGGTTTCTTCTGGCTCACAGCCTTAGCAGACGCGGAATGCTTGGTGGCAAGGTGCGATGGATGTCAAAGGTATGCCCGCCAAATCCATGTGCCGGCTATGGAGTTGCAAACAATTCCTTTAACCTGGCCGTTTGCCGTCTGGGGTATGGACATGGTTGGCCCCTTTCACATGTCACCTTGCAAAAAGACACATCTCTTGGTGGATATTGATAAATTTACCAAGTAGGTTGAAGTTATGCCAGTTACCAATTGTGAAGCGATCACGGCAGTCAAGTTCCTGAAAAGGATTATCTACCGGTTCGGGTATCCTCACAGCATAATTACGGACAATGGAACCAACATGTCCTTAGGCGAGATGGAAAAATTCTGTGGGAACAATGGAATCCGGCTTGACATAGCCTCAGTAGCCCATCCACAAGCTAATGGACAAGTGGAAAGGGCAAATCAGGAGTTACTTCGTGGATTAAAGCCACGGCTACGAGTCCCATGCATCAGAGCTGCTGGAGCATGGGTTGAGGAGTTACCTTCAGTGGTTTGGGGAATTAACACCACACCTAACAGATCTACTCAGATGACACCGTTTTTCATGGTTTATGGTGTAGAGGCGGTATTACCGAGTGATATTATCCATGACTCGCCTCGAGTGTCGGCTTACGTTGAGGTGGAGAACGAGAAGAACCAGCAGGACGCCGTGGATATGTTAGAAGAACACAGGGAACAAGCTTTGGAGAGATCAGCCATATACCAGCAGGATCTGAGGAGATATCACAGCCGGAGAGTCAAAACCCGGGTCTTCCAGGAAGGAGACCTGGTTCTTCGCCTGGTACAGTCAAAGGAAGGAAATTACAAGCTATCCCCACCATGGGAAGGACCGTTCATCATAAGCCGGAATCTACACAATGGATCGTATTACTTGGTAGATGCGAGGGAAGAGTCGGCTACCATCAATGACACCGCTGATACAACTTCATCTATGCAAGAAAGAGAGAGACCATGGAACGTGGCTCAGCTGCGTCCCTACTACACTTAGAATAGACTAGATTCACAAGTGGTATTACACGATGTAACAGGCAGCAGGTTTCAGACGCACTCTTTTCCTATCCAGGGTACCTAAGGGGACTGGAGGGTTTTTAACGAGGCGGCTTGCTGACCTAACTTTTCTCATATCAATAAAGAGATGGTTAAATAATATTTTGTTCCTTTTTATGTTCATTGTCAAGTTTTTATATTCCTGTTGTTTTTCTATTTCTTTTCCAGGTAAGTATTATTTATTGTTCTTAGTATGTTAAATTTCTCTAGCAAATTGCATATATCTAGGTCTTGGGGGCTGATTGCTTGAATAGCACAGTTGCAAACTCAAAGACCCGGCCACGATGCCATTGAGTTATAAGGGCCGATTACTTGTAATAAGTACGACTGCAAGCTTATAACCGGACAACAGAGCCAAACTTTCTTGACTTTTCTTGCTTAAGCTTGATGTGACTCGCACAAAAGTGGCATGCTTTGCTAGCGTATAATTACAATCAGCCATGATGCCCAATGGGACTCGCCTGACCATGTCTTTATACAGCTATAGCAGCATTGATCATCCACGCGAAAGCCGGCTTATAGTAAAAGAAGGTCAAAAGGGTCATCTAAACCACAAGTTATGCAGAGTACAAGGCTAACACCCGGAAACTCGGTATATATTAAGCATAGCTTCAAACCTATGTGAATGACTCCAGGTTTTGGGCCTTAGCCGAAACAATTTGTTCTTTTGGAAAATTCCAAAACCCCAGACTCGGAAATTCGGGCCTTGGGGGCTTGGGAATTTGAAAAAAGAAACAAATCATCCAGCTATTCAGCTCAAAACCCGAAAATCCGAGTCTTGGGGACTTGGGGACTTAGAAAAAATCCACTTGGCAAAACCCATGAGACCCGGAAGCCGAGTCTCGCAGAGGGAACCATAGCGAAAGTCGGAAAACCAGAAATAAAAAAAGCTCAAAGTTAAGGAGTATCTAATTCACGCAAAGGCCAGAAGGGCCATGAAAGATATTAAAGTTTCAAACGCATTACAAACCAGGATAGTAGTATCATAAAGTGCACAGGCGCACTGTCAAAAGAATAATTGTTTTAAAAGGCCCATCGGCCGAATAGAGTGTTTGAGACGGTAGCAGATAAAAATTTCACTCGGCCTCCTGGGTCGAGTCGTCCATCTTGCCCTTGCCCTTGGCAGCCGGGTCTTGGTCCTTGACTTGCTCTTCAACAGTCTTCGCGGCAGCAGCATCCGGGTCAGCACCAGTACCGGCGCGCGCGGGGGGGAGGAACAACCGGAGTGGATGTCGCAGGTGCAGTATCGGCCTCAGCCTTCCTCTTCGCGGCCTCTTCCCTCAGCTTAGCAGCTTCTGCCTTCCACCGTGCCAGCATGTCATACAGCTTTGGAGGATCCGACTTAATTGCCTTGTCTTCAGCGTCGTATGGTGGAACAATCAGGCTGACATCTAGGCTATCGGCAATCTGGCTGGCCGAGTGACGAACCTCCTTTTGGATGGCCTTGTAGTTGTTGGCTGAAAACCTGGAGCCGTCGTGGTTGAACTCTAGAAACCCGCCAACAAGCTTTGCCGGCTCAAACTTGGGAAAGTACGCTTTAGCCAAGGCAAGCCCCCGGGTCACTCCAACCCGGCATGACGAGTGTTTCCAGTGCTCGATCAACTCGGGGATGGTAGAGCACGCATCAAGCAGCGTCTTCAAGCTACCATGTCCAGTACCCGGTCACTTCAACGCTTGCAGAATCCATTTGGTCCCGGCACATAGTTGCCAGATTGTGCTCTTTATCATCTTCAGCTTCGCTATGTCGTCTTCATCCGGAGTCTCGTCATCCGGCCCTGCAGAAAATATTAAGGCTTAAGTAAGGAATTCCGAGTATTTATCAGAGTGGAAAATCTGGGTTACTATCAGTCAGCCGGGAAGTATTACCAATCAAAGCGCTGTGAGTGTCGGCAATCTGGATTGATAGCTTGGCCAGTTCGTCCTCTGCAGCATGAGCTCTCTTTCTGTACTTTCTTGCAAGTTTCCCTGTCTTCTTGGCATCAGCTTCAACCGTCTCGCGCAGCTTCGTCTCCACCTCGAGGAGTTTGGTGGTCTTAGCCAACACTTTCTCAGAATGGGCCACGTATGCCTGCGTGGAGACGCAAGGAAGGGTTAGTCGGATAAAAAACGAACTATCAGTCGGATATGTTATGAAAGTTCCAAGCAAATTATCAATAAGTTCACTCGGAACTCGGGGACTAGACAGATATACAGGCAATATTAGTCGGATTTACCTCGTGCTTGGCTGTCAAGGCCTCCAGAATGTTTTCTTCATCAGCCCTCGGGGTGTGCAGAGCATCAAGCATCTCAGCAAAGCTCATGTCCTCAGGTTTGGTACCGGAAGAGCCGGCGGCCTGGTAGCTTGGAGGAGGAGTTTTTTCGGCTCTGGGGGTGAAACCCGGGTCGCCTGGGTATCAGGGTTGGGAGTGCCCATCCTTGTGCCCAGGACCTCGACGTCGTCGTCCTCAGGTCCATCTGATGGCTTGGGAGACCCGGCTTCCTGCCTGGCCGAGTCTGTCAGTGGGTCTTGTCCTTGGTCTTCTTCTTCAGCACCGCTAGTTGCGGCGTTCATGTTATCAACCGGATCTTCAGTCTCCTGATTACCCATATCCATGTTGTCCGGGTCACTGATCGAGACCTGGGCGCCAAGGAAAGCAAAAGAAGAAATGGTTAGTATTAATGAGCAAAGGTTATCGAAAGTACCAGTGTATCGAGTAGCAAGAAATATAACTTACCCGGCGTTTACCACGAAGTCCGGCGGAAGCTCGTTGCTAGATCCGGACGAGGCTGATACGGATTGAGAAAGTGAGACTCGGAGTTTTCCGCGCAAGGGGTGATTGGGAGAAGGATATCTTTGAGGTGAATCGAAAAGATAAGATTGGGAAGTACCGGCACGGCGAACTGGGGACGTGGGGATACCCGGGTTGAGGGGATCATCACCCGGGGAGTTCCGGGTTACCCTGCGCTTGGCTGGAGGTGGGTCCTTCAAGTGTGGTGAATTGGATAATTGTTGGTTAAGCTCACGCATATTAGCAAAAGAATACGACTTTGAAGACATGGAGGAATAGGGAACCTTGAATACAACCCCTCGGGGTTTCCTCTTGGCCCCAACCACAGCTTCCGGTTCTGCCTTCTCCTCGTCACTCTCAGTTTCCTCCGGGTCTTCCTTGTCGTCCTTGTCATCCTTATCTTCCATTCCTGAGAAGCATAGTACAAAGTCGGAAAAAGAAAAAGTGTGGGATAATAAGTTAACAAAAAGAAAGTTGGGTGAAACCCAGATGGTACCTCCTTCCGAGTCAACCGCTCCCTCTTCTTCCTCTTCCGGGTTTTCGGAGGTGGGGGGAGTTTCGATGTTCCAGAAGGCGATGCCTGCCTGAAATAAAGGTATAAAGATGAAAGTTAGTAGTTGCATCAGGTAAAAGCACAAGTACAAAAGAGTAAAAGCCGGATCTTACCGCAGGAGCCGGGTTGTCTCGGGTATATGGCTCTAACACGGCTATATTCCGGATCACTTCCACCTTTTCAGTCAGGAAACTTTTGATAATCTTGTTCGTGTCCCCAGCCGGGTAGTTCCGCGAAGAGTAGCGGAGCGCATCCGTAACATGTCCGGAATACTCGGACATCAGTTTAGGCCGGATGGAGTTGGGCTGGATTCGGAAATCTACCCAGGTCTTAACTAAATTAAGCCCAAGGAGACCATGGGCGGAAAGGGCAGCTATCTTGGCTAGGAAGGGCTGGATGGACTCTCTGTCCGACTCAGAGGCGAAGGCATTAAAAGTATCGGAGAGACCAAGGAATCCCTCGGAGAAACCCGGCAACCTCTTTTCGCCGGGTGGGGAGATGTCCCGGCAGTAGAAGAAGGATTTTTGCCAGTGCTTAACATGAGAGTTAAGGCTCAGAGTCGGCATTGGCGAATTCTTTCGCCGTTGGATAGAAACTCCGCCGCAGGCCAAGAGGGCCCCGTCGCCGCTTTCGCAGCACGGTTTGCATTGGAACAGTTCAAGGAATAAAGCAAGGTTCGGGGGGATGCCCAGGTATGATTCGTAGAGGACTATGAAGTGGGTTATATTTAACATAGAGTTAGGCCCTATGTCAAAGACTCGGAGGCCATAGTGGCTGAGAAGTTCGCGAAAAAAGGAGTGACCCGGGGGACGCAATCCCCGGATCACGTGCTCTACGAAACAGATTACCTCATCCGGACCAGGGGAGGGCCGGGTCTCATCTCCCGGAACTCGCCAGTGGATCTCCTTCTGAGAAGGGAGGACGCCGGACTCGGCAAGTTCATCTAGCTTCGCCTTGGTCACGGTAGACCGTGCCCAGTTGGCCGATATGGACTGAGTCGGCCTTGGCTTTGCCGGCTGTTTTCCCTTGTTCTTGGGCGCCATGAGTGCCGTCTACAAAACGAGAGATAAAAGGTGCAGAGTATGAGTAATTAAGACCCGGAAAGGGGTGTATTATCCGATTAACAAAAGAGCGACTGAAAGACCCAGAAATTACGGGTTATCCGAGTATTAATGAGTGGTTACGGAGATTACAGGTTGTCCGAGTATCAATAGGCAGTTATGAAAAATGTTGACAGATTGCATCTAGGCGAGGAAATTTATGGAGGAATCTGAGGGGAAACTTATGACCGTAAGAGATAAAGGATTGCTACCAAGCCTAGCTTAAGTGATTGGATGAGAAAAAAGTAGGGCATGAGATCCAAATCGATGCGAAGCAAGAAGGTTACCTACGAGTGGACCTAGATCTAACTTAATTCGAGCAAAAAGCTCGGGGATAAGATTCATGGAGGAATAAGGCTTACCAGCGAGATCTGGAGGAGATTGCGGCGGCGGCAAATGGCGCAGCCGCGGTGACCTGCGGGGTCTTCCAGCGGGCAGCTCGCGGGCGCGGTGGCGGTGCTTGACGGTGGCGCGGCACGAGCGGAGGCGGAGCGCAGGCGGCGGCGGCTCGCTTCCGGCTGCTCTCCGGTAGGCTCCGTGGCGGCGCGACGGCGAGCTCGAGCAAGGGAGTGTCAATGGAGGTTGGAGGCGAAAGGGGTGAGCGAGATGAGGAAATGGAACGTTGGGTTTAGGTTACCCCCTAGGGCACCTATTTATAGGTGTGGGTGGGGAAACCTAGGTTAAGTGAGCGGGATCCAAAAATTTCGGAGCAGGTTACCCGTCCGGATATTTTGGGATAGGCATTAAAGTGCCCATGCGTGATATCCGGAAAAGATCAGAGCAACTCACTTCCGTGATATCCGGGCTAATTTGCGACAGAAAGTGAGCCGGGTCTTCTGTGCTTTCTTCGGAGTGTTGACCCGGGAAGTAAAGATGGATTCGGAAAATGCCGGGTTACTATATGGACCACCAGTGGAGCTAGGCCTAGCTATTTATCAAAGCAATCTAACCTGGCCTTTTATGAACTTGTATGTTTGTTATTTTTGCAGGGAATAGCATGCGCTTCAAGGAAGATCCCGTGAAGCCCAAGCTATTCTGGGGACTACTAATGGAGGGATGATAACCCGGTAGACTAACTCCAAGGTATAATTCGGCCCAAAGGGAACTGCGCAAGACCCGGCTTAAGGAAAAGGAGCTTCTAGAAGGCCCAAGAGTATAGGCCTCGCAACCCGGATTGTGGGTTTCGATAAGGAAGTTTAGGGTTTGTAAGCGGTACCCGGGTAGGACTCCGAGTCTGCCTTGGACAGGAAGCTAGGGGGGTCCGGATATTATATAAGCCGGCCCCTAGGGTTAGATTAGGCACGAGACACACGGGATTCACTAGCTATTCGAGTATCCTTTGTAATACCAGAGTTGAGATAATAAGATCTAGATCGGAGACTCGGCGACTTGATTGCCGGCTACCAGATCGTTTCATCACCATGAATATTTCCCCTGAGCAAAACCCTCTCCCAAACACCAGAGTCGATTTACCCCATGATAAGTTACCCCTGGTAACGTCTGCCGTGATTATCCCACGACAACACTTGCCGTGACAACACCACGACAGTTGGCGCCCACCGTGGGGCCTGCTCACGGAAGCGTCGTCTTTTCGGAAGGAGCCTTACCTGGGATCGAGAAGCTCGCGATAGGCCGGCTCAGAAGGAGTCGGCGTGGAAACTATTACAACCATGACATGTGGGGTCTAGAGTTTGCATCTGTGGAATCAGGGTTTCGAGTCCCCTTCGGTGGCATCCACATTTTTGTTGGCTTCGTAGGAGGAACGGGCCGAGACCCGGACCAGCAGTCAGACTCGGTCCCGGAGGAAGCTACAATGATATATTCTGATGGTGAATCCTTAGTTGGAAACAATGATGACCGTGATGAAACGTGATCCATCCACCAGCTCTTTGAAGATAGGTTGGGGGGAGACCTAGAGCCAGATCTGCAGAGTCTAACGGAAACAACTCATCATGCTACTGTTTCCATGGCTGGACTAGCACGACCTACGGAGCCTAGGTATGACGCCAGTGGGAATTTAATTACAGATACTGTTTCAACTTCAAATCCGGTTCTAGCAGGACCAGGAGTTTCAGGGACATCACTTACTGGGCCAACGGTAGCCCCAGTAGGACCGACAGCAGCATCTCCAACAGGACCTGGGCCAGCAGAAACAGTGATTGACTTAACAGCGCCCGCGTCATATAACCCAAGGCCTGAGCTTATAGCCGCGATGGATCCATTGAACGAAATCTTGGCTACTCCTATCGCCCCGGAGAACTTGGTGCAGCGTAACATAGAGATTCAGAGGCTTCGACGGGAAATAAGTCGCGCCCAACGGGAGATCAAGAAATAGGTAACATGTATAAACAAAGCTCGGTCAGAAGTCTTGGAGGAAGCAGCACGTATGGAAAGAGAAGGAATTCATCTAAACTTCAGACAAAGGGAGTTAGCTTCAATACAGAACAGGCGTTATCATACCCGGTTGAATAATGAATTTGGTGCAGGAATGAGACCAACCAACCTTCAGAACCTATTCGAGTCCCCGGTTGGGACGCCTGGGGCACCTAACCCTGCTCTGCCGGTTCACCCTATGAACCCGCCAATTGCCCCTGTTCCAGTTCATCCGGCGTGTTTTCAACCACCTATCCAGCTGCATGGTAACCCGAATCCTGCTCCAGACCCGGAACAGCCCTTACAGAAAAGGTTCCATACGCCACCAGGTCATTTCAACAATCCAATTGATAACATTTAGGCAGCAACAAATAGTCTGGCACGGATTCCAATCAACCCCAACGATCCTATTGGAATTGAAGCCTGGATGGCTATCGAGATGTTACAAACAGCAGTGGTTCAGTAGATGAATCATAGTAACCAGGACAGGATACACTCAACTCCCTACCAAAGCAGGAACTCTTTGCCAAGAAGTCATCATGGAAATTCACCAGTTCTGGCTGGCTCTAGCAATGCAAACCGGGAGCAACCTATCCCACCCAGGCAGACCGTGTCCTATGCGCCTGGAGTTATATATACATGACATAGAGTTGCGGAACCAGAAAGCAGAAATCCGGGTCATGTTCAACTCCCAGTCTAGAATGCAGTCTCGAACCCAGCCCTGGCTGGGTCTCGCAGGATCGGAATTCAATGTCATGGTACGACAATCAGAAACGAGAGAATACCGGCTGATTTTAAAGAACCTCGTAGAGTTGTAAACTATACGCCGGACATGGAGCCTGCTTATTGGATAGAAGGATATGAGATGACCATGGAGATATTGGAAGTAAGTGACACGATATGCGCGCGGTACTTAAGCGTGATGTTAGAGGGACCTGCAAAATCCTGGTTAAAGAACTTGCCCGCGAATTCAATTAATAGCTGGAAGAGTTGAAGGACCAGTTCATCAAAAAAAATCAGGGAACGAGTAAATCTCCGACGACTATTACAGACTTGGAAAATTGTGTTCAGAAGGAAGGGGACTCTGCCCAGCACTGGTCTCGACGCGTCGCGGAAATTATACATTCGTCTGTCGGACTCACTGCTCAGCAAGCAGTCATAGCATTGGAAAGAAATTGCAGATTTGACCCGTTGAAGCATAAGCTAGGACGCATCAAGCAATACGTGAGTGATATGAGCGAGTTGATGGATGCCATGACCAAGTATGTGGAGTCTGACAAAACTAAGGACGCGGACTCGGATGATGAGAACTCTGCAAAGGGAAAGAAAACTGGGACCAAGGGTAGCCAGAACCCGAATCAGAGCAACAACAACCATCAGAACCAGAGTAATAACAAGCGCAAAAACGGGCAAGGAACCTCGGATCTAGTGGAAAATACAAATACTGGTTTCAGAAACCAGCGCCAGGGTAACAGTTTCAGAGGAAATCAGAATTTTCGGTCAAACATCTTTGCACGGGCCCAGCAGGTTCTGAAAGTACCATGTCCCCGACACAGAAAAAACGGGAAGTTAGCAAATCATTCTTTGGAAAATTGTTTCATTATGCAGGGTTTCAGTCCTAGTGAAAATAATAACTATGGACCAGGAAACAATGGAGGTGGCAACCCATGTAACATGGGAGGTGGAAATCTGGGACCTGGCAATTCCGGACCTGGAAATCATAATCCGGGTCATCATGGTCAGGGTAGCGAGGGAACTAACCCATGTGGCAGTCACCAAGGAGGAAATTCTGGTTTTCAAACAAATCCGAAGCAGTTAAGCTCGGGTCAATATCATGTATTTACTACCAGTTCATGCAGAAGAGAACGAAAGGTGGAGAAACATGCAGTCAACATGGTAGCTATTGCTGTCCCTAGGTGGCTCAATTGGTCAGAACAACCCATAACCTAGAGTCGGGCAGATCATCCTCCACGAGTTGATAATCCAGGAGCCGTGGCTCTGGTTGTGGCTCCACAAGTTGGAGGATATAAGTTAGACAAAGTGTTGATGGATGGAGGAAGCAGTATAAATATACTTTACTACGATACGTTCAAGAGGATGAACCTGCCAGAGAAACAACCTCAACCATCATCAACTGTGTTTCATGGGATTGTACCAGGTAAGTATGCACAGCCTATCGAAAAAATATACCTTGCAGTTGCTTTTGGAGTATTTGAAAATTACAGGACAAAGATGTTAGCATTTGAAGTGGTCAAATTCAAAAGCCCGTACCACGCTTTATTCGGACGGCCATCTTATGCCAAGTTTATGGCAAGACACTGCTACTTTTACCTCAAGTTGAAGATGCCAGGCCCCCATGGAAACATTAATGTCAACGGTGACAGAGATATAGCTCTAGAGTGTGAGGAAGGTGGTGCAACTTACGAAGAGACCGCTTGTGCGGAAGAGTTGTTGAAATTGTATAAGCTGCAAGTTGATCTAGAGTACATGACCTCTCTCAAGAAACCATCAGCTGACTCCAAGTTAAAATTTAAGTCTGCTCAAGACACGAAGCTAGTGGACTTTACCCCCCGGTGACTCATCTAAGCAGTTTAGCGTGGGGGGCTCACATGACGGATAAATAGGAAAGCGCGCTCATCAAGTTCCTCCGTGGGAATTGGGACATCTTTGCATGGAAACCTTCTGACATGTCGGGTGTTTTAAGGGAACTTGTTGAGCACAGTTTGAGTGTGGATCCTAACCTGAAACCTATTCGTCAGTTCCTCCGTTTTTTCAATGATGAGAGAAGGAAAGCAATTGGAGAGGAGGTAGCTAGGATTCTCGCAGCAGGGTTCATAGTACAAGTATTACACCCAAAGTGGTTAGCCAATCCAGTTCTCGTCCTAAAAAAGAACGGAACCTGGAGAATGTGCATAGATTACACAGATTTGAACAAAGCATGTTTTAAAGACCCGTTCGCCTTACCCCGTATCGATCAGACTATAGACTCTACGGCTGGTTGCAAATTACTATGTTTCCTGGATGCTTACTCAGGTTATCATCAAATCAAAATGAAGGAAGAGGATCAATAGAAGACCTTATTCATTACACCCTTTGGAGCATTATGTTATACGTCAATGCCCTTCGGACTGAAAAATGCAGGAACAACTTATCAAAGGTGTATCCAGAATTGTTTGGAAAGCCAGATCGGACGAAACATGCACGCTTATGTGGATGACATAGTGGTGAAATACCAAAAAGGGGACACTTTGATCTCATACCTGGAGGAAACGTTCGCTAGTTTACGCAGATATCAGATGAAACTCAATCCAACAAAGTGTGTCTTTGGAGTACCAGCTGGAAAATTACTGGATTTCATTATTTCAGAGAGAGGAATTGAAGCAAACTCATAAAAAATTCAGGCCATACATAACCTGAAAAAACCGGTTTGCCTGAAGGACGTTCAGAAGCTGACAGGTTGCGTTGCTGCCTTGAGCCGGTTTATGAGCAGATTGGGTGAAAAAACCATACCTTTATACCGACTCCTGAAGAAAACTGACACCTTTGTGTGGAATCAAGAAGCTGATGAGGCATTGGAGGCCCTGAAAAAACAACTTTCCAACGCACCGATATTGGTTGCACCTGAGAAGAAAGAGCCTATGTTATTATATATTGCGGCAAATAACAGGGCGGTAAGTGCAGTTGTGGTTGTGGAACATCAACTCGAAGGAAAGGAGGGCCTCGTCCAGCGGTCGGTTTACTATGTGAGCGAGGTCCTGACAGATTCTAAGCAGCGTTACCCACATTGGCAGAAGCTGGTTTTTGGGGGTGTTCATGGCTAGCCGTAAGCTGAAACACTATTTTCAGGAACATCCTATTACTGTGGTCAGTTCGGCACCTTTGTCCGATATTATTAAGAACAAAGAAGCGACACGGAAAGTTGCAAAGTGGGCTATTGAGATGGGGCCATATCATATCAAATATGAGCCAAGGACAGCAATAAAGTCCCAAGCCTTGATCGAGTTCATAAATGACTGGACACAATTACAGGTTCCACCGGATAAACCAGATACTAAATATTGGACTATGCATTTCGATGGGTCTCGACAATTGGAAGGCTCAGGAGCTGGTGTGGTATTAACATCCCCAAGAGGTGATAAGTTTCGCTATGTCTTACAAATTTCATTCAAATGCACTAATAATGCAGCAGAATATGAAGCTTTGCTTCATGGGCTTCGAATTGCGAAAGAGATGGGCATAACCTGAATTTGATGTTTGGGTGATTCAGAATTTGTTTCTCAACAAGTTACATGAACCTGGGATTCTAAAGACCTGGTTATGGTAGCCTATAGGTTAGCGGTTACCCAGCTGGCTGGACATTTCCAAGGATACCAAGTTGATCATAATGATCGACGTCTCAACGAAGCAGCTGATGCATTGGCTCGCCTAGGATCCCAGAAAAAACAAGTTCCACCCAATCTTTTTCTGGATGAAATTCATAACCCGTTAGTTAAAATTCCAACAGAGGAAGACCTGGCAAACCCAGATCCGGAGTCAGAATTGGTAGCCTCCCTGCATACAATCCCAGAGTGGACTGAACCATACCTAGCGTACCTTATGAGAGGCGAACTCCCACAGAACAAGGTTATCGCTCGTCAGGTTATAGGAAGGTTGAAGTCATACACAATTATCAATGGTGAGTTATATAAGCGAAGCGCGACTGGAATCTTTCAGAGATGTGTTTCTACGGAAGAAGGGTGTCAGATTTTAAGAGAAATCCACTCAGGGGATTGCGGCCACCATGCAAGTTCCAGATCTTTGGTCAATAAGGCTTTCAGACATGGATTTTTCTGGTTAACTTCAAATGCTGATGCAAAACAAATAGTAAGAACGTGCGAAGGATGTCATAGATATGCAAGGCATGATCACATGCTGTAACACCTGGGGTGTTTTCCCCAAGTTAGAAAGTTGGTTGTTTTTCTTTTTGCTTTGCATCACATGCATCATATGCATTGCACCTTGTTTTCAAAACAACTCAAAAGTTCAAACTAATTTAAACTTTCAAACCTGTCCAAAATTTCCAATTAAAAGTTGCAAACTAAACAACTCAAAATGTTTCCAATAGTTTTGAATTTGAATCAATTAAAAATGCTTGATAATAAAACCCATTTTATTAACACCCTAATGGTAAATTCAAATTCAAATCAAATCATTCATACTTGGCATGTTCCAAATGTGGTTTAAAATTAAAATCTTGCAAACATTTAAATTCAATAAGTTTCATATTTGGTTGAGCTTATTGAATAAAATTGGTTATTTCAAAAAAAACCAAATCCCTATGACACCCTATTTGAAATTTAAATAGCAAATTAAAAATAAAATTGACATTTCAAGTTTTTGAAATTAATGTTAACATACTTTGGAATCTTGCTGTTTTGGTAATTCAATAAAAATTATTACTAAAATGCAAACACCAAAAATCTTATTCCTTTTCTCTCCTTTTTCTTTCCTACAAAAAAAAGAGAGAAACAAAAGAAAAAAAAACCAGCAAGGGGGAGGCAGCCAGGCCCAACACCCAGCCCAGCAGCCCAACCCCAGCCCACCTTGCCCTTCTCCCTCGTACGGACGCGGAGGAGAACCTCATGTCGCTGTCCCATCCCCCCACCATGGACCCCCCTGCTCTACCTGCTCCCGTGCCCCTACAAGACACCGAGCCGTGCCCTAACCCCTAGCCCTAGCCCCTCCTCTCTTCCTTTCCGCCGCCACCCTCTCTTCCTCCTTCCCCCGCTCCACTGCCTTCTCTGAATTTTTCGTCCTGGACAAGAAAGAGAGACAGAGAGCCGGAGCACACCACAGTCGACTTGCCGACATGAACATCTTCGAGCCGATCTGAAGCCGGGAGAAGAACCGCGTCGCCGTCAGCTACCTCTACGCACGGGAGAATCGTCAAGGGATCGACCATAACGCCGGCGGCGTCGTCTTCTTCCTCCTCGGCCACGAGCATCTCCGGCGCTTTCCGCCGTTCCCTTTCTTCGTCGAGCCCGTACGACACCACCAACCTACTCCCGGTGAGCCGCCGTCCCCGTTTTCCCCTTTTCCCGTTTCTTTCCATCGAGGTTTGTCCGTGCTGGGTCGCTCGCCACACACCTGCTGCCATGGCTGAGCCGTGCGAGCTCGCGCATGGTCATCGAGACCCTCTGCGTGCATGCCCACAGTGCAGCACACGAACCACACACACACCGCACCTCTGTAGCACACACCTGCACCCACACACGAGCACTCGCACGATCACCACCCCCTTTCACTTGTGCGCGCAAGGATCCGCACCGCTGCTGCAGTTCGTTTCCGTCCGCCGTCGTTCCTGAAGACTGCATCTGATCTGCGTAAGTTCAGTTAACATCGATAGCATAGGTTATCTTCTGTCAGATCCCTAGTGTATCACCAAACGCATCGCAGCCCAGTGGCAGAGGCCCGTTCCGGGCACGCTGTGGGCGAGGGTTCGATTCCCCCTCGCTGCAGATTAAAAGCCCCCCCATTTTGCTTCTTTCCACCGCACGCACGGGCCCGCTAGTCAGTGGCGTTGTTGCCACCCAGATCCGCACCCACGCACACGTTGGCGCCAGCGTGGCGCGGGCCCGCTTGACAGCGACCCAGGGTCGCTGTGGCGTGGTGCAGCCCTATTTATGGGCACTGTTTTCGCAGAGAGGCCCATGTCTCCACGTTTTTCTTCACATCCAAGCCCCTGGAATCACAGATCGGTCCCTGGTTTTTCAAACCCTATAAAAAATGCAAAACACATCCAAATTCAAAATGTAAGACATGTAAACCACTCTAAATAAAATGAACTTTCCAAATATGCAGTTTGTGCACTGTTTTGAACATTCCAAATCAATTCAAAAATTCAAATTCAAATAACTCTTTTGAATTTGATTAAATTCATAACTAATTCAAATTTAATTCAAATGGCCCAAATAAAATATGTTTTCCATCCAAAATTCCATGCTCTTCCCAAATATAACATTTGTTCTCTGTTTTGGATAAATAAAACTAATGCAATTACTCAATGCTTTAATTAAATCATTTAAATGGTGAAATTCATAACTTGCTCAATTAAAATCCAATTTCAACAAATAAAATATGTTTTCCACTCAAAATGAAACCACCTTTCTGAATATCAACTTTGTTTTGCAATTTGGATAATTAAAATTAATGTCATTTAAAAATGCCTTAATTAATTAATTAAAAGTCCTAATTAATAATTTTCACATGCTTGCTCTAAATTGAAAACCCAAAACATGAAATCCATCCAAAATGAAATGCTACACTTGAATATCAACTTTGTTTTCTGTTTTGAATAATTTAAATTGCTGAAAACAACTGTTTCTTAATTAATGCATTTAAAATTGTCAAATTAATAACTTGCTCATCTAAAATCCAAATTCAACAAATGAAATATGTATTCCATCTAAAATTGTGTGTTCTTTCAAAATATAAATTTTGTTATCTGTTTTGAACATTTAAAATTGGTGAAAACAACAAATGTTTGTTTAAATCAGTTAGAATGCCAAAGTTCATAACTTAACAAATAAAATTCCAAACTTGGTAAACACCTTTTCAAACTGAAGCTATTGTTGTTTTCTTATTGTTTTCATCATCCATGCATCATTCTAATCAACTTTCACATGATGGTTATTTGTAGATCATTTAATTCAACATTAATTCATGGGCTTTTCCATGTGCAATCAAAATTGCATATGGGCCCATTTAAATATGTTTACCATGTCAACTAGTTTATCTTTGATGCACCCTTTAACTTGTCATGCATATAAAATAGGATCATGCTGGATCTTTTGCCGTAGTAGTAATTGTTGCATCCGGTGTTTGTTCTAGTTCGTTGCTTCTTCGCGGATAGGACGTTGAGATGATGTGAGCAACGACAAGTTCTGCGGATGTACCTCTACTTGCTGGATTCCAGGCAAGTATACTCACTTGCTGCCTATGGCTGCCTTTCATCACTTGTTACCGATTCTTTCCGTTGTTCTTATTCTAGCCTTTTGATTCGATGCTTGTGTCTCGATCCTATCATATGTTTACCTTGCAGCCATGATGTAGCCTTCCTTCCACTTCCTATTAACTGTTGTTTGTTTACCTTGTTGGCCCTCGTGTCCTAGTTGCATGCTTAGTGTTGTTTGTGCTCAAGTCTTGTTGTCCGTCTTATCACCTGTTTAGTTTGATAGTTGGGTTTCAACTTAATCAACAACATGTTATTGTTTTGGGTAATAATAATTTGATGATAAGGCACCGGCAGGAGGCCCGACGTGGTTTTGAGGCCTGCTAGTGTCGACCTTAATTAGGAAAAGGGTCTTGTCCTCCGATCCATGATGAGCGCACTAACCGCATGTGGGAAGCGAGTATGGGCGCCCCCCGCAACTTTGATTCGATTCGCATCTCGTCCAAATCGCCTAATTTAGTTCGGGTTTTCCATTTGCCGCATGCATATGCAGGTGCGAACCCTTGGCGACAGGGTGGAACTTTTGTAGTCGGCATTTAGGGAGACACGTTCTTAGAGTGCTATGAGGATCCCCTTTTCTTCGTGGGGCTTGACTAGCCGTGCGCTCAATTGCACGGGGTTCTTTGGGCTTGATGCGAAGAAGAGTTGGGTTGTGTTGAGTGTCTCGCTTGGTGGAAGTGCATTTCCATCTGGCGGGTCATTCTTACGTGTACGGCCAAATTGGTGCATCCCTGCAGGGTTAAATCTTCTCGGGAAGCCGTGTTGTCCGCGGTTATGGATGACTTGGTGAAGGTGCTGGCTAACAAGTACTCAGACAACTTACACTTAACTTTGATAACTTGACTAGTAATATAGATTACCTCCACCATAAAAATGAATGTCACCTTAATCAACTGCGTGAGTTTCCTTGGGTTGCTTCCTTAGTAGGGGGTAACATTGGATGGGTATTGTTTGGTGAGTACTTGTAGTTGGTTCTAATACGCTGTCTTATCCCTTTCTTTTAGCCGGATGTTGTAGCGCGTCTCTGTAGTTAGTTAGTAAAGCCCGCTGCCGCTTCTTTGCAATAAACCCTTCCTTTCCGTTGTACCCAAGGTATTTGTATCTTGTGATGATTGGTTACGCTGGTATCTTGTGAGTATGGTTTATCCACTTGCCAGTACTTAACCGTACTGACCCACGAATCCCTTTCGTGGCTGCATATTCCACATTGCAGTCAACAGGTTTGAAGTCTGACGACGTTAGCTTGGGAATCCCTCCGGCTTGGCCTGGGCAGGGATTGGACGCCATCGGTTATCTTCAGGACTCTTAGTCCAATTTGTATCTTGTCCGTAGTCGGACACTATGTTGTTTCTTCCGTTGTTATTTGGATCTTTGTATTGTATCAGTTGTATCCTTGACTTGTTTGAGTCGTCTTGTATATACCTCCTCTATTGTTGTTGTGGATTATTCGTGAACTGTTGAAATGTTATCACAAGTGGCAACCTGGAATCGGTTATTATGTGGATTTTGGCGGAAATGCTGAAATTTGCATAGTGCCCGATCTCGGGGCGTCACAAATGGTATCAGAGCATGGTTTCCGATTCCCGATGTTGTTTCGATACGAATGGTTATCGAAGCAACGGGTCCGCAAAGCCTGTAGGATAACCTCGCTCACGGTCGTTGTTTCTAGAGTGTCAAAACTATTTGTGCTAAAACTATTTTGGAAACATCTCAATAGGATTCTTGTTTTCTCCTTATCTCTATTCTATTTCCCCTCCCATCTTATTAGTTTTGGAGTCTCTTCCCTTATCTATCTTTCAAAGTTTTAGGATCCTACGTGGGTGGACGTTTTCAGAGCCTTTAACCTAATAGGTTCGATCATCGGAAGATTCCTGGTGGAAGAACATCGTCATCAACCCGAGCAAGATTCTCTTGTTAGTGGTGTCGAGAAGCTCTTGTGAGTGGTGTAGAGGAGATCAACCGGAAGCATGAAGAATCGATAGTCGAACTTCTTTCCCCTCCCGGGTTAGTGGGTGGATTGCGAGGGCGCAAATCCCTTGTTAGTGGTGTCGTCTGTAACACCTGGGGTGTTTTCCCCAAGTTAGAAAGTTGGTTGTTTTTCTTTCTGCTTTGCATCACATGCATCATATGCATTGCACCTTGTTTTCAAAACAACTCAAAAGTTCAAACTAATTTAAACTTTCAAACCTGTCCAAAATTTCCAATTAAAAGTTGCAAACTAAACAACTCAAAATGTTTCCAATAGTTTTGAATTTGAATCAATTAAAAATGCTTGATAATAAAACCCATTTTATTAACACCCTAATGGTAAATTCAAATTCAAATCAAATCATTCATACTTGGCATGTTCCAAATGTGGTTTAAAATTAAAATCTTGCAAACATTTAAATTCAATAAGTTTCATATTTGGTTGAGCTTATTGAATAAAATTGGTTATTTAAAAAAAAACAAATCCCTATGACACCCTATTTGAAATTTAAATAGCAAATTAAAAATCAAATTGACATTTCAAGTTTTTGAAATTAATGTTAACTTACTTTGGAATCTTGCTGTTTTGGTAATTCAATAAAAAATTATTACTAAAATGCAAACACCAAAAACCTTATTCCTTTTCTCTCCTTTTCTTTCCTACAAAAAAAAGAGAGAAACAAAAGAAAAAAAACCAGCAAGGGGGAGGCATCCAGGCCCAACACCCAGCCCAGCAGCCCAACCCCAGCCCACCTTGCCCTTCTCCCTCGTACGGACGCAGAGGAGAACCTCATGTCGCTGTCCCATCCCCCCACCACGGACCCCCCCTGCTCCACCTGCTCCCGTGCCCCTACAAGACACCGAGCCGTGCCCTAACCCCTAGCCCTAGCCCCTCCTCTCTTCCTTTCCGCCGCCACCCTCTCTTCCTCCTTCCCCCGCACCACTGCCTTCCCTGAATTTTTCGTCCTGGACAAGAAAGAGAGACAGAGAGCCGGAGCACACCACAGTCGACTTTCCGACATGAACATCTTCGAGCCGATCTGAAGCCGGGAGAAGAACCGCGTCGCCGTCAGCTACCTCTACGCACGGGAGAATCGTCAAGGGATCGACCATAACACCGGCGGCGTCGTCTTCTTCCTCCTCGGCCACGAGCATCTCCGGCGCTTTCCGCCGTTCCCTTTCTTCGTCGAGCCCGTACGACACCACCAACCTACTCCCGGTGAGCCGCCGTCCCCGTTTCCCCCTTTTCCCGTTTCTTTCCATCGAGGTTTGTCCGTGCTGGGTCGCTCGCCACACACCTGCTGCCATGGCTGAGCCGTGCGAGCTAGCGCATGGTCATCGAGACCCTCTGCATGCACGCCCGCAGTGCAGCACACGAACCACACACACACCGCACCTCTGTAGCACACACCTGCACCCACACACGAGCACTCGCACGATCACCACCCCTTTCACTTGTGCGCGCAAGGATCCGCACCGCTGCTGCAGTTCGTTTCCGTCCGCCGTCGTTCCTGAAGACTGCATCTGATCTGCGTAAGTTCAGTTAACATCGATAGCATAGGTTATCTTCTGTCAGATCCCTAGTGTATCACCAAACGCATCGCAGCCCAGTGGCAGAGGCCCGTTCCGCGCACGCTGTGGGCGAGGGTTCGATTCCCCCTCGCTGCAGATTAAAAGCCCCCCATTTTGCTTCTTTCCACCGCGCGCACGGGCCCGCCAGTCAGTGGCGTTGTTGCCACCCAGATCCGCACCCACGCACACGTTGGCGCCAGCGTGGCGCGGGCCCGCTTGACATCGACCCAGGGTCGATGTGGCGTGGTGCAGCCCTATTTATGGGCACTGTTTTCGCAGAGAGGCCCCTGTCTCCACGTTTTTCTTCACATCCAAGCCCCTGGAATCACAGATCGGTCCCTGGTTTTTCAAACCCTATAAAAATTGCAAAACACATCCAAATTCAAAATGTAAGACATGTAAACCACTATAAATAAAATGAACTTTCCAAATATGCAGTTTGTGCACTGTTTTGAACATTCCAAATCAATTCATAAATTCAAATTCAAATAACTCTTTTGAATTTGATTAAATTCATAACTAATTCAAATGGCCCAAATAAAATATGTTTTCCATCAACAATTCCATGCTCTTCCCAAATATAACATTTGTTCTCTGTTTTGGATAAATAAAACTAATGCAATTACTTAATGCTTTAATTAAATCCTTTAAATGGTGAAATTCATAACTTGCTCAATTAAAATCCAATTTCAACAAATAAAATATGTTTTCCACTCAAAATGAAACCACCTTTCTGAATATCAACTTTGTTTTGCAATTTGGATAACTAAAATTAATGTCATTTAAAAATGCCTTAATTAATTAATTAAAGTCCTAATTAATAATTTTCACATGCTTGCTCCAAATTGAAAACCCAAAACATGAAATCCATCCAAAATGAAATGCTACACTTGAATATCAACTTTGTTTTCTGTTTTGAATAATTTAAATTGCTGAAAACAACTGTTTCTTAATTAATGCATTTAAAATTGTCAAATTAATAACTTGCTCATCTAAAATCCAAATTCAACAAATGAAATATGTATTCCATCTAAAATTTTGTGTTCTTTCCAAATATAAATTTTGTTATCTGTTTTGAACATTTAAAATTGGTGAAAACAACAAATGTTTGTTTAAATCATTTAGAATGCCAAAGTTCATAACTTAACAAATAAAATTCCAAACTTGGTAAACACCTTTTCAAACTGAAGCTATTGTTGTTTTCTTATTGTTTTCATCATCCATGCATCATTCTAATCAACTTTCACATGATGGTTATTTGTAGATCATTTAATTCAACATTAATTCATGGGCTTTTCCATGTGCAATCCAAATTGCATATGGGCCCATTTAAATATGTTTACCATGTCAACTAGTTTATCTTTGATGCACCCTTTAACTTGTCATGCATATAAAATAGGATCATGCTGGATCTTTTGCCGTAGTAGTAATTGTTGCATCCGGTGTTTGTTCTAGTTCGTTGCTTCTTCGCGGATAGGACGTTGAGATGATGTGAGCAACGACAAGTTCTGCGGATGTACCTCTACTTGCTGGATTCCAGGCAAGTATACTCACTTGCTGCCTATGGCTGCCTTTCATCACTTGTTACCGATTCTTTCCGTTGTTCTTATTCTAGCCTTTTGATCCGATGCTTGTGTCTCGATCCTATCCTATGTTTACCTTGCAGCCATGATGTAGCCTTCCTTCCGCTTCCTATTAACAGTTGTTTGTTTACCTTGTTGTCCCTCGTGTCGTAGTTGCATGCTTAGTGTTGTTTGCGCTCAAGTCTTGTTGTCCGTCTTATCACCTGTTTAGTTTGATAGTTGGGTTTCAACTTAATCAACAACATGTTATTGTTTTGGGTAATAATAATTTGATGATAAGGCACCGGCAGGAGGCCCGGCGTGGTTTTGAGGCCTGCTAGTGTCGACCTTAATTAGGAAAAGGGTCTTGTCCTCCGATCCATGATGAGCGCACTAACCGCATGTGGGAAGCGAGTATGGGCGCCCCCCGCAACTTTGATTCGATTCGCATCTCGTCCAAATCGCCTCATTTAGTTCGGGTTTTCCATTTGCCGCATGCATATGCAGGTGCGAACCCTTGGCGCCAGGGTGGAACTTTGTAGTCGGCATTTAGGGAGACACGTTCTTAGAGTGCTATGAGGGTCCCCTTTTCTTGTGGGGGCTTGATTAGCCGTGCGCTCAATTGCACGGGGTTCTTTGGGCTTGATGCGAAGAAGAGTTGGGTTGTGTTGAGTGCCTCGCTTGGTGGAAGTGCATTTCCATCTGGCGGGTCATTCTTACGTGTACGGCCAAATTGGTGCATCCCTGCAGGGTTAAATCTTCTCGAGAAGCCGTGTTGTCCGCGGTTATGGATGACTTGGTGAAGGTCCTGGCTAACAAGTACTCAGACAACTTACACTTAACGATGATAACTTGACTAGTAATATAGATTATCTCCACCATAAAAATGAATGTCACCTTAATCAACTGCGTGAGTTTCCTTGGGTTGCTTCCTTAGTAGGGGGTAACATTGGATGGGTATTGTTTGGTGAGTAGTTGTAGTTGGTTCTGATACGCTGTCTTATCCCTTTCTTTTAGCCGGATGTTGTAGCGCGTCTCTGTAGTTAGTTAGTGCAGCCCGCTGCCGCTTCTTTGCAATAAACACTTCCTTTCCGTTGTACCCAAGGTATTTGGATCTTGTGATGATTGGTTACGCTGGTATCTTGTGAGTATGGTTTATCCACTTGCCAGTACTTAACCGTACTGACCCACGAATCCCTTTCGTGGCTGCATATTCCACATTGCAGTCAACAGGTTTGAAGTCTGACGACGTTAGCTTGGGAATCCCTCCGGCTTGGCCTGGGCAGGGATTGGACGCCATCGGTTATCTTCAGGACTCTTAGTCCAATTTGTATCTTGTCGTAGTCGGACACTATGTTGTTTCTTCTGCTGTTATTTGGATCTTTGTATTATATCAGTTGTATCCTTGACTCGTTTGAGTCGTCTTGTATATACCTCCTCTGGTGTTGTTGTGGATTATTCGTGAACTGTTGAAATGTTATCACAAGTGGCAACCTGGAATTGGTTATTATGTGGATTTTGGCGGAAATGCTGAAATTTGCATAGTGCCCGATCTCGGGGCGTCACACATGCCAGCTCAGGATTTACGCATGATTCCCATAACTTGGCGTCTGGGGGCTTGACGTGGTAGGACCTTTCAAAAGGTCGACTGATAAAAAGACTCATCTATTGGTGGAAGTTGACAAGTTCACAAAGTGGGTAGAAGCAGAGCCAATCAGTAAATGTGACGTGGTTACAACAGTCAAGTTCTTAAAAAAGCCGATTTTCAGATTTGGTTACCCACATAGCATTATAACCGATAACGGTACAAATTTGTCAGAAGGAGCAATGCAGAAGTTCTGTGAACAGAACCGTATACGGCTTGACCTTGCTTCAGTGACATATCCACAGTCTTATGGACAAGCAGAGCGGGCTAACCAGGAATTACTAAAAGGTATCAAACCTAGGCTCTAGGTCCAATTAGAAAAAACTTCTGGGTGTTGGGTTGAAGAGTTACCCGTTTTTTTATGGAGCTTAAGAACTACCCCAAACATATCGACAAGTTACACACCATTTTTTTCTGGTTTATGGGGCTGAGGCAGTTTTTCCAAGTGATATTTGTCACGATTCACCACGAGTGTCTGCTTATGTGGAAACCCAGAATGAGATAGCTCGTCAAGACTCGCTTGATGCTTTAGAAGAAGCACGCGACCCCACATCATCCGGGTCAACCATATATCAGCAAGACTTGCGTCGCTATCATAGCCGCAGGGTTAGAACTCGAAGTTTTCAGGAAGGGGACTTAGTGTTACGCCTGATCCTGAAAAAGGATGGGATGCACAAGCTAAGTCCACCATGGGAAGGACCTTTTGTAGTAAGTAAGAAACTACACAATGGATCATATTACCTCATTGATATGCGTGATGCTGATAAAGCACAAACATAGCCCATTTGAGGCCATATTATACATAGGATCATTGTAATCACTATGTTATATTGACAATAAAAAGCAGACTTGACAAAATCTGAGTTATTGAGATTTGTTCCAGGAAATTATCATTGTACCAAAGAGTTAAACTTTTTTCATATATGATTACTCGGGGGATGATGCTAGAGCACAGTCTATATCTCAAGAATCTGGCATTTGCCAAAATATATCGGTTATACTTGCCTACCAGTCATTGATTACACGCAATTTTATGACCTAGATGTTTAAACCTGGTTGAGTCAATCATGTTATAACCCGGCAAAACCGGGTTACTATGACCCTGAACTTACCAGAGTTGTGTACACTAGAATATGTCATGCGAAAAACCGGCTGAATTAGAAAGGAAAGAAAAACCAAGTCAAGGAGAACTTCGAATAACAATCAAAGATGTTGCAAAAATTTGTAACTTGGATTTTTTTGAATAACTTAGGAAGCAAAACCAAGTTATTACATGCCAACTGTGACATAAGTGCACACACGTACTTTAGAAAAATAGAGCTAGAAATGAAACAGTTTATCTAGCCTATTACAAACCCATCGGGGTTAAATTATTATTATTGCAGGAACCAAATGTTTATTCTGTAGCAGATTTTCCTTTCTGCTGCGTCGCATCTAACCTGGCGCCAGAATCCAGGTCCCGAGTCTTCGGGTGATCTTCGTCATCCACTTGGACATTTTTGGTCCCCCAAGAACAGCAGCTGAAACGTACTTCCACTCCAGCTGGGCCAAAGCATCATTGGTGTTCTCTGGTTCATATAAAGGACGGGGTGGAGCAGAAACCGAAGGAGTAACGGAGTGAGGCGCACCAGATGAAGAGGCTACAGAAAGTCGGCTCTTCTGTGGGGCTGGGTGGACAACAGATTCAACTTGAGGAGAGAAAGGCATCTTGCGCTCACCCGGGGAAACGTAACCCGGACAGAGTTCCTTCAGCTTCACCTTTTCTGCAATGGTGCAAGCCTAGAATCGGCACTCCTTCTCGATCTTGGTGACGTGGGGATGACTCCTGGACCTATCGGGTGAGCCTACCCGGTCCAAGGCCCAAAGAGAGGTGTTATCCTACGCTACTAGAAGGCCCAACGAAGGCCCACCCGCAAGACTTGCAGGTCAAGAAGGAAACTCATACAAACCTAGAACTAGGGTTGGTAACCCCCCCCCCCCCCCCGTACACGGTTTGAGACCTAGCCACCTATAAAAGGTAGGAGAACCACCGAGGGGGATCCAATCTACTTTTCACCACCACGGCCTTGAGCTCGAGATCGCACTCTCAACTTGAGCACCCCCCCATTGTAACCGATCTACTGATAATACAGATCGAAAGAGCAGGAGTAAGGGTTTTACCTCTACGAGGGCCCCGGACCTGGGTAAATCGTGCCTCCTGTTAGCCAACGGTTGTCACCAGTGCCTTTACGTTCTCTTAATCAAAACCCTACTAGATCATCCGAGGGACTTGTTGAGATGACTAATCGACAATTGGCGCCGTCTGTGGGAATGGCGGACGCTGGATCTACGTCATCTTCGGCTTCATCATCACCAACCTTCAGCTGGAGCCTTGGAACATCGACTCCGGCGGAACCGATCCGCTTCGGGTCGCTCATCTGCGCGTCCCACTCGCCGGAATCACTCCTGGCGTTCAGCGTGTTGGAAAAGAGCATCAGCCTGACGGTCGACAGCTTCCACTTCCGCGCCAACAAGGCGGGAATCCTACGCTTCTCCGAGCATATCGATCTCGGCGAGTCGAACTCCGAATTTGTCTCGTTCCCGGTGATTCTTGATTCGCCATCTGATGACGCTGGCCGCGACCTAGCGCCCAGTGGTAGCTCCATCCGTCGCAACACTCGCGACTTCCACACCATCGCGATTGAGGAACCCTCCAGACTCGGTGAAAGTTGTCGACCCATGCCTAGGACCCGCAAGCCATATCTGGCCCAAGTCTGCATGGCAGGATCAACTGAACCACCTGAGGAAACAGATGCCAGTCGATAGGAAAGAGAGCGCATCAAAGTAACACGAGCCGCTTGGCTCAAAGCAAAGGCGGCGGTACACTCTGGCCAGCCGGTTGAAGACGGAGCTTCCCGAGATGATCTAACCGCGTACCACTACCATATGGTGCGGGCGGGTCGGCTGATCGCTGAAGCCCGCAAGAATCTGGATGCACGAAAGGAGGCAGCGGACGCTTCGAGTGCGCGCCGTGCAACGCTCTCGAGGACTCACTCGACGGGGAACCAACCCCCAAAGAAAAGATACGTCTCGAAGACTGCTGGCTTGGATCGGGAATCCCTCAGTGGAATCAGCAGGTCACTCGATACTTCCCTTATGCACGTCGATGAGGAAGGCAACAAACATCCGACGACCACCGTTGCGGCACTCCTAGCAGCCGCCACATACTTACAGGCGAATCAGCCACCCAAAAACGACCCCCACGTGGAGCAGCATCGAAGGGTTCAAAAGGGGCTAGGCATGGCAGCCGCAAGAATCGCCGCTCAAAACCGCAGGCACGCGACAACGCCGGAAGCTAAAAAAACTCCTCGAGAGGACAAAACTCCTCGCAGACGCGGGAGCACGTCCCCTAGGAGGGGAGACAAGGATCCACCGTGTTGCCCTAGAGGAAAAGAAGCCCGGCGCCGCGGCGACAGCCCGCATAGCGAGGATGAAGCCGATCGCGACACTGCAGCAGAGAACCGCGGAAGGAGGATAATCGCGACCGGCCTGAATACAACGCGCGCGGTGACATCACGCAAAGCAAAGTCGACAGGGCTCGAGCAATCAGGAACCGCGCGCGATCGCTGTCCACCTCCTCCGACGAGGAAGCCTGCGGCGTATTGTGCTTCACCCGCGACATCCGCGAGGAACCGATGTCCAAGAGATTCAGGCTTACCACGGAGGTCCCGAAGTATGACGGTTCGATAGAGCCCAAGTCATGGTTGTCAGATTACCTCACGGCAGTAAAATGCCAACGTGGGAACAAGACAACGGCCATGCAGTACCTAAACCTACACCTCGTAGGCGCTGCTCGCAGTTGGCTGGAAGGAAGAACGTGCGCACAGTACAGATCATGGGAAGATCTCAGCTACGACTTCCGGAAGAACTTCCAGGCGACATATAAACGGCCCACATCTATCGAGGAGCTGCGAGCTTGCAAGCAGAAGAGCGGGGAGTCAACCCGCGAGTATATCCAGCGGTGGACCACGCTCAAAAATACGGCAGCAAACATGTCGGAAGACGTCGCAGTCGAGGCCTTCACCACGGGTGCTCGACGCCCTGCCTTCGGAGAGGAACTGGGACGACCGGCACCCAAAACTATCAGGGAGCTGATGGCAATAGCCGACAGATGGGCTAATGGCAAAGAATCCCTGTGCAACGAGAAAGCATCTTCACTCGCGCCTAAGGAGGATCGCAACGGCCGAAAGGAGAAGAAGAAACACTACTACCATGACGATCGAGAGGAACTGGTCCAGCGGAGTTCACAATAAATTGCGACAGTGGGTCCCGCAGAAATCGCGAATGGAAACCAAAGCCAGATGATAAAACTCCCGAGGAAGACCTTGACGGATACTGCACGCTACATCTATTCACGGATAAGCGCACGGGAAAAACCAAGGCAACTCATCTCCTCAAAGACTGCCAAAAGTTCCAGGAAATCCACGAGGCTTACACAAAGAAGCACAGCGCCGCCGTTAACCAGGGATACCCGCAACTCCCAGGAGGATTCCAGCCACCACCCCTTCCTCCACCAGGACACCAGAACGTGGCACTAGCCGCGCTACCAGTGCCACTCGCCGCAAACCAAGGAGCCAATGGATACCCAGACTCACATGGGCTCCTACGCATGATACAAAAAGTATGCCCGTCCCGAGGAGTACGGAAGACAAACACACGCTAGGTTAACATGGCAGTACAAGCTCCACCATCCGCACCCGAATACCTGAAGATGTCAGAACAATCGATAACTTTCTCCAGAGAGGATCATCCCCCACGGGTATTGTCGCACCCGGACTTCTAGAGGATACTCGCAGTTCCGTTGAACAGTAGTGGATTGGATTACGGGGCTTACCGGCACCCGCATCTCTTACGAGTAGGCCAACACACGTATGCGTGACAACCAACCCCTATCTGTTCATCGTCTACGTAAACCATCCCATAGAAATCAGGATACTACCATTGACGTACTTCATACCATACACACATGGTACGTCAACGGCGTTGAACGAAATGATGGCACAACATATCTCTAAGACACAAAAGATGGAAATAAGTTGCAAATGGCTCTCACTAGAGCAGAGATAGCAAATACAATCATCCAGAGGACACATGTCCCAACAATTCACCATTACATCACAGCGGAAGCATTCAACAGGTCTGAGTACAGACAAGATCCAAATAGGCTTAAGAAGCCGGTAAACGAAAAGACAGAGCCCATCCACGAAGTCTCGGATCCTGCCCGGGTCCGCTATCTACTCGTCAGCAGCCTCGTCGAACTCCACGTAGTAGCCACCATGGGGATCCTCGGAAACGTAGTCTGCGGAAACCACAGCCCCAAAGGGGTCAGTACATAAACGTACTGGCAAGCAAGACTCACAGTTCACCAAAGTGTAACCCGTCAACACCAAGCACAGATGCTTTGGGTTCAACGGAAGGAAGGGTGATATAAAAGGTGCGGCAGCGGGCTGCACTAACCAACTACAGATACATACTACAATTTCCGGCTATCAGAAAGGAGATAAGATAGCGTATCGTACCCGTCTATAACTAACCACCAAACAAACCCATCCTGGATCTCGCCCCTTATCCAAAGAAGCAATCCGAGGATAACTCACATAGTTGGATTAATGATGGTTCAGGTTATTGTGTCAATAGACCTATTTCTAGTCAAGTTATTATAGTTAGGTGTAAGTTGTCTGAGTACTTGTTAGCCAGTACTTTCACCAAGTCGTCACATAACCGCGGACAACACGGCTTCTCGAGAAGATTCATCCCTGCAGGGTGTGCTCCAGTACCCGTACACACTCGAGCCACCAACTAAAACTCAGGTGGACTCAACACGACTCGAACCATCTATACAACCTGTCCTAGGAGCCACGGAGCTATAAGGTCCTGGCCAGTCCGACCTAAACTAAGCGCAAGGGTGAAAACCACACCCCCCGGCACCACAGGCCTCGCCCTATATGCATCATCATCATAATCATCACCAACAGTAACCATGGGAGCGACCCATTATTTATGCGCAAATGGAACACCCGAACTAAGTGTGGCTCTTCGACAAACTGCGGATCAGGTCAAAGTCGAGGGGTTCCATACTACCACCCGGATGCGGTGAGCACGCTCATCATGGATCAGTAGACAAGACCCTTTTCCTAATTAGGGTCGACACTAGCAGGCCTCAAAACCACGCCGGGCCTCCTGCCGGTGCCTTATCATCAAATTATTATTACCCAACATTAACAGGTTATGGTTTAAACATCGAGCCCCAAAACATAGGTAACATGGTAATAGAAAGTAACTGACAACAGGCTCGAGCAAAAGCAACCCTAAGCATGCTAGTATGACACGGGCACAAGCAACGGGGTTATAGGAGTGGAGGTGAGGCAATATCAGGTTTAACGGATAACATGTGGAGGATCGAACAGAAGCAACGATTCATAGGCAGAATAGACAACGGAAAGTATCGGTATCCAATGTTGAAAGGCACGATGGTTCATGTGAGTGAATACTTGCCTGCAAGCTCAGCAGCCTACTGAGCTAGCTCCTCAGAAGGGGTGTCGTAAGCCTCGTCTGTATCAACGTCGTCGTCTATTCGAGAAGAAGCAAACACACAACGCAAGGAGACAAACAATCAATAACATGGCATAGTACACAATCATGGTATGATGCATGACAATTTAATTGATGCATCAAAAATAAACTAGTTGACATGGTAACACAATTTAAATGGACCCATATGCAATTTGGATTGCATATGGAAAGCCCATGAATTAAGGTTGGAATAATTGTTTTACAACTAAGCAATAGGTGAAAGTGGATTAGTATGATGCATGGATGAGGAAAACAGAAAAATAACAACAATAGAATCAATTGGAAATAAGGTTTACCAATTTTGGAAATTTATTTATTAAGTTATGGAATTTTGGTTCCTTAAAGGTGGTGTACAAGCATTTGTTGTTTTCACCAATTTTAATTGTTCAAAACAGATAACAAAGTTCATATTTGAATAGAACACCAAATTTTAGGTGGATTACATGTTTCAATTATTGAAAAAGGAATTAGGATGAATTATTTATGAATTAAACAAGTTAAACAAGATTTAAATGAATTTAATTCAATTATTAATATTAATTGAATTTTTATTTGTTCAAAACTTTAAACAAAATTCATATTTGAAAATATTATGTTTTTCTGGTTTGAAAACATATTTTACATGTTCAAAAATAATTTAATTTGAGCAAGTTATGAATTTAGCAATTTTAAATGAATTAAACAAGGTTTAAATTATTTAGGCAATTTTAATTATTCAAATCATGAAACAAAATTTATATTTGGTTAGGTGGTTTAAAATGGCATGGAAAACATATTTTATTTGTGTTATTTGAATTAAGTATGATTTAGTTATGGATTTTATCAAATTTCAAATGAATTGTTTGAATTTGAAATTTGGGTGCATTTGAATTATTCAAAACAGAAAACAAATGTTATAAATAGATAGATAATTAAATTTGGTGCGGTGTACATATTTTATTTTTATTATTTGGGTTTGTGAAATAAAAGTTATGTGAGTTTTGAGTTTAGGGACTAATCTGTAAAATTACTGGACTTAAAAATTAAAAGGGAAAAGGCAGAAAAATTAAACTGCACCACGCAGTGACCAGCCCCCAGCCTCTGACAGCGGGGCCAGCGCCACTATGGCGCCTACGTGGCCTGCAGGGCCATTGACAGCGGGCCCCACGCGGGTGCGGGCAAGGGAAAAAAAGGGGGAGGCAATTGCCTCCCGCGGGATTCGATCTCGCGATCCCAGGCGAGCGCGCAAGCGTGTGTGCCAGATGGGTTGTGAACCGTTTTGTGAAAGGTAAAGAGCAGGTGGAAGGTTAACATGTTTCCCGTCAGTTATTTTTTGCCTGACGGATCTGAACCTGCCAGCGACAGAACGCTCGATCGAGGGGAGGTCGCCGGCGACAACTGTCTGCTGCCGCTGCGCGCGGTGTGGTCGTGCGGCTGGGCTGCCGTGTGGTGGCCGGGTGCAGGTGCGCTTGTGCGGTAGGTGTGACAGAGAGGGGGAAAGGAACGTGGGGTGAGGGGCTCACAGCGAGGGAGACTGTCGGCGCACGGCGGTGGGCGACGGTGGCGAACCCGGCGATGGCGGCGGAGCTCCGGTGAGCCTCGGGGGACACGGAGGGGACGGCGAGGAAGAGGGGAGCGCGGCGTTTCCCTTCCCGACCCAAGCACGGCCGGGAGGGCACCACGGCGGCGGCTATCGCCGGAGGAAGGCAGCGGTGATGAAGGAGCTCGGTGAGCTTCAGAGCAACAGAGAGCAGGAGGGGTGCAGAGAGAGGAAAAGGATGGCGGCGCTCGAGGAGAAAAGGGTGGAGAGATTAGGGCAACGAGGAGGGAGCTCGAGGGCAAGGCTTATAGAGGTGAGGAGGGGCTCGGATCTCCGTCCCCCACCTCTGCTGCCGACGTGGGCACCCCCGATGGGGTGCCGTACGGGAGGTTAGGGAAGAGAGGGGGTACGGGCCTTTAGGGGCAGTTGGGCTGGCCCCAAATGGGCTGGTTGCCCCTTTCCCCCCTCTCCTTTGCTTTTTATTCTTTTTCTGTTTATTTTTTTTTGCTGCAAGGGAAATAGAGAGAAAAAGGAGAGGTTTGTGCTAGGGAAAAATTTAGGGAAAATTTGTAATGATTTATTTTTGTAACAACACCTTAAGATAAACTTTTGTTTTCCAAATATTTCAATTTAGTTGATGTTTGGAAATTAAATGATTTTAAGCAATTTTTTGGTATCAAAAGAATAAATGAAACTTAAGCCAAAAAAATAAAGTTTTTGATTCCAATTTTTGTGGAACAAATTATTTGTTTGTTTTGTAGTTTTTATTTGACACATTGTAACATAACAAGTATGAACAACAATTGAATTTTTGTTTGGAATTCAAATAGAAAACAGATGGAAACAATTGAAATCAAATGCAAAACAAATGCAACAAAAGCAATGACTATGATGACATGATGCAAAGCAATAACAAAACAAGAAACAAACATCTAGGGGGAGATTTTCATACTTGGGATGTTACAAAACGCCCCCCCCCCCCCTTGAAGGAATCGCGCCCCGAGATTCCTACTGAGAAGTGAAAAGGTCCGGATACTTCTTGCGAAGATCCTCTTCGGTCTCCCACGTTGCCTCTTTATCGGAATGATGCGACCATTGCACTTTCAATAACTTGGTGCTCTTGTTGCGAGTCTTACGCTCGGTCTCATCGAGAATTCGAACAGGGTGCTCCTCATAAGATAGATCTTCTCGCAGTTCAATGGAATCATGATCAACTGCACGATCTGGATCTTTGAAGCACCTCTTGAGCTGTGACACGTGAAACACATCGTGTACCTTGGATAGTTTTTCTGGAAGTTCAAGACGATAGGCATTTTCCGCACGCCTTGAGAGAATGTTGAACGGACCAATGTATCTTGGTGCTAGCTTTCCTTTGACACCAAAACGATGAGTGCCTCTGAGGGGAGTTACACGGAGATATGCTTTGTCACCAGGTGCATAGATCATATCCCTGTGCTTGCTTTCATAGTAGCTTTTCTGACGAGACTGAGCAATCTTGAGATTGTCACGAATGATGTGAACTTTCTCTTCGGCTTCCTTAACAATGTCAGGGCCGAAGAGTGAACGTTCAATAGCTCCAGACCAATTGATTGGACTCCTGCATCTGCGGCCATAGAGAGCTTCAAATGGTGCCATGCCTAGGCTTGGCTGGAAGCTGTTGTTGTAGGAGAATTCAGCATATGGAAGGCATTCCTCCCATTTCATGCCAAAGGAGAGACCACATGCTCTGAGCATATCCTCGAGAATCTGATTGACTCTTTCGACTTGCCCTTGAGACTGAGGATGGTAAGCTGTGCTGAACAGAAGTTTGGTGCCCAATGCCTCTTGAAAACTCTTCCAGAAATGAGAAGTGAATATACTTCCACGGTCTGATCTTATTTCCAATGGAACACCATGAAGAGGAACAATCTTTGCTGTGTAGAGCTCTGCTAACTGGCTAGCTGAGATTGTTTCTTTGACAGCAAAGAAGTGAGCTACCTTAGTAAGACGATCAATAACAACGAAGATTGCATCGTTGCCCCTCTTGGATTTTGGAAAACCAGTGACGAAGTCCATTTCAATCATGTCCCACTTCCACTCAGGAATTTTCAGAGGCTGGAGAAGACCGGCTGTTTTCTGATGAACTGCCTTAACACGTTGACAAACGTCGCATTCAGAAACGTATTTATCACGTTTCATGCCAGACCACCAATACAGTGTTTTGAGATCCTGGTACATCTTTGTACTTCCAGGGTGTATGGAAAGAGGAGTTTCATGAGCCTCCTTGAGAATAACATCTTTGAGACTCTGAATTTGAGGAACTGCAATGCGTCCTTCGAAGAACACCGTTCCCTTGTCATCAATTGAGAAGCACTCATACTTCACATTGCCTGCTTTGATGTTATTTGCGATCTTCTTGATCTCAGCATCACGAAGCTGTTCAGAACGAATCTTGTCCTCGAGAGTTGGACTGGCTGTCAAGTTTGCAAGATAACCCTGAGGAACAAGACCAAGGTTCAGCTTCTGGAATTCTTCATGAAGAGGAGGTTGGCTTTCCATGATCATGAGATTATTGCAATACGACTTGCGACTGAGAGCATCGGCCATAACATTAGACTTGCCTAGAGTGTAAGAAATGGTAAGATCGAAGTCTTTGATCTTTTCAATCCATATCCTTTGCCTGAGGTTTAGATCTGGTTGAGTGAAGATGTATTTCAGACTCTTATGATCAGAAAAGATTTCAGTGCGATTACCCAACAAGTATTGCCTCCATTTCTTGAGGGCAAACACAACTGCTGCAAGTTCTAGGTCATGTGTGGGATAATTTTGCTCATGTGCGTTCAACTGACGTGAAGCATAAGCCACAACTTGACGTTCTTGCATAAGAACTGCACCTAGACCTTGGAGGGAAGCATCACAGAATATCTGGAAGGGTTTGGTAGTATCTGGGCCAACCAGAACTGGTGTAGAAGTGAGTTTAGCCTTCAGGAGATTGAAACTTTCATCACATTGTGGAGACCAAACGAACTTCTTGTCCTTCTTTGTGAGATCAGTGAGAGGTTTGGCAATCTTGGAGAAGTTTTGGACGAAACGACGGCAATAGCTAGCCAAGGAAACTTCTGACTTGCTTCACCGTCTTAGGAGGTTTCCAATCAACAATTGCCTTAACCTTTTCTGGATCAATGGCTATGCCCTTGGCAGAGATGACATGACCAAGATAAGCAACTTCTGGAATCCAGAACTCACATTTGGAGAACTTGGCATACAGACGATGCTCGCGAAGCTTCATGAGAGTGAGACGAAGATGTTCTCCATGCTCTTCCTCGGATTTTGAGTAGACAAGAATTTCATCAAGATATACCACAACGAACTTGTCGAGGTATTCATGGAAGACAGAATTCATAAGTCGAGAGAAGGTCGCCGGTGCATTGGTGAGACCAAAGGACATGACGGTGTATTCATATAGACCGTAGCGAGTGGTGAAAGCTGTTTTGGGAATATCTTCCTTTCTGATCTTTATTTGATGGTAACCCATTCTCAAGTCCAGCTTCGAGAATATTGAGGCTCCAGCAAGTTGATCAAAAAGATCATCGATACGAGGAATTGGATACTTGTTTTTGATGGTTTTCTCGTTAAGAGGACGATAGTCAACACGAGTCTCTTTGTTTGATCCTTCTTCGCAACGAACAGAGTTGGCATCCCCAAGCCGAGGAGCTAGGTTGAATGTAACCTTTCTCCATGTACATATCGATTTGCTCCTTCAACAACTTCAGTTCAGGAGGAGCTATCTTGTTTGGATGCTTGGAGATTGGAGCAGTACCTGGTTCAAGTTCGATGATGAACTCAACTGCTCTGTCAGGAGGCATTCCTGGCAACTCCTCTGGAAAGACGTCAGGGAATTCGCAAACCACCGGAATAGTTTAAATAGATGGTAGAGGATTTGCATTGAGAGTGTAGAGTTGAACAACTGGATTTTCAGCATGGAAGTAGACTATCTGGCCAGAAGGGTGTGTGATTTTGACAGACTTAGCAGGACAATCAATGACTGCTTTGTTGGCTACCAGCCAATCCATCCCAAGAATGACATCAATATCTGAAGAGTGGAGAGCTATCAGAGATGCCTGGAATGGAAGGTTTCCAATTGTGATCTCGATGTTCTGGCTAACTTTATTGCTTTGGCTAGATCCCGGTGATTTCACTAGGAAAGGGATAGACAACTTTCGAAGTTGATTTGACTGTTTGTTTGCAAAGCATTGAGAGATGAAAGAGTGTGAAGCACCAGAATCGAACAAGACTTTAGCACGAAACGAGTTCACAAGAAGTGTGCCCATTTACAACCTCTGGAGATTCTTCTGCGCCCTGGGCCTTGACATGGTTCACCTTAACGGTTCTCACGCCAAGGTCGTTGTGTAGCAACCCAACGGAGGACCACGTATTCTTGTCGGGGTCGACCTGTGGCGAGGTGGGTGGAAAGAGGTGCCTTTGCGGACACTTATCGGAATAGTGGCCCGGCTGTCCACACTTGTAGCATGTAACAACAGAACGAGGAGTTGTTGGACCTGGCTGAGATGGAGCACCTCCTGAAGATACCACTGGGGTGGGAGGGCGGGCAAGAAATTCTGGCGGGCTTGGCAAGCAGATGGGCGGTGTTGGAGTGGTATATGGAACCCAAACTCTTCGTTTTTGTGGAGGCATGATAGCTTTTGAGAGACTAGCCTGTTCACGAGAGTGCTTACGAGATTCCTCAACCAACTTGCGCCCATGCTCTTCATTTAGAGCGATGTTGATGAGGTCCTCAAAATTCTTGGCCTTGACGTTGGTGAGAGCATACTTGAGTTCCGGGTTGAGACCCCTGCGGAACTTTGTCATCTTTCTCGCTTCCGTGGAGATTTCATCTCCGGCGTAGCGAGCCAGACGATTGAACTCTCTTTGATATTCGAGAACGTCCAGATTGCCTTGTGTGAAAGAATAGAATTCCTCAGGCATTCTCTCCATGAGCCCATCGGGAATGTGATGGCGCACGAAGGCTTGCTTGAAATCCTCCCATGTGATTGGCACACTAGAATGTCACGACCCCGGACCCAGAGATATACACACTGTTATGTGCTCCTAGCCATGGACTCACAAGGGCTTCAGGGTTACCAGCCCCGGCCGCAACAAACAACGGCAGGCAGACCGGATTCATCGGCACGTAGTCCGGATCCCCGGTCTACTACTCCTTGTATCCATGCTAGTCATAACCAACTGTGCATATCAAAGCGTCCACGAGTCGGATGAAACTGAAGGAAACGGGACCAAAGCTATACAGAGCTGCTATGTGTCCAGAAAGTGCAACAACAATCGAGGGTTACTGGGGTTACCTCGCCCCAGGCCGATCACATCGACAGGCGGGCTCGGACATGGATCATCGGCTCCACAACCCCTCGACTGCGACAACTATGCAGGCATAGCCAGAACTGTATAACAATGAGCTCGAAACCAACAACAGATCAAAGCAGTACTCTAAACATGAAGCTTTATTAAGCAAGTAATACTAGAGTAAAGCTTACAAGCAGAGGTCACACGACCCAACATTACATCAGACAACGGAAAGCAAAATATGTTGCTAATCAACAAGAACCAAAAAGGCCTAAGAGGCCGCAACATAAGGCGACGTCCCAGCCCAGAGATTCCAGGCTGCTACCTGGGAAACCCCAAACTATCCGTCGATGTCCACGTTGAAACACCACCGAAGGTATGGAACTCACCTGAACCAAATTGAAGCAAACATGAGTACGGGAGGTACTCAACAAGACTTAACTAACCTATTATATATCTGCTTGTTCGAAAAGGGTTTATGAAGGTTGATTTGCGTAAAGCCAACTTTGTTTCGAATAGAGGGAGACTGAGAAGTTTTTCACAAATCTTTTAAAAGAACACCCTCTCACGGGTATTGCCTTCCGAACCTTTCGAAGCAATCATCTTCAGCACATGATAACCGGGACCACCTCTTGAAACTAAACATTCATTGTCAACATCTTTTACGTCATGTTCAAGTTATCTATGATCTCAGGATCCGTCACCAAGTTGTCCTTAACCGCGGACACGGCTTTTCGAAAAGATTAAACCCTGCAGGGGTGTACAACTTTACCCACACGTATCAACCGACTCTTAATGCCAAGCTATTGGCACAATTCCGACGATGTGCCGGCAGAGGGTGGCTGTCCACGATCTTTCCCTTGCTTCGCCTATTCCATGAGTCGCTCCGAGTAGAGATGGACCGCCAATAGGGAGTGGACATCTCCTGCCGGGTCTCTATCGTTGTGAGCGGTGCTTCAACTACCGTCTCGCCACAGGCTGTTACACCGGCACATCCTAGTTTTGAAAACGTTTTAATATCCCCAGCAAATCCAAACGGAACTCCCGCAACTCATGGAAACAACTAGACAATTTGAAACGAGGGAATCCAATCCCCGTGTGGTTGCACGATCAGTTTGGCTTCAAAGGCGAGAACTCCTAGGGGCATGAACGAGGCAAATCACCACATTCCATGTGGCAACTCATCCAAGCCTTTTATCATATTAACCACATCTCGAACCTTGCCACTTTATCCTGTCATACTAGATTCATTTCGTAACTCTGATTCATCAACCGGATGGAGCAGAGATAAACAGGCATGTATGACAAAGCATGGCATATTTGAGGTTTTGGCGATACACACAAGCAAATCCTATGTCAGCTAGGAACATGAAATCATGATATCTGGTTTATGCAACTAAATAGGGTAACTCTATCTATTGACTCAAAATACTTTGTAAAGCATGCATCGTACGAGAAGAAACACACTTCGAAAACATATATGGGCAGATAAGAGGTTATGCTTGCCTTGCTTAAGAAACCAGATAAAGCTTCAGGAAATAAGTGCTTGACTTGGTTGTTTAGACCAAGTATTCGGCAACAGGGGTGTCGAACTTCACTCCGGATTCGAGGTCTACCGATAAGAGCAAACACCGGAAAGAAAGGAAACAACAATCAAAACAGGCATCGATGCAATGCTCAATATGTATGCATGAACATTTGAATGCATTAAAGATAAGCCTTAAACATGGTTCATGGGTTGCTAGGGTTCATATGTTAGGAAAACAGTTTTAGTGGATTTAGTCCCGAAGTGGACCTCGGAGGCCGATTCGGGCAAAACCTAGAGGTGCGACAAGTTAAAGTGCTCAAATAGGGTTGAGAACACCATAACTAGGTTGCATTGAAAATCTAAGCATTTTGACATATAACTTGTAATTTTCTAATTTTCTTAAATAAAACTTATTTTCTTTATTTTAAATGATTTAAATAATACTCAAAATTCAACTTTGTCAAAAATGTGTGCAAATTATATGGACATGTAGATTATATTTTTCTGAACAAAATGGTATATTAAACACATATTTCTGAGTTATATAACAAAAGATATTGCATTTACAATTTTAATTATATTTCTGTAATTTAAATGAGGTGGGGCCCACGTGGCAGAGCCGTTTTTCAATTAAATGAATTAAACAGAAACAGAGCCAGTGATGCAAGCATGACGTCGTGGTGACGTCACCCGTGACCAACTCCTCACAGAACCGAAGCAATCGACGAAATTAGCGCAGGGTTTTGGAATCAATTGCCTCCACGGGCTAGAGCAGAGCGAGGGGGTTCTGGGGGTGGTCGCGGCTCGCCGGAAGATGGCCGGAATGCTCGCCGGCGAGCTCGGGCGCGGCGGCGGACAGAGGTTGGCGGGGAGGGAGAGAACCGGAGGGGGAGGGAGGAGAAGGAGCTCGCCAGGGGGTTCGTGTGCTCACCACGAGCTCAACGAGCTAGTCGGGGACGCAGGGCGAGGCGGGATTCGCCGGCGGCGAGGAAGATTCCGGCGACGGCCGTGCCGGGTTCCGGCGAAAAATTAAGGGCCTTCCGGCCGTCTCGGCGGCTGTGCGCGCGAGAGGGTGGAGGCGGGGGATGCGGAGCTACCAGGGAGCTCGGAGGGGCGCGGGGTCGGGCGTATCGCCGGCGTCGAGCGGCGGAAACCGGCGATTAGGGTTTGGTCGGTTTGGGCGCTGCGCATACAGATACAGAGAAAGGAGAGGCCGAGGTGAGGAGGAGATAGAGGAGGTCGCGGATTCTCTCTTGGGCCTTATCCTTGCAGAGGGGAAGCAGGAGGTGGCGGCGGAGGCGACGTGGAGGAGCTTCCGGCCTACTGTCGTGAGGAAGAAGATGACAAAAACAATTTTTCAAAACCCCCCTGGAAACTCTAGAACTGCGAAAAGGTCCTTGTCCTTTTTAAAACAGCACACTAAAACATATTTTGAGGTTTTTTTTGTAAAGAACAAAAATTGGCAAAAATTATTTTTGGGATCCTTGTTAAATTTACAACCTCAACATATTTTTGGTTTGCAAAACTTGCACCATTTTAAAACATCAATTTAAATTGGCACTTTTAAGTGATTTCGATAAACTCCGGTATTAAATTTTGGTGCACTTGTTTTAAACACCACTTAGGTTCAAAAAATGCATGCATGACATGACATGATCACAACCACAAACACACACGCACTTTATTACAAAAAGGTGGATGTTACAAGTCTACCCCCCATACAAGAATCTCGTCCCGAGATTCCTAGGTTTTAGAAAAGAAGGACGGGTACTCAGATCTTAAACGATCTTCTCGTTCCCAGGTTGCTTCAGCTTCAGAATGATGAGACCACTGAACTTTGAAGCACTCGATGCTTCGGCATCGAATCTTTCGTTCAGCTGCCTCGAGAATAAAGACAGGACATTCTCGGTAGGTCAGATCATCCTTAAGATCAATGGTTTCATGATCAACACCACGGTTGGAATCTTTGAAGCAACGACGAAGTTGTGAGACATGGAATGTAGCATGAACCCGTGGGAACGTTGAAGGTAGGTGGAGACGATAAGCAAAATTCCCACTTTTTGCAAGAACAGGGAAAGGACAAACATAGCGAGGCGGTAATTTTCCCTTCATGACATCACGATGAACACCCTTCAGAGGTGTGACTCGAAGATAGGCTTGTCTGCCCATATCATAACGAATATCTTGTTGACGGTCACCATAACTCTTCTGACGAGACTGAGCCGCTTTCAAATGTTCACGGATGATACGAACTGTTTCTTCAGTCTCATTGATCAGATTCTTCGGTCCAAAGAACTGTCTTTCACCGGTTTCTGACCAATTTAACGGAATTGAACAACTTCGATTGTAGAGAACTTCAAACGGAGCTTTGGCCAAGATAACTTGGAAGCAGTTGTTATAAACGAACTCGGCAGATGGAAGACACTTCTCCCAATCGTTACCGAAGGATACAACACAAGCTCGAAGCATGTCTTCAAGTGTTTGATTCAGACTCCCGAGGTGATCATTACGGGACGACTGATAGCTTATGGTGGAAAGTAGACGACTTCCCATAGCTTGCTTGAAACTTGCCCAGCCTTTGGAAGTAAACAGATTTCCATGATCAAAAAGGATCTTCTTAGGAACACCATGAAGAGGTATTATCTGAGAGACATATAAATCTGCCAGTTGTTTAGCATTGATGCCCTGATGGATAGGAACGAAATGAGCAACGTTTGACAGACGATCAATCACTACCCAGATAGCGGTGTGTCCCTGATCATTTCTTGGAAGACCAACAATGAAAGTCATCTCAACTTCATCCCACTTCCAAACAGGAATAGATGTGGGGTAGAGAGTAGCAACTGGTCTTTGATGTTCAGCTTTAGCACGACGACAAACGTCGCATTCAGCCACAAATTGAGCGATGTCTCGCTTCATCTTGGTCCACCAGAACCTTTGACGTAGATCATGGTACATTTTGGTGCTACCAGGATGAACAGAGAGAAGTGACTCATGAGCTTCACGGAGGATCAGTTGTTTCAGACTCCGTTTCTTCGGCACAACAATACGTTCACCAAAATAAACGGTACCTTGATCATCAACAGAGAAACATGTAGGAATTCCACGAGAAATCTTTCTCTTGACCAAGGTAATGCTTAGATCCCGCTTTTGGGCATCTTTGATTTGATGTTCAAAGGATGGTTTCACTTCTGGATTAACCGGATAACCAGAGGGAACAACCTCAAGATTGAGCTTGGAGAACTCTTTGTGGAGAGAAGGTTGATCTTGCTGTATCATCAAGCTGTTACAGTAAGACTTCTGGATTGTCGTGTCCGCCACGACTTTACCTTTATCATTTTGACAAATGACCTCCACATTGGGTTCTTTGACTAGTTCCAACCATCTCTTTTGTCTGAGACTCAGATCTGGTTGGGTGAAAAGATATCTGAAACTCTGCTGGTGGAAGTAGAACTCACATTGATTTCCTAGCAGATAATGACGCCATTGTTTCAAGGCATACACAACAGCTGCTAACTCAAGAGCATGGGTTGGATATTTGAGTTCGTGTGGTTTCAGTTGTCGAGAAGCATAAGAAACCACACGTCCATCTTGCAATAGACCACAGTCGATACCTTGACAAGAGGCATCACAGAAGATGACAAAGTTCTTGCACGTGTCCGGAAGGACGAGTATAGGAGCATTAGCCAGCTTGGTTTTCAACAACCGGAAACTCTCTTCTGCCATTCTTGACCATACAAACTGTTTATCTTTCTTAAGAAGATCAGTCATTGGTTTGGCAGCTTTGGAGAAACCTTCAATAGAGCGGTGATAACAACCGATAAGTTCGAGGAAGTTTCGAACCTCTTTGATGGACTTAGGTGACTCCCAGTCCAATATGGCTTGAACTTTGTTAGGGAGAACTGCAACTCCTTCAGAAGATAGGACATAGCCTAGGAATAGGAGCTCCTTCAACCAGAACTCACATCTGGAGAAGGTGGCATAGAGACGATGCTCACGAAGCTTTGTCAAAACTAGCCGAAGATGTTCAACATATTCTTCTTCGGACTTGGAGTAGATTATAACATCGTTGAGGTGAACCACAACGAACTTGTCGAGATACTCCATTAAAATGGATTTCATAAGCCCCATCAACATGGTTGGAGCATTGGAGAGTTCGGGAAACATAACACTGTACTCGTTAATACCATAACGAGTTTTGACAACCGTTTTAGAAACATTCCCGGACCTGGTCTGAAGTTGATGATAACCCAGACTTAAGTGTATCTTGGAGAAAACGGTGGCACCAAACAGACGGTCAAACAAATCCTCTGTCCGAGGAAGAGAACACTTGTGCTTTATTGTCACATCATTGATCGGACAATATTCACTGACCAGCTGGGGAACTGTGGTATCCTTCTTCATGACGAAGAGTGTAGGACATCCACGAGAAGATGTGTTGGCATGAGGGAAACCTTTCCCTTCTGACTCCTCTACTTGCTTCTTCAACTCAACCAACTCTTCTAGAGACATACGGTACGGTCTTTCAGAAGTAGGAGCCACTCCAGGAATTAGTTCAACAACAAACTCCACTGAATAGTCATGATGCATACCAGGAAGCTCTTCCGGGAAGACATCCGGAAAATTACACACCACTGGTACCTCATGAATCTCGGAAGATGATCGAACTTCGATTGCATTAAGCCGAGGACATGGTTGTGGTTGAATTGTCCCACAAGGAAACAACAACCGAGTTGTCTGACCATAAGGATGAATCAAGGTAACAGACTTGGCTGCACAGTCAATCATAGCGTGATGTGTTGACAACCAGTCCATGCCCAGTATGACATTGATATTAGTTTGGTCCAGGATGGCAAGTGTACCGAGAAACACCAAACCTCCAATTTCAATTGGCACACCAGGGCAACAGTGATTGATCTGTCGGATAGACCTTGGAGTGGGGATTATTAACGGAGGGACCACTTTCACAAAGGGTATGTCCAACAACCCTGCAAAAGCTCTTGATACACATGAATGTGACGCTCCGGAATCAAACAGAACTAATGCTGGAGCTAAATTGACACGAAGCATTCCCAACACGACATCAGGTGCTTTCTGAGCTTCTTCAATAAGAACATGGTTCAAACGACCACGGTTAACAACAAGTGTAAGAGCATGCTGAAGTGGAGGAAGTCTCCTCTGAGAACATTTGTTGGAGTAGTGTCCAAGTTCACCACACACGTCACATGTCACCAGTCGTTTCTTATTACCAGCAACACCAGAACGCCCACCGAGGTGGCCTTGTTGAAAAGCTGGTGGATATGGAACAACACTGTACGGAATGAACACACGACGCTTCTTGGAACCGGAAGAAGACGCACGTGACTCTCCATAAATCTGCTTCAAAGAAATTTCCATTTCCTTTTTGCCACGCTCCAATGTAAGAGCATGATTATAAAGGTCCTGGAAGGTTGGGAACTGGAAAGACAATAGCTCATAGCGAACTCCGGAATCCAGACCCTTGCGGAACAACTCTTGTTTATCCGCATCATCTGCAACATCTCGGGGTGCATAACGAGCCAAACGGGTGAATTCACGCCCGTAAGTTTCAACATCCATCTGTCCCTGGGTCAGATCCAGAAACTCTTCTCTTTTGGAGTCCATAACTCCCTCAGGAACATGGGCAACACGGAACTCTTTACGGAACTCCTCCCAAGTAACCTTATGTCCCGGCGATTGCAACGCCAAGAAACCTTCCCACCATGAACCAGCTTCACCCTCTAGCTGATAGGCGGCGAAGTTCACACGGTCACTTTCTAGAACATGGAGAGCGTTAAATTTGCGCTCGATGGCACGAAGCCAATCATCAGCATCGATGGGTTCCTTGAGACTGCTGAAAGATGGAAGATTAGCATGAACTAAATCCCCAAATGTAACGCATTCGTCGTGATGACGTTCAGTGTTTTGCGCCACACGCTCAAGGATATGTTCATTTCTCAGGCGGTTGGTCTCGATATCCTGAAGAACTTGCGTCATTAAGGAAGGTGAAGACTCTCCCTCGATATGACCACTTTCAACGGAATCTTGAATACTCCCGGACATCCTGAGTACAAAGAAACGGAACCATGAGAAACACTCCCATGGGAAAGAATGCAATAGAAAGATTCATGACTTGATATGGATCAACTGAAGTCAAAAGGAAACAACGATTTAGACCGAAGGAGGTAACTTGGAAAAAATCTGAGAACATTAGCAACCTGACACGGAGTACTAGGAAAAAAAAACACCCAACGATTTTTCTCCTAACTTTGAAGTTAACAGATGAGAGGTAAAACATTTGAAACCAAATGAGATAAGGTGACTCAGAGTTAGAACGATACCAGGTAAGGAGTAAAAAGAATCCTAAGAAGGTTTTCATAACTCATTTGTCATTTCGAAAATAGTTTTCACACACTCTAGACTCAACATCGACCAAGCAAGGGTTTTCCTACAGGCAGTCCTGCTCTGATACCAACTCTTGTCACGACCCCGGACCCAGAGATATACACACTGTTATGTGCTCCTAGCCATGGACTCACAAGGGCTTCAGGGTTACCAGCCCCGGCCGCAACAAACAACGGCAGGCAGACCGGATTCATCGGCACGTAGTCCGGATCCCCGGTCTACTACTCCTTGTATCCATGCTAGTCATAACCAACTATGCATATCAAAGCGTCCACGAGTCGGATGAAACTGAAGGAAACGGGACCAAAGCTATACAGAGCTGCTATGTGTCCAGAAAGTGCAACAACAATCGAGGGTTACTGGGGTTACCTCGCCCCAGGCCGATCACATCGACAGGCGGGCTCGGACATGGATCATCGGCTCCACAACCCCTCGACTGCGACAACTATGCAGGCATAGCCATAACTGTATAACAATGAGCTCGAAACCAACAACAGATCAAAGCAGTACTCTAAACATGAAGCTTTATTAAGCAAGTAATACTAGAGTAAAGCTTACAAGCAGAGGTCACACGACCCAACATTACATCAGACAACGGAAAGCAAAATATGTTGCTAATCAACAAGAACCAAAAAGGCCTAAGAGGCCGCAACATAAGGCGACGTCCCAGCCCAGAGATTCCAGGATGCTACCTGGGAAACCCCAAACTATCCGTCGATGTCCACGTTGAAACACCACCGAAGGTATGGAACTCCACCTGAACCAAATTGAAGCAAACATGAGTACGGGAGGTACTCAACAAGACTTAACTAACCTATTATATATCTGCTTGTTCGAAAAGGGTTTATGAAGGTTGATTTGCGTAAAGCCAACTTTGTTTCGAATAGAGGGAGACTGAGAAGTTTTTCACAAATCTTTTAAAAGAACACCCTCTCACGGGTATTGCCTTCCGAACCTTCGAAGCATCATCTTCAGCACATGATAACCGGGACCACCTCTTGAAACTAAACATTCATTGTCAACATCTTTTACGTCATGTTCAAGTTATCTATGATCTCAGGATCCGTCACCAAGTTGTCCTTAACGCGACACGGCTTTTCGAAAAGATTAAACCCTGCAGGGGTGTACAACTTTACCCACACGTATCAACCGACTCTTAATGCCAAGCTATTGGCACAATTCCGACGATGTGCCGGCATAGGGTGGCTGTCCACGATCTTTCCCTTGCTTCGCCTATTCCATGAGTCGCTCCGAGTAGAGATGGACCGCCAATAGGGAGTGGACATCTCCTGCCGGGTCTCTATCGTTGTGAGCGGTGCTTCAACTACCGTCTCGCCACAGGCTGTTACACCGCCACATCCTAGTTTTGAAAACGTTTTAATATCCCCAGCAAATCCAAACGGAACTCCCGAACTATGCAACTCATGGAACAAACTAGACAATTTGAAACCGAGGGGAATCCAATCCCCGTGTGGTTGCACGATCAGTCTTGGCTTCAAAGGCGAGAACTCGCTCCTAGGGGCATGAACGAGGCAAATCACCACATTCCATGTGGCAACTCATCCAAGCCTTTTATCATATTAACCACACATCTCGAACCTTGCCACGTTATCCTGTCATACTAGATTCATTTCGTAACTCTGATTCATCAACCGGATGGAGCAGAGATAAACAGGCATGTATGACTAAGCATGGCATATTTGAGGTTTTGGCGATACACACAAGCAAATCCTATGTCAGCTAGGAACATGGAATCATGATATCTGGTTTATGCAACTAAATAGGGTAACTCTATCTATTGACTCAAAATACTTTGTAAAGCATGCATCGTACGAGAAGGAAAATACTTCGAAAACATATATGGGTAGATAAGAGGTTATGCTTGCCTTGCTTTAAGAAAACCAGATAAAGCTTCAGGAAATAAGTGCTTGACTTGGTTGTTTAGACCAAGTATTCGGCAACAGGGGTGTCGAACTTCACTCCGGATTCGAGGTCTACCGATAAGAGCAAACACGAAAGAAAGGAAAAACACTCAAAAAGGCATCGATGCAATGCTCAATATGTATGCATGAACATTTGAATGCATTAAAGATAAGCCTTAAACATGGTTCATGGGTTGCTAGGGTTCATATGTTAGGAAAACAGTTTTAGTGGATTTAGTCCCGAAGTGGACCTCGGAGGCCGATTCGGGCAAAACCTAGAGGTGCGACAAGTTAAAGTGCTCAAATAGGGTTGAGAACACCATAACTAGGTTGCATTTGAAAATCTAAGCATTTTGACATATAACTTGTAATTTTCTAATTTTCTTAAATAAAAACTTATTTTCTTTATTTTAAATGATTTAAATAATACTCAAAATTCAACTTTGTCAAAAATGTGTGCAAATGATATGGACATGTAGATTATATTTTTCTGAACAAAATGGTATATTAAACACATTTTTCTGAGTTATATAACAAAAGATATTGCATTTACAATTTTAATTATATTTCTGTAATTTAAATGAGGTGGGGCCCACGTGGCAGAGCCGTTTTTCAATTAAATGAATTAAACAGAAACAGAGCCAGTGATGCAAGCATGACGTCGTGGTGACGTCACCCGTGACCAACTCCTCACAGAACCGAAGCAATCGACGAAATTAGCGCAGGGTTTTGGAATCAATTGCCTCCACGGGCTAGAGCAGAGCGAGGGGGTTCTGGGGGTGGTCGCGGCTCGCCGGAAGATGGCCGGAATGCTCGCCGGCGAGCTCGGGCGCGGCGGCGGACAGAGGTTGGCGGGGGGATGGAGAGAACCGGAGGGGAGGGAGGAGAAGGAGCTCGCCAGGGGGTTGTGTGCTCACCACGAGCTCAACGAGCTAGTCGGGGACGCAGGGCGAGGCGGGATTCGCCGGCGGCGAGGAAGATTCCGGCGACGGCCGTGCCGGGTTCCGGCGAAAAATTAAGGGCCTTCCGGCCGTCTCGGCGGCTGTGCGCGCTCGAGGAGGTGGAGGCGGGGATGGCGGAGCTACCAGGGAGCTCGGAGGGGCGCGGGGTCGGGCGTATCGCCGGCGTCGAGCGGTGGAAACCGGCGATTAGGGTTTGGTCGGTTTGGGCGCTGCGCATACAGATACAGAGAAAGGAGAGGCCGAGGTGAGGAGAGATAGAGAGGTCGCGGATTCTCTCTTGGCCTTATCCTTGCAGAGGGGAAGCAGGAGGTGGCGGCGGAGGCGACGTGGAGGAGCTTCCGGCCTACTGTCGTGAGGAAGAAGATGACAAAAACAATTTTTCAAAACCCCCCTGGAAACTCTAGAACTGCGAAAAGGTCCTTGTCCTTTTTAAAACAGCACACTAAAACATATTTTGAGGTTTTTTTGTAAAGAACAAAAATTGGCAAAAATTATTTTTGGGATCCTTGTTAAATTTACAACCTCAACATATTTTTGGTTTGCAAAACTTGCACCATTTTAAAACATCAATTTAAATTGGCACTTTTAAGTGATTTCGATAAACTCCGGTATTAAATTTTGGTGCACTTGTTTTAAACACCACTTAGGTTCAAAAAATGCATGCATGACATGACATGATCACAACCACAAACACACACGCACTTTATTACAAAAAGGTGGATGTTACATAGAACCTCTCATTTCTTGGAAATTCTCCCACCAAGACATGGATTGTCCACGGAGAAGGTAGGTCATGTAAGGAACACGGTCCTCGTCAGCCACATGAGCTACCATAAGAGTACGGTTCATTTCACGGAGCCAGTCATCACATCCAATGGCTCGGAGGAGGTATAAACGTGCGCGGATTGAGCTCAAGGAACTCCCGAATAGACACCCGGGTGTTGCCATTACTCCCAAGGTCTTGGTTCTGCTGCATCTGCCTTATAACTTGTGTCATCTGAGACAACACTTTCCCCATCTCAGGTGGCAGTGTGGGTTCTTCGTCACCACTTTCCATCCTGAAGAGGATACCAAGATTAACACACTAACCGGATAACAAAATCCAATATAAGTGCTTAAAAGGATTACTTCAGACGGTAAGTCGACAGCATAGAACAAGGATGGAGGCTAACAACGGATCAACAGATAAGTTGTTACAACGAAAGAGAAGATTTATGAAGGACGATATCGAAGCAACAACTGGGAAACAGGAGACCACAAACACTGAGGTTACTACGGAGAAAAACCCATCCGGGATTCTAAAGGATCAATATCTACTGTTAAGGAATAGAGGATCTGCTTCCGGGGCTTATTTGCCACCGTTCTCAATCGTGAGTAGGCAACATGATAAATCATGTCACAACCACTCCATTCTATGGTCTAGTAGATATAACCATCCTAGAGAAACCAGGTACGTGAAATCCTAACTTGAAAGTTTAGATGAGAAAGAGAAACAACGTTGCACTTCCTTACCAGAAAGGAGGGTGGGTGGGGAAAGAAATAAAATGGCAGAATTCCTACTCTCACGTTTCATTTTTCCTATATAGCTACAAAATAGTTTTCTAGACTCAACTGCGACCAGTAAAGGGATCCTACAGGCAGACAGGCTCTGATACAATTGTCGCACCCGGACTTTCTAGAGGATACTCGCAGTTCCGTTGAAGTAGTGGATTGGATTACGGGCTTACCGGCACCCGCATCTCTTACGAGTAGGCCAACACACGTATGCGTGACAACCAACCCCTATCTGTTCATCGTCTATGTAAACCATCCCATAGAAATCAGGATACTACCATTGACGTACTTCATACCATACACACATGGTACGTCAACGGCGTTGAACGAAATGATAGCACAACATATCTCTAAGACACAAAAGATGGAAATAAGTTGCAAATGGCTCTGACTAGAGCAAAGATAGCAAATACAATCATCCAGAGGACACATGTCCCAACAATTCACCATTACATCACAGCGGAAGCATTCAACAGGTCTGAGTACAGACAAGATCCAAATAGGCTTAAGAAGCCGTAAACGAAAAAGACGCCCATCCACGAAGTCTCGGATCCTGCCCGGGTCCGCTATCTACTCGTCAGCAGCCTCGTCGAACTCCACGTAGTAGCCACCATGGGGATCCTCGGAAACGTAGTCTGCGGAAACCACAGCCCCAAAGGGGTCAGTACATAAACGTACTGGCAAGCAAGACTCACAGTTCACCAAAGTGTAACCCGTCAACACCAAGCACAGATGCTTTGGGTTCAACGGAAGAAAGGCTGATATAAAAGGTGCGGCAGCGGGCTGCACTAACCAACTACAGATACATACTACAATTTCCGGCTATCAGAAAGGAGATAAGATAGCGTATCGTATCCGTCTATAACTAACCACCAAACAAACCCATCCTGGATCTCGCCCCTTATCCAAAGAAGCAATCCGAGGATAACTCACACAGTTGGATTAATGATGGTTCAGGTTATTGTGTCAATAGACCTATTTCTAGTCAAGTTATTATAGTTAGGTGTAAGTTGTCTGAGTACTTGTTAGCCAGTACTTTCACCAAGTCGTCACATAACCGCGGACAACACGGCTTCTCGAGAAGATTCATTCCTGCAGGTGTGTGCTCCAGTATCCGTACACACTCGAGCCACCAACTAAAACTCAGGTGACAACACGACTCGAAACCATCTCTACAACCTGTCCTAGGAGCCACGGAGCTATAAGGTCCCGGCCAGTCCGACCTAACCTAAGCGCAAGGGTGAAAACCACACCCCCGGCACCATAGGCCTCGCCCTATATGCATCATCATCATCATAATAATCATCACCAACAGTAACCATGGGAGCGACCCATTCATGCTTATGCGCAAATGAACACCCGAACTAAGTGTGGCTCTTCGGACAAACTGCGGATCAGGTCAAAGTCGAGGGGGGTTCCATACTACCACCCGGATGCGGTGAGCACGCTCATCATGGATCAGTAGACAAGACCCTTTTCCTAATTAGGGTCGACACTAGCAGGCCTCAAAACCACGCCGGGCCTTCTGCCGGTGCCTTATCATCAAATTATTATTACCCAACATTAAAAGGTTATGGTTTAAACATCGCCCCAGAACATAGGTAAATGGTAATAGAAAGTAACTGACAACAGGCTCGAGCAAAAGCAACCCTAAGCATGCTAGTATGGACACGGGCAAAGCAAACGGGGTTTAGGAGTGGAGGTGAGGCAATATCAGGTTTAACGGATAACATGTGGTAGGATCGAACATAAGCAACGATTCATAGGCTAGCATAATAGACAACGGAAAGTATCGGTATCCAATGTTGAAAGGAACACGATGGTTCATGTGAGTGAATACTTGCCTGCAAGCTCAGCAGCCTGGTACTGAGCTAGCTCTATAAGGGGTGTCGTAAGCCTCGTCTGTATCAACGTCGTCGTCTATTCGAGAAGAAGCAAACACAAACGCAAGGACAAACAATCAATAACATGGCATAGTGCACAATCATGGGAGGATGCATGACATTTTTTGATGCATCAAAAATAAACTAGTTACATGGTAACACAATTTAAATGGACCCATATGCAATTTGGATTGCATATGGAAAGCCCATGAATTAAGGTTGGAATAATTGTTTTACAACTAATCAACAGGTGAAAGTGGATTAGTATGATGCATGGATGAGGAAAACAGAAAAATAACAACAAGAATCAATTGGAAATAAGTTTACCAATTTTGGAAATTTATTTATTAAGTTATGGAATTTTGGTTCCCATAAAGGTGTTACACAAGCATTTGTTGTTTTCACCAATTTTAATTGTTCAAAACAGATACAAAGTTCATATTTGAATAGAACACCAAATTTTAGGTGGATTACATGTTTCAATTATGAAAAAGGAATTAGGATGAATTATTTATGAATTAAACAAGTTAAACAAGATTTAAATGAATTTAATTCAATTATTAATATTAATTGATTTTTATTTGTTCAAAACATTAAACAAAATTCATATTTGAAAATTATTATGTTTTTCTGGTTTGAAAACATATTTTACATGTTCAAAAATAATTTAATTTGAGCAAGTTATGAATTTAGCAATTTAAATGAATTAAACAAGTTTTAAATTATTTAGGCAATTTTAATTATTCAAATCATGAAACAAAATTTATATTTGGTTAGGTGGTTTAAAATGGCAGGAAAACATATTTTATTTGTGTATTTGAATTAAGTATGATTTAGTTATGGATTTTATCAAATTTCAAATGAATTGTTTGAATTTGAAATTTGGGGTGCATTTGAATTATTCAAAAACAGAAAACAAATGTTATAAATAGATAGATAATTAAATTTGGTGCGGTGTACATATTTTATTTTTATTATTTGGGTTTGTGAAATAAAAGTTATGTGAGTTTTGAGTTTAGGGACTAATCTGTAAAATTACTGGACTTAAAAATTAAAAGGGAAAAGGCAGAAAAATTAAACTGCACCACGCAGTGACCAACCCCCAGCCTCTAACAGCGGGGCCAGCGCCTACGTGGCCTGCAGGGCCACTGACAGCGGGCCCCGCGCGGGTGCGGGCAAGGGAAAAAAAGGGGGAGGCAATTGCCTCCCGCGGGATTCGATCTCGCGATCCCGGGCGAGCGCGCAAGCGTGTGTGCCAGATGGGCTGTGAACCGTTTTGTGAAAGGTAAAGAGCAGGTGGAAGGTTAACATGTTTCCCGTCAGTTATTTTTTGCCTGACGGATTTGAACCTGCCAGCGATAGAACGCTCGATCGAGGGGAGGTCGCCGGCGACAACTGCCTGCTGCCGCTGCGTGCGGTGTGGTCGTGCGGCTGGGCTGCCGTGTGGTGGCCGGGTGCAGGTGGGCTCGTGCGGTAGGCGTGATAGAGAGGGGGAAAGGAACGTGGGGTGAGGGGCTCACAGCGAGGGAGACTGTCGGCGCACGGCGGTGGGCGACGGTGGCGAACCCGGCGATGGCGGCGGAGCTCCGGTGAGCCTCGGGGGACACGGAGGGGACGGCGAGGAAGAGGGGAGCGCGACGTTTCCGTTCCCGGCCCAAGCACGGCCGGGAGGGCACCACGGCGGCGGCTATCGCCGGAGGAAGGCGGCGGTGATGAAGGAGCTCGGTGAGCTTCAGAGCAACAGAGAGCAGGAGGGGTGCAGAGAGAGGAAAAGGATGGCGGCGCTCGAGGAGAAAAGGGTGGAGAGATTAGGGTAACGAGGAGGGAGCTCGAGGGCAAGGCTTATAGAGGTGAGGAGGGGCTCGGATCGCCGTCCCCCACCTCTGCTTCCGACGTGGGCACCCCCGATGGGGTGCCGTACGGGAGGTTAGGGAAGAGAGGGGGTACGGGCCTTTAGGGGCAGTTGGGTTGGCCCCAAATGGGTTGGTTGCCCCTTTCCCCCCTCTCCTTTGCTTTTTATTCTTTTTCTGTTTATTTTTTTTTTGCTGCAAGGGAAATAGAGAGAAAAAGGAGAGGTTTGTGCTAGGGAAAAATTTAGGGAAAATTTGTAATGATTTATTTTTGTAACAACACCTTAAGATAAACTTTTGTTTTCCAAATATTTCAATTTAGTTGATGTTTGCAAATTAAATGATTTTAAGCAATTTTTTGGTATCAAAAGAATAAATGAAACTTAAGCCAAAAAAATAAAGTTTTTGATTCCAATTTTTGTGGAACAAATTATTTGTTTGTTTTGTAGTTTTTATTTGAACATTGTAACATAACAAGTATGAAAAAACAATTGAATTTTTTTTGTTTGGAATTCAAATAGAAAACAGATGGAAACAATTGAAATCAAATGCAAAACAAATGCAACAAAAGCAATGACTATGATGACATGATGCAAAGCAATAACAAAACAAGAAACAAACATCTAGGGGGAGATTTTCATACTTGGGATGTTACAGGTATATCGACCAGGGCACGCCGCGCTTGTCATTCAGGCGCAAATAGGCAACTACGACCTTGCTCGGGTGTTCATGGACAGTGGAAGTGGAATCAACATCATATACGCGGACACACTCCGCAGGATGAACAAGAATCTGGACGGACTCGCAGAATCGGAAACATCCTTCCACGGGATAGTACGAGGGAAAGCCGTCCGACCACTCGGAACAATCAACCTGGAAGTGATACTATGTCAGACCCCGGACCCAGAGATATACATACTGTTATATGCTCCTAGCCATGGACTCACAAGGGCTTCACGGTTACCAGCCCCGGCCGCAACAAACAACGGCAGGCAGACCGGATTCATCGGCACGTAGTCCGGATCCCCGGTCTACTACTCCTTGTATCCATGCTACCCATAACCAATTATGCATACCCAAGCGTCCACGAGTCGGATGAAACTGAAGGAACGGGACCAAAGTTATACAGAGCTGCTATGTGTCCAGAAAGTGCGACAACAATCGAGGGTCACTGGGGTTACCTCGCCCTAGGCCGAATCACATCGGCAGGCGGGCTCGGACATGGATCATCGGCTCCACAACCCCTCGACTGCGACAACTATGCAGGCATAGACAAAACTGTATAACAGTGAGCTCGAAACCAACAACCGATCAAAGCAACACTCTAGACATGAAAGTTGTATTAAACAGGTGTTACTAGAGTATAGCTTACAAGCAGAGGTCACACGACCCAACATTACATCACACAACGGAAGGCAAATTATGTTGCTAATCAACAAGAACCAAAAAGGCCTAAGAGGCCGCAACATAAGGCGACGTCCCAACCCATAGATTCCAGGCAGCTACCTGGGAACCCCAAACTACTCGTCGATGTCCACGTTGAAACACCACCTAACTGAGGAACTCCACCTGAACCAAGTTGAAGCAAACATGAGTACGGGAGGTACTCAACAAGACTTAGTTAACCTATTATATATCTGCTTCTTTTAGAAAGAGTTATGAAGGTTGTTTTGCGTAAAGCCATCTTTGTTTTCCAAGTTGAGGGAGGAATAGCACGTCTCATGGAGTATTTTGAAAACAGATAAAAACCTACTCAACTACTGATATCATCATCTTTTTAATCCACCAAATCATATCAGCACCACGTGCTTCAAAGATCACCACCTCCAGTTGTTCCGGTAACTCATGCTACAAGGTAACCCCTCTCGGCATCTCCGAGGATGCATCCTTCATTCGTTATCAGCAAGTTTTAATCATTCCGTTTAAGTTATCTATGATCACAGAATCCGTCACCAAGTCGTCCTTAACCGCGGACACGGCTTTTCAAAAAGATTTAACCCTGCAGGGGTGTACAACTTTAACCACACGTACCAACCAACTCTTAATGTCAGATCATTAGCACTATTCCGGGAAGTGCCGGCAGATGGAGGTTGACCACGACCTTTCCCTTGCTTCGCCTATTCCATGAGTCGCTCCGAGTAGAGATGGACCGCCAATAGGGAGTGGCCATCTCCTGCCGGGTCTCTATCGTTGTGCGCAATGCTCGACGGTTACCTACCCGCAGAGCGCCGATACATCCCCACATCCTAGTTTTGAAAGTGTTTTAATATCCCCGCAAATCCAAATGGAAAGCCCGAACTAGGCAACTCATGGAACAAACTAGGCAAGTTGAGACCGAGGGGAATCTAAGCCCCGTGTGAATGCACGCTCAGTCTTGGCTCGAAGACGAGAACTCGCTCCTAGGGGCATGAAAGAGACAACCACCACATACCCTCTGTGGTCTCGTCATCCACACCTTTAAGTCATGTTAAACAAGTTCTCTTAACTTTCCACAACATCCTATCATACTAGATTCTTTCGTAACTCTGATTCATCAACCGGATGGAGCAGAGATAACAAGCATGTATGACTAAGCATAGCATATTTAAGGCTTTGGCGATAAACACAATCAAACCTACGGCTGCTAGGAGTAGTGGATCAGGAATAAGTAGGCTATGCATGGTATAGGGAACTCTATCTACTGACACAAGATACATTGGAATCGAATGCAATGTACGAGAATCAAAAGTCTTTCGAAATCATATATGGGCAGATAAGAGGTTATGCTTGCCTTGCTTCAAGAAAACCAGAGAAAGTCTTCAGGGATAAGTGCTTGACTTGTTGGTTAGGATCAAGTATTCGTCGTTGGAGTTGTTGGCCTTCTCTTCGGAGTCACGTTCTACCGAGGGGGGACAAACACCGAAACAAGAAAAACAACAACCAACACATGGCATCGATGCAATGCGCAATATCTATGCATGAGCAAGTTAAAGCACTTACATAAAGCCCTAAACATGTTTGATGGGTTGCTAGGGTTCGTATGTTAGTTAAGCATTTTTACTGAATTTATCCCGAAATAGACCCCGGAGGGGTACTTCGGGCAATTATGAAAGTGACTACAAATTTAATTGCTCAAATGGGTTTGAAAACATCATAAATAGATTGCACTTGTCATTTTGAGCAATTTGGTATATAACTTTTAATTTTCTAATTTTATTGAATAAAAACTTATTTTCTCTATTTTAAATGATTAAACATTAAATAAATACTCATTTTTGGACTTTGTCAAACATGTGTGAAAATGACATAATCACATAGAGTTTATTTTTCCAAACATTTTGGTACCTCACTTTTATTTTTCTGAATTATAAATCAATAATTATTAAATTATTAAAATTAACCATTTTCTGGAATTATTAAAAAGGGAGTTATGACATCATCGTGACGCAGACATGACGTCATCTGGCTCTGTTCTTCACAGAAGCCTTCAAATTCGACGAAATCCGCGCGGGATTTCAAAATTAAGCTCGCCCATGAGCTAGAGGAGACCGAGGGAAAGCTAGGGGTGGCAACGCCGCTAGCTAATGGTCGCCGGAATGACCACGCCGTCCACCGGCGCGGCGGCGGACGGTGGCGCACGTCGCCGGAACGAAACAGACGGAGGGAGCGGGAGTTAAGGCTGCTGGAGGGTGTGGGTGCTCACCCGGAGAGTCTTGGAAGCGACGGCGTGGTCGGGGACCATCGGGAATAACGGCGGCGAGCTCGGAGGCCGGCGACCGGAGGTAACAGAGACGGCGGAAAAATCCAACGTTCCACAGCGTCCCGGCAAACATGGCTTGGCAGGGAGGTAGAGGAGGCCATGGAGGTTCTGGGGGTGGCTTCAATTTGGTCCGGGGTGGCCAGGGTCGGCGGCAACCACCAGCGGCCGGTGACTAGGGTTTCGGCCGGGTTCTTCCCGCGCAGAGAGAGGAAGAGGAGGGTTCCGGGGGGTTCTGAGGGAGGTGGGTTCGATTCAGACGCCTCCCTGGTCTCCTATCCACGCAGGCAGGCAGGCAGGGGAAGAGGTGACGCCGGCGACGAACAGGATCATGGCAGTGAGCTGCTTCACTTCGGGAGGAAGAAGACAAGAAAACAAATTACAAAAACCCCCTAGACTTTTAGAAAACCACAAAGAGGTCCCTTTCTACTTAAAACAGAACAGAAAACCAGATTTTGAGGACCTTTTTGCAAACAGAAAATTTGGCAAAAAGTATAGATTTTGGAAACCTCATAAAATTTCCAACAAAACCATGTTTTGTTTTTCCCAAATTGAATTTGTTTTTAAAACAAATTTTGGGGAACCACTTTAAGTGATTTTTGGTCTTTTCATTTGTTATTTTCAAATGCAAAATTGTAACCAAAGTTTTCATGCATGTATGAGATGCCAAAAACACACCAACACCCTAATATAGCAAAAATTGGGATGTTAAAAATCTACCCCCCTTACGAGAATCTCGTCCCGAGATTCCCGAAGGAGAAAGAAAGAAGGAACACCGGTTTTGAACGATCTTCTCGAACCTTACGGTTCTCTTCTTGAAGAGGTTGATCCTTAGCATCTTGAAATGTTGAACGGTACACCTTAGGTAAGAGGGAAACTCTTAGGAAATGATCTTCACGAAGATCGAGTATCCCATGGGTAACTCATGATAGGGATGTTCATAAAGAACTTTTGAGTTAACAGGCATAGAACACATCAAGGTAACAGAGGGAATAAAAGAAAGTTTCAAGTTTGTGGACGAATGTTCTTGAAAGGATTTGGACTATGAGCTTTTCACAAGACTTTAAATCCTTTTGGGAAAGAAAGGTTGGACAACTTATAACATCGAGGTTTCTTCAAACAGAAAACCAAGATGGAGAGGATTGTCTTGGATACCACAAAGTAATGTCCGTAGACGAGGGAGAACACGAGAAAACACTGTAATTCGTGTGTCCGAGAATTTTGATACGGGATCATGTTCACTCTTCGGGGTGGACACAGAAGATTAAGGAACTTTCATTCCATCAAATTTGTGTAGAACTTTGTCTAGAATCGGGATGTTACTTCGCCGCAGAAGATGAGTAACCAAAGTATGTTGGAACACCGTAGTTAAGAAGGGATTCTTGGTCACACCATAAGAATGGGTATCCAACGGGGATTGAAACACCGAAAGGAATAAGGAATCTCATTCCTATTGTGGTTTGGACGTAGCAATACATCTACCACATGGTTAAGACTCCAGGGCGGAAGTAACTAACAAATTCACACAATGTGTGAGATGAACAGAACTTCAAGTACAAACAGCTTGAAAAAGGGAATTGATCAATGGCGGTTACAAAACACCACGATATTCTCATGATGAACTTGTTTCCACTAGAAAAGAGGTCTGGAGGATTGACGAAGAAGCATTGGATGAATCAATTTCCAAATTCTCCTTGATGTTCTAAATACCGACAACGGCTCATGACAAGCCTTCTCCAGGTCATCAAGTGAAATTTGGACCTCGGTTTGGAAGAACGGTGAGGCAACTTCTACAATAAGTCGCACAAGAATCCTAGCGGGGAGTGGTTGTTCTTACGGATTCAAAGAGATATGACATTAGGCCTTCCGGCTAATTGTGTCAACCACAACAAAAATCATGCCGTATTTTAGACTGGACCTAATTCAATGCCCTTGAGAGAACACCAACCATCATTGCTGCTTGAGATTGAGCTCTGGTTAGTGGATTTATAACTCAGACTTTGTATGTTTGAGCGAAGAGATTGCACCGGTTACCAACGAAATACATATGTTGGATTCTCAAGACATGGACTACGATGTCAAGCTCAAAAAGGTGAGCGATACTACGGAACTCATGTGTTGGAAACTTGTGAAAGACGGTTGCACCTACATGGATTCCTTACGGAGGAACATATCGGAGTCCTTGTTGGGGAGACGATACAAAGATAACAAAGTTCATAGACTTCTTCTCTTTCACGAACAATCAGTCAGTGGCTTAGTGTGGATGCAAACTTGTTCAAGTACATGGAGGTAATAACCAACCATCTCAAGAATACTCAACACATGCATGACCTACTGGGATTATTCCCGAGGGAGACAAGAAAACATTACTCGGATCCATGGCAAAAAATTTCACCATAAGCACACGAACCTGAGAAAGTCACTTCGAACATCCAGAACACAACTTCGTGATGAAACAAAGATGGTTCTCAAAGGTTTCCAACATTAGTGCCAAGTGTTCAACATGAACCTCTTGCAACTTGGAGAAATAGGAATGTCATCGATGGGCTCGGTAACACGCTTATCAAATTACTCCAAGAAGGGGGACTCATATGGTACATGAATATGGCAAGGTATTGGTCAGACTAGAGGACATGAAGGTGTACTCGACAAAACACCATGAGTGAAAACACCGTAAAGGTAGTCCTTGGATCTGATCTTGATTTGACGATAGCCCAACTCCAACCAAGAGGTAGAGTGATAGCATTTCCGCAAAGGAGGTATTATGCTGCTTCAACACGAGGAAAACTAGATATCCCTTATCAAAGGAACAAGTTGGGAAGAGTTCGTGTCTTTCAACTCTCCAAGTTGTTGTTTAAACTCAACCAACTAGTCCAGGGTATCCAGCAAGGTTTCTTGGAGAAAGGAGGGGTTCAAAGTACCCCTTGTTTAGACATCACGGTCAGGTGACAAACCTGGTGATACTTCTAGAAAGACAACCAAAATATCACAACCTACCGGTATGTCTCGGAGTTTGGAAGGAAACTTGCTTGTCAAAGCAACCGATATGGTCTTGAGAGCTTTGGTGTGAACCTAACTCTTTGACTAGGAATGTGCACCAGAATGAACAGATTTGGTAACACAGTCAACTTCAAATAGAGGCTGGATGACCAGTAGTGCTAAGAAGGATATAGATGTTTCTAAAACTTTTCAAAGCAATAAGAATTGGTAGGAATATCTGATACACATGTCGATGAACAAACCCATCATTTTGAAGCATTCAAACTTGGAGGAAGGGTGAGTGAAGACGTCTAAGAGCATCACTTCATCAATAAGGCCATGAAACTCAACACAACCTCCTGATATAAAAGATTGTGATACTCAAAGGTGGAACAGAACAGAAGCTAATGAAACTTCTTTATTCTGTGGATTACAAAACTTTGACCTGGTTTTAGAGATGAACGAGGTACTGGAGTTTGTTTCTCCTGACATTCCAAGGTGGAATGTTTTGACGGAAAACAAGAGCAAATGCATTGGAACAATCCAACGCACATATGCAACTTGGTTTCAAAACAACAGATGTAGATTTAAAAGCAACTGTAAGATAGGAACATGCTCCGGAGAATCCAGAGGCCATGGGGAGTGCACAGGTGATACTCTTTTGTAAACCCATGCTAGAAGATCGATATAGATGAATTAAAAACGAAGATGTGGATTTCATGATGACCACTCTTGTTGTGATCCCTTCTTGATTACAAGGGAAAACCTACGGCTATTGGAGTTGAAACTACCTAGCCATCCTGAGGTAGAAGATATTCCTCAGGATCCAAAGAAACAGAACTTGGGTTAAAGGTCAGCATCCTGTACTGATAGAGTGAGCATCACATGGTTATAAAACCACATGATTCAACCCACCACCATTCAGCACATTCCGGGACCTTCGGTTCAAGTCCAAGGATTAAAAACCAAAAGAAAGGAGTAACTACTCTCTTAGTGTCTTAAAGGACACTATGAATAGCAATCACAAGGTATCTTTCAAAAGAAAACAGAACTCCGGAAGAATTTGAGCAGAGGGTAACAGATACATTCAAGATGCAAAGGAAATCTCGAGGTTCAGGGTTTTGAGACTTTAGAACAGGAGTATGTGGAACCCACACAACTCTGAGATATTAGGAGGGAAAGAAAATCTCCCATTTGAAACGAGAGACAACGGAGTATGGAACACACACGACTCTAGAAACTCATAACTAGGTCAACTTGGATAACAACGTCCTTGCCAACGAAGGCACCTAAGTTTTGAATAACTGGAACCTTTTCAAATCCAAAACAGGTAAGGATACCCAGAGTTAGAGCGATACCAGATAAGGAGTAAAAAGAATCCTATGAAGGTTTTTCACCATCCGTTTTGGAGTTTCAAAGTAGTTTTCACAAACTCTAGACTCGACATCGACCAAGCAATAAGGTTTTCCTACAGGCAGTCCTGCTCTGATACCAACTTTTGTCAGACCCCGAACCAAGATATATACATACTGTTATGTGCTCCTAGCCATGGACTCACAAGGGCTTCAGGGTTACCAGCCCCGGCCGCAACAAACAACGGCAGGCAGACCGGATTCATCGGCACGTAGTCCGGATCTCCGGTCTACTACTCCTTGTATCCATGCTAGTCCTAACCAATTATGCATACCCAAGCGTCCACGAGTCGGATGAAACTGAAGGAACGAGACCAAAGTTATACAGAGCTGCTATGTGTCCAGAAAGTGCAACAACAATCGAGGGTTACTGGGGTTACCTCGCCCCAGGACGAAGCACATCGGCAGGCGGGCTCGGACATGGATCATCGGCTCTACAACCCCTCGACTGCGACAATTATGCAGGCATAGCCAAAACTGTAAAACAATGAGCTCGAAACCAACAACCGATCAAAGCAACACTCTAGACATGAAAGTTGTATTAAACAGGTGTTACTAGAGTATTGCTTACAAGCAGAGGTCACACGACCCAACATTACATCACACAACGGAAGGCAAATTATGTTGCTAATCAACAAGAACCAAAAAGGCCTAAGAGGTCGCAACATAAGGCGACGTCCCAACCCATAGATTCCAGGCTGCTACCTGGGAACCCCAAACTACTCGTCGATGTCCACGTTGAAACACCACCGAACTGAGGAACTCCACCTGAACCAAGTTGAAGCAAACATGAGTACGGGAGGTACTCAACAAGACTTAGTTAACCTATTATATATCTGCTTCTTTTAGAAAGAGTTATGAAGGTTGTTTTGCGTAAATCCATCTTTGTTTTCCAAGTTGAGGGAGGAATAGCACGTCTCATGGAGTATTTTGAGAAGAGATAAGAAACCTACTCAACTACTGATATCATCATCTTTTTAATCCACCAAATCATATCAGCAGCTCGTGCTTCAAAGATCACCACCTCCAGTTGTTCCGGTAACTCATGCTACAAGGTAACCCCTCTCGGCATCTCCGAGGAGGCATCCTTCATTCGTTATCAGCAAGTTTTAATCATTCCATTTAAGTTATCTATGATCACAGAATCCGTCACCAAGTCGTCCTTAACCGCGGACACGGCTTTTCGAAAAGATTTAACCCTGCAGGGGTGTACAACTTTAACCACACGTACCAACCAACTCTTAATGCCAGATCATTAGCACTATTCCGGGAAGTGCCGGCAGATGGAGGTTGACCACGACCTTTCCCTTGCTTCGCCTATTCCATGAGTCGCTCCGAGTAGATATGGACCGCCAATAGGGAGTGGCCATCTCCTGCCGGGTCTCTATCGTTGTGCGCAATGCTCGACGGTTACGTACCCGCAGAGCGCCGATACATCCCCACATCCTAGTTTTGAAAGTGTTTTAATATCCCCGAAAATCCAAATGGAAAGCCCGAACTAGGCAACTCATGGAACAAACTAGGAAAGTTGAGACCGAGGGGAATCTAAGCCCCGTGTGGATGCACGCTCAGTCTTGGCTCGAAGACGAGAAATCGCTCCTAGGGGCATGAACGAGACAACCACCACAGACCCTCTGTGGTCTCGTCATCCACACCTTTAAGTCATGTTAAACAAGTTCTCTTAACTTTCCACAACATCCTATCATACTAGATTCTTTCGTAACTCTGGTTCATCAACCGGATGGAGCAGAGATAACAAGCATGTATGACTATGCATAGCATATTTAAGGCTTTGGCGATAAACACAATCAAACCTACGGCTGCTAGGAGTAGTGGATCAGGAATAAGTAGGCTATGCATGGTATAGGGAACTCTATCTACTGACACAAGATACATTGGAATCGAATGCAATGTACGAGAATCAAAAGTCTTTCGAAATCATATATGGGCAGATAAGAGGTTATGCTTGCCTTTCTTCAAGAAAACCAGAGAAAGTCTTCAGGGATAAGTGCTTGACTTGTCGGTTAGGATCAAGTATTCGCCGTTGGAGTTGTTGGCCTTCTCTTCAGAGTCACGTTCTACCGAGGGGGAACAAACACCGAAACAAGAAAAACAAAAATCAACACAATGCATCGATGCAATGCGCAATATGTATGCATGAGCAAGTTAATGCACTTACATAAAGCCCTAAACATGTTTGATGGGTTGCTAGGGTTCGTATGTTAGTTAAGCATTTTTACTGAATTTATCCCGAAATAGACCCCGGAGGGGTACTTCGGGCAATTATGAAAGTGACTACAAATTTAATTGCTCAAATGTGTTTGAAAACATCATAAATAGATTGCACTTGTCATTTTGAGCAATTTGGTATATAACTTTTAATTTTCTAATTTTATGGAATAAAAACTTATTTTCTCTATTTTAAATGATTAAACAACATTAAATAAATACTCATTTTTGGACTTTGTCAAACATGTGTGAAAATGACATAATCAGATAGAGTTTATTTTTCCAAACATTTTGGTACCTCACTTTTATTTTTCTGAATTATAAATCAGTAATTATTAAATTATTATAATTAACCATTTTTCTGGAATTATTAAAAAGGGAGTTATGACATCATCGTGACGCAGACATGACGTCATCTGGCTCTGTTCTTCACAGAATCCTTCAAATTCGACGAATCCGCGCGGGATTTCAAAATTAAGCTCGCGCATGAGCTGGAGGAGACCGAGGGAAAGCTAGGGGTGGCAACGCCGCTAGCTAATGGTCGCCGGAATGACCACGCCGTCCACCGGCGCGGCGGCGGACGGTGGCGCACGTCGCCGGAACGAAACAGAGGGAGGGAGCGGGAGTTTAGGCTGCTGGAGGGTGTGGGTGCTCACCCGGAGAGTCTTGGAAGCGACGGCGTGGTCGGGGACCATCGGGAATAACGGCGGCGAGCTCGGAGGCCGGCGACCGGAGGTGACAGAGACGGCGGAAAAATCCAACGTTCCACAGCGTCCCGGCAAACATGGCTTGGCAGGGAGGTAGAGGAGGCCATGGAGGTTCCGGGGTGGCTTCAATTTGGTCCGGGGTGGCCGAGGTCGGCGTTAACCATCGGCGGCCAGTGACTAGGGTTTCGGCCGGGTTCTTCCCGCGCAGAGAGAGGAAGAGGAGGGTTCCGGGGGGTTCCGAGGGAGGTGGGTTCGATTCAGACGCCTCCCTGGTCTCCTATCCACGCAGGCAGGCAGGCAGGGGAAGAGGTGACGCCGGCGACGAACAGGATCATGGCACCGAGCTGCTTCACTTCGGGAGGAAGAAGACAAGAAAACAAATTACAAAAACCCCCTAGACTTTCAGAAAACCACAAAGAGGTCCCTTTCTACTTAAAACAGAACAGAAAACCAGATTTTGAGGACCTTTTTGCAAACAGAAAATTTGGCAAAAATAGTTTTTGGAAACCTCATAAAATTTCCAACAAAACCATGTTTTGTTTTCCCCAAATTGAATTTGTTTTTAAAACAAATTTTGGGGAACCACTTTAAGTGATTTTTGGTCATTTCATTTGTTATTTTCAAATGCAAAATTGTAACCAAAGTTTTCATGCATGTATGAGATGCCAAAAACACACCAACACCCTAATATAGCAAAAATTGGGATGTTACATACTAGGAACCCTGAAGAATTACAGGAGAGAATTTCTCGACTTTGAGGTAGTCGACTGGCCATCACAGTACCATGCCATTCTCGGTCGAACAGCGTTCGCGAGATTCATGGCAGTACCCCACTACGCCTACCTGAAGCTCAAGCTTCCAGGGGAATATGGCACGATCACCATAAGCGGCGACTTCCAAAAGTCAGACAAGTGCGATACTGAGTTCAACGAGATCGGGAAATCTTTCGGGATGCGGGAGGAGCTGGAAGAATTGGTAAAAAACATGGATCACTCTGTGATGCCACTCACCAAAAAAAACGCCCCAGAACTCGAGTTCATCCCAAACAACGACACTCGGAAGCATCAAGTGCACCCAACAGAATCCGCAAAGACGGCGATGGTGTCCACCACCTTGTCAATCGCATAGGAAAGCGCGCTTGTCGAACTCCCCCGTGAGTACTGGGAAATTTTCGCCTGGCAGCCCTCAGATATGCCAGGAATACCCAGGGAGTTCGCCGAGCACTCACTTGAAGTGTTTAAAGACGCAAAGCCAGTCAAGCAAACCACCCGACGTTTTTCCGAGCCAAAACAGAGAGCACTCGGAGAAGAGGTGAACAGATTGTTAGCCCCTAAGTTCATCAGAGAAATCAAGATTTCCACCTGGTTAGCAAATCCGGTGTTAGTCCCGAAGAAAAATACTAACATCCTTCGCGTGTGCATCGACTATACGTCGTTGAACAAACACTGCCCCAAGGATAACTTCCATTACCACGAATCGACCAGGTCGTGGATTCTACAGCAGGCTGTCAGCCCCTCTCCTTCCTGAACACCTACTCGGGCTATAATCAAATCAGGATAAAGCAAGAGGACGAGGAGAAAACAGCATTCATCACGCCACACGCCGTATACTTCTACACGACAATGCCCTTCGGGTTAAAAAACGCAGGCGCAACATATCAACGCTGCATGGAAAAATGCCTTACCAAGCTCATTGGCAAGAACATAAAAGTTTACGTTGACGACATTGTCATCAGGACTCGAGTGGAGAACACACACCTCGAGGATATCACGGACACATTTGACGCCCTCAACGCATATAGAATTAAACTCAACCCGATAAAATGCGTCTTCGGAGTCCCCGCAGGACAACTCCTCGGCTATCTGGTCTCCGCCCGAGGAATTGAGGCCAACCCGGAGAAAATACATGCAATCCTGACGATGAAGGAACCAACGAATCTTCGCGGCGTACAACAGCTTGCAGGACGACTAGCCGCTCTGAGCAGATTCATCACAAGATTAGGCGAGCAGGCGCTCCCCTTCTATAAGTTCGAGTGGACGCCAGAAGCAAAAGAAGGCGTTCATCGACCTGAAAAGAGTGTTGCAGAGCAGACGCGTATTGGTAATGCCACAGGAAAAGAAACCCCTCTACCTATACCTAGCAGCAACAAACCAAGTCGCCAGCACGGAAAAGCATACGGCATTCAGAGGCCAATATACTACATTAGCTAGGTGCTTTTGCCGTGCAAACAACGATACCCCCACTACCAGAAGCTCGCTTATGGAGGGGTCCTTACAGCCCGCAAGCTCAAACACAACTTCCAGGAGCATACCGTCACGGTGCTAAATGACGCATCACTTGGTACTATCATGAACAACCCCATGGCATCCGGAAGAATCGCAAAATGGAGCATCAAGCTAGGCGCCTGGGACATAATATACGCAGGGCGCAACGCTGTAAAATCCCAGGTCGTCATGGAGTTCCTGAGCGAGTGGTCGGAGCTGCAAACCCTAGGACCTCCAGAATACACGAGCAACTGGATCATGTACTTCGATGGGTCGAAAAGAAACGAAGGAGTCGGAGCCGGAGTAATCCTCATATCGCCAAGGGGTGATAAGCCACAGTACGTCATGCGACTCGACTTCCCACCTGACGACCCAGCGTCTAACAACGATGCAGAATACGAGGACCTCCTGCACGGCATGAAGATGGCGATTGCATGTGGAGCCACTCGATTGATGTTATACGGGGATTCAAACCTTATCGTGCAGCAGACGATGAAGGAGTGCGACGCTGTTGCAGACAAAAAGGTCGCCTATCGCGACATGTACAACCTACTCGAAGGAAGTTTCGAAGGGTGCAAGCTGAAGCACATCGCACGATCAAGCAACGAGGAGGCACACAAACTGGCAAACATAGGGTCGACAAACACCACTGCTCCACCAGGAATCTACCGCGAGAGAATTAGCAAACGATCAGTCAAGGTCAAGAAGTAAACATTGACACCCGCAGCAGCAGAAACTGTGGCCAATCAGCTAATCGCCCTCATAGAGCTCACACATCACATCTCAAGGCAAGTCTTTTTGGTCGAGCCAACCTGGACGCAGAAATACCTCGACTACTTGTCTAATAAACATCTTCCGACAGACATTTGCGAAGCGAGACAGATAGTACGGCGTAGCAAATCTTTTCGGGTGATCCAAGGAGAGTTGTACAAGAAAAGCATATCAGGAGTACTCCAAAGATGTATCACACCCGAGTCACGCTGGGCGTTCGGGTTTCCCGAAAACATCGGGTCGGGTTATTCGGGTTTTTAGAACATCGGGTTCTGAGAATTGACTCCCGAAATTTTGCTAAAAATACATGAACCCGACAAATCGGGTGTCCAAAATTTCGGGTACGGGTTCGGGTTTTTCCCGATTTCCCGAATTGCGCCTATGGCGAAGCTCGACCAGAGGAGACCAGCAGGCGAGGAAGACGTCGTCACCGGAGAAGAGCTCGTCGTGGCGACTGAATTGTATATTAGATACAAGAGAGGTGGGTGCGGCGCTTCCCGTTGCTTCCCGTCCTCGATCCATGGTTGTGGCCTCACCTCACGCGAATCACAGGCAATAGCGATGGGATAAGAAGGACGGATGAAGGTCGTCGGCCGGATTGCAAGAAGCGTCAACCGCGAGGTCAGGAGATCTGGGTGTGGGAGGTAGAGGTGCCAGCGTGCTGCTCTTTGATGTGCAGAGTTAGGCAGCGCCGCCGCGAGCTCTAGATACGAGGAGGTTGCTGGATGCGTGAGTTAGGTTTGGGATGAGGAGGTACGACCGTGCGGGGCATGTTGTGCACTAGTGTGGGCCAGTTTTCTTTACTGGGCTAGGATAAAAGTGCAATTGTTCTATTGGGCTGCACGTGCATTGCTAGGCTCATTTATTTATTCGGGATAGTCGGGCTGTTCGGGTGCTACGAATTAAATTCCGAATTTCCCTAATTAAATTCGGGTTTCTTGACTTGACACCCGAAAAAATGTTCGGATTTTTCGGGTTCGGGATATTCGGGTTCGGGATCGGGTTTTTCGGGTTCGGGGTTCGGGATTCGGGTTTTATGCCCAGCGTGACACCCGAGGATGGCAAGGAGCTGCTCCGTGACATACACCAAGGCGACTTCGGGCACCACGCAAGCTGGAGAGCAATCGTGGGAAAAGCTTTCCGCGCAGGATTCTACTGGCTCACGGCGGCCAGAGACGCTAAAGATCTCGTCGACAGATGCAATGCCTGCCAAAATTTTGCTCCCAAGCCACACGCAGCGGCCACGGAACTCCACATGATCCCTATCGCCTGGCCCTTTGCTCAATGGGGGCTAGACATGGTGGGACCGCTGCGGAAGTCAACACCCGGAGGATACACCCACCTGCTAGTAGCAGTCGACAAATTCACGAAATAGATAGAGGCTACGCCAGTCACGTCACAGCACGCCGAGTGCGCTGTGAGATTCCTCAACTCCATCGCGTGCACGTTCGGTGTCCCACACAACATCATCACAGATAATGGGAGCAACTTCACAGCCAAAGAAACTAAGGACTTCTGCGAGGAAAAAAGGATAACTCTCAGCTTCGCCTCGGTAGCTCACCCGCAAACTAACGGCCAAGTCGAATGATCCAACGGATTATTTTCGGCTGGCCTAAGGAAGCAGCTACTCAGTCGGCTGCACCCAGCAGCAGGGCACTGGGCCGAAGAATTACCATCGGTGTTATGGAGCCCGCGAACAACACGAAATCGGTCGACAAACTACACGCGATTCTTCATGGTATACGGCGTTGAGGCCGTGCTACCCGAGGACTTCAAATTCAGCACCCCACGAGTCGTTTCATACAGCAAACAAACCTCAAACAAGGCACTAGCAGATGACATGGATGCACTAGATGAGATCAGGGACATCACACTCACAAGATCCACGGTCTATCAGCAGTCGCTGCGTAATTACCATAGTCGCCGCATACGTCACAGATCCTTCGTGGTAGGAGACCTGGTGCTGCGACTCAAGCAAAAGGAGGGGCACAAGCTAGAGCCACCATGGGAAGGACCCTTCATCTCATACACGAAGTTATCCCAGGAGTTGATTATCGCTTGAAGAACCCGAAGACAGGCGGCATCTACTCCAACCCGTGGAACGTGGCGCACATCCACGAGTTCTATCCTTAGGGTTTAATCTTCTACTCGCAAGAAATAAGACTGTATCAGCCACTTTGTAACTCCAGCAATTTTATGGCTTCTCAGCCATAGCAATAAAAACATGGTTTCTCAACCATAGCTACAAAGACTATCAAGTCGCAATTTTTACCGTTTATTTTTCTTTCTACATGCTAAACGACAGGTCACACCCCAAACACATGGGGGCGACGCCTAACTAGCATCATCAACAACTTCGAGCGCTTACACTCGATAAAAATTATATAGGGTAAAACAAGGTTCACACCTTCTAAACACCTTAAATTAATCGATTAAGACATACAAGGTCACAAGGTTTACACCTTAACACACCTTAAAAATCTACAACACACAAGGTACATACACCTGAGGATCTACAGCTACTGTCGAGCAGCCAACTCTTGAAGCAACCGCTCGGTCTCCGCCGCCGTCAATCGAATAATCCGCTCAGCAGAAGGACGCACAACCTCATAATGTGGGACAAAATCTATACGTGGATCTTGTTTGGCAGGGAGTCGCGCCATGGAGTGGAAGTTAACCTCAGGATGCCACAAATGCACGAAGGCGAACGCCACCTGAGCTCCATAGATGATCTGTTGGCGCACACACTCGCAAACTTCCCCCACCCGACGGAATAGCCTAGCAGGCCACTCAAGCTATCTGGGACAACACCAAAAGGGTAAAACGCCTGATGGACAGAAGAGAGAGCCTCTCGACAAGATTCAACGAGTATCTGCGCCTGACTCGCCCGGTACTTCAGGGTAGCCAAGATAAAACCTCGGCTCCGGTCAGACCAGAAGTTGTTTGCGTGAGGCTTAGAGCTGCCCGACTCGTGAACAATATGGTTGTCCACCCAATGTCCCTCGCAGACTCCATCAAGCCCAACAACTGCACGGAAAGCAAGCACGTCAAAACAAAAACAGCAATCATCAACATGTACTCGGGGGCTCGCAAAACTTACAGAGCATGTTCTTTGCAACACCCGGCAGCTCCTCCATTACAAATTACTCGCGCTCCGCAGCAAGTTTCTGCTTCGACTTGGCAACATCAGCCACGCCTCGCTGATACGTCATAAATGTATCCCTAATTTCTTATGCTCCATGATCATATTATGCCAATTGCTACATGTTTTCTCCCTTCTTTATGTCATTTTTATCGATTTTCTGGACTAACCTATTAACAAGATGCCACAGAGCCAGTTCCCTGTTTTCTGCTGTTTTTTTGTTTCAGAAGCGTTGTTCTGGAAATATTCTCGAAATTGGAAAATTTGCAGCCCGGAATTCCTATTTCCCCGGAAGCATCCAGAAGACCGAAGAGGAGCCGAAGAGGGGCAGCAGGGGGCCACACCATAGGGTGGCGCGGCCCCCTGGCCGCGCCAGCTATAGGTGTGGGGCCCCCAGCCTCCACCGCCTTCGCCCTTTCGCCTATTTAAGCCCCCCCCCGGATGGAAAACCCTAAACACCTGATCAAAATCCCCGAAAAAGTTACGCAGCCGCCATGACCGTCAACCCCAGATCAGGGGGTTCTAAGGCTGTTTCTGGCACCCTGCCGGAGAGGAGATCATCAACGGAGGCCTCTTCATCACCATGCCTTCCTCTGGAGTGATGCGTGAGTAGTTCATCCTTGGACTACGGGTTCGTAGATGTAGCTATATGGTTGTCTTCTCCTCATATGCCTCCATGTTTAGATCTCGTGAGCTGCCTATCATGATCGAGATTGATCTTATGTAATTCTATATGTTGTGTTTGCTGGGATCCGACGAATATTGACCTTATGCCAAGTTGATTATAGTCTTTATTTGCATATGTTGTTTGTGATCTTGCATGCTCTCCGTTGCTACTGGTTATTCTGGCCAAGTAGTTGCTAGTGACTCCAAGAGGGAGTCATTATGCTTGATAATGGCTTCATGCCTCATTGTTGCCTTGCTCGAGTGACAGAACGTGAAGGGGGAGGATGCGTTGTTGCCATTAGGGAGAAAACAACGGTGAGTGTGCCCGCGTGCATAATCATTGCTTACATTGCACACTTTGTTTAATGCAATTATCTGTTGCTTGCAACTTAATACCTTAGGGGGTTCGGATGATAACCTGAGGGTGGATTATTAGTCATAGATGCAGATGGATGTCGGTCTATGTATCTTTTTGTAATGCCCGCACTAAATAGCATAGTAATCTTCATGTCATATTGTGCACTACGGTGCAACCTCTATTTGTTAACTGCCCAGCTGTAATTTGTTCACCCGGCATGCTACCTTTTATGGAGAGACACCACTAGTGAAACTATGAACCCCTTTCCATTTTTCCACACTGTTAAACAAACCACAACAATTTCTTGCTTTCTTTACTTTCTGCAAGCATACACTGTTTTTGACACTATACGTCTAATCTTTGTTTTCAGCAAGACCGGTGAGATTGACAACCTCACTATACCGTTGTAAGGTCCGCCCCAGAACCACTGTTCAAGGACACCTTCGATATGCATACATTCACGATCCCAGATCACACCAGTCGTGAACAATATATCAAGTTGGTACACAGATACAATATCCATTACACGGTTGCATAAAACACTTACAAAGAGACATAGTCACATGACCAAGTCTAACACAACTGCCGCGCAAGGCAAACACACAACACACACAGCGGAAGAATAACACACTCAAACGTAGTAGAGCCCAAGTCGCGCCTTAACCTACAGGTAGCTGATCGGGAGACGATCCTAGTTCGCAAAGCCATCAGCTCCGTACTCCTCCTCGTAGATCTCCTTCTGAGATTCCTTCTTTATGCCTGGCAAGTAAATACCAGGGACGAAACCAATCTGAGTACATTTGAATGTACTCAGCAAGACATCCATCATGTAGCTTACCAAAGATGCAAGTATGCTTATATAGTGGAATATGTAGGCTATACATAGGGTTCGCTATCAATGATATATGTAAGACATATCATAGTTGATTTTTAAAACCTCTGTATCTTCGTTGAAGAAGATACTTCAAAAGAAAATAATATAGTTTTCTTTCTCTTGTAGATATCACATGTACAAGAGGTTTTGTAAAACTTTGTTAAAAGAAAGTTTTTATCTTTGCAAAACTTCTTGGAATCAACTTCCATTTTTTGTTTAGAAAAGAGGGGTTTTCTTTGCAAAACTTTTTGTAAAACAACTTCTGGCTTTTCATCATCGGTACCTCCACGGTACAAGATTTCCTCCTTTCGATACTTCATAAATCCATCTCCTTTTGAAAAACTCCTTTTTTGAAAACATTGACACAATGCTAGCTACATGGCCATTCAACTGTCCATATCCGAGGACGCGGCTACTTCGAAATAGTTGTACTATGCAGAGGTGTACATATCCACCAGATCCAGTACATCCGCCGTGAACAACCACGGACTGTAACAACAGTATGTAAACATCAGATAACTGATCCTAACCATCCACTATGTTCAAGCTAGAATATGTCTATCTCTTTAGTTGGGCCTGATTCCCCCGGCATCCTGTCCACCAGCGCCACGTCAGGGGACCCAACTGCTGCGACCGGGGGGTAACTTAATCCCTCACTTTGTATGCTCCGTATTTTCCACCTAGCGACAATCGATTCGAGGGCTCGACGACCCTTATAGCAAATTGAGATAGAACACACACTAACAAGAACAAACTTCAAGTTAAGCCCCGTGCCCATGTTGCGGTAGGGTGGCAGTACGGTAAAGGTTGTCCTGCAAAGACTAGGTTATGTGTCATTTTTGTAAAACACCATTTTTCCAAAAATGACCACTCCAACATTGGCTCAGCCTTTTCTCCGGGTTTCCCATAAAGCCTTTGTTTTGTAAAAACACATTTTTAGGGTGTCCACTTAGGGACTAATATTTGTGATGGCAATAAATACCATATGGTGGCTATGGGCTTGGTAACACCAAGTATCAACTACTGGCGTAGTAATAGTATATATATATAATAGTAGTACTAGTCACTCAAAAATAGTTTTTGGAAAACAAAGTTTTTGTAAAACTTTCAGAAGTAAAAAATGCATGATAGATAATGATAAGTGTATTATAACATCTAGCATCAGGATGGCTTGCCTTAAAACTCTTAGTGTCCCTGGCCTTGAAGTAACTTCAACTTGACGCACAGCTCCACAACTTCTTCTTATTCGTATTCTAGCGTCGTAAAAGAATAAAAGACACACACTTAGAACTAAAGACCAAACAACTAAACTAAACAACACATACAGCAAACAAACTCATACTAGCGCAATCACTCAAAACGTTATTGAGAAATCTATCTCACATAACTCTCAGGGTACAAAACTATCGTTAGACAAACATATGGTTGAAAAACCATATCCCACATCTTACATACCATATATGGAGTGAGTGTATCACTCTCATAACAAGATACATAAGAAGCTAAAAATATAGCTTGTGGGTACAAAAGGTGAGACTACTAAAATATTAACAATCAAACAAGGCAATACCCATGGCAGTGGGTATTAACAACACACAAGCAAATCATCACCAAACAAGATCACTAATAAAATAAGGACTAGATAACAAGATGCTACTAATCACAACAACAACACTAGAACATCAAAAACATAAGTGTAATACTCATGCTAAGGCAATCACTCAAACAGTTTCCAAAGAGCAAACAACACACCACAAAAGAATGGGCTAGTTATAGACTAGGCTTAAGCCTAACTCAAAGTTATGGAATCCATCAATCATGAAAATAAACAAACAAACCAGTAGCTAAAACCAAAGGTAATAAGTCATAAAAATAATCTAAAACACAACCATCACACATGATAATACTCTTATCAAATAACATAAAAACAGGACTGCATTTATAGCATACTAGTATGGAAATTCTACACAAGCATGTTATAAGAAATAATTGTTTTCTACAACTATAGCACAAGCAACTAAAGAATTCATGGCATAATAACAGAAGTATTAACTTCCTAAATATGCTAGAATAAAACATACACTCATAAAATAAAAGATAACAATACTAGAGCAAAGCCATAATTTCTAGTGGTGACACTAGTCCAACACTAGAGAAGCAAACAATGCTACAAGGATGCATGATCCTAAACAAGCAAGTCATGAACATAAATATACCTACTAACAGCACATAAACCTTAAAAATTCTAGTAAGCACAAAAACCAAAATAATTCTATGAAAACATCTATTAAGTAAGCATGAACCAATTCTAGTAATACATGCTTTTCTAATTAATTAACTAGCAAGAAAACAAAGTATAAACCACACAACCAGTAGCTATGCACTCAATGAAAGGTTAATTAAACCTTTTCAAAAATCCAAACACTCAATAAAAACCATTCACAAATAATCTATCAATCACAAGGAATTTATTCTATTAGCAAACAATTCAATTTAAGCAAACAATAGTCAAGCATTTCTTAACATGATACTCCTAAGGAATATTATGCTAACAAATAAATCACACCTAAACATACTAGTATTAACAAAGAAGAAATAAACTTTTCACTTGCATAAGTGAAAAAAACAATCTATTTTCCATGCTGGAAAATAAAACTCAAACATATAGTACTACATGCTATTTTCACACAAGTGTAAAGTTGGGAATTTTCATCCCTACCCTAATTGCAATGGGACCAGTGGGATATGGGCCCACCAATACCAAGGCAAAAGAGGTACAAAGCCTCTGGTTACTCATGAAAAAATGTGCATGAAAAAATAAATACACAAGGCTATTCATTCTAGTGAAACAATACTAGTGAAAACAAATAACAAAACTTACACATGCTTTGCTATAAAATAACATGCAAGCTAACAGAGACAATAAGATCAAAATAACAGTACCAGAATGGTACTGGAATCATAGCAAACCTAGCACAAACTTAGTGAATTAAGAACACAAAGATTTAGCTCACACAATAATCTAAATAATAAAACTAGAGAAATAACCAAATGCTATTCTTACTTTCATTTGGCTTTCTAAACATGCACACACTTTCTAGGGTAGATGTACTGCAAGGAAACAAATTAAAAACAAGTGGTAACAACTCTATACATGCTAGGAAACAAGGTTTAAACAATCACACATTTCATTTCAAACAATTACACACTTACAAACAAAAACCGAAAAGTGTTGTTTCCTAGATCTGCTTACCAAAATTAATATAGAGATCCAAAATTTAATCCAAGCTAGGATTAGGTATATATAGTCAATAGAAAACTCTTCCAATTGGATTTACCTCAAAAATAATTTTTAAACTCACTCTAAAAATCAAAGAAGAGCCTACTGGTCTTTTACCAAAATGGATGGCATTTCCATTTGGTAACTCACCTTGAGGTGAGGCAAAGCCCTAGTGGTAGATCTACTCACTAGCTATCCAAAAAAAATTGGTTTGACCAAAATGGTTTCATATTTCAAAAGTTATGTTCAAAACAACCTCAAAGACACCTTGTGGCAAAACAGTCATTGTCGCCAAAATATACAGCCAATCTTAGATCTACAAATTTTATGTGGTTGAGAAAACATAATACTACGTTCCAGATTTTTGGTGGATTTTATCTTGCAACTTTAGTATTTTTCGCAAGCCTAAAGCAACAAGCATAAATCAGTGCAGATTTAAAAAGAAAAAGAAACAAAGGGGCAGGCTGGCTTTCGCACTAGCGCGGCCCACTAAGAGGCCGAGACGGCCCATGCGCAGCACACGCGCGGCCAGCGTGGGAGTGGCGCGGATTCAAACATGGCCGTCGATCTCCGATCGAACGGCCCGCGACCTTTCTTCCTCCTCTCTACCTTCTCTCTCTCACCCGACTCGACGGGAAAACGGCGACGGCCAGGGGCTCACCGTGGGGCGACGAATAGAGGTGGTGCGGGGTCGGGGGAGGTGCTGGGGCTTGCGGGGGTCGAGGGGCACGGTCGGTGGTGTCCGGCGTGGCCTCACACGGCAGCGCGCGGCTGGTGCCCATGGCGGCGTCCACGGACGGCGGCGGCGTCTCCTGCGGGCAGAGAGCACGGGAACAAGTCAGGGAGGTTCAGGGGAGGGTGGGGATTCAATTCAGGGCAGTGGAGGGAGTGGAGAAGGGCGGGATCGGTCAGCACCACTTCGAGGTCGTGGCGGTGACCGGCGGCGACTCACGGCTCGTGCACGCCACCAGAGCTAGGCACGGCTAGGTCTCGATGAGGGGGAGTGGTGTGAGTGTGAGGAGGGAAGTGGCGCAAGGGGTGGGGCTATGGAGACTTGTACTTGAATGCATGGGCAAGAATGGAAAGAGGAGGGCTCGGGTTCAATGCCAATGGATGGCATGAGGGCGTCCAGGGGTGTTTTTAGTCATTCCATCATAGGGCAAAGTTGTCCCAGTGCAAGACCACGAAAGGGCAAGTCAAGGCCTAGCTTTTGGAGGAAAGGGGAAGCAAGGTCAAATGGTCAAGGTATGGGCTCACATGCCTTGCCACATCATCCTCTTTCTCTCTCTAGTTTTCTTCACTAACAAGGCTTCTAGAAGCAAAGGAGTGCATCCTGGTTCGAGTTAGTACTGAGGTCAACACACTAGACAACATTAAATTTCAAATTTGCAAAGAAACACAAAGAAATCAACTGCCCAAAAGTTTAACTCACACTGTTCACAAAATTCAGAAAATTCAGTCTAGTACTTAGTGAAAATTTCTAAGAGTTGAAAACAGATTAAAGATCAAAAAGTTGGGTTTGTTTTCAAGGGTCAAATGGTTTCCAAAATTTGTTTTCAAAGTGGGAACTTGTTAACCATGTTATAAACTTTCAGAAACACCTTTTCAAAACAAATTTAAAATAGTTTAAGGCCATGAAAACAATGTGGAAAAAGGTGTACTTTCTGTTTTTCTCTGGTTTCCAAAAATGTCTATTTCTGCCTTATTTTTATACCACAAAATCAACAAGCAAAAGAAATTTTTATTAATCCAAAAATAAAACCAAGCTTATGTATTTGTAGTACATATATCAAGGTTCAATTAAAAGTCAAGAAAGCATAAAATAACATTTTACAGCCTAGTGAAAACAAGGGTAGAAAACAGGTACTTGGCTATATTTTCAGGGTATAGTTTTCTAGTCAACCCCAACGATCCTATTGGAATTGAAGCCTGGATGGCTATCGAGATGTTACAAACAGCAGTGGATCAGTAGATGAATTATACTAACCAGGACAGGATACACTCAACTCCCTACCAAAGCAGGAACTCTTTGCCAAGAAGTCATCATGGAAATTCACCGGTTCCGGCTGGCTCTAGCAATGTAAACCGGCAGCAACCTATCCCACCCAGGGAGACCGTGTCCTATGCGCCTGGAGTTATATATACAGGACATAGAGTTGCGGAACCAGAAAGCAGAAATCCGGGTCATGTTCAACTCCCAGTCCAGAATGCAGTCTCGAACCCAACCCTGGCTGGGTCTCGCAGGATTGGAATTCAAGGTCTTGGTCCGGCAATTAGAAACGAGAGAATACCGGCTGATTTTAAAGAACGTCGTAGAGTTGTAAACTATACGCCGGACATGGAGCCTGCTGATTGGATAGAAGGATATGAGATGACCATGGAGATATTGGAAGTAAGTGACGCAGTATGGACGCGGTACTTAAGCGTGATGTTAGAGGGGCCTGCAAAATCCTGGTTAAAGAACTTGCCCGCGAGTTCAATTAATAGCTGGCAAGAGTTGAAGGACCAGTTCATCAAAAAAATTCAGGGAACATGTAAATGTCCGACGACTATTACAGACTTGGAAAATTGTGTTCAGAAGGAAGGGGAGTCTGCCCAGCACTGGTCTTGACGCGTCGCGGAAATTATACATTCGTCTGTCGGACTCACTGCTCAGCAAGCAGTCATAGCATTGGAAAGAAATTGCAGATTTGACCCGTTGAAGCATAAGCTGGGACACATCAAGCAATACGTGAGTGATATGAGCGAGTTGATGGATGCCATGACCAAGTATGTGGATTCTGACAAAACTAAGGATGCGGACTCGGATGATGAGAAGTCTGCAAAGGGAAAGAAAAATGGGACCAAGGGTAGGCAGAACCCGAATCAGAGCAACAGCAACCATCAGTACCAGAGTAATAACAAGCACAAAAACGGGCAAGGAACCTCGGATCTAGTGGCAAATACAAATACTGGTTTCAGAAACCAGCGTCAGGGTAACAGTTCCAGAGGAAATCAGAATTTTCGGCCAAACATCTTTGCACGGGCCCAGCAGGCTCTGAAAGTACCATGTCCCCAACACAGAAAAACGGGAAGTTAATAAATCATTCTTGGGAAAATTGTTTCATTATGGAGGGTTTCAGGCCTAGTGAAAATAATAACTATGGACCAGGAAACAATGGAGGTGGCAACCCAGGTAACATGGGAGGTAGACATCCGGGACCTGGCAATTCCGGACCTGGAAATCATAATCCGGGTCATCATGGTCAGGCTAGGGAGGGAACTAACCCATGTGGTAGTCACCAAGGAGGAAATTATGGTTTTCAAACAAATCCAAAGCAGTTAAGCTCGGGCCAATATCATGTATTTACTACCAGTTCATGCAGAATAGAACGAAAGGTGGAGAAACGTGCAGTCAACACGGTAGCTATTGCTGTCCCAAGGTGGCTCGATTGGTCAGAACAACCCATAACCTGGAGTCGGGCAGATCATCCTCCACGAGTTGATAATCCAGGAGCTGTGGCTCTAGTTGTGGCTCCACAAGTTGGAGGATATATGTTAGACAAAGTGTTGATGGATGGAGGAAACAGTATAAATATACTTTACTACGATACGTTCAAGAGGATGAACCTGCCAGAGAAACAACTTCAGCCATCATCAACTGTGTTTCATGGGATTGTACCAGGTAAGTATGCACAGCCTATCGGAAAAATATACCTTGAAGTTGCTTTTGGAGTATTTGAAAATTACAGGACAAAGATGTTAGCACTTGAAGTGGTCAAATTCAAAAGCACATACCACGCTTTATTCGGACGGCCATCTTATGCCAAGTTTATGGCAAGACCATGCTACTTTTACCTCAAGTTGAAGATGCCAGGCCCCCATGGAAACATTACTGTCAACGGTGACAGAGATATAGCTCTAGAGTTTGAGGAGGTGATGCAACTTACGCAGAGACCGCTTGTGCGGAAGAGTTGTTGAAATTGTATAAGCTGCAAGTTGATCTAGAGGACATGACCTCGCTCAAGAAACCATCAGCTGACTCCAAGTTAAAATTTAAGTCTGCTCAAGACACGAAGCTGGTGGACTTTACCCCCGGTGACTCATCTAAGCAGTTTAGCGTGGGGGCTCACATGACGGATAAATAGGAAAGCGCACTCATCAAGTTCCTTCGTGAGAATTGGGACATCTTTGCATGGAAACCTTCTGACATGTCGGGTGTTTTAAGGGAACTTGCTGAGCATAGTTTGAGTGTGGATCCTACCCTGAAACCTATTCGGCAGTTCCTCCGTTGTTTCAATGATGAGAGAAGGAAAGCAATTGGAGAGGAGGTAGCTAGGATTCTCGTAGTAGGGTTCATAGTAGAAGTGCTACACCCAAAGTGGTTAGCCAATCTAGTTCTCGTCCTAAAAAAGAACGGAACCTAGAGAATGTGCATAGATTACACAGATTTGAACAAAGAATGTCCTAAAGACTCGTTCGCCTTACCCCGTATCGATCAGACTATAGACTCTACGGCTGGTTGCAAATTACTATGTTTCCTGGATGCTTACTCAGGTTATCATCAAATCAAAATGAAGGAAGAGGATCAATAGAAGACCTTATTCATTACACCCTTTGGAGCATTATGTTATACGTCAATGCCCTTCGGACTGAAAAATGCAGGAACAACTTATCAAAGCTGTATCCAGAATTTTTTGGAAAGCCAGATCGGACGAAACATGCACGCTTATGTGGATGACATAGTGGTGAAATACCAAAAAGGTGACACTTTGATCTCAGACCTGGAGGAAACGTTCGCCAGTTTACGCAGATATCAGATGAAACTCAATCTAACAAACTGTGTCTTTGGAGTACCAGCTGGAAAATTACTGGATTTCATTATTTCAGAGAGAGGAATTGAAGCAAACCCGGAAAAAATTCAGGCCATACATAACCTGGAAAAACCGGTTTGCCTGAAGGACGTTCAGAAGCTGACAGGTTGCGTTGCTGCCTTGAGCCGGTTTATGAGCAGATTGGGTGAAAAAGACATACCTTTATACCGACTCCTGAAGAAAACTAACACCTTTGTGTGGAATCAAGAAGCTGATGAGGCATTGGAGGCCCTGAAAAAACAACTTTCCAACGCACCGAGAGAAAGGCGGTAAGTGGGGTGGAACGTCAACTGGAAGGAAAGGAGGGCCTCGTCCAGCGGTCGGTTTACTATGTGAGCGAGGTCCTGACTGAGTCTAAGCAGCATTACCCACATTGGCAGAAGCTGGTTTTTGGGGGTGTTCATGGCTAGCCATAAGCTGAAACACTATTTTCAGGAACATCCTATTACTGTGGTCAGTTCGGCACCTTTGTCCGATATTATTCAAAACAAAGAAGCGACAGGGAGAGTTGCAAAGTGGGCTATTGAGATGGGGCCATATCATACCAAATATGAGCCAAGGACCGCAATAAAGTCCCAAGACCTAATCGAGTTCATAAATGATTGGACACAATTACAGGTTCCACCGGATAAACCAGATACTAAATATTGGACTATGTATTTCGATGGGTCTTGACAACTGGAAGGCTCAGGAGCTGGTGTGGTATTAACATCCCCAAGAGGTGATAAGTTTCGCTATGTCTTACAAATTTCATTCAAATGCACTAATAATGCAGCAGAATATGAAGCTTTGCTTCATGGGCTTCGAATTGCGAAAGAGATGAGCATAACCTGAATTTGATGTTTGGGTGATTCAGAATTTTTTTCTCAACAAGCTACAGGAACTTGGGATTCTAAAGACCTGGTTATTGTAGCCTATAGGTTAGCGGTTACCCAGCTGGCTGGACATTTCCAAGGGTACCAAGTTGATCATATTGATCGACGTCTCAACGAAGCAGCTGATTCATTGGCTCGCCTAGGATCCCAGAAAAAACAAGTTCCACCCAATGTTTTTCTGGATGAAATTCATAACCCGTTTGTTAAAATTCCAATAGAGGAAGACCTGGCAAACCAAGATCCGGAGTCAGAATTGGTAGCCTCCCTGCATACAATCCCAGAGTGGACTAAACCATACCTGGCGTACCTTATGAGAGGCGAACTCCCACGGAACAAGGTTACCGCTCGTCAGGTTATAGGAAGGTTGAAGTCATACACAATTATCAATGGTGAGTTATATAAGCGAAGCGCGACTGGAATCTTTCAGAGATGTGTCTCTCCGGAAGAAGGGTGTCAGATTTTAAGAGAAATCCACTCAGGAGATTGCGGCCACCATGCAAGTTCCAGATCTTTGGTCAATAAGGCTTTCAGACATGGATTTTTCTGGTTAACTTCAAATGCTGATGCAAAACAAATAGTAAGAACGTGCGAAGGATGTCATAGATATGCAAGGCATGATCACATGCCAGCTCAGGATTTACGCATGATTCCCATAACTTGGCCTTTTGTAGTCTGGGGGCTTGACATGGTAGGACCTTTCAAAAGGTCGAATGATAAAAAGACTCATCTATTGGTGGCAGTTGACAAGTTCACAAAGTGAGTACAAGTAGAGCCAATTAGTAAATGTGACGCGGTTACAACAGTCAAGTTCTTAAAAAAATCTGATTTTCAGATTTGGTTACCCACATAGCATTATAACAGATAACGGTACAAATTTGTCAGAAGGAGCAATGCACAAGTTCTGTGAACAGAACCGTATACGGCTTGACCTTGCTTCAGTGGCATATCCACAGTCTTATGGACAAGCAGAGCGGGCTAACCAGGAATTACTAAAAGGTATCAAACCTAGGCTCCAGGTCCAATTCAAAAAAACTTCTAGGTGTTGGGTCGAAGAGTTACCTGTTGTTTTATGGAGCTTAAGAATTACCCCAAACAGATCGACAGGTTACACACCATTTTTTCTGGTTTATGGGGCTGAGGCAGTTTTGCCAAGTGATATTTGTCACGATTCACCACGAGTGTCTGCTTATGTGGAAACCCAGAATGAGATAGCTCGTCAAGACTCGCTTGATGCTTTAGAAGAAGCACGCGACCTCACAACATCCGGGTCAACCATATATCAGCAAGACTTGCGTCGCTATCATAGCCGCAGGGTTAGAACTCGAAGTTTTCAGGAAGGGGACTTAGTGTTACGCCTGATCCTGAAAAAGGATGGGATGCACAAGCTAAGTCCACCATGGGAAGGACCTTTTGTAGTAAGTAAGAAACTACACAATGGATCATATTACCTCATTGATATGCGTAATGCTGATAAAGCACGAACATCTAAGGAAGAAACTGGCAGACCATGAAACATAGCCCATTTGAGGCCATATTATACATAGGATCATTGTAATCACTATGTTATATTGACAATAAAAAGCAGACTTGACAAAATCTGAGTTATTGAGATTTGTTCCAGGAAATTATCATTGTACCAAAGAGTTAAACTTTTTTCATATATGATTACTCGGGGGATGATGCTAGAGCACAGTCTATATCTCAAGAATCTGGCATGTGCCAAAATATATCGGTTATACTTGCCTACCGTTCATTGGTTACACGCAATTTTATGACCTAGATGTTTAAACCTGGTTGAGTCAATCATGTTATAACCCGGCAAAACCGGGTTACTATGACACTGAACTTACCAGAGTTGTGTACACTACAATATGTCATGCAAAAAACCGGCTGAATTAGAATGGAAAGAAAAACCAAGTCAAGGAGAACTTCGAATAACAATCAAAGATGTTGCAAAAATTTGTAACTTGGAATTTTTTTGAATAACTTAGGAAGCAAAACCAAGTTATTACATGCCAACTGTGACATAAGTGCACACACGTACTTTAGAAAAATAGAGCTAGAAATGAAACAGTTTATCTAGCCTATTACAAACCCATCCGGGTTAAATTATTATTATTGCAGGAACCAAATGTTTATTCTGCAGCAGATTTTCCTTTCTGCTGCGTTGCATCTAACCCGGCGCCAGAATCCGGGTCCTGAGTCTTCGGGTGATGTTCGTCATCCACTTGGACATTTTCGGTCCCCCAAGATCAGCAGCCGAAACGTACTTCCACTCCAGCTGAGCCAAAGCATCATTGGTGTTCTCCGGTTCATATAAAGGACGGGGTGGAGCAGAAACCGAAGGAGTAACGGAGTGAGGCGCACCAGTTGAAGAGGCTACAGAAAGTCGCCTCTTCTGTGGGGCTGGGCGGACAACAGATTTAACTTGAGGAGAGAAAGGCATCTTGCGCTCACCCGGGGAAACGTAACCCGGACAAAGTTCCTTCAGCTTCACCTTTTCTGCAATGGTGCAAGCCTAGAATCGGCACTCCTTCTCGATCTTGGTGACGTGGGGATGACTCCTGGACCTATCGGGTGAGCCTACCCAGTCCAAGGCCCAAAGAGAGGTGTTATCCTGCGCTACTAGAAGGCCCAACGAAGGCCCACCCGCAAGACTTGTAGGTCAAGAAGGAAACTCATACCAACCTAGAACTAGGGTTGGTAACCCCCCCCCCCAGACACGGTTTGAGACCTAGCCACCTATAAAAGGGTAGGAGAACCACCGAGGGGGGATCCAATCTACTTTTCACCACCACGGCCTTGAGCTCAAGATCGCACTCTCAACTTGAGCACCCCCCCTCCCCATTGTAACCGATGTACTGATAATACATATCGGAAGAGCAGGAGTAAGGGTTTTACCTCTACGAGGGCCCCGAACCTGGGTAAATCGTGCCCCCTGTTAGCCAACGGTTGTCACCAGCGCCTTTACGTTCTCTTAATCAAAACCCTACTGGATCATCCGAGGGACTTGTTGAGATGTCTAATCGACAATTGGCGTCGTCTGTGGGATCATCCGAGGCACTGGATCTACGTCATCTTCGGCTTCATCGTCACCAACCTTCAGCTGGAGCCTTGGAACATCGACTCCAGCGGAACCGATCCGCTTCGGGTCGCTCATCTGCACGTCCCACTCGCCAGAATCACTCCTGGCGTTCAGCGTGTTGGAAAAGAGCATCGGCCTGACGGTCGGCAGCTTCCACTTCCATGCCAACAAGGCGGGAATCCTACGCTTCTCCGAGCAGATCGATCTCGGCGAGTCGGACTCCGAATCTGTCTCGTGCCTGGTGATTCTTGATTCGCCATCTGATGACGCTGGCCGCGGCCTAGCGCCCAGTGGTAGCTCCATCTGTCGCAACACCCGTGACTTCCAACCCATCGCGACTGAGGAACCCTCCAGACTCGGTGAAAGTTGTCTACCCATGCCTAGGACCCGCGAGCCATATCTGGCCCAAGTCTGCATGGCAGGATCAACTGAACCACCTGAGGAAACAGATGCCAGTCGACAGGAAAGAGAGCGCATCAAAGTAACACGAGCCGCTTGGCTCAAAGCAAAGGCGGCGGTACACTCTGGCCAGTCGGTTGAAAACGGAGCTTCCCGAGATGATCTAACCGCGTACCACTACCATATGGTGCGGGCGGGTCGGCTGATCGCTGAAGCCCGCAAGAATCTGGATGCACGAAAGGAGACAGCGGATGCTTAGACTGCGGGCCGTGCAGCGCTCTCGAGGACTCACTCGACGGGGAACCAACCCCCAAAGAAAAGATACGTCTCGAAGACTGCTGGCTTGGATCGGGAACCCCTCAGTGGAATCAGCAGGTCACTCGATACTTCCCTTATGCACGTCGATGAGGAAGGCAACGAACATCCGACGACCACCGCTGTGGCACTCCTAGCAGCCGCCACATACTTATAGGCGAATCAGCCACCCGAAAACGACCCCCGCGCGGAGCAGCATCGAAGGGTTCAAAAGGGGCTAGCCATGGCAGCCGCAAGAATCGCCGCTCAGAACCGCAGGCACGCGACAACGCCGGAAGCTAAAAAACTCCTCGAGAGGACAAAACACCTCGCAGACGCGGGAGCACGTCCCCTAGGAGGGGAGACAAGGATTCACCGCGTCGCCCCTGAGGAAAAGAAGCCCAGTGCCGCGGCGACAGCCCGCATAGTGAGGATGAAGCCGATCACGACACCGCAGCAGAGAACCGCGGAAGGAGGATAATCGCGACCGGCCTGAATACGACGCACGCGGTGACATCGTGCAAAGCAAAGTCGACAGGGCTCGAGCAATCAGGAACCTCACGCGATCGCTGTCCACCTCCTCCGACGAGGAAGCCTGCTGCGCATTGTGCTTCACCCGCGACCTCCGCGAGGCACCGATGCCCAAGAGATTCAGGCTTACCACGGAGGTCCCGAAGTACGATGGTTCGATAGAGCCCAAGTCATGGTTGTCAGATTACCTCATGGCAGTAGAATGCCAATGTGGGAACAAGACAACGGCCATGCAGTACCTAAACCTACACCTCGTAGGCGCTGCTCGCAGTTGGCTGGAAGGAAGAACGTGCGCACACTACGGATCATGGGAAGATCTCAGCTACGACTTCCGAAAGAACTTCCAGGCGACATATAAGCGGCCCGCATCTATCGAGGAGCTGCGAGCTTGCAAGCAGAAGAGCGGCGAGTCCACCCGCGAGTATATCCAGTGGTGGACCACGCTCAAAAATACGGCAGGAAACATGTCGGAAGACGTCGCGGTTGAGGCCTTCACCAAGGGTGCTCGACGCCCTGCCTTCGGAGAGGAACTGGGACGAGCGGCACCCAAAACTATCGGGGAGCTGATGGCAATAGCCGACAGATGGGCTAATGGCAAAGAATCCCTGTGCAACGAGAAAGCATCTTCAATCGCGCCTAAGGAGGATCGCAACGGCCGAAAGGAGAAGAGGAAACACTACTACCATGACGATCGAGAAGAACTGGTGCCAGCGGAGTTCGCAAGAAATTGCGATAGTGTGTCCCGCGGAAATCGCGAATGGAAACCAAAGCCAGATGATAAAACTCCCGAGGAAGACCTTGACGGATACTGCATGCTACATCTATTCACGGATAAGCGCACGGGAAAAACCAAGGCAACTCATCTCCTCAAAGACTGCCAAAAGTTCCAGGAAATCCACGAGGCTTACACGAAGAAGCACAGGGCCGCCGTTAACCAGGGATACCCGCAACTCCCAGGAGGATTCCAGCCACCACCCCTTCCTCCACCAGGACACCAGAACATGGCGCTAGCCGCGCTACCAGCACCACCCGCCGCAAACCAAGGAGCCAATGGATACCCAAACTCACATGGGCTCCTAGGCATGATACAAAAAGTATGCCCGTCCCGAGGAGTCTGGAAGACAAACACACGCTAGGTTAACATGGCAGTACAAGCTCCACCATCCGCACCCAAATACCTGAAGATGTCAGAACAGTCGATAACTTTCTCCAGAGAGGATCATCCCCCACGGGTATATCGACTAGGGCACGCCGCTCTTGTCATTCAGGCGCAAATAGGCAACTACGACCTCGCTTGGGTGTTCATGGACGATGGAAGTGGAATCAACATCATATACGCGGACACACTCCGCAGGATGAACAAGAATCTGGACGGACTCGCAGAATCGGAAACATCCTTCCACGGGATAGTACGAGGGAAAGCCGTCCGGCCACTCGGAACAATCAACCTGGAAGTGATACTAGGAACCCTGAAGAATTAAAGAAGAGAATTTCTGGACTTTGAGGTAGTCGACTGGCCATCACAGTACCATGCCATTCTCGGCCGAACAGCGTTCGCGAGATTCATGGCAGTACCCCACTACGCCTACCTGAAGCTCAAACTTCCAGGGGAATATGGCACGATCACCATAAGCGGCGACTTCCAAAAGTCAGACAAGTGCGATATTGAGTTCAACGAGATCGCGAAATCTTTCGGGATGCAGGAGGAGCTGGAAGAATTGGTAAAAAACATGGATCACTCCGTGATGCCACTCACCAAAAGACACGCCCCAGAACTCGAGTTCATCCCAAACAATGACACTCGGAAGCATCAAGTGCACCCGACAGAATCCGCAAAGACGGCGATGGTGTCCACCACCTTGTCAATCGCATAGGAAAGCGCGCTTGTTGAACTCCCCCGTGAGTACTGGGAAATTTTCGCCTGGCAGCCCTTAGATATGCCAGGAATACCTATGGAGTTTGCCGAGCACTCACTTGAAGTGTTTAAAGACGCAAAGCCAGTCAAGCAAACCACCCGACGTTTTTCTGACCCAAAACAGAGAGCACTCGGAGAATAGGTGAACAGATTGTTAGCCGCCAAGTTCATCAGAGAAATCAAGATTTCCACCTGGTTAGCAAATGCGGTGTTAGTCCCGAAGAAAAATACTAACATCCTTCGCATGTGCATCGACTATACGTCGTCGAACAAACACTACCCCAAGGATAAATTCCCATTACCACGAATCGACCAGGTCGTGGATTCTACAGCAGGCTGTCAGCCCCTCTCCTTCCTGAACGCCTACTCGTGCTATAATCAAATCAGGATAAAGCAAGAGGACGAGGAGAAAACAGCATTCATCACGCCACACGGCGTATACTGCTACACGACAATGTCCTTCGGGCTAAAAAAACGCAGGCGCAACATATCAACGCTGCATGCAAAAATGCCTCACCAAGCTCATTGGCAAGAACATAAAAGTTTACGTTGACGACATTGTCATCAAGACTCGAGTGGAGAACACACCCCTCGAGGATATAATGGAGACATTTGACGCCCTCAACGCATACAGAATTAAACTCAACCCGATAAAATGCGTCTTCGGAGTCCCCGCGGGACAACTCCTCGGCTATCTGGTCTCCGCCCGAGGAATTGAGGCCAACCCGGAGAAAATACAGGCAATCCTGACGATGAAGGAACCAACGAATCTTCGCGGCGTACAGCAGCTTGCAGGACGACTGGCCGCTCTGAGCAGATTCATCACAAGATTAGGCGAGCAGGCGCTCCCCTTCTATAAGCTGCTAAAGAAAACAGATAAGTTCGAGTGGACGCCAGAAGCAAAAAAGGCGTTCATCGATCTGAAAATAGTGTTGCAGAGCAGACGCGTATTGGTAACGCCACAGGAAAAGGAGCCCCTCTACCTTTACCTAGCAGCAACAAACCAAGTCGCCAACACGGAAAAGCATACGGCGTTAAGAGGCCAATATACTACATTAGCTAGGTGCTTTCGCCGTGCAAACAGCGATACCCCCACTACCAGAAGCTCGCTTATGGAGGGGTCCTTACAGCCCGCAAGCTCAAACACAACTTCCAGGAGCATACCGTCACGGTGCTAAATGACGCATCACTTGGTACTATCATGAACAACCCCATGGCATCCGGAAGAATCGCAAAATGGAGCATCAAGCTAGGCGCCTGGGACATAATATACGCAGGGCGCAATGCTGTAAAATCCTAGGTCGTCATGGAGTTCCTGAGCGAGTGGACAGAGCTGCAAACCCCAGGACCTCCAGAATACACGACCAAATGGATCATGTACTTCGATGGGTCGAAAAGAAACGAAGGAGTCGGAGCCGGAGTAATCCTCATATCGCCAAGGGGTGATAAGCTACAGTTCGTCCTGCGACTCAACTTCCCCCCTGACGACACAGCGTCTAACAACGATGCAGAATACGAGGACCTCCTGCACGGCATGAAGATGGCTATTGCATGTGGAGCCACTCGATTGATGATATACGGGGATTCAAACCTTATCGTGCAGCAGACGATGAAGGAGTGCGACGCTGTTGCAGACAACAAGGTCGCCTATCGCGACATGTACAACCTACTCGAAGGAAGTTTTGAAGGGTGCAAGCTGAAGCACATCTCACGATCAAGCAACGAGGAGGCAGACAAACTGGCAAACATAGGGTCCACAAACACCCCTGCTCCACCAGGAATCTACCGCGAGAGAATTAGCGAATGATCAGTCAAGGTCAAGAAGTAAGCATTGACACCCGCAGCAGCAGAAACAGTGGCCAATCAGCTAATCGCCCTCATAGAGCTCACACATAACATCTCAAGGCAAGTCTTTTTGGTCGAGCCAACCTGGACGCAGAAATACCTCGACTACTTGTCTAATAAACATCTCCCGGCAGACATTTGCGAAGCGAGACAGATAGTATGGCGCAGCAAATATTTTCGGGTGATCCAAGGAGAGTTGTACAAGCAAAGCATATCAGGAGTACTCCAAAGATGCATCGCACCCGAGGATGGCAAGGAGCTGCTCCGTGACATACACCAAGGCGACTTCGGGCACCACGCAAGCTGGAGAGAAATCGTGGGAAAAGTTTTCTACGCAGGATTCTACTGGCTCACGGCGGCCAGAGACGCTAAAGATCTCGTCGACAGATGCAATGCCTGCTAAAATTTCGCGCTCAAGCCACACGCACCGGCCACGGAACTCCACGTGATCCCTATCGCATGGCCCTTTGCTCAATGGGGGCTAGACATGGTGGGACCGCTGCGGAAGTCAACACCCGCAGGATACACCCACCTGCTAGTAGCAGTCGACAAATTCACAAAATAGATAAAGGCTACGCCGGTCACGTCACAGCACGCCGAGTGCGCTGTGAGATTCCTCAACTCCATCATGTGCAGGTTCGGTGTCCCGCACAACATCATCATAGATAATGGGAGCAACTTCACAGCCAAAGAAACTAAGGACTTCTGCGAGGAAAAAAGGATAACTCTGAGCTTCGCCTCGGTAGCTCACCCGCAAACTAACGGCCAAGTCGAACGATCCAACGGATTAGTTTCGGCTGGCCTAAGGAAGGAGCTACTCAGTCGGCTGCACCCAGCAACAGGGCACCCATCGGTGTTATGGAGCCTGCGAACAACACCAAATCGGTCAACAAACTACATGTCATTCTTCATGGTATACGGCGCTGAGGCCGTGCTACCCGAGGAAGTCAAATTCAGCACCCCACGAGTCGTTTCATACAGCAAAGAAACCTCAAACAAGGCACTAGCAGATGACATGGATGCACTTGATGAGATCAGGGACATCGCACTCGCAAGATCCGCGGTCTATCAGCAGTCGCTGCGTAATTACCACTGTCGCCGCATACGCCACAGATCCTTCGTGGTACGAGATCTGGTGCTGCGACTCAATCAAAAGGAGGGGCACAAGCTAGAGCCACCATGGGAAGGACCCTTCATCTCATACACGAAGTTATCCTAGGAGTTGACTATCGCTTGAAGAACCCGAAGACAGGCGGCATCTACTCCAGCTCGTGGAACGTGGCACACATCCACAAGTTCTATCCTTAGGGTTTAATCTTCTACTCGCAATAAATAAGAATGTATCAGACACTTTGTAACTCCAGCAATTACATGGCTTCTCAGCCATAGCAATAAAAACATGGTTTCTCAACCATATCTACAAAGACTATCAAGTCGCAATTTTTACCGTTTATTTTTCTTTCTACATGCTAAACGACAGGTCACACCCCAAACACACGGGAGCTACGCCTAACTAGCATCATCAACAACTTCGAGCGCTTACACTCGATAAAAACTATATAGGGTAAAACAAGGTTCACACCTTATAAACACCTTAAATTGATCGATTAAGACATACAAGGTTTACACCTTAACACACCTTAAAAATCTACAACACATTGGGTACATACACCCTGAGGATCTACAGCTACTGTCGAGCAGCCGCCTCCTGAAGCAACCGCTCGGTCTCCGCCGCCGTCAATCGAATAATCCGCTCAGCAGAAGGACACACAACCTCATAATCGGGGACAAAATCTATACGTGGACCTTGGGTGGCAGGGAGTCGCGCCATGGAGTTGAAGTTAACCTCAGGATGCCACAAACGCGCGAAGGCGAACGCCACCTGAGCTCCACAGATGATCTGTTGGCGCACACACTCGCGAACTTCCCCCACCCGACGGAATAGCCTAAGCAGGCCACTCAAGCTATCTGGGACAACACCAAAAGGTTAAAACGCCTAATGGACAGAAGAGAGAGCCTCTCGACAAGATTCAACGAGTATCTGCGCCTGACTCGCCCGGTACTTCAGGGTAGACAAGATAAAACATCGGCTCCGGTCAGACCAGAAGTTGTTCGCGTGAGGCTTAGAGCTGCCCGACTCGTGAACAATATAGTTGTCCACCCAATGTCCCTCGCAGACTCCATCAGGCTCAACAACTGCACGGAAAGCAAGCACGTCAAAACAAAAACAGAAATTAGCAACAAGTACTCGGGGGCTCGCAAAACTTGAAGAGCATGTTCTTTGCAACACCCGGCAGCTCCTCCATTACAAATTGCTCGCGCTCCGCAGCAAGTTTCTGCTTCGACTTGGCAACATCAGCCACGCCTCGCTGATACGTCATAAATGTATCCCTAATTTCTTATGCTCCATGATCATATTATGCCAATTGCTACATGTTTTCTCCCTTCTTTATGTCATTTTTATCGATTTTCTGGACTAACCTATTAACAAGATGCCACAGAGCCAGTTCCCTGTTTTCTGATGTTTTTTAGTTTCAGAAAAGTTGTTCTGGAAATATTCTCGGAATTGGAAAATTTGAAGCCCGGAATTCCTATTTTCCCTGGAAGCATCCAGAAGACCGAAGAGGAGCAGCAGGGGGCCACACCATAGGGTGGCGCGGCCCCCTGGCCGCGCCAGATATAGGTGTGGGGCCCCCCGGCCTCCACCGCCTTCTCCCTTTCGCCTATTTAGGCCCCCCGGATGGAAAACCCTAAACACCTAATCAAAATCCCCGAAAAAGTTCCGCACCGCCGTCACCGTCAACCCCAGATCAGGGGGTTCTGAAGCTGTTTCCGGCACCCTGCCGGAGAAGAGATCATCACCAGAGGCCTCTTCATCACCATGCCTGCCTCCGGAGTGATGCGTGAGAAGTTCATCCTTGGACTACGGGTTCGTAGCTGTAGCTATATGGTTGTCTTCTCCTCATATGTCTCCATGTTTAGATCTCGTGAGCTGCCTATCATGATCGAGATTGATCTTATGTAATTCTATATGCTGTGTTTGCTGGGATCCGATGAATATTGACCTTATGCGAAGTTGATTATAGTCTTTATTTGCATTGGTTATTTGTGATCTTGCATGATCTCCGTTGCTACTGGTTATTCTGGCCAAGTAGTTGCTAGTGACTCCAAGAGGGAGTCATTATGCTCGATAGTGGGTTCATGCCTCATTGTTGCCTTGCTCGAGTGACAGAAACGTGAAGGGGGAGGATGTGCTGTTGCCATTAGGGAGAAAACAGCGGTGAGTGTGCCCGCGTGCATAATCATTGCTTATATTACACACTTTGTTTAATGCAATTATCTGTTTCTTGCAACTTAATACCTGAGGGGGTTCGGATGATAACCTGAGGGTGGATTATTAGTCATAGATGCAGATGGATGTCGGTCTATGTATCTTGTTGCAATGCCCGCACTAAATAGCATAGTAATCTTCATGTCATATTGTGCACTACGGTGCAACCTCTATTTGTTAATTGCCCAGCTGTAATTTGTTCACCCGGCATGCTACCTTTTTTGGAGAGACACCACTAGTGAAACTATGAACCCCTTTCCATTTTTCCACACTGTTAAACAAACCACAACAATTTCCTGCTTTCTTTACTTTCTGCAAGCATAGATTGTGTTCCACACTATACGTCTAATATTTGTTTTTAGCAAGACCACTGAGATTGACAACCTCACTATAACGTTGTAAGGTCCGCCCTAGAACCACTGTTCAAGGACACCTTCGATATGCATACATTCACGATCCTAGATCACACCAGTCGTGAACAACATATCAATTTGGTAGACAAATACAATATCCATTACACAGTTGCATAAAACACTTACAAAGAGACATAGTCACATGACCAAGTCTAACACAACTACCGCGCAGGGCAAACACACAACACACACAGCGGAAGACTAACACACTCAAACGTAGTAGAGCCCAAGTCGCGCCTTAACCTACAGGCTGCTGATCGGGAGACGGTCCTAGTTCGAAAGCCATCAGCTTCGTACTCCTCCTCGTAGATCTCCTTCTGAGATTCCTTCTTTATGTCTGGCAAGTAAATACCAGGGACGAAACCATTATGAGTACATTTGAATGTACTCAGCAAGACATCCATCATGTAGCTTACCTAAGATGCAAGTATGCTTATATAGTGGAATAGGTAGGCTATACATAGGGTTCTCTATCAATGATATATGTAAGTCATATCATAGTTGATTTTTAAAACCTCTGTATCTTCGTTGAAGAAGATACTTCAAAAGAAAATAATATAGTTTTCTTTCTCTTGTAGATATCACATGTACAAGAGGTTTTGTAAAACTTTGTTAAAAGAAAGTTTTTCTCTTTGCAAAACTTCTTGGAAGCAACTTCAAGTTTTTGTTTAGAAAAGAGGGGGTTTCTTTGCAAAACTTTTTGTAAAACAACTTCTGGCTTTTCATCATCGGTACCTTCACGGTACAAGATTTCCTCCTTCCGATACTTCATAAATCCAACTCCTTTTGAAAAACTCCTTTTTTGAAAACATTGACACAATGCTAGCTACATGGTCATTCAACTGTCCATATCCGAGGAAGCGGCTACTTTGAAATAGTTGTACTCTGCAGAGGTGTACATATCCACCAGATCCAGTACATCCTCCGTGAACAACCACAGACTGTAAAAACAATATGTAAACATCAGATAATTGATCCTAACCATCCACTATGTTCAAGATAGAATATGTCTATCTCTTTAGTTGGGCCTGATTCCCCCGGCATCCTGTCCACCAGCACCACGTCAGGGGACCCAACAGCTGCGACCGGGGGTAACTTAATCCCTCACTTTGTATGCCCCGTATTTTCCACCTAGCGACAATCGGTTCGAGGGCTCGACGACCCTTATAGCAAATTGAGATAGAACACACACTAACAAGAATAAACTTCAAGTTAAGCCCCGTGCCCATGTTGCGGTACGGTGGCAGTACGGCTTTTCATCATCGGTACCTCCACGGTACAAGATTTCGTCCTTCCGATACTTCATAAAATGACCACTCCAACATTCCTCCGGTGAATAAGGCTCAGCCTTTTCTCCGGGTTTCCCATAAAGCCTTTGTTTTGTAAAAACACATTTTTTAGGGTGTCCACTTAGGGACTAATAATTTTGATGGTAATAAATACCATATGGTGGCTATGGGCTTGGTAACACCAAGTATCAACTACTGGAGTAGTAATAGTATATATAATAGTAGTAGTAGTCACTCAAAAATAGTTTTTGGAAAACAAAGTTTTTGTAAAACTTTCAGAAGTAAAACATGCATGATAGATAATGATAAGTGTATTATAACATCTAGAATAAGGATGGCTTGCCTTAAAACTCTTAGTGTCCCTGGCATTGAAGTAACTTGAACTTGACGCACAGCTCCACAACTTCTTCTTCTTTGTTTTCTTGCGTCGTCAAAGAATAAAAGACACACACTCAGAACTAAAGACCAAACAACTAAACTAAATAACACATACAGCAAGCAAACTCATACTAGCGCAATCACTCAAAACGTTATTGAGAAATCTATCTCACATAACTCTCAGGGTACAAAACTATCATCAGACAAACATATGGTTGAAAAACCCTATCCCACATCTTGCATACCACATATGGAGTGAGTGTATCACTCTCATAACAAGATACATAAGAAGCTAAAAATATAGATTGTGGGTACAAATGGTGAGACTACTAAAATATTAACAATCAAACAAGGCAATACCCATGGCAGTGGGTATTAACAACACACAAGCAAATCATCACCAAACAAGATCAGTAATAAAATAAGGACTAGATAACAAGATGCTACTAAGCACAACAACAACACTAGAACATCAAAAACATAAGTGTAATACTCATGCTAAGGAAATCACTCAGAGAGTTTCCAAACAGCAAACAACACACCACAAAAGAATGGGCTAGTTATAGACTAGGCTTAAGCCTAACTCAAAGTTACGGAATCCATCAATCATGAAAATAAACAAACAAACCAGTAGCTAAAACCAAAGGTAATAAGTCATAAAAATAATCTAAAACACAACCATCACACATGATAATACTCTTATCAAATAACATAAAAATAGGACTGCATTTATAGCATACTAGTATGGAAATTCTACACAAGCATGCTATAAGAAATAATTCTTTTCTACAACTATATCACAAGCAACTAAAGAATTCATGGCATAATAACAGAAGTATTAACTTCCTAAATATGCTATAATAAAATATACACTCGTAAAATAAAAGATAACAATACTAGAGCAAAGCCATAATTTCTAGTGGTGACACTAGTCCAACACTAGAGAAGCAAACAATGCTACAAGGATGCATGATCCTAAACAAGAAAGTCATGAACATAAATATACCTACTAACAGCACACAAACCTTACACATTCTAGTAAGCACAAACACCAAAATAATTCTATGAAAACATCTATTAAGTAAGCATGAACCAATTCTAGTAGTACATGCTTTTCTAATTAATTAACTAGCAAGCCAACAAAGTATAAACCACACAACCAGTAGCTATGCACTCAATTAATGGTTAACTAAACCTTTTCAAAAATCCAAACACTCAATAAAAATCATTCACAAATAATCTATCAATCACAAGGAATTTATTCTATTAGCAAACAATTCAATTTAGGCAAACAATAGTGAAGCATTTCTTAACATGATACTCCTAACGAATATTATGCTAACAAATAAATCACACCTAAACATACTAGTATTCACAAAGAAGAAATAAACTTTTCACTTGCATAAGTGAAACAAACAATCTATTTTCCATGGTGGAAAATAAAACTCAAACCTATAGTACTACATGTTATTTTCACACAAGTGTAAAGTTTGGAATTTTCATCCCTAACCTAATTGCAATGAGACCAGTGGGTTATGGGCACACAATGCCAAGTCAAAAGAGGTATAAAGCCTCTGGTTACTCATGAAAAAATGTGCATGACAAAATAAATACACAAGGCTATTCATTCTAGTGAAACAATACTAGTGAAAACAAATAACAAAACTTACACATGCTTTGCTATAAAATAACATGCAACCTAACAAAGACAATAACATAAAAATAACAGTACCAAAATGGCACTGGGATCATAGCAAACCTAGCATAAACTTAGTGAATTAAGCACACAAAGATTTAGCTCACACAATAATCTAAATAATAAAACTAGAGAAATAACGAAATGTTATTCCTACTTTCATTTGGCTTTCTAAACATGCACACACTTTCTAAGGTATATGTACTGCAAGGAAACAAATTAAAAACAAGTGGTAACAACTCTATACATGCTAGCAAACAAGGTTTAAACAATCACACATTTCATTTCAAACAATTACACACTTACAAACAAAACCAGAAAAGTGTTGTTTCCTAGATCTGCTTACCAAAATTAATATAGAGCATCAAAATTTAATCCAAGCTAGGATTAGGTATATATAGTCAATAGAAAACTCTTCCAATTGGATTTACCTCAAAAATCATTTTTAAACTCACTCTAAAAATCAAAGAAGAGCCTACTGGTCTTTTACCAAAATGGATGGCATTTCCATTTGGTACCTCAACTTGAGGTGAGGCAAAGCCCTAGTGGTAGATATACTCACTAGCTATCCAAAAAAAAATTGGTTTGACCAAAATGGTTATAGATTTCAAAAGTTATGTTCAAAACAACCTCACAGACACCCTGTGGCAAAACGGTCATTGTGGCCAAAATATACAGCCAATCTTAGATCTACAAATTTTATGTGGTTGAGAAAACATAATACTACGTTCTAGATTTTTGGTGGATTTTATCTTACACCTTTAGTATTTTTCACAAGCCTAAAGCAACAAGCATAAATCAGTGCAGATTTAAAAAGAAAAAGAAACAAAGGGGCTGGCTGGCTTTTGCACTGGCGCGGCCCACTAAGCGGCCGAAACGGCCCACGCGTAGCGCGCGCGGCCAGCGCGGCAGTGGCACGGAATCAAACGTGGCCGTCGATCTCCGATCGAACGACCCGCGACCTTTCTTCCTCCTCTCTACCTTCTCTCTCTCACCCGACTCGACGGGAAAACGACGACGGACAGGGGCTCACTGTGGGGCGACGGCGAGAGGTGGTGGGGGGTCGGGGGAGGTGTTGGGGCTTGCGGGGGTCGAGGGGCACGGTCGGTGGTGTCCGGCGTGGCCTCACACGGCGGCGCGCGGCTGGTGCCCGTGGCGGCGTCCACGGACGGCGGCGGCGTCTCCTGCGGGCAGAGACCATGAGAACAAGTCAGGGAGGTGCAGGGGAGGGTGGGGATTCGATCCAGGGCAGTGGAGGGAGTGGAGAAGGGCGGGATTGGTCAGCACCACTTCGAGGTCGTGACGGTGACCGGCGGCGACTCACGGCTCGTGCACGCCACCAGGGGCTAGGCACGGCTAGATCTCGACGAGGGGGAGTGGTGTGAGTGTGAGGAGGGCAGTGGTGCAAGGGGTGGGGCTATGGAGACTTGTACTCGAATGCATGGGAAAGAATGGAAAGAGGAGGGCTCGGGTTCAATGCCAATGGATGGCATGAGGGCGTCCAGGGGTGTTTTTAGTCATTCCATCACAGGGCAAAGTTGTCTCAGTGCAAGACCACGAAAGGGCAAGTCAAGGCCTGGCTTTTGGAGGCAAGGGGAGGCAAGGTCAAATGGTCAAGGTATGGGCTCACATGCCTTGCCACATCATCCTCTTTCTCTCCCTAGTTTTCTTCACTCAGAAGGCTTCTAGAAGCAAAGGAGTGCATCCTGGTTCGAGTTAGTACTGAGGTCAACACACTAGACAACATTAAATTTCAAATTTGCAAAGAAACACAAAGAAATCAACTGCCCAAAAGTGTAACTCACACTGTTCACAAAATTCAGAAAATTCAATCTAGTACTTAGTGAAAATTTCCAAGTGTTGAAAACAGATTAAAGATCAAAAAGTTGGGTTTGTTTTCAAGGGTCAAATGGTTTCCAAAATTTGTTTTCAAAGTGGGAACTTGTTAACCATGTTATAAAATTTCAGAAACATCTTTTCAAAACAAATTTAAAATAGTTTAAGGCCATGAAAACAATGTGGAAAAAGGTGTACTTTCTGTTTTTCTCTGGTTTCCAAAAATGTCTATTTCTGCCTTATTTTTATACCACAAAAACAACAAGCAAAAGAAATTTTTATTAATCCAAAAATAAAACCAAGCTTATGTATTTGTATGACATATATCAAGGTTCAATTAAAACTCAAGAAATCATAAAATAACATTTTATAGCCTAGTGAAAACAAGGGTAGAAAACAGGTACTTGGCTATATTTTCAGGGTATAGTTTTCTATAGAAAACTTAAAAGAAAACTTTAATAAATCAATTTGGAATTTTGTTTTCTTGTATCCAACAAAGTTAAAAGTTCATTTTAAGATCCAAACAAGAATGATCCAAGTATTTGAATAAAAATCCACTCAAGTAACATTAGGGAAACATCAGGAAAAATAATAGAATTGTTTTCAGGAAAAATTTGGTATTTGTTTTATCAAGAAACAAAACTTGTGTTGCAAATATGATTAAGATCATAAACACATGTTAGTTCAAACAATCATGTTGTTAAAAAAATGTTGGCCCTATTTTTTGTCTTCTTGAACACAGTACAAGAATCCAAAAACTGGGGTGTGACAACCGTTGGGGCAAAATATTTTGGTTGTGTTGTGTGCAGGTTCCACGTTGTTGCTCACACGGGTGAAGCGCCAGCACCACCGTAAGTGGCATCAACCTTCCGAAGGTCCTCTTTCTCCTACTGTATTGATAACCTTGGTTCCTAACTAAGGGGAAATACCTACCACTGTGCTCATCACACCCTCCTCTTGGGGTCTCCCAACAAACGTGTGTATCACGAGCATCAAGGATATTTTCTGGCGCCATTACCAGGGAGGAAGAAGTCTTCTGCAAGGGGAGTCTCTCACTCTCAACCTCTTTATTTTGTTTATTGTCTTGTTTTTATTTTTTGTCTTGTTTTGCTTCTCTTTATCAAAAACACAAAAAAATTAGTTTACTTCATAGTTGTTATTTTTGCTTTATCATGCTTGCTATCAATGTTTGATGTCTTTGAAACTAGATCTTTTAGGCAAGGTGAGTTCACAGATGAACCAAAAAAATATTATAAGGAACACCGCTTGTCACAAAAAGCAATACACTTATGGGAGCAAATGAATAAATTGCATGACTATGCTAAAAACTTGTGCTCCACCTATAATGTTACTTATTGCTTTGATAAATCTTGCTGCTGTAGGAGGTATAAACACCTCCATTTTCAATGTGAGTGTAATGAGGATGATGCCATATCTTCTTATGTTAAAGGAAATTATGAATTATATGATGTGGAACAAATTGAAGAATTTATTGCTTTGAAGGGTGCATTCGAAATTGCCTATTTGCTTGAAAGTATTGATGATGCACCTTATAAATATGAGATTTATGCTATACTTGAATATTGCTTTGATAATTACAAGGATTGTAATTACTACATAATGGATTATCTTAATAAATTCTCCCAACCTAAGGAAGTAACTGATGCCTTGCAGGAGCTTATGGAAAAAAAAAATTGCTGAATTTGGAAGCTCATTGGATCAAAAAGAGGAGGAGAGTGATTATCAAGAGGAGGAAGAATGGAGCTACCCATGTCTACCTCCCAATGATATTAACACTTTAACTAATACATTAGTTGATAAAATTGATACTTTCTATACTTGTGACCTTGATACTACTATGAATGAAACTTGTGAGAATGATATTGCTGCTGTTATTTATGATAATCAAGTTACTTGGATAAATCTTATGATAATGCTCTTGATGATGGTCCTATGTTACTTGATGTTATAAATCATAATGCTACTGAAAATAGGATTGCTATAATGTTTCCTATACCTTTTATGAGTGATCATTCATCTTGCTTTGCTATTGCTAAAAGTGGAAAAAAAAGAGGAGCTGATTTTAATTTTTGATCCCACTATTTTTGAGCTTGATATGAATTGTGTGCTTTTAGGCCATGACAAACATGCTTTATGTGATAATTATGTTGTTGAGTTTGTTCATGATGCTACTGAAAATTATTATGAGAGAGGAAAATATGGTTGTGGGAATTTTCATGTTACTAATACACCTCTCTTTTTGTTGAAAGTTTTGAAGTTGCTCTTGTTCTACCTTCCCATGATTTCTAGTTTGAGCTTCTTTAATTTATTTCTTTACAAGATTCCTATGAATAGGAAGTGGGTTAGACTTAAATTTTTTTTATACTTGCTTCTTGATGCTCTCTTTGTCTTAATTCATATTTCTTATGTGAGCATCTTTGCTTTTTATGCCTAGCTGAAAGGCATTAAAGAAAAGCGCTACCGAGAGACAACCCGTTTTATTTCGTTGTTTTCAACCCGTTTTCCTTCGTTTTCTTTGGTGTGCTATGCACCTGGGTGTTTTCTATTTCCTTACCAACCCCTATGTATCTTTTCTTTTGAGTTTTTGTTGAGCCAAGTAAAGCCTCTAGTGGAAAAGTTGAGCCTATATTTCGGATTTCTTCGCAGGAAACAGATTTCTGCTGTCCACTGTTAATTCCGTTAAAAATCACAGAAACATCAGAATGACCTGAGATTTTTTGTGCTTAATAATGAGTTATATACGCACCTTTTCTTAGAAGACCACTTTTTGATTTGAGCAACAGAAGATGTTTTAAAAAATCGATCTTTACTTGTTCTTCTTTTTTGACAGATTTCTGCCATTTATCGCATTTGCATCTTAATATCTTTCTTTTGTTATTTTTTTGAGAAAAAGAGTTTTGAAAGAAGTTGTGACAGTATCTAATGTGTTTTTGAGTGTTAGACTCGTGTTAAAACTGAACCATGTGTATTTATTACTTCAATTGTACTAACGTTGCTAATGAAGATTGTGAGAATTTTGATGTGAAGGAAGTTTTCAAGGGTCAAGAGAAGAGGATGATATGATGTGATCAATAAGAGTGAAAAGCCTAAGCTTGGGGATGCCCCTATGGTACATCCAAGAAAATTCCAAGAATACTCAAGCGTCTAAGCTTGGGGATGCCGAAGGCATCCCCTTCTTCATCAACAAATTATCAGGTCACTTCTAGTGAAACTATATGTTTATTCGGTCGCATCTTATGTGCTTTACTTGGAGCGTCCTTTATTTTTGTTTTAAGTTTGCTTTTTCTTTCAGTTTGTTTTTACTTTTTCAATAATCTTGGTTTGACCCCAGCATTCTTTTATTGGAGAGTGACATGCTCCGCTTTTTCATGAGAATACGTTGTATTCTTAATCTCTCTCTAGCTGCTGCATTTATTCATCTCCTGTTTTGCATGCATATCTTATTAGAGCTGTTAGTTTTAGTAGTATTATTTGAGTACTCTCATGTTTGCTTTCTGTATCATAAAGATTATTTTTCTTAAAGCATGTTTTGTATGGTGCTTGTTGGGAGAAAGAAAACTGCTGCTTGAAGTAGAATTTATAACAGTACTAGTAGAAGCTTGTATAGACTGTGGCTAGGACTTTTTCATGCCATGCTAAATTTTATTTTAGTTTTAAATCCTTGTGGTTATTGAGTAGCGTGATTAGCCTCAAATATCTGAGAGTCTTTAATATGTATGGAAAGATTCATGAGTTGTTCTTGTCATAGTAAAGCATCAATATATGGTATTCTCTTCCGAATGTTTTATTTGGTTGACTTGGCGCATGCTCACACCATGTTTATGACTACAAACCAGTCACGAATAGCCTCCATGACCACTTAGTTTTTGAACTTTTGATACTGCTTATGTTTTAATTAATGATGCTTATGTCGCTATGCATGATTATGGCTCTTATGCTCTCTTGATTTGTTGCTCCCAGTCTTTTGCTAGCCTCCACCTGTACTGAGTATGAGCTCTACTCGTGCATCCAAAATCCCTGAAACCAAAGTTTTTCCCACTGTGTCCACCATACCTACCTACATGTGGTATTTAACTGCCATTCCAAAGTAAATTGCTCATGTGTTACCTTTAAAACCTTCAAAATAACTCCTGCTTTATGTTCCTGTTTTTGCTCATGAGGACGTAAATTGAGAATTTTTACCTCACATGTTGATTGGATTTCACACCCTGAACTAGTGTCTTCATCCGCTTATCCAATTGATAGAAGAGCTGGCAGCGAGGTGCCCAGCCCCAAATTAATGCATACAAATTCTCTTCACTATTTTTCCCCTGATTTATCAGTCAAAGCATAATTGTATAAACAAAAGAGAAAGAGGGATGACCTTCTACACCAGTTGTGTCCTTCACCATGGGAGCCGCTCTTGTGAATCGAGTTGACTTGTGACGTATTGTATTTTCTGTTTACCATTCATTGACATTAGCATACATCTCCCAAAATATAGACACTCCTCCACGGTATGTGATTGTTGGCAGGCACCCGAGGATTCGGTTAGCCATGGTTTGTGAAAGATGGATGGGAGGAGTGTCAAACTTTTAATACCTCTGTTTAATAAAATAAAAGCTCTAGCACATGAGTGATCCCTGCTTCCCTATGCGAAGGGTCTTTCTCTTACTTTTATGTTGAGTCTCCATCTTCTAACTTTATGCACAGTTGAGAGAGCATTTTTGCCATTCTGAGTTCTATGTGCATTTGTCCCATAAGCATCAATAATTACTTCATGATTTGATATTATTTGTTCTTAAATTATTTGTTCTAGTCTTCCTCTTGAACTTTGAAGGTGTCCTGGCATTTATGTTTTGCCCCACTCTTAAGGACTATCGAAATATCACTTTGCCATGCTTTCTCTACACTTGAAACAAACGTTTACCTTTCTTTGCATTATTATTCATGATCCTTTATTTGAGTTACTCTTCGTGATGCAAAGTAATTGCTATGCTTTATTATTAAAGTTTTATTTATCATGCCTGTGTTAAAAGTTTTATGATCTCAGTGTGCATATGCTTTTACATTAGATTGATCAAGTTTGTGTTAGTAGCATGTCACCTTAGAAATTATTGTTTTATCGTTTACCTACTCGAGGACGAGTAGGAACTAAGCTCGGGGATGCTTTATACGTCATAAACGTATCCCTAATTTCTGATGCTCCATGATCATATTATGCCAATTGCTACATGTTTTCTCCCTTCTTTATGTCATTTTTTATGGATTTTTTGGACTAACCTATTAACAAGATGCCACAGAGCCAGTTCCCTGTTTTCTGCTGTTTTTTAGTTTCAGAAAAGTTGTTCTGGAAATATTCTCGGAATTGGAAAATTTGAAGCCCGGAAGTCCTATTTTCCCCGGAAACATCCAGAAGACTGAAGAGGAGCCGAAGAGGGGCAACAGGGGGGCCACACCATTGTTGGAACGCGTAGAGATAAACAAAAACTTTTCCTACGCGATGCTTCCAAGATCTAGCCGAGGTAGAAGGCCACGATGATTACCACTAGACGCGCGGTTCCGGATTATCGATGAAGCGCGTCGGGGCGGTGCAGTCCACAATCCGATCCAGCCGATCCGATCCCGCGAACGTCGAAGTGCTGAACGTACAGCACCTCTGCCGGTATCCACACGTACGAGGAGGAGCTCCGACGCCGGACTGCTAGGTCCGGTGCGACAGCTGGACTGAGTTGGGGCTAGGGTTCCCAACGCATGGGAGAGAGGACTAACGTGCCCGCTAGGCAACCTGCGCCCCTCTTTATATAGCGTATGGTAATGGGCTTCACGACACTTGTGGCCCATTCCCTCTGTGAGTCCGACTCACAAAACCAGTCCATTTCCGGTTTGGGTCCAACCCGACCAATACTTGCTCCCGCTCTTAAGTGTGCGACCCTGCAGGCTCATGGCGACTTGGACACGATTGGAGTCCAACTCCCAATCGATCAATCGGTAGCGGCTCCTAGCAGAACGTGTCGACTCCCAAGTACCATTGAGTCATGATGACATACCTTTCAATGTGATATTCATCTTAGTCCCTTTTGCCTCACGATATACCTTCTCGAGCTATAGGCGATTTATCGTCATCCCTTAAATAGCTCAACTCTCTTCTCGATCTGTGACATGTGATTCATCTGACTAACTCTTAGTCAACCGACACAGTTAACACTTAACTGAGTCGCGCATGGCCATGCTTCCTGAATCATATCACTCGAGAGGGCCCAGAGAATATCTCTCCATTCGGAGGGGCAAAATCCCATCTTGATTATCCACATCACGCAGCTTGCTTCTCATTCGACCCGAACTCTGCCTTTATAGTTGCCTTGTCACAGAACAACGTTTGACACAACCTAAGTCGGTGATCCACAACTCGGATTGTGCGACAACCTCAGGTCTAAGGATTACATTGATTGAGACATGCAAATGACGACTTGATCGTTGCATCTCAATGTGGGTCATTCCGAATTGCTAAACTCTTTAGCCAAGTCCGTGAACGTTGGAATGGCATCACCATGCCCATGACAAGTGGAACCGTGTCATCAGCCAACACTCACATTAGTCTAGGGTGTGTGTCCAGCACAACCTTAACGACCAAGGACAATTAGTATGAACTACATGAATATATAGTTCCACAATCGAATCACATATTCAATGACATATATCAGATGTTCAAACCAAAGGACAACTTAATAACTTTATGAACACATTGGGAGTTACATCATACATGATTGCCTCTAGGGCATATTCCCAACAACCGTAGGGTAGCGTGGCCCCCTGGCCGCGCCAGACATAGGTGTGAGGCCCCCCGGCCTCCACCGCCTTCGTCGTTTCGCCTATTTAAGCCCCCCGGAGGAAAAACCTAAAACACGTAATCAAAATCCCCAAAAAAGTTCCACAGCCGCCGTCACCGTCAACCCCAGATCTGGGGGTTCTGAAGCTGTTTCCGGCACCCTCCTGGAGAGGAGATCATCACCGGAGGCCTCTTCATCACCATGCCTGCCTCCGGAGTGATGCGTGAGTAGTTCATCCTTGGACTACGGGTTCGTAGCTGTAGCTAGATGGTTGTCTTCTCCTCATATTCCTCCATGTTTAGATCTCGTGAGCTGCCTATCATGATTGAGATTGATCTTATGTAATTCTCTGTGATGTGTTTGCTGGGATCCGATGAATAATTACCTTATGCCAAGTTGATTATAGTCTTTATTTTCATATGTTATTTGTGATCTTGCATGCTCTCCGTTGCTAGTGGTTATTTTGGCCAAGTAGTTGCTAGTGGCTCCAAGAGGGAGTATTTATGATCGATAGTGGGTTCAGGCCTCCTTGTTGCCTTGCTCGAGTGACAGAAACATGAAGGGGGAGGATGTGTTGTTGCCATTATGGAGAAAACAGCGGTGAGAGTGCCCGCGTGCATAATCATTGCTTACATTGCACACTTTTTTTAATGCAATTATCTATTGCTTGCAACTTAATACATGAGGGGGTTCGGATGATAACCCGAGGGTGGATTATTAGTCATAGATGCAGATGGATGTCGGTCTATGTATCTTGTTGTAATGCCCGCACTAAATGGCATAGTAATCTTCATGTCATATTGTGCACTACGGTGCAACTTCTATTTGTCAATTGCCAAGCTGTAATTTGTTCACCCAGCATGCTATCTTTTATGGAGAGACACCACTAGTGAAACTATGAACCCTGGTCCATTTTTCCACACTGTTAAACAAACCACAACAATTTCTTTCTTTCTTTATTTTCTGCAAGCATACACTGTTTTCCACACTATACGTCTAATCTTTGTTTTCAGCAAGACCTGTGAGATTGACAACCTCAGTGTACCGTTGGGGCAAAGTATTTTGGTTGTGTTGTGTGCTTGTTCCACGTTGTTGCTGACACCGGTGAAGCGCCAGCACCACCGTCAGTGGCACCAACCTTCCGAAGGTCCTCTTTCTCCTACTGGATTGATAACCTTAGTTCCTAACTAAGGGGAAATACCAACCACTGTGCTCATCACACCCTCCTCTTGGGGTCTCCAAACAAACATGTGTATCACGAGCATCACTCGCAGAGACTTAAGCCTACGATTGCCATCCGCGACACGGTCCCGGAGTGACGCAAACGTACTGGCAGCAGCAACCAAAGAAGCAGCTCCACTCGACGAACCTCCACTGGAATCAATCACCTGGAAAGAACAACAATGATTCAGAAACAGTACAATACCCCACTCGAGAATATACCACCCAAGATTTTCGGGTGCTCGGGGGCTACTCCCATCGGGAGAATACAAAGTAAGGCGCAAATATAAAACGCTGACACTTTCGACAACATGTCGATTGGACAAAATAAATTACGGGAATACAGCCCAATGTTCATTACATATGAAGGCATACAGAAACAAGAATTATTCTACGGAACTACAGAGGTAGTTCCACTCGCAGCAGGATGTCCTTTATGCCCGGCGCGGGAGAGTGCCCCGGAAAGCATCTTCGAAAGCTCCTCAGCACGGTCGCCAAAAAGACGGAGTGATATCTTTTTCCTAGGGAGTCACGTGAAACCTCCGAGTACAACTTCTCTAGGTCACCCGAGACACCATGCGCCAGGGCAAACTGGATAGCTGTCTTGGCCCCACACTCGGTCTGCGCAAGCGAGTACTCATGGAGGAGATCTTCATCGCCTAGGAAAACTTGCAGGAGACCACTCAGAGTAGGCGGAACTGCCACATCCACGAGCAGGCGCTCATGGAACTGCGTCAGCACTTGGGTAGCGTCATTGACGAGGGAGCAGACCATGTTCGCGTGCTCTTGAAGCTGAACACACGAGTCGGAGAGAGCATCGAGCCGCATTTGTCCGGGCAGCTCCAACCCAACTCCAATGGTGTCTAAGACAAAGACAGAACAAGTATCAGAAAAGGAAAAGGACAAGCCACAGTCGAAGGAAGATAAAACTCAACTCACCAGCAAGTTTCTGAGCCAAGGGACAAATGTTGCCGACAAGATCATTGTCGTGCTTCAAGATCGCCTCCTCCAGCTGCTTCAGAGCTTCCTGGGCCTCCGCGAGGCTGTCGGCCGAGCACTTGCGTGTGGATTCCAACTCCTTCTGAGTGGACTCCAGCTCCGTCTCAAGGGTTTTCACCCGAGAAAGAGCCTTCGCCTTCTCAGCCTTCAAGCGGGTAACTTCATCTGCAGTTCGAAAAGACGCGATTGGAACAACAATTGCAACCAGGAAGAAACGGTGAAGGCAAAAGTGTGTGCTAGCTTACCTTGCAGGGAGCGGCTGTCCTGGACGAGCTGGTCGCGATCCACCCGAAGAGAAATGCAGTCCTCTTCAGCCGAAAGAACTCGGCGCCCAAAAGCAGCAAGGGAATCAAGAAGGGCCTGCAAAAACTCTGAGTCAAAATTAGAGATACATCACTTGAGCCTATACACGACTGTACACAGTCAAGTATAGCCTCGGGGGCTACTCCCATCGGGAGCACTGCTGTGCACCCGATGAAAAGCAAAATCAAGAAACAGACCCAAAAAAGAAAAACTTCAACTTGAGTCCATGGCCAACTGCAAGCAATTAACCATAGACTCAGGGGCTACTCCCATCGGGAGCACTGCCGTGCACCCGATAAAGGAAAACATGCAAGCCAGGTGGCCAGAAAGGAAAATAAACTTTACATTGCCCTGAGCAGTGGACAAGGGATCCGCCGAGCTACCCGAGACCTCCCGGCTAGCAGACGCTCCAGCATCTACAGGTTGTCCACCCGTGAAGCTGGGCATCCCATACTCCGGAGCTTCGGTCGCCTTCGCTGGGCCCGGAGATCTTTGAGTAAGATCTGCAGCAGGAGCAGGGTCCACGACGACATCCTTCCTCTTCACAGATGGAATCGATGAAGTGAACTGGCCCACACTAATGGTCGTAAGACTGCTACAAAAGATGAAATCAGACAAAGAAGAGAAGGAAGAAAATCCACGACTAAGAACAGGGTGCACAGGACTTACTCATCCTCGTCATCATCGTCAAGAACATCCGGGTTCCAGGCGGTGGAGATCTTCGAATGACGACCCAGAGGAGGGAGCACGTTGAGAGGAGTCACCCGAAGGGGCTCGACCTCCTTGACGGGTTCATCACCCAAGGAACTATCCTTCGAGGTGACTTTGTCCTCCTCCGGCCTGTGGCACTTGCGGTGGTGGAGCTGTTCGCTATCCGACTCCTCCTCCTCATCCACATCGTCGCGTTCGGAGCTTGAATCAGCATCCGCGATGCTGGTTTCGTGGGGGGGCCTCAATGTTACTCGCCAGAAGGTCTGAGACATCGTCTGCAGAAACTGGCGGGTAGCATATCGCCACGTCCAGATTCTACGGAAGTAAAGAAGAAAAAGAAGAAGCATTTCACTCGACGAAAAACAAGGCAGAAAAGAACAAAGGTAAAGGAGAAAATTAGGAAACTCACCTTAGTCGGAGGGTTCCCTGCCTCAAGTGGGTTTAGAGGGCACGTCGATTAGCCCTCTCCCTTCTTCAGCTTGGTAATAGCCGCGATTTTCTTGTCGAACTCGGCGTTCGAAAGAACATCATCGCATACACTGCTCGGGTCGTTGGCGCCTGTGTACTCCCACATGGCGGTTGGCCTCGCTTGGAGGGGCTGGATCCTCCGACGCAAGAACACACCTGACAGATGTATCCCGCTCAGCGGAGTCCCCAGCTCTTTGTCCCGAAAGCGTGCCACCTTTGCGAGTAAAGGGGCGACAACTTTACCTTCTTCGGTTGTAAGCAAGTGCAGCCAAGACTTCCGTTGCTTTAGAACGGCGAATGGATGGAACTCGGGGATGCCACCCGCATTGTCATCGACGACGTAGAACCATTTTCGGCGCCACCCATGTGCCGAATCGATGAAGTACATCTCCATGTAGGGGATATCCTTGTTCTCCTCGATCCCGAAGCCTCCAGTCCGAAGCGGCTCCCCCACCTTCTCGCCTGGCTGCTTCTTCTCCCGAAAGATCCGCACCTTGAAGATGGCTTTCCAAAGCCCCTAGTGCGGACGGATCCCCAGGAAACACTCGCAAAGCACGATAAAGCACGATATGTGTTGAATCGCGTTTGGAGGAAGGTCGTGCAGTTGTATGCCGTATACATACAGCAGCCCGACAAGAAACGGGTGGAGGGGGAGAGACAGACCTCGGGAGACATGCTCCGAGAAGATGACGTGCTCGGTTGCGAGAGGGTTGGGAGTCTCCTCCTTCTTGGATAGGCGCACGCGCCTGGAAGCTTCCGGCGGGAGTAGCCCCTCCCTCTACATCTCGATGATGCTCTTCTTGGTGGTGTTCGTGGCGCGTCAGTCGCCCGTCTTCTTCACGGTAGGCGCACCAGAAGCACTCGCCGCATCCTTGGAGGATGCCACGGCAGCGCCACGTTTCATCGCTCCCGCCATTGGAGGATGCTCGGTGCTCACGGATAAGGAGATGTGCGCAAGGAAGGAGAAAGTGATTAAGGGTCGAGAAACTTACCCCTCTCCTAAAGCTCAGTACTTACACCCAAGCCAGGATAATCCAAGCCGTAGATCTGCAAACGTGGCATCCATCGCAGCTGCCACGCGTGAAGCGGAAACGAGGCGGCGAGGGACAGTTACCCCTGCACGATATTTACGAAAAGATCGTGCGTATTTACAGCGCGCAACCAGCGGGAAAACCGGGACACGACCGATCATTTCTGGTCAAAAAGCCGACACGGTGGGCCCGCGCGCTCTGCCCCACTTCGTCACATCCCATCGGGAGCAGTCGGAGCGATCGAGTGCGCATTGACGTCACTGCGCACCTCACGACACGCGAAATCTCTTTCGCGTAAAATCAAAACGCGAAATTTCTTTCGCATAGACACCCTGACACGAAATCTCTTTCGTATGGGCACATCAAAACGCGAAAATTCTTGCGTATGGGCACATCAAAACGCGAAATTTCTTTCGCATAGACACCCTGACACGAAATCTCTTTCGTATGGGCACATCAAAATGCGAAATTTCTTTCCCATGAGCATCCTGATACGAAATCTCTTTCGTAAGGACTTCATAACGTGAAATCTCTTTCGCACAAGATCAAGAAAAGGGAAGATTTCCTCACCCGAAGAATCGCAGGAACATGATTAAGGTAAAATCGCGAGTGTGCGGCTCGCGCAACTCTACCACACGATGTACTTTCACGTCCTTATCCTGAATCGTTCGGCCGATTAGGCACATCTGGATGCCGTATTATTTCGAGTACGAAGGTAAGACCCAAGGATCTCTCTTGTGGGCCTGGAATCCCACTCAAGTTGCCTCCTCCGGTAAATTTTCTGTGTCAACAACACGAAGAAAAATCCTAGCGGATGCGCCGGGTACCCCCTTTAGGTTAAGTTCGAGTCGGTAAGACCTCGACGGCCCATTCACAACGATCACCCTGCCGGATTCGAGTCGGAGGTCTCGAATTTGTGTAGGCCAGAACCGTTTTTGCCCTAGATGCAATTAATTGGCCCTGATCTTCCGGGAGAGCCAAGCAACTGAGCCACATTCTTCTGCGAAAACAGCCAACACAAGGCACATTTATCACTCGATGCTCAAGTACATGAGCGCTTCCCGCATAGGGTATACACCCTAAAAAATAGGCGATTGAATGACCAATCGAAGAAATCAAGAACGAACTTTGAGTGCTTACCCGACTATTCTCAGTCGAATAAACACTCGGGGGCTACTGACGTGGGGATGACTCCTGGACCTATCAGGTGAGGCTACCCGGTCCAAGGCCCAAGATCTAGGCCCAAAGAGAGGTGTTATCCTGCGCTACTAGAAGGCCCAACGAAGGCCCACCCGCAAGACTTGCGGGTCAAGAAGGAAACTCATACCAACCTAGAACTAGGGTTTGTAACCCCCCGGACACGGTTTGAGACCTAGCCACCTATAAAAAGGTAGGAGAACCACCGAGGGGGATCCAATATACTTTTCACCTTCACAACCTTGAGCTCGAGATCGCACTCTCGACTTGAGCACCCATCCATTGTAACCGATCTACTGATAATACAGATCGAAAGAGCAGGTGTAAGGGTTTTACCTCTACGAGGGCCCCGAGCCTAGGTAAATCGTGCCCCCTGTTAGCCGACGATTGTCACCAGCGCCTTTACGTTCTCTTAATCGAAACCCTACCGGATCATCCGAGGGACTTGTTGGAAATATGCCCTAGAGGCAATCATATTGATGATGATATTTTCATATGTTTATGAATATCTAAATAAGAATAATGGTTATTCTGTCCCATGAATAAACTATCATGATATTGGTTAATGAATATGTGATTCGTTTGTGAAATGCATTATCTCTATGATGTTATTCTAAATAAGTTCCTAGTCAATAATCATATGAATGATGCATATGAGTTAGTGACTAGCACATGTATTGATGGATCATCATGTTTCACGGATCATTGACATGGAGATGTCGATCAATAATGTGGACTCGTGTTGGAGAACATGGAGTTGGACTGGCCGACCATGAGACACTGTGAGAATAGTATATTCTTTCATGTCATCAGTTGATCTCATACAATACGTATTCTGATTCCTTAGACCTGAGATCTTCGCATGTGCTTGGGATGTGTAAGGGCTTACTTTGGGGCTATCAAATGCTACACCGTGACAGGGTAGTTATAAAGGTAGCTTTCGGGTTTGTCAAGAAACATGCCGTGAGCCATGGTTGATTACGATGGGATTTGCCCTCCGTACATCGGAGAGATATATCTTGGCCACTCGAATGATCGGATCCAGAAAATATATGGTCGTACTCTCGGTTAAGTGTTAATCGTGTTTCTGGGATTCCGAGTCATGGAAATTGAGAAAAATGATCTAGCTATAACAAGGATGACAAGATATCACCTTGGGCTTGATCCAATATCACGAGGCAAAGGGAACAAGTATGCAATATTGTGGAAGGTTCGTTCGATATGATATTTACGTGTATTTGGGAGTCGGCACGTCTTGCTAGAGGCCGCTACCGATTATTGGTCGAGTATTGTACTCGTGTCTTGTCCATATATACGTGAACCTATAGAGTCACACACTTAAGGGGTATGGAACATAGTGTGGATGTGATCCATCTAATTGGGTTTGTAGTACTAATGGGCATCTAATGTAGCAGCCCGCTAGAAGGACTATATATACATGAGGAGTGGGCGACACAAACCCTAGCCGCCGCACTCTCTCCACCAGATCACGTCATCTGTGCTAGCACCCCGACCGCGATGTTCCATCCCTGTACGTGTGGATACCTTGGAGGTGCTGCACTTGTGGCGCTTGGACGAATCGTTCATGGAATCTGCGAGGAGTTGTACGCGGGATCGCGAGGAGGAGATCGGCAGCGACGCGCAAATTGACAATCTTCCGCTGCACGGCGCGTGAAGAGGTAATTCATGGCTGCATGATCGATTACTTGCAGGGGTTCCTAGGAAGAACGCGGTAGAAAATTTTGATTTGTCCTAGCGTAGCCTACCCGTTTCCCAATAGTGGTATCAGAGCCTCCGTGTCTAGTTTTCGATTTGGAGCAGCGGCATAAGGAGTTAAGCCGGGCGGATTTGGTCTGTACGATGGCAGATGCGATCTACCATGTGGTTTGTGGTTTTGATCTATACGGTTATTTAGGCCTGAGCGCTAGATGAGATCTACTAATTTTCTGATCCAGCGGGAGTATGTATGTGTGTGCTACCTAGATTGATCCATGCGATGGATTCGTATCTCGTACTAGGTGTTTTCCGTTTACACTCGATGGCAGAAGCGCATAGGCCAACCAACGGCAAGACCCTGTTTTGATCCACATGATTCATGAGATGGATCGAGGTACAACCATATGGCGGGTTATTCATGGCCTAACGATTCTGCCAATTCAATGCTTTTGACAGATGCGATCTGTATTTTCTGAATTTAAGTGGCCATTTTTTGCTATACCTTCTGGCTTGCATGACCTAATTGCTATGCATTAGCAGTATCCCGTACAGCCGACTGACTGGACTATTGAAGTTTTGGTCGTAGGCGTTGCGGATACCATCGGTTCATGTGATGAATCAGTAGTCTGGGCTATATGCTAGTTGCTCAGATCTCATCCGGACTTTCAGCAATCAATTTCATGAGATGGATTAGTCTAACCACCCTTTTGTTGTGCTAGTAGATGTGATCTATTTTCAATAGCTGTATATTATACGGGATCAGATGAATTTGATTCATGTGATGGGTTACACAATAGTCAATCATATTCATATGATGAACCGTGCTTGACTAGTGATGTTGATCTACTGTATTATGTAAGATTCCGGCCGGACGACGTATACTGATACGTATCGTTCTGAGTGCTCTGGTTGAGTTACATGGTGATGCATTCTTAGAGGGCATGGAACCGGCCGGAGTGCATGGAACCGGATTGGCAACAGCTGCGTGGTTTATTCATTGCTCTGTCTTAATTGGATAATGCAGCTCACCGGTGATTCATGAGATGAGTTGCTACAGTACTGCTGGTCGATGCGATTGACTGAAAATTGTTTCTTTTCTCTATCGATATTCTTGTACTTCTTTCTGTACACGTATTTGATACTTGTTCCGAGAAGGCAAGCGTGATGGATTTTAATAAGCTTTAGCCCTGGAGCAGTTTCAGATTTGATTTGTAGCCGCGTTATTCTCCAAATGGCTATATGTGTTTCTTATTAATTTTCCTTATATGATGCTAGGCATGGGCTACTTGGTCCATGTGATGGGTTAATTGCTTTTGGCTATGAGTAGTGAGCGCCTTGTGCACTAAATCAGACAAGGTGATAATTGATTTATACGATAGATCAATTTTTCCTTTGGAGTTTGATCTGGTCTTCTCGCAATACTAACGGATGCGTTCACGTTTTGCTCATGTACTGGACAATGCATGCTGATGCATTAGCCGATCACGACAGAAACTGTCCGATTCATGTTTATTGGATCGGATGGCAACATATGTGATATGTAGTTATACTTTTGTCAGCTTGATCAAAAAGAAGTTTCCGAAAATTCGAGTAAATGTTACTCATAAATACATTGGTTATAAAGTGTTATAACACAATACGTAAACATATAGTTGCTTATTGACTAATTAGATTATTCTATATTTTCTCTCACTCTAGCCGGTGATTTGTTCGCGTGTGTTTATGTGATTGGATATGGTCGTTGAAAAATGTTTTCAAGTGTAATTCCTAGAGCATTCTGAATTTATTAATCCACGTCATTATAGAATTTGATTCTATGCAAAAAAGGTTGCGGTTAATGATTTGGATATGGTTATGCACATTTATGATGGGCACTAAGTGCATACCACTATAAGGTGTTATGGTATGGTATTCGCACCCAGATGCATATGATGCATCGTGAAGAAGGCAAGCGGATAAAAATGTGGAGACCGAGATCGTCATTGCAAAGGTGCACAGATTTACAGTTAATTTGATTATCCGCAATTTGTTAGTGTTACTTTGCAAGTTCTACTTCTATTACTGTTTTGTTGCTTGCCATGCTTGTCATACATAATAAAGTAGATTCCCTCACAAATGTTGAGTTAAATATATACGTACCCACCCAACCAATGTCTTCTATATTTGATGGTGGGTCTATTGCATTAAGGTGCCATCATTTTTTGTTGACTAGATGGGTTTGTATCGGTTAGGTGGTACAACTGTTGCAGCAGGGTGTCATCTGCCGGTAGCTTACGCGCATAAGGGTTGGTTAACTCATCAAGGTAATCTTAACAGTTAAGCGCCTTGGGGTATAAAGGTTGGCGTTCTTACATGGAGATGTCATCCAACAACAGGAGTCATATGTGATATGATTAGCAAGTGTTGCTTACTGATCTACCTTGTCTTCTAGCAGTGATGCAAACGTCACTAATTGACTTGTTCGTTCGGATCTTGAATCACTAAAGGTCGTATGAGGGATACGGAATTTAGTGGGAGTATCTTTCATTAAACAGTTTAATGCAATATGCTTCTTTTCATAAACTTACATCTCAGCTTTGCATATGTATGGCTATTGTGGAATTATTTTATATAGTACTACGTTTAGCTTTATCTGTATATGTTTGATTCTGGTTGGAATATTTTTTGACTGATACTATACTTGGAGGATTGTTCTCAAGTAGTAAATATATTGGAATATGTTTAAAAGTGTACTTACTCATTTAACTGTGTTGTTGTTAATGATACTCAAGAAATGCTTATGAAGCATCAAACCTCTATATTGCTTGATTTCCCTTGATTGCCGCCAATTACTCTGAGCTTTTGAAGCAAGATGAGGATTTACACGTCTACAATACGATTGTTAAACTAGAAGGCATCTTTGGGAAATAAACGAAAGACGAGATGTATGACATCTAGAAGGTATTTTTGAATGCAAACTAGCAGGAGGAAATTCGGTCGATCTTTGTGTAATTAAATTGTTTGGTTACATTGAGAGTATGGTAAAGTGTTGACTATATTGATTTCCTCATTCATGTTGAATTGTCAAATGACTGTAGTGAATAAATAGTAGACCGAAGTGCATGAGATGCATATAACTGTTGAGTAGAGAATTAATAATTTGCATTGATCATGTGATGATTTTGTAATGACAAAGTATCTTTGGAAGAAAGAGATAATGATCGGTAGGACTAAGGTATGGTTTAGGATATGATCCTGAGCATAAGCTTGTGTCCGATGATCCGATGATTAACCTAACTCATGGTGATGAGTGATGCTTTGTCATTCACACGGTTATTGAATTGAAAAGTGCAATAAATTATAAAGACAAGAAATAGAGCGAGGGAAGTGTGACTTCATTGTTCTAAATATATGTTGTGAACAATGTAATTATTTAATCTTCAAACAAACTCTTTAGTATATGATACTTAATCTGTTGCTTGGAGCAATGTGATATGTGAGTTAGTTTTGTGAAAAGGTTAAATGATGATCAAAGATGGTCTCCATAATGGTAATGAGACAATAGTTGCCACATTGATTATGTATACATTAAAATTGTTGTTATAGTCGAAACCGAGAATGGAAATAAATAAGCGTTATTGTGTTTCCACCCTCATCACATCAATAACTTATGTTTCAAGACATGAGGTTATGAATTCTTAATAAAGAACAAACGTTGTTCAATATTATTATGAATGTTGTGTTGAGTGGGAGTACTCCATTGGCGAATGGACCATTCAACTTGGTTTCGACATAGGCGTATATTTTCACGACATCTGTTAAGAGTATAGCAAGACAATTTCATATTATATGATTTGATCATAAAATATATATATTTGAGCCATACATGGTAACCATTGAGACAATGTGAAATTATTTCACTAATGCTATAACCGACGAAGCACCCAAAGGTTGCACTATTCGGGTGGTTGAAAGTGCACTATGGTCAACTAGAGGGGGGGTGAATAGGTTGACTACCAATTTTTCTTTTCTTTTCCTTTTAGTAGTGTTGGAATTTTGGTCCAATTTGACCAGCCCATTTAATATTCCAAAATTCCTAATAAATCCTAGAGGCCCACTTGGCCCATTCATGCAAGGCAAGGGGTGGGACAAAACTTTAGTCCCACATTGCTAGTTGAAGGAGAGTTGGAGCAGCTTATAAGGGGAGGTTTTCACACTCCTTGTAAAAGAGAAAAGAATAGGAGGGAATAGGAGCTGGACACACGCGCGCTCCTCCTCCGATGTCGTGGTGGTATCACGGCAGATGCCATGGGATGGCTAAAGTTGGGGCCGATGGACGCTGGAGGTGCTCGGGGAGGGATCACACGGCGAGTAGCCGCGTGTGGTAGATCACAGTCACTGCAAACAACAAGATCTTACCCAGGTTGAGGGCCCTCGTGTGGAGGTAACACCCCTACTCCTGCCTCTCTCTATATGGTGTTTACCGAGTAGCCACAGTACAGTTCAGGCCTTCAGCCGAGTATCCACTCTACGCTCTAGTTCTCCATGTGAGTAGTGAAGCAATCCAGAGTGTCGACCCTCGCACAGGAGAAGGCAGGGCACCTTATATACTGGTGCCCGGCCGGATAGAATAAGACTAAAAGGTACAACTTGATGGGACATGAGCACTGCAGAACCGCGCACGCCTCCGGGTTCCCGCTGACGCTTGCCCCGTAAGTCGTCGCGCTGTTCGGAGATGGGACCTGTCCACCCTTGTCGGTGAGATAGGGTAGGCCCCTAGCCCTGTCCTGTCCCCTCTGTCAGCGACAGGACTTGACAGGCGCCTACTACACTGTAGCCAGGCCGTAGCGCGGATAATCACGCGCTCCGTAAGTTGAACCGCACGCTGTACGGACGCAGGATACGCAGGATCCTTTGTCAGAATGGCTCTATTGACTTCTGGCCCGAGTAGGAAACCACTCCCTCTACTCAGACCAACTCCTCTATTCGGAGGGATGTAACTTCCTTGATTCTTCCTCCTGGCCATTGGTGGGTACGGCCGGATAGCTGTCTACCGGGTAGCACGTACCGGGTACCCAGCCTACTCAGTCAAATAGCCCTTCTGATCTTGCCTTTAGCACTTGCCTTACCCCTACTCGGGGGTAACCCCCGACATTAGTCCCCGAAGCTGGTAGAGTCCTGCGAACTTGTTCACTGGGCCCTGCCAGCTTAAAAACCAATCTTGTCTTCGTACTGTAAGAGGCCGAGTAGCCCCTCCATGTAGCCCTTAACTCTTGCCTGAATCTCTTCTTCTCCGAGTAGCACTGTCTTTCTTCTTTGATGCCGAGTAAAAGGACTTAGCGAAATCTCGAAACACAATTCCGCTTCAACGGTGCGAATCCGCCTCTGCGTGTCGCTACGGGGAACGTGTCACGCCCCCGTACCCCCGACGCCTCGGTGCCTGGGACGCTGCAGGCCACGCGCCAATAACTGCACCTCGGGCCCACTAGCCTGTAAAGTCACTTCAACCGCACTAAATTGCCCACGATCTCGACGTGGGATTAACTGCGCCCGTTACGCGCGCAATATGCGCTGTGTGCGTTTCTAACCGACGCGCAGCCCACGCCGCATGATCTCGGTGCACGATTGATCCCACTTATTCTGCTGGTAACGGCAACTCGAGGGGAGAGATAAATATCCCCTCGACGCCTTCTTCTTCTCTTTCCTGCTCACTTCAATCCCCTGCCCTTTCGTCTTTCCGCCGCCGTCGAGCACTCTGCCACCGCAACCGCTTGCCGCGCTGCTGCTCCACGTGCCGCCGGAGAGAGAGAGAGATCCCAGAGCCTTCACACTTTGATTCGCATCTCGCACTCGCGCCTCTGCCTCCAATCTTCCCCGCGCATCTCTGTCGCGATGGCCGCACACGGAGACGACGATGCCGCCGCCCGCGCCGGCTGGGAAGGCTCCGAGGTCACCGCGGACGATTGCCAATGGCTCGTGAATACGTGCCGCGTGCCTCCCGGTGTGACCTGCCACCATCCAGGTACGGAAATCGTACCCAACCCTGAGAAGGACGAGTACGTGGTCTTTCTTGCGCATTTTAAGCGCGGCTTCGGCCTTCCGGTTTCTGATTTCTTCGCAAAATTCCTCAATCACTTTGGCCTTCAGCCACACCACCTTCCACCAAATGCCCTCATCATGCTCTCCACCCACGCCGTGGTGTGTGAGGCTTTCCTTGGCGTGTACCCAACAATGCACACGTGGGCACGCTATTTCTTTCTCCGCAAACAAAGCATCCCCAATCCGGGTAAAACCGATAGCGCCCGCGCTATGACCCAGACGGGATGCGCGATGATGCTGCAGCGAACCACTGGAAGCCATCCCCGAGCCAAGGGACTGGAATCCGTGCGGAAGTGGCAGCGCAGCTTCCTCTACGTGAAGAACGTAGCCACTGAAGTCGGGAAGCCGATCCAGGACCGGATAGGCCTTCCCAAGTTCAAGAATGCCCTGCCAACTCAACAGAACTGGGGCTACCACCCGAAGAACACCATCGAGGACGTCATCCAAGTTGAGCGGCGCCTGTCCGAGTTGCACGAGGAGGGGCTGCTCCACGACGATCCAATTGCCTGCTGGATCTCGCGCCGGGTGCTCCCGCTTCAGCGACGCTCGCACAAGATGTGCTACATGGGAGGGCCCCGTGACTGCACCAGGACCACAACCTTCGAGCTCACCAAGTCGGAGGTGGCAGTCTGGGCCCGGTCCATCATGCACACCACTCTTAAGGACGATTGGTTGTACGGCTTCGAGCCGTATAGCCGCACCAAGCGCATCGGACAGGTTAGTACTCTGTGCTTTGCCTCTGCACTTTCATACCGAGTAGATGGTTTCTCAGATTTGTATGCTTAGTGTTTGCATGCTGCACCAAGTAGAGCATTATAAGTAACCTGTTGGCTTCTTATGCTTTGTGTTTGCATGTCCTGCCGAATAGAAATCCTTAGCTGTATATGCTTTGTGTTTGCACGCCATTCCGAGTAGGAATCCTTGGCTGTATATGCTTTGTGTTTGCATGCCATTCCGAGTAGGACATTACAGAACACCCCTTTGGCTTTATATGCTTTATGTTTGCATGTCTTGTCGGGTAGAAATACTTAGCCAGATATGCTTTGTGTTTGCATGTTGCTCCGAGTAGGACCCCTTAGCCTTATATGCTTTATGTTTGCATGCTATACCGGGTAGAACTCAACTCACTGTGCTATCTTGCTTGCCTTCACAGCACATTGATCGTCAGCTAGAGGAGGATGAGGAGGTCTTCGAGGGCAACTGGCACGATGACCGGGAAGAGGACGACGAGAAGGCCTACGACACCCAAGACACTCTCTGCATCCCGCATGCCACTCAGCCTGGTAAGCACCGAGTTGACGCGTCTATCCGGGATTGGTCCGAGGATGACGAAGGTGACCAAATTAACCTTTCTGATCTCGAGTAGCGCTTTCTAATTTCCTTTTCTGTTTCTGAATCCCTTCTCTCTTCTCTGCAGAGTATGTCAAGCATGAGGAGGACGAGGAGCCCATGGATGTCCAGCCTCTCTCTTTGGCCGCTCCCACAACCCGGAAGAGGGCGGGCAGTGGTGCCCAAGAGCCTGCCGCCAAGAAAACTAAGAAGACGGGTGGCAAGAAGCTCACCACCAACAGAAGGCCACCCCCTACCCGCAAAGGGTAAGCTGTTCCATCTGAACACCAACTCGCTTACTGCTTCTCGTTGTTCCGCTCTCTGTCTCTTTCTGAACTCTTTCTTTCTTCTCATCCAGCGATCCTCTGGATGCTGACGCGGCCGCGGCCCCCACTCGTACCGAGAGAAAACCTGCCATGGACCTCGAGAAGCTCATCGAGCTCTCCGAGGACGAAGACGAGCCAGCACCGCGGGCTAGGGCGCGTGCGCCCTCCCCGGTGAAGCTAGAAGAAGAAGACGTCGGCGCCGATAACACGGGCGCTGGTGACCAAGATGCCCAGGACCTGGAGCAGCAGACCCACGCATACCAGAGTACGCAGGATGCTGCTCAGGACGAGACGCCTCCCTCTCCCCCGGCTTCCACAGCTGGGGAGAATGCTGAAGAAGAAGCCGAGAACCAGGACCGTGCCGCCCTTGAGCGGTCGGTTGACAACATCGAGCGGCAGGAACAACAAGCTGCAGCTCATGAAGACCCCGCGGCCAGGCCGCGGGTAGAAGAAGTTGACGCAAGACCTGATCCCGCTGCCGAGCGGAGGGTTGAGAAGACTGTGGTGGAGCCTGTGCTCCAGAGCTAGGCGCAGCCAGATGCTGCGCAGGGTAGCCGACCCCTTGTGCCGCCTACCCAGCAGGCTACTCCACCAACCGCACCAAGCCCTCCCCCGAAACAGAAGGCAACCAAGACCGCATCTCAGCTGATGCCTCCTCCCGCTGCACGCCCAGTGCCTCCACCCGCTTCTCGGGCGGACACCGGCAAGAAGACCGCCAAGCCCGAAGCTGCGGCTGTGCGGAAGAATCCACCGCGCAAGGTTGTGCAGCTCGGAGATCTGATGCCACCACCCAAGGCACCAACGAGCACGCAACTCGCCACCGGCGCTGCTGGTGGATCTTCTGGCCCAGTCGAAGGGTCAAGTGCTAAGGGTGCAGCTCGGGCACAAGGCAGCTGGCCATCATACCTGTTGTCTGTGTCCAAGCAACACAGCATCTCCCTAACCAAAGGCGAGAAGTGGCTTTCCGCCTTGAAGGACGGCCAGGCCAAGGCAGTGGACGCCAAGCTCAAAGCCAAGAAACCCATTGAGTTCCACTCGCGCGAAGCCGGTGAGGACGACATCCATTCAGAGGGGCTGGCCGCGGTCGTGGACCGGGTAGGCTTCGTGGACAAGGTCTGGGAGAGCGACGCTCTCGGCGTCAAGAAGTGGAACGGCAGCACGCTGGGCACAGTTGACCATTATCGCATCGACTGGAACAAGGCCGACATCGACACTACTCCAATGACCGTCGCCTCGGACACCTGCACGCTAGCCGGGAAGCTTTTCTGCCTGCGCAAAGCCGCCGAGGATGTGGAGCAGACATACGCCGTAAGTTTTTTCTTGCTTTTCCGAGTTGCAGTTTTTCTTTCCTTCTTCTCTTCTTTTCCTCTTAGCTATTCCCCAGTCCTCGAGATTCGGGCCGAGTAGACGGGTACTCAACCGAGTTGTCGTCTTCTCGGGTCAAATCTTCCAAAAACCTCTAACTCTTTTTCTTCTCTTCTACAGAATAGCCTCCTGAAGCGGACCAACATCTTCCGCCGGATGCTCTGGAACCACAGCATAGCCAAGAACCGCATCGCGGCTCTTGAAGCCGAGCGCAAGGATGATGCCGCGTTGGAGCAGGCGGCACTGGACCGCGCTCTCCAACTCTGTGAGATTGAAGGTAAGATTTTAGCTATTCGGTTTGTGCGTTTTGTGTTTACGCCCGTGTTTGCTTTTTGCTATAACTATGTTTACTCTGCAGGCAAATTCAAGGAACTGCAGGAGCAGCATGAGCACTGCCACGTCTTCTCCTCCTCTGCTGAGAGCAAAATCAAGCATCTGGAGGGTGAGTTGCTAGCTTCTCGGTCATTGCATCTTCCTTTACTTGGTTTCTCTGCTAACTCTGATGTTATCTCTGCAGAAGAATATAAGAAATTCCGGGAGGAGCATCTCAACTGCTTGATGCCTGCCGAGGTGCAGCAGCAGCTGGCCACCCGAGACGCAGAGCTCAAGAAGGAACGCGACGCCGAGCGCGCCGAGTTCGAAGAGATGCAAGTGAAGTTGAAATCAGCTCTTGAGGATGCCTTGGCGATCGAGACCACAGCCAAAGCCACAAAGAAGGCGCTCGAGACAGAGATCGAGGTGCTGAAGGAGCACAACTCGCAACTCATGCTCCAGCTCGCCACCGCACGCCAGGTTGAGGACCGGCACATTGCTGATGAGGAGAGTTGGAAGATCAAGTTGGACGCACTGCTGGTGGATCTTAGGCGTAAGTTTTCTCTTCTCGGGACTTAGCTGTCTCTCTTCTCCGCTACTTGGCTTGCTTTTCCTCTCACTCTTCCTTCTTGGTTTCATCTCTTCTCTGCCTCCATTTCTGATTTTTATTGGTTTCCCTCTAGATATCTTCCCTGATCTTTGCGCCGCCAGCACTCCTGCTTTGGCAAAGGCACAGCAGCTCCGAGCTGATTCCGGGATGCCTGTCGACACTAAGTCCAGCGTCAACGACAATCTCCTGAACATCAAGTCGCAGCTTCGCCAACTCAGAGGCTTGGGCACCACCATGGTGTCCACTGCCTACAAGCTCCACGACCTGTTCTGGCCTGATCAAGTTGCGCCGAATAACTTCAGCGCGCTTGCGGAGAAGCTGGACGGCGTGAAGGCCGAGTTGAAAAAGTGGCGCGGCTCGGCAGCTCGGGCAGGAGCGGATGAACTCCTTCACTTCATTTGCAGCTGGTATGAGAACCTCGATCTTGCCAGGATCATTGAGATGCGCCAAGACTCCAAGTGGTCCAAGGATCCCGAATGCATTGCTCGCCGGAAGGCAGCAGCCTACGAGGTAGCCTCCTACGCGGACACCGCCACCTTCATCGACGGCCTCCCCGAGCCAGATACTGAAGCTGAGCACGAGGACGACGATGACGATGAGGACACTGAGTCAGATGACTTGAGTTTCTTCGAGTAGGGTGCCACGAAATGAGCTGCCGAGAAGGGAAAGGGCAAGGCCAAGGTTGATGTTGAAGTCGAGAAGCCGCAACCTAACACTAAGGAGCCCACCATCACCACCGAGATGGTGATCCAGCAAGCGGCCCCTGAGTTGGGCGCGACCAGCAGCAGCTTCCCGATGCCCAGCTTTCAGGCTGCTGCATCGACCTCGGCTACGGATCCCATCTCCGTCGCCACAGCAACCTCAGAGCAAGCCGCAAACGCCAACACTGAAGCGGATGCCGAAAGCGCCAAGACTGATGCGGATGTCGAGAAGGCTGACACGGATAACACTGCCACGGACGACACTGCTGCTGCCTGAAAAACTTATCTTAACTTTTCATCAGATCCCCGAGTTGCTACTCAATTTTATTCTCAGTTGAAGTTCTTAGCAACTCTGGCTCAATGCCGGGTTGCGTTAATATGCAAGTCCCCGAGTTGCATTTTTTATCCGCTCTTCCTTTTTATCTCAGCTCTTACCTGCAACTTGTTGCTTTGTTGGTAGTCGAGTCACAAGAGTTCAAAGTAGGAGTTTCAAATACTTAGCCATTTGGAAAAATCATAGAAACGCTGCCCACCACTTAGCCGAAACGAAAAAACAGTAAAAACACTCTATTCGGTTGCCACACGCTTCCTTTCCTTTGCAATTTTTCATGTGTTCATTGACTCTTTGGCTTGTTCTCTGGCTTGCCATGAAGCCGGGTTGCGGACAGCAGCAGAGTCGCAGAGTGTCCGGTGAGTTTAAACACACTACTCTGTATGCTTTTGAAATTCTAAGTGGTTCAACCGAATAGGCAAAGCAAAACAGAGTAAACACAAGGAACAATTTGGACGAGGGCAGTCCCCGAGTTCAATTTCAGATTGCCAAATAGGATTTTAACTCGGATAAGGAGATACATACATAGTTTGCTCATGAGTGAAAACGTCGAAGTAGAGCTACATTCCAAGGGCGCTTGGATTCCTCTCCAGCCCTATCCGGCCTATTCTTCTGGGGTGGCTGTGCGTCGATAAGATAGTAGGCATCATTGTGCAAGGCCTTTCTCACAATGAATGGCCCTTCCCACGGAGGAGAAAGCTTGTGCATCCCGGTTGTGCGCTGCACAAGCCTAAGCACCATGTCTCCTTCTCGGAAAACCCTTGGGTTCACTTTCCGGCTATGATAACGCCTCAAGTTTTGCTGGTAAACAGCTGAACGTGACAGAGTTAGCTCTCTTGCTTCTTCTAGCAGGTCAACATCGTTTTCTCGAGCTTCTGTAGCCTCTGCCTTCGTGTAGAGCGTTACACGGGGCGAGTCATGCTCTAGGTCAGTGGGCAACACAGCCTCAGCTCCGTAAACCAGGAAGAATGGCGTGTAGCCGGTTGACCGGTTAGGGGTAGTCCTTAGACTCCACAACACCGCTGGCAACTCGTCTAGCCAACACCCAGGTGTTTTCAGCAGTGGCTCAATCAGCCTTGGCTTTATGCCTGATAGCACCATGCCATTTGCCCTTTCCACTTGCCCATTGGAGGCGGGATGCACAACAGATGCAACATCTAGCCGAATATGCTTATCTCTGCAGAACCTCGCAAACACACCTTCAGCAAAGTTTGTTCCATTATCCGTGATAATGTTGTGCGGGTAGCCATACCTCGGGATCACATCCTTCAGGAAACTCACAGCGGTGACTCCATCACATTTCCGAATAGGCTTCACCTCGATCCACTTTGTGAACTTGTCAACCATGACCAAGATGTGAGTTATGTTGCCTCTAGCCGGCTTGAAAGGACCCACCATATCCAAGCACCAAACAGCAAATGGCCAAGTAATGGGAATGGTCTTCAACTCGGAAGCTGGCATATGAATCTTACTTGCGAATCTTTGGTAGCCATTGCACTTTCTCACAATATCTTCAGCTTGCTTGAAGGCAGTGAGCCAAAAGAAACCATGCCGAAAAGCCTTGTTGACCAGAGCCCGAGAAGAGGCGTGATGCCCGCATTCTCCTTGGTGTATCTCCACCAGAGTTTCTTCTCCTTCTTCTGGCTCTACACAGCGCTGCAGCACACCAGTTGGACTTCTTCTATGCAGCACATCTCTGAAGATTGTATAGCCCTTGGATCTTCTCTGGATTTGCCTCGAGGTAACTTCATCACTCGGCAAGGTGTCGTCTTTTAGAAAGGATAATATGGGCAGAGCCCAACTCGGTGTTCCCCGGATGGGAAACACTGGTTCGTCCACTTCCATTGGATCAGCCACCACTTCCTCTTCTTCTGAGGCGGGGACGAGTCCCCGAGATCTCGTGCACGCGGCAAGGACCCCCTCAATGAATGCGACAGTCCCCGAGTTAGGAGGGCCAGTCCCCGGGTTGCAGGCGCCAGTCCCCGGGATGGAGATGGCAGTCCCCGGGTTCTCTTTTGCAACCTCCCAGTCAATCTCCATGGGAACAGCTTCCTCACCAGGCAGAGAAGGAACGAATATAGACTCCGAGTTGGGGGATGGCTTGATAGATGGCTTTCGCAAATGCTCCAAGGCAACCCTAGCCGGGATGTATTGCCGAGAAGACCCCAACTTGGACAGCTCATCAGCTGCCTCATTCTCTGCTCGGTGTATGTGCTTGAACTCGCATCCTTCAAAGAAACCAGTCATGGTTTGCACCAGAAACCGATAGGAAGCCATGTTGGCATCCAGAGCATCCCAGGTGCCCGAAATTTGCTGCACAACCAGATCCGAGTCGCCATAGCATATAATGCGTTGCACGCCAACCTCCTTGGCCACCTTCAAGCCGTGTACCACGGCCTCATACTCTGCTACATTGTTGGATGCCTTGAAGTGAATTTGCAGCACGTACTTGAGTTGATCTCTCTTGGGTGACGTGAGCACCACGCCAGCACCCAAGCCCTCCTTCAACTTGGAGCTGTCAAAATGCATCTTCCAGTAGTTGGCTACCGGAGTAGGAGGCTCATACTGCACCTCTGCCTAATCCACCAGAAAATCTGCTAGGATCTGAGACTTGATGGCTTCTCTTCTCGCATACGCAGGAGCGTACGCGGCCAGCTCGATTGCCCACTTGGCTACTCTATCACTTGCCTCCTTGTTGCCCATGATGTCCGAGATGGGAGCAGAACTCACCACAGTGATGGGATGCTCTTGGAAATAGTGCTTCAGCTTCTTGGCGCCCAGGTACACGTCATAAGTCATCTTCTGGTAGTGTGGGTAGTTGTCGCACCCTGGCTTCTAAGGGATACTCATCGCACGAACTGGATAACAGGTGCTTGGATTATGGGCATAACTGCTCCCACGTCCCAGCTTCCTGGTAGGCCTGCGCTTATGCGCGACAACACAAGCCCTGCTATTCCACCGTCGATGTAAACTATCCACTAGAAGTCATAGGCACTACTGTCGACGTACTTCATATCAATCACGCACGGTACGTCAACAGCTTTGAACGAATGATGATCACAACTTATCTCTAAGACACAAAAGATTGAAATAAGGTTGCAAATGGCCTTCACTAAGGCAGAGATAGCAAATACAATCATCCAGAGGACACATGTCCCAACATAGCATTCATTACATCAGCGGAAGCAATCAAAGGTGTCTGGGTACAGACAAATCCAACAGGCTTAAGAAGCCGGAGAAAATAAAGAAGACGAAGCCCATCCACGTAGGTCCTGGATCCAGCCCTGGTCCAGCTATCTACTCGTCTGCAGTCTCGTCAAACTCCACGAAGTAGCCATCCTGGTGGTCATCGTAGCCGTAGTCGTAGTCTGCATAAACCACAGCCCCAACGGGGTCAGTACATCCAAGTACTGGCAAGCAAGACTCACAGTTCACCAAAGTATAGCCCGTCAACACAAGCACAGATGACTTGGGTTCAACGGAAAGAAGGGGTACATAAGATGTTGCAACTGGCTGCGCTAACCAACTACAGAGATTCTATCACTTCCAACTATAGAAAGGGGATAAGATCGAGGGTTATAACCAACTGGAAGATAACATCAAACAAACCCATCCTGGATCTCGCCCCTTATCCAAAGAAGCAATCCGAGGATAACTCACACAGTTGGATTAATATGAATCAAGTTATTGTGACAATAATCCTATTACTAGTCAAATTAATCATGGGTGTGAGATTATGAATCATTAGGTTTAAGTTGTCCTGAGTACTTGTTAGCCAGTACTTTCACCAAGTAATCCATAACCACGGAAAACACGGCTTCTCGAGAAGATTATCCCTGCAGGGTTGCACCAATTTGGCCGTACACGTATGAATAACCCGCCAGATGGGATGCCTCCCACCAAGCGGGGCACTCAACACAACTCAACTCTTCTCCGCATCAAGCCCAAAGCACCTTGGGCGCACGGCTAATCGATCCCAGAAGAAAATGGACCCTCATAGCACTCTAAGAATGTGTCCCCCTATATGCCGACTACAAAAGTTCCACCCTGCGCTGGGCTCGCAAAAACATGCATGCGGCAAATAGAAAGCACGAACTAAATGAGATGATTTGGACGAGATGCGAATCGAATCAAATTGAGGGGGGCGCCCATACTCGCTTCCCACATGCGGGTAGTGCGCTCATCATGGATCAGTAGACAAGACCCTTTTCCTATTAGGGTCGACACTAGCAGGCCTCAAAACCACACAGGGCCTCCTGCCGGTGCCTTATCATCAAATTATTATTAACAGTAACATTAGCATGATTGATTGATTGATTAAACATCGAGCCCCCAGAACATAATGAAATAGTAACTGAAAGTAACGGGTAACAGACTCGAGCAAAACAACCTAAGCATGCTAGTAGGACACTGGCTCAAACAATAGGGTTGTAGGAGTGGTGGTGAGGCAATATCAGGGTTAAAGGATTCATGTGATAGGTTCGTAACAGAAACATCTACCACTAAGGCTAGCAAGATATAGTCAAAGGAAAGTATCGGTAACCAGGGTTGAAAGGAACACAATGGTTCATGTGAGTGATAACTTGCCTGCAAACTCAACAGCTGGGTACTGAGCTAGATCCTCAGAAGGGGTGATGTAAAGGTCGTCTGCCTCAACGTCGTCGTCTATTCGAGAAAAAGCAAACAAACAAAACAGGAATGTAAACAATCATTGCCATGGCATTGTGCACAATCAAGATGATGCATGACAAGTTAATAGTTGCATCAAAATAAACTGACTAACATGATAGCACAAATTAAATGGACCCATATGCAAGGGTTGCATATGGAAAAGGATCCATTGAAATAAGTGGAACAAATGATTTACAATTATTTATTATGTGATAGTTGTTATCATGATGCATGCATGATGATGATGACAAGATAACAACAGATAACAATAAATAACAATGATAGATGCAAGGAAAAGGAAATAAAACAAGTTTAGAACTTATTTATTAAGTTTGGAAAATTTTGGTTACTTAAACATGTCACACAAACAAATATTGTTTTCATCAATTTAAAGTGTGCAAAACAATTAACAAAATTTATATTTGAAAAGAACATCAAATTTTAGTTGGATTACATGTTTCAAATATTGAAATTTGAGTTAGGATGAATTTATTATGAATTAAACAATATTAAACAAGTTTTAATTGAATTTAAAACAAGTTTAAATATTATTTGAATTTTATTTGTTCAAATCATAAATTCAAGTTCACATTTGAAAAGTTCACACTTTGATGGTTTGAAAACATATTTTGCATGTTCAAAAATATTTTATATTAAGCAAGTTATGATTTTATCAAATTTAATTGAATTAAACAAATATTAAATTATTTAGGCAATTTAAATTATTCAAACAATGAAACAAATTTTATATTTGAATAGGATATTCAAAATGGTATGAAAAACATATTTTATTTGTATTATTTGTAAATAGTATGAATTATTTATGAATTATTGCAAACTACATTTGAACTATTCAAGTTTGAATTTTAAATGTATTTTGAAAACTCAAAACAGAACACAAATAAGTTATTTGGAAAGATTGTTAAATTTTGAACAGAAAACATATATACAAGTTTTATTTATTAGACTTACAGATTAAAAGTTATTGATTTTTAAAGTTTATTGTTTATTCTGCCAATTAAAAAAAAGAAATAGAAATTGAACAGATGCATTTTAAATCTTTTGTTACCGCACTGGTGTCATACCCACACGCTGCCAGGGGGGCCCGTGGCCAGCGTGGCGAGAGCGCGCACGCGTGGCAGTGAGGGTCACTGTCGCGTGGGCCAGGCGCGCGAGGAATTTCGCGAAAAAGTTTGCGGCCGCGGGGGATCGATCCCGCGAGCTCGCGGTTGCGGGACAGGGAACGGTGCCAGTACGGTGAGTGAGCGATCGTTGTCAGGTTCAGATACGCGATGAGGTTAAAGTTCAGTAACGCGTTAACTGAACCTGACGAACAAACGCTTCTAGGTCTGACGGAAACGAGGTGCCCGCCGGCGATCCACCGTGTGCTCGTGCTGGTGAGGGATGGAGGCGCGTGCTGGACGCAGTGGAAGCGCACGGAAGCAACAGAGGGAGAGGGGAAGGTGACGGTGGTGTGCTCACCGCGATTTGGTCGACGGTGACGTACTGATGACGACGGCGGTGACGAGGTGGTCGAGGACGGCGGCGAGTCCTCCGTGCTCCTCCGTGCTCCCGTAGATGTTCGATGAGTAGAGGAAGGAGAGGGCTACTGGTTCCAGTGGTTGATCGGCGTCGAGATGATCTGCTACGTCGAGGGGAAGCTCGGGTTCAGCATCGATGTCGCCACGGTGGCCGGAGAAAAGAGAGAACCGCGGCGGAGAATCAACGGCTTACCCGTGGCAATTTGATGTCCAGCAGAGAGAGGAGAGAGAGGCGGTGTGGTTCCCGTAGGATAGAGGCTAGGTAGGAGGCGAGGGTGGCGGCGCCATCGGAGTTTTCAGAGGAGGTGGCCGCCGGTGGGAGATTCAGAGGTGGGGGAAATTGGCGACAGAGAGAGAGAGAGGCGGCGCGGCGCGGAGAGCGAGGACCTAGGGTTAGGGCGGCTGCGCCAGGTGCCTAGGGGGCTTTTATAGGCGAGGAGAGCGAGGTTGGCCGCCGGAGTCGCGCGCGGTGTCGCGGTGGCGCTCGGCGATGGCTGCCGTACTTCAAAAAGAAGGGCAGCACGAATCTCGAAGCGGTAAGTGACGCGCGGGCGGGCTGGGCTGCTCGCTGTTAGCCGCTAGGTGGGCTGGGCCAGGTAGATAGGTTAGCTGCCGCCCGTTTCTCTTTTTGGTTATTTTCGTTTTTCTGTTTTTTTTTTGTACCTTTGCTTTTGGAAGAAAAAGAGGGTTTTTAAATCAGTAAAAATTCTGGAAAAATTAGGTTAGGTTGGTTATACCAATAGCAACCAATTGCCAAGGTGGATTTTCAAAAGTTTGAAATTTAAAATGTTGTTTATATTTGAAACCAAATTGAATGAAATTTCCAATATTAATTATATTAGAAAAACAGAATCATTTTCAATAGGGTTACCCCTAGGTTTAAAAATGATTTAAAGAGTACAAATGGGTGGTGAACTTTATGGATTCAAAAGGTACTGATTTTGGAGAATTGGTTTGAATTTGAAAATGTTTTAGAAATAATTGCTTGAATTAATGGTTTGATTAAACCAACAACTTAATGAGTGAGTAACAAGGAATAAAATGGTTGTTTTTATTTGTTATTTTTATTCCAAGAGTTGTAACAGAGCAAGTATGAAAATACCCATTTGAAATTTGTTTGAGTTTGATTAAGAAAACAGGATAAAACAGATGCAAAACAAATAGTAACAATGCAAACAATAATAAAACAAATGCAATGAAATGATGACATGATGCATTTCTTGAAATAAAACAATAAATCAAACATTCTAAGGGATGTTTCATACTTGGGATGTTACAGTAGTTTTGCTTGGAACTGGACAGCACCTCACTGAGATAGTATACAGGCCGTTGCACAGTCTTGCCTTCCTCTTCTCTCTCCACCACAATCACCACACTGACCACTCGGTTGGTCGCATCAATGTATAGCAGCATTGGCTCTTTGGGTAGCGGACTAGCCAAGATGGGAGCGCTACCCAGCATGGCTTTCAGCTCCTTGAATGCCACATCAGCTTGCGGTGTCCAGACGAACTTGTCGCTCTTCTTCATCAACGGATACAGAGGCAAGGCCTTTTCGCCCATTCTGCCCAGGAAGCGGCTCAGAGAAGCCAAACAACCAGTGAATTTTTGCACATCCTTCAATGATCTCGGCAAAGACATGCTCTCTATAGCTTTTATCTTTGAAGGATTGGCCTCAATGCCCCGACTGGATACCAAGAAGCCGAGTAGCTTGCCAGCCGGGACGCCAAAGGTGCATTTAGTCGGATTCAACTTCATCTTGTACTTGCGCAAGTTGGCAAATGTTTCCTCAATGTCACTAAGCATAGTATGTGTTTTATTCGTTTTGATGACAATGTCATCTACGTACAGCTGCACATTTTTGCCAATTTGATCATGCAAGCATTTCTGCATGCATCTCTGATAGGTAGCCCCAGCATTCCGCAACCCAAAGCACATGACACGATAGCAATAAGCCCCGTACGGGGTAATAAAGGCAGTCTTTATTTGATCAGCAGGGCTGAGAGCTATCTGATGAAAACCAGAGTAGGCATCTATGAAAGACAGCAGCTCACAACCAGCAGTGGAATCGATCACCTGATCTATGCGGGGTAGCGGAAAGGGATCCTTGGGGCAGGCCTTGTTCACGTCGGTGTAGTCCACGCACATGCGCCAAGCGGTATCCGCCTTTGGATCCTCCTTCTTCTTCTCAACCATAACCGGGTTGGCTAGCCAGTCCAGATGCAAAACCTCCATAATAAAGTTGCTTATAAGCAACTTGGTGATCTGATCACCGATAGCCTTCCTCCTCTCATCACCAAAGCGGCGCATTGCCTGCTTCACTGGCTTGGCGTCATGCCGCACATGTAGCGAGTGCTCAACCAACTCCCTCGGGACGCCTGGCAAATCCTCATTGGACCAGGCAAACACGTCCCGATTCTCACGGAGGAAGTGGATGAGCTCGCTTTCCTATTTTTCTCCCAACCCGGCGCCAATGATGGCAACACGGTCTGGGAACTCAGGATCAACCTGGACCTTCTTCGTCTCCTGGGACGCCTGGAACGCAGTCCCGTACTGGGAACTCGGCATGCCAGGCGCACCACCTTGCGCTGCTTGCGCCATAGCCACCACCTCGTACATCTTCTTCTTCTCGGCAGCAATGACCATGGATTCCGCCAACTGGGAACCAGCAGAGGCACACTCCATGGACTTCTTGTAGTCACCCGAGATGATGATCACTCCATTGGGACCAGGGATCTTCATCTTCAAGTATGCAGTATGGGTTGAAGCCATGAACTTGCTAAGAGCAGGCCTACCGAGTAGGGCATGGTATGGGCTCTGGTGATCAACCACCTCGAAGGCCAAGCTCTCAGTGCGGCAGTTCTCCCTGGTGCCGAATAGGACGTCTATCCAGACGCGGCCGATCGGAGAGCAAGATACTCCCGGCACAATGCCATGGAAAGTGGTCCTGCTGGGTAGCAACATGTTCTCGGCCATCCCGAGCTTCTCAAGTGTGTCTCTGTACACAATGTTGATGCTGCTTCCGTTGTCAATCGGGGCCTTGCTGAACCTGACATTCTTCTGAACACCCAAGAAGGTGGGATCCACCACCAAAGCGTAGCTACCCAGGTTGGGCATCACATTAGGATAATCAGCTCTGGACCATGTGATCTCTTGGTTGCACCAGTGCAGGTAGTGGGGCACAGCAGGAATCACAGCATTGACCTCCATTGCACGCCTATGCAGAGACTGCTTGTCGGAGGGCTCAGAGGTGAAGATCATGTAGCTCTCGTGGTGTTCCTGGTACTGGTTGCGGTCTCCACCGCCATTGTTGCCGTTGTTGTTGTTACCTTGGTTGTTGTTGTTGTTGTTGTTCCTATTGTTGTTGCAGGTGTAGTAGCTGCGGTTGCGGTCGTTGTTGTTGTAGTTGCGGTAGCGGTCGTTGTTGAAGTTGCGGTTGGCTCCTAAAGCCACCTGGTTCACGTTTTCTCTTCTCGGGAAGGCTGCAGGCCTGGGAGCAGGTGCCCGAGCTGGCTGCACATTGGCGTTCGCAGCTGGCAGAGGAGGAGGAGGAGGCAAGCCCTCATTCTTGATTTGTTCCCACCAGTTGCACTGCCGAGTAGTGTGGTTGGCTGGCCTGGCCGGATGCCGAGTATGGAAGCTGCAGGGCCCATCCCTCATGCTCCCAAAGACAAAGTTCGGAGCTGGATCCGGGTTGCCGCTACCCTGCTGGGGAGCATTGTACGGCTTCTTGATGCCTTGGCCCTGATTCTGGTTTTGCCCGTACTAGGCTCCAGCAGTTTTTTTCCTTTGGCTACTCCCAGCAGCCGTAGTCACAGCATTCACCTCCTCGGGATCATACCGAGTATCAATCCGGTCACCTCTGCGCTTGTTGCGGAAATCATTGCGCTTGCTGCTGTTGTAGTTCCTTCTCGGCTCGGGGGAGTCCATCAGAGGCTGAGTTGGGTCTCAGCGAGAGTACTCGGCATCTCGCGCTGCAGCTTCTGCCACAACATGCTGCTATGCCTGCAACCCTGCGCAAACCAAGTAATGTCCTGGGCCTCATTCACACCTTCACAGGTGTTCCTCAGGGTGCTCCACCGAGTAAGATACTCGCGGTCGGTCTCGTCTTCCCGCTGCTTGCAAGCGGACAACTGTTGCGGCCTATTCGGCCTCTTGTAAGTGCTGGTGAAGTTGCTGATGAAGGCCTCCGAGAAGTCCAGCCAGCAATTGATACTGTCCTTGGGCAGGTTGTTGAGCCACGTCCGCGCCGGACCCTCAAGCATTTGTGGAACATACCACACAGCCCATCTCCTGTTGCCGTCTGCAATGTGCACGGCTATGACATAGTCACTCAACCAGTCTTCTGGCTTGGTGCTGCCATTGTAACACTTGGTCCCCCTGTCCAGCTGGAAGTGGTTCACTGATGGCTCGTTCATGATGCGAGGGCCAAAGCATTCTGGGCCAGGTGGCCCCCTGTTCTCGAGTTGCGCGGACAGATTGATCCTGTCCAGCTTGAACCTTCCATCACTGGGCTCCAACATGCGCTCACCCAGGCGATCAGCAACGTTCCTTGGGTCAGCATAGCCGGCTAGCCCCATAGCAGAGTAGCCTTCATCATACCTGTTCTCCTGCACAACAGCGGGTTGCACCACAGGGTTGGCTGCTGGCGCAGCCGCACGCGGTTGTGCTGCAGCTGGCTGCTGCGTCCTCTGCCGAGTAGGCTGAGCAGCAGGACACCTAGAAGGCCCCGCGTTGTCTCCGTCATGTCCCTTGCTATGAGCTTTATGGGCTTGATAGCCTGCTCCTGCAGTAGTGTGTTTCTGCCCGGACTCTCGCGGCATAGCGCACTGTTTCGCGGCGAGAGCCGGGTCGTACACCTGCATCTGTCTACTCTTCCCAGAGCGCACACTCTGGTCCCTCTCGCGGCTGGGATGCGGCGATGAGGCCTGATCGGTAGATCTGACCGCATGCGAGTGCACGACCTGAGAAGCACCGGCACCCGGATTGGCTTTCCGGAACTCCCCATTCTGCCTAGCACCTTCTAGCACTAGCTCATTGAGCCTCTCCTGCTACCTAGCGTGCGCGTCGCCGGCAAGGTTTGGCAACTCAGCAGCTACAGCCTCTGCAGCTCTAAGCGTTTTGGCGGGGGTGCTGTATCTGGGCCTGATAGTGGTGTTTGTAGTGGCAGATTGGCTAGGAGCCTCTACAACTGTCGCCATCTCTGCGCCTAAGTTGCGACGCGTTGCGGCTAACTTGCTAGACTTCCTAACGACAGGAGTAAAGCCATGGGCCTTGTTGTACTCGTTCTGGTCTAGGCTAAGCTCGAGCCTAACCTTCTCAAGCTCCAGGTGCTCAGCGAGCAGCTCCTGACGCTGCCGGTCGAGCTGTGCCCTCATGGTCAAGAGCTCGAGCTCGGTGGGAGGCGGCATGCCCATCCGCGTAGCGGATGCCGGTATCGTTGGTGTAGTGGAGAGAGGGATATTGGAATCCTTCTCGTAGGGCTTGTGGGTCCTCCCGCCAGCACTCGGGCCAGCAAGATCCTCGTTGACCTCCGCGGCAGCAGCCGCGCCCTTCCCGGCATCGGTAGCCAGGCCTGTCATCATTACCTCCACGCTGTCCGCGGAACAGCCAGTCGGCCTTCCGCGGACAGCGAGCACGGCAGGGGGATCCTCCGCGACCAGCACCTCCTGTGGAAACTCGCGGACGACGACTGTGGCGACGTAGACGAGGTGCGAGCCGAAGGAGAGCACCGATCCGCCTGTCGGAATGGGCCTCCCGCCGAAATCTCTAGTGTTGTCGGTGACGAAGTCGAAGGAGCCGAATCTGAACAAGGCCACAGACCATGCGCAACCCAGTAGCAGACACGAGTCCCGTCTGAACATGGACACCACCCAGCGTCTCTGTCTGCCCCACGGTGGGCGCCAACTGTCGTGGTGGTATCACGGCAGATGCCATGGGATGGCTAAAGTTGGGGCCGATGGACGCTGGAGGTGCTCGGGGAGGGATCACACGGCGAGTAGCTGCGTGTGGTAGATCACAGTCACTGCAAACAATAAGATCTTACCCAGGTTCAGGGCCCTCGTGTGGAGGTAACACCCCTACTCCTGCCTCTCTCTTTATATGGTGTTTACCGAGTAGCCACAGTACAGTTCAGGCCTTCAGCCGAGTATCCACTCTACGCTCTAGTTCTCCATGTGAGTAGTGAAGCAATCCAGAGTGTCGACCCTCGCACGGGAGGAGGCAGGGCACCTTATATACTGGTGCCCGGCCGGATAGAATAAGACTAAAAGGTACAACTTGATGGGACAGGAGCACTGCAGAACCGCGCACGCCTCCTGGTTCCCGCTGACGCTTGCCCCGTAAGTCGTCGCGTCGTTCGGAGATGGGACCTGTCCACCCTTGTAGTGAGAGGTAGTAGTCAGGACTTGACAGGGCCTACTACTGTACTAGGTAGCGCATAATAAGTTGAACCGCACGCTGTACGGATGCAGTATACGCGGGATCCTTTGTCAGAACGGCTCCATTGACTTCTGGCCCGAGTAGGAAACCACTCCCTCTACTCAGACCAACTCCTCTACTCGGAGGGATGTAACTTCCTTGATTCTTCCTCCTGGCCATTGGTGGGTACGGCCGGATAGCTGTCTACCGGGTAGCACGTACCGGGTAGCCAGCCTACTCAGTCAAATAGCCCTTCTGATCTTGCCTTTAGCACTTGCCTTACCCCTACTCGGGGGTAACCCCCCGACATCCGACGACGCCGCCGCTCGCCACGACGCGACGCGACGCGCCACGGGTTGCGGGAATGCCTCGAGCCGAGAGCCTCTCTCTCTTTATTTTTCCACACACATGAATTAGAACTATCAACAGGCGCAAGAATCTGAAACGTTTTTCCTAGTGGGTTTTTATTACGGAGGCTGCTCGGCTTCGGCTGATGCCTGTTTGCCTTCCCAACTCTTTGTCTCATCTTCTCGCGTGCCCTGTTCGGCTCCTGCTCTGTGCCTACAAAACCAGAGGTCGCTCCTCTCCAGAGATACGCACAACAGATACATTGCCTTCTCATTTCCAGAGCCTTGCGCCACTGCTCAAGTCTTCCCCATCCTAGCCTGCGGCGTGCACCGCCGTTCGGGACAGTAGGCCTCCGAAACTGCGCTACTTCGAGTCCTGTACGGGAGAAGGGCGATAAGGTTTTTGGGGAGCGCTCTGCGCGACTACTGGCTTCTTCATCACGGACGACAACGACATCTTCCCGAACGACGACTTCTTCCCGGAAGTCGACGATCTCTTCGACGATATGGGCGACAACGTCAACAATGGCCCGGCTCCTGCATCAGCTCCTGTCCAGTATGTGCTCATGTCTTCTCTGTTCATTCTCATGTTTCAGATCCTACTAGAGTTTCTAGTTCTAGGATTTGGAGTAGACTTGTTTTCCCCAGATTCTAGACTTTGCATGCCTTTTGCCTACTCTCTAGAAATTCAGATGTTTAAACTATGCATGCCTTTTGTCTATTCTCTGAAAATTCAAATGACTAGTTTGACTATTGCAATTGTAGTTTTGCTTTACCTACTGTTTCTATTAATTAAATTAAGTGGTAAATTGCTCATATTTCCAACAATCCAAAAACCTTATTATAGGCAATTTACCCCAACTGGCTTTGCTGCGTCTATGAGGCCACCTGTGTTTGAGGGCGCCAATTATAAGAGATGGCGCGTGAGAGCAGTTCTCTTGTTCCAATCCATGAACTGCTATGACGCCACTCTTCGCAAGCCTACGTGTGATCTCGACCCTCAACAGGAGGCAAACTATGAGAAAATGAATACCCTCTTTAAGCTTGCTCTGATCAGTGTTCTTGGAGATAACATTGTTGATGCTTATGCGTCATTTGACAATGGCAAGGATATGTGGGATGCACTTGAGGCAAAATTTGGTACCTCATATACTAGCACTGAACTGTATGTCATGGAGCAATTGTATGACTATAGGATGACTGATGAGCGCTCCGTGGTTGAGCAAGCTCATGAGATTCAGTCACTCGCCAAAGAACTTGAGCACTTCACTTGTGTGTTACCGGAAAAGTTTATTGCCGGAGGCATCATTGCCAAACTTCCTGCCTCATGGAGGAGCTTTGCCACGTCTCTGAAGCACAAGAGACAGGAGTTTTCTGTCTCGAATCTCATTGGGACTCTTGATGTCGAAGAAAAGGCAAGAGCAAAGGACACACGTGCTCGAGGTGCTGATGGAAGTTCTAGTGCCAACTTGGTACAGAAGAGAAACTTCCAAACCCACAAGTTCAGGAACAAGAACAAGTTTGAGGGTAAAGGAAAGTTTGATGTGAAGAACAAGACATCACATTCTACCAACTTAAAGAAGAAGTATGAGAAGAAGTATGAGAAGAAGAAAGGAGTCTGCCATGTTTGCGGTGATCCTGAACACTGGGCTCCCAACTGCCCGAATCGCTTTGACAAGCGTCAACATGGGAAAGGCGGCAAGACCGTCAATGTTGTCATTGGTGATACTGAGATGAAGGACGCGGGGTACGGTATATTTCCTACTGTTCTTTCAGTATGTCATTCTCCTGATTGGTGGATTGATACGGGCGCTAATGTACATGTATGTTCTGATATTTCCATGTCCTCTTCTTATCAGGCAGCAGGAACTTCTTCCGTGCTGATGGGCAACGGCTCACATGCTTCTGTTCGCGGTGTTGGTACGGTCGATCCGAAGTTCTCTTCGGGGAAGACTGTACAACTGAAGAACGTGAATTATGTGCCCTCTATAAATAAGAATCTTGTTAGCGGTTCTCTTCTGTGTAGAGATGGCTACAAGCTTGTCTCTGAGTCGAATAAATTTGTAGTGTCCAAGTTTGGAACCTTTGTTGGTAAATGATATGAATGTGGTGGTTTGTTTCGCTTATCTTTGACTGATGTCTGTAATAACATTGTAAATCATGTTTGCAACAATGAATCAAATTTATAGCATTCACGTCTTTGTCACATCAGTTTTAGCTGCATGAAACGAATATCCAAATTGAGCTTAATTCCCCACTTCACACCTATTAAGGGTTCTAAGTGCCGAGTGTGTGTGCAAGCAAAGCAACCTCGCAAGTCCCATAAAACTGTAGAGGCGAGAAATCTGGCACCACTAGAGCTCATACATTCTGATCTCTGTGAAATGAATGGTGTGTTAACAAAAGGTGGAAAGAAATATTTCATGACGTTAATTGATGACTCTACCAGATATTGTCATGTGTATCTTCTGAAATCAAAATAAGAAGCTTTGAGTTTCTTCAAGATCTATAAAGCTGAAGCAGAAAACCAACTTGATCGAAAGATTAAGAGGCTAAGGTCTGATAGGGGTGGAGAGTACTTTTCCAACGAGTTTGATTCGTTTTGTGCGGAACATGGTATAATTCATGAGAGGACGCCTCCCTATTCACCTCAGTCAAATGGGGTGGCTGAAAGAAAGAACCGTACTCTAACAGACTTGGTTAACGCCATGTTAGATACATCGGGCCTTTCCAAGGAATGGTGGGGGGAGGCTATTATGACTGGTGTCATGTCCGAAACCGGGTTCCTACAAAAGACAAAGAGATAACGCCATTTGAGGAATGGGAGAAGAAAAGATTAAAACTCTCTTACCTACGACCTTGGGGTTGTTTGGCGTTAGTAAATATTCTATTCCCTTAGAAGCGCAAGGTTGGTCCAAACACCGTGGATTGTGTTTTTCTGGGATATGCTTTTCATAGCATTGGCTATAGATTCTTGGTCATAAAATCCGATGTGTCTGATATGCGTGTTGGTACAATTATGGAGTCAAATGATGCGACTATCTTTGAGGACATTTTTCCTATGAAGGATATGTCTACCTCATCACATCAGGAGATGCCTAATTCATCAAGTCAAGAATTAGTCCCTTCTCCTGAACCTACCACTTCGATGGAACACGGTGAAAATCCTATCGAGGACAACAATGAAACTCCTAAAAGAAGCAAGAGACAGAGGACTGCAAAGTCCTTTGGTGATGATTTCGTTGTATACCTCGTGGATGATACTCCGAGTTCTATTTCAGAGGCCTATGCATCTCTAGATGCTGACTACTGGAAGGAAGCCGTCCGTAGTGAAATGGATTCCATTTTGGCTAATGGAACTTGGGAAATCACTGATCGTCCTTACAGGTGCAAACCTGTAGGATGCAAGTGGGTGTTCAAGAAGAAGCTCAGGCCTGATGGTACTATTGAGAAGTACAAGGCACGGCTTGTGGCCAAGGGTTATACTCAAAAGGAAGGTGAAGATTTCTTTGATACTTACTCACCTGTAGCACGCCTTACCACCATTCGAGTACTACTTTTGCTGGCTGCTTCACATGGTCTTCTCGTTCATCAAATGGATGTTAAGACCGCTTTCCTAAATGGAGAGTTGGAAGAGGAAATTTACATGGACCAGCCAGATGGATCTGTGGTAAATGGTCAGGAAGGAAAGGTGTGCAAATTGCTAAAATCTTTATATGGCCTTAAACAAGCGCCAAAGCAGTGGCATGAGAAGTTCGAAAGAACTTTGACTGCTGCAGGTTTTGCTGTAAATGAAGCTGACAAATGCGTGTACTATCGCCATGGTGAGGGCGAAGGAGTCATTCTTTGTTTGTATGTTGATGACATACTAATCTTTGGAACTAACCTCAAAGTGATTGAAGAGGTCAAGATTTTCCTATCTCACTGTTTTGAGATGAAAGATCTAGGAGTGGCTGATGTTATTCTTAACATCAAGTTACTGAGAGATGACAATGGTGGGATAACACTGCTTCAATCTCACTATGTGGAGAAGATCTTGACTCGTTTTGGGTATAGCGACTACAAGCCTTCACCAACTCCATATGATCCTAGTTTGCTACTTCGTAAAAACAGAAGAATTGCAAAGGATCAACTTAGATACTCTCAGATTATTGGCTCGCTTATGTATTTAACTAGCGCTACAAGGCCTGACATCGCGTATGCTGTGAGAAAACTTAGCCGATTTGTTTCGAATCTGGGCGATGATCATTGGCGCGCACTTGAGAGAATCATGCGCTATTTGAAAGGCACTGCGAGCTATGGGATTCACTATTCTGGGTACCCAAGGGTACTTGAGGGTTATAGTGATTCAAATTGGATATCTGACGCTGATGAGATAAAGGCCACGAGTGGATATGTATTTACACTTGGTGGTGGCGCTGTTTCTTGGAAGTCTTGCAAGCAGACCATCTTAACGAGGTCAACTATGGAAGCGGAACTCACAGCATTGGACACAGCCACTGTTGAAGCAGAGTGGCTGAAATAGCTCTTGATGGACTTACCTGTGGTTGAAAAACCTATACCCGCTATCCCGATGAACTGTGATAATCAAAGTAAACAGTTCTAAGGACAATATGAAGTCATCAAGGCATGTGAAGAGGAGACTAAAATCTGTCAGAAAAATGAGAAACTCCGGAGTTATTGCATTGGATTATATCCATACATCTAAAAATTTGGCAGACCCCTTCACAAAGGGTCTATCGCGTAACGTGATAGATAATGCATCGAAGGAGATCGGTATGAGACCCACAATATAAGTTGTTCACTGTGGCAACCCACTCTATGTGATCGGAGATCCCGTGAATTAGAATTGGAAGACAAGCTGTTGATCAACTGAGAGGAGAGTATCCCTACCTTTTATACCACTCCATGAAGATGCAATACTCTCCTACTCTGCAAGGCAGGTTGATGTTTATCTTAATGTGTTCTAAGTGTCTTATTTAAGCAGAGATGTTGTCCTGCAGAATATCTTTTGAAGAACACACCTATATGAGTCTGAATGTCAAACGTCGCGGTCCATGAGAGTTGGGTGCTCTCTAATAAACTCATGAAAAGGTCAAGGAGTATGACGCATAAGCTCCACCCGCGGGGAAGTCCTGTGGCAGCCTAGTATCGATCAAGGCTTTGTGTGAAACTAGATTCGCAGAAAACTTGCAGTTCAAGGCGCAGTCCACTGTACAAGTTGCTTACTAGTGTAGCATAGAGTTCTAGGTGGAAGTTCAAATTCACAGTCTCCACTGAAGCATCGGTATATAAAACAATGTTTTGGAACCAAAGGCAAATTTCGTGTGCCTCTGGGATCTGGTGGGGGATTGTTGGAATTTTGGTCCAATTTGACCAGCCCATTTAATATTCCAAAATTCCTAATAAATCTTAGAGGCCCACTTGGCCCATTCTTGCAAGGCAAGGGGTGGGACAAAACTTTAGTCCCACATTGCTAGTTGAAGGAGAGTTGGAGCAGCTTATAAGGGGAGGTTTTCACACTCCTTGTAAAAGAGAAAAGAATAGGAGGGAATAGGAGCTGGACACACGCGCGCTCCTCCTCCGACGCCGCCGCCGCTCGCCTCGCCACGCCTCGCCTCGTCACAACGCGTCGCGGGTTGCGGGAATGCCGAGAGCCGAGAGCCTCTCTCTCTTTATTTTGCCACACGCATGAATTAGAACTATGAACAGGCGCAAGAATCTGAAATGTTTTGCCCAGTGGGTTTTTATTACGAAGGCTGCTTAGCTCCGGCTGATGCCTGTTTGCCTTCCCGACTCTTCGTTTCATCTTCTCGCGTGGCCTGTTCGGCTCCTGCTCTGTGCCTATAAAACCAGAGGTCGCTCCTCTCCAGAGATACGCACAACAGATACACTGCCTTCTCGTTTCCAGAGTCTTGCGCCACCGCTCAAGTCTTCCCCATCTGGCCTGCGGCGTGCACCGCCGGTCGGGACATTAGGCCTCTGAAACTGCGCTACTTCGAGTTCTGTACGGGAGAAGGGCGATAAGGTTTTTGGGGAGCGCTCTGCGCGACTACTGGCTTCTTCATCACGGACGACAACGACATCTTCCCGAACGATGACTTCTTCCCGGAAGTTGACGATCTCTTCGATGATATGGGCGACAACGTCAACAATGGCCCCGCTGCTGCACCAGCTCCTGTCCAGTATGTGCTCATGTCTTCTCTGTTCATTCTCATGTTTCAGATCCTACTAGAGTTTCTAGTTCTAGCATTTGGAGTAGACTTGTTTTCCCCAGATTCTAGACTTTGCATGCATTTTGCCTACACTCTAGAAATTCAGATGTTTAAACTATGCATGCCTTTTGTCTATTCTCTGAAAATTCAAATGACTAGTTTGACTATTGCAATTGTAGTTTTGCTTTACCTACTGTTTCTATTAATTAAATTAAGTGGTAAATTGCTCATATTTCCAACAAGTAGGGCTAAGCAAGATAATATAAGGTTCTCTAGATGTGTATCTAGGTGAGCAACCTATGTGGACAAGATAATATGCGCAACGGAAGTAAAACGAAAGGTAGCAAGATAAACCACAAGTGTAAACAAGGAGACAAAGATATGATTCCCGTAGTTGCTTCTCAGTGAGAAGTACGTCTATGTTGGAGAGGTGGGGAGACACCTAGGCACTCCTCAATAGCACGGTTGTGCACACCTTATTCTCCTTGAGCTTCTCCGGTGAGGGAGATTCTCGTTTCCACTATGAGATCGACTTGATGGCGTTGACCAAACCTTTACATGAGCTCGTGGTCACTCCACAAGATGGATCGAGGCTCTCAAGCAATCCGTAGCTTCTTGCAACAAGGTGGAAGCTACAAGCACAAGATCTACTAAGGTTTCTAGGCCTCAAGTAGGATTCTAGATCTACTAGGTTGTGGTGGATGGATTTGAAATTACTTTGGTAGAAGTGTGGATCTTGGTCTCCTCTAGCTCTCCACCAAGTTTGGGAGTGAGTGGGTGAGTGGAGAGGGAGATCTAGGTGGGTGAAGCTTTCATTAATGGCTAGTAGAGAGAATGGAAAAAGCTTGGCATTTATGAGGAAGGGGGAGGGGTATTTATACCCCTTCCCACAAGTGGTCGTTGCAGTCTTGGATGCACCGGAGGCTCCGGTGGTTTCACCGGAGGCTCCGGTGGGCTTCTTTAGTTGCGCAGCCGCGCGGCCCAAAATCTTATCCGTGGAAGGGCAAAGGGGCGGAGGCTCCGGTGGAAAGGGCGGAGGCTCCGCCCACCGGAGCTGCACCGGAGGCTCCGGTGGAGCCTCCGCTCTTAACCAACAGAGCGTGCTTTTGGCGGAGCCGCCACCGGAGGCACACCGGATGCCAATCACTCATAGGGCCTGGTTGGAGGCGACGGAGGCTCCGGTGGAAAGGGCGGAGGCTCCGCCCACCAGAGCTCCACTGGAGGTTCCGCCCTGGCCTCCGCTCATATGCACCAGAGGGAGGTTTGGGAGGACCCTGCACCGGAGCCTCCGCTCCATGCAAAAACAGCTTCCCAGTTTTCTTTCTTCTAGCTCTTTTCATTTCAACCAAAAATGCAGCCCATAGAATTAGTGAACTTGATGAACCTAGGCATTTTCATATATCAAATAAACATTAGATCAAATAGGTATGTTGTCATATAATTACCAAAACGGACGATGATCTTTCATTCTCCCCCTTTTTGGTAATTGATGACAACATCCCTATTTGCATAATAGAAAACACAACATGAACGGAGCTCCCCCTAAAGATATGCTCCCTTCATGTTGAGAGAAGTTAGGCACAATGTATATATGAGCAATATGAATAAAAGTGAGCACACAACATAATATAATAAGATCCTAAGCTCACGAAGCATGATACGAGGTTCACAATGCATAATACGATACGAGGTTCACGACACATACGAATAATGTAAACAAACCGAAGTTCCAAATGACCAAATGAAAAACCAAACTCCCTGAAGCAAGAGAAAGATGCAAATCAAAGAATATGCTTGAGGGAGAACCATGCAAATACCGAACCATGCAAATACCCGCTCCTAATATATATCTCTCCCCCTTTGGCATCAAGATACCAAAAGAGGGAGAAAACGATGCTAACGACCCGAAGATCACTCTTCCTCATAAGAGATTTCCATGTCCGGAGAGGGGGCACGGCAACGAGAACCGGTATCTTATTCTCCTTCTTCCTCACACCACTCAATCAACTTGCCCTTGGAGTCTTTGGCTTGCCACTTGTCCCAGTCGGTGATGCTTGGAAGAACCGGGGAGTCCACGGATTCGCCACCATCGCGACGAAGCTAACGAGCTGCCTGTGCTTTATTGCGGTTCTTGAACTCTTTGTCATAATGGGCTTCCCATTGATGCTGCTCAACCTTCTTGTTCAACCTGAACACCTTCTTGAGGGCCCTAGCCATCCACTTGAATGCATTGGTAGAAGGAGAACGGCGAGATGAACCGGCTTCTACTTCCTCCTCATCATCGATGACACGAGGTTTGGCCTTGTTCTTGCGAGGAGCAGGAGTGGGATGCTCAGGAGGCTCGGTGTGGTCCTTGATGAGGAGTCTCCTTTCCGTGTGAGGGATCCAATTATCATCATCAAACGGTTCATCCGGGAACTTGTCCGCCCACACGTGCAAGATGATCTTCATAATGAAGGGCCCAAAGCAAGCATTTTTGTGATTGACCACGACGTGCCATAGCTCATTCCATATGTAGTCAAGCACATCGAGCTTTTGATGGGAGTCAGCGAGCCGCTTCTGATGAGTGAGAAGCAAAAGATTCTTCAGAAAGCCTTGGATCTCATCCACATTCCCCGCCTTTGGGTTGATGGTCTCTCTATAGATGCGCATCATGATATCATAAGTGGGATAGAGACCCTTGACAAACCCAACAGAAAACTTCTTCCAATGGTATGGTGGGGTTAGTTGATCCTTGGCAAGAGACGGGGTGTTGATGACGTGAACACGGAACCAACTGTTGGCAAACTCCTCACTATCTGCAAATGGTCCAAAGTCCGCGTATCCTCCAAGAATGGTGCCAACTTTATACCACTTGATGTCTAGCTTCCTCCCCTGTGTCATCCAAGTAAGATGACGCTCGGTCTCATTGGAGATATGAACTGTGGCCAAGAACTGACAAACAAGGTCTTCATCATAGTCCTGTTGGATACTCATGATAGGATCAAGACCAAACCTCTCAACAAGCTCAAGTGCCTCCCCGAAGTAATTGGGGTTCCTTTCCAAATGCCCAAAGTTAATGGCGTGTTGAGGGGCAACATTGTCCTTTGGCTTCCTCATCAAAATCTCGTGATAGATTTGGCTCTGGAAAACAGTGTGGAAGCGAGCATCCTTACCCCTGAACTCAGGCATCAAGCGGTCGCGGTCAATGACATATGGATTCTCGCGACGTTCTTTCAGAAATACCGCCTCGGACATCTTGGAAGCGGTCTTCTCCGTGTTCTTGCGAGGCAATTTCTTCTCGGGAGCCGGGAACCTCTTGCGTTTGGGTTGAGAATTGTCTAGTTCTTCTTCGATCTCATCAACCTGAGGAGTCTTGCAACGACCCATACTCTTGTAACGAACCCCCTTTCCTTTGGAACCGGAAGCATCCGCATCATCCATGGTGAAAAGGAAGGAGGAAGAAGAGCTCGGGTGGTCCAAGGCAAGGAGGAGGTCTCCCGGTGGTGGAGCACCCAAATCCGGCGGCGGTTGAGAGGAAGAAGAAAGAGGGCGATTGAGGGGGAATGAGATTAGATCTCATTGACCCCCGTTCGCCCTAGGTCTTAACCCGAAAAACTGCCACGGGCGGAGCCTCCGCTCCCCGCCCAGCGGAGCCTCCGGTGGTTTCACCGGAGCCTCCGCCCCTTGTCCAAAGGGCCCACCAAAATATGGCCCGCAAGCAATTTTGTGCTAACGGAGCCTCCGGTGGGGTTCCGGTGGACATGGGCAGCGGAGCCTCCGGTGGTTTCACCGGAGCCTCCGCCCAACCAAGTTTTTGTGCGCCAAGATTGTAAAAACAAGAGCATTACGAGTAGAATATCTTTTTGGGCAAAGGGAGCTTAGGTTGGAAAATAGTCACTGATATACGAGATACATTACTCGGAGGGGTTTGCAAGAATCACAAAAAGTAGAAGACCGAACCCGTACGAGTTGTCAAGGAATAAGTATGATACGCATGAAAGAGCCAAAACATACCAAAGGTCGCTGGCCGAAGCCACCATGTTTGAGTGTGTACTTTGGCACCGCGAAGATATATCTTGGGTCCAAAAATACTACTCACAATTAAGCACAATAAGTCACAAATTGACTGGATATGAAATGATGAATTGATTTTCGCATAATAAGAGGAGTGTATACTCATGAGTTGAGTAACGCTCCCCCTATGTCCATGCCTACAACCAAACCTAATAGCACGTATAATGAAGGTACATATGCAAGGTTTCAAGTGAAGTTGGAAGAATCGATGACATTTAGTTCATTCCTCAAAGCTCGAAATCTTTGTTCATCAAGGGCCTTCGTGAAGATATCGGCAAGTTGATCCTTGGTGGGAACATATGAGAGATCAATATCACCTTTCTCAACATGATCCCGAATGAAGTGATGACAAATCTCAATGTGCTTCTTCTTGGAGTGAAGAACGGGGTTGTAGGCGATCTTGATAGCACTCTCATTATCACAAAGGAGAGGAACCTTGTCAAAATGAATACCATAATCCTTCAAGGTTTGCCTCATCCAAAGCAATTGGGCACAACAACTTGTCGCGGAGATATACTCGGCCTCGGTGGTGGAGAGAGCAATGCAATTCTGCTTCTTTGAAGACCAACATACCAAGGAGCGGCCAAGGAATTGGCAACCCCCGGACGTGGACTTCCTATCCGTCTTCTCTCCCACATAATCCGCATCCGAATATCCAATGAGCTGAAAGCTTGAACCCTTGGGGTACCAAAGACCGAAATTTGGGGTATGAACTAGATATCGAAAGATTCGTTTCACAGCTTCCAAATGACTTTGCCTCGGAGAGGCTTGAAATCTTGCACATTTACCTACGCTATACATGATATACGGTCTAGATGCACAAAGGTAGAGCAAAGAGCCAATCATGGAGCGGTATACCTTTTGATCTACCTCTTTACCGTTGGGGACGGGTTTCAAGTTGGTGGTTGTGGACATGGGAGTCTTCATAGGCTTGGAATCATGCATATTAAATCTATTGAGCATGTCTTGAGTGTATTTGGCTTGTTTGATGAAGGTTCCTTCATGATATTGATTCACCTCAAAGCCAAGGAAGAACTCCAACTCTCCCATCATAGACATCTCAAACCTATCGGTCATAAGCTTGCAAAACTCCTCATTGAACAAAGTGTTAGTAGACCCAAAAATGATGTCATCCACATAGAGTTGGCATATGAACAAGTCACCTCCAACCGTCTTGGTAAAGAGGGTGGGATCGATTAAACCAACATCAAACCCACGATCCACTAGAAACTCTTTAAGGTGCTCATACCACGCACGTGGAGCTTGTTTAACTCCATAGAGCACCTTATCGAATTTATAGACATGATCGGGGTGGTTGGGATCCTCGAAGCCCGGAGGTTGCTTTACATATACTAACTCATTAATGGGACCATTGAGGAAAGCACTCTTAACATCCATTTGTTGTAACTTGAAATTATGATGAGATGCATAAGCAAGTAAGATGCGAATGGATTCAAGACGAGCTACGGGGGCGAAGGTTTCACCAAAGTCAATACCTTCGACTTGGGAAAAACCTTGAGCAACCAATCTTGCCTTGTTGCGAATCACAATGCCATCTTTGTCTTGCTTGTTCTTGAAAACCCATTTGGTGCCAATAACATTTTTGTAATCCTTGGGTCTTGGTACTAGTTTCCACACTTTGTTGCGCTCGAAGTTATTGAGTTCATCATGCATGGCTTCAAGCCAATCTTGATCTTCGAGAGCTTCATAGACCTTCTTGGGCTCAATGAAGGAGACAAAAGCATGAGCCTTGCTAAAATCCGCCAATTTCCTCCTAGTGACCACTCTCCCACGAATTTGCCCAAGAATATTGTCCTCCGTATGACCCGCTCGTTTAAGATTCTCGAGCCTTCTATTTGCTCTTCGTGCTAGCATCTCCTCCAAGGATTCCTTGGATATAGATTGAGAATCACCTTCTTCATCGGAGACATGTCCATCTTCATTTCGTCCTTGATGAATAATGGGTGATGAATCACCACTAGGTTGAGCACTCTCAACAATGATGGAATCTTGATCATGATTTAGATGAGTTGCTTGTCCTTAGTCATTAGCTTGGCCTTGATTGCTTGTTTGACCTTGATCATTAGCTTGAGGGCTTGGTGCATCTTGTTGAGTAGCTTGATCATCAATGGGTGTAGTCAATGGCTCCACTTTAGTGGGGCATAGTCCTTCTCCCTCCGTCATCCGGTAACACTCAATGGGAATTATTTCACCAATACCCATTCTTCTTATGACGATGGGAGGAATTGCATCTCCTACAACACCATGATCTATACGCCCCCCTTGGGAGCCGTTATCCTCATCAAAAACCACGTCTATAGCTTCTTCAACTTGTCCGGTGGACTTGTTGTAGACTCTATAGGCGTGAGCGTTTGTGGCATAGCCAACAAAGATACCCTCATAAGATTTGGTCTCCCTCCGTCATCCGGTAACACTCAATGGGAATTATTTCACCAATACCCATTCTTCTTATGACGATGGGAGGAATTGCATCTCCTACAACACCATGATCTATACGCCCCCCTTGGGAGCCGTTGCGAAGATATAACCGGTTAGTAGCATGACATGCGGTGGAGACGGCTTCGGCCCGAAAATTATAGGGCGAAGAGAACTCCGCAATCATAGTTCTAGCCGCATCCATCAAAGTCCGGTTCTTTCTCTCTGCAACATTTTGTTGAGGGGTATAAGGAGTGGAATATTGATGGGCAATGCCTTCTTCACTAAGAAAACCCTCAACGGTGTAGTTCTTGAACTCCGAACCATTATCACTCTGGATGGCCAATATGGTAGCATTGTGTTGGCGCTCCACTAGAGTGATGAACTCGATGACTCTCTTTTGAGTCTCACTTTTCCTCTTGAAGAAATATACCCAACAATATCTTGAATAATCATCCACAATCACCAAGCAATACTTCTTTCCTCCGAGGCTATCATAGGATAGTGGACCAAAGAGATCTAAGTGAATGAGCTTGAGAATTCTTGTGGTGGGGATAGTTATCTTGGTTGGGTGTTGTTCTCCATGTTGCTTCCCAAAGGTACAAGAGCTACACACACGATCTTTAGCAAACTTAGCTTTGGTTAGTCCTAGAAAATGATTGCCACTTTGGAGGTCATGCAACATTCTCATGTTGGTGTGGGCTAACCGGCGATGCCAAAGCCACCCCACATCAACTTTAGCCATTAGGCATGTCGCGGCACACGTGTCTCCTTTAGAGAAGTCCACTACATACATGTCGTTCTCGACAAACCCAACAAAAGCTACTTGAAGAGATGTTTCCCAAGTGACAATCACACTCTCTTTATTACAGAACGAGGTAAAGCCACAATTCGCAAGTTGAAGAACGGACATCAAGTTATAGCCAAGGGACTCAACAAGGAGAACATTCTCAAATGATAAATCATTTGAGATAGCCACCTTGCCTCGTCCCAATACCTTAAGCTCGGACTTGTCACCAATAGTAACGCAATTGAGATGAGGTAATAGAGGTTCAATATTACTCGTTGCGTCATAGATTCCGGTCATATGTTGGGATGCACCACTATCCACTGTGCATCTACCTAACCCGGAATCACTTCCCTACAAGAGATAAATTTCTTGATTTAGGTACCCATCCTTCAACGGGTCCTCTTTTATTAGTAACAAGGGTCTTAGGAACCCAAATAGTCCAATGATAATCATCACCATAAGAAGTACCAACATATTTAGCATAAACATGTCCATCTCTAGATTTCATAAGAACATAAGATGGGTCATATTTTCCGGCGAAGTCATTGTGAGTGATGCTCCCCCTAGAGGTATCACCACCCACAATGGAGTTGGTCTCCTTCTCTTTGGTCACATCTCCCTCTTTCACAAAGACAACATTTTGAGAGGGAGATGTGACCCTCTTGGATTTTTTCTTTGACTTGGAAACGAAACCAAGTCCTTCTTTTCCTTTCTTTGATCCTTGAGAGCTTATGGCATAATTGAGAATTCTCTCTTTCCCTACAATGTTAGTCGTAGTGCAAGAGTTAGGCATGATAGAAATGCTATTAGAGGAAGATATCACTTGTTTATTAGATTGTTGGGCTAGAAGGTTGTTTCGAGACTTGGTGAGTTTGTCATGAATTTCTTTAAGAGACATGAACTCCTTTTTTAGTTTTTCATGATTCTCAACAAGTACTTCATGAGCTACTCCTAGCTTCAACTCCTCTTCTTCAAATACTTTAAGTAAAGCAAGAGATTTTTCGTTATCTTTCCTAAGCTTGGCAAGAGATTTTTCATTATCTTTCCTAAGCTTCGAAACACTAATAGCATAGGTCTCTTGTAGATTAGATAGTCTCTCTTCGAGAGAGGCTCTCATGGATCTCTCTTTCTCAAGAGCTTTGGAAAGCTCATCGTCATGATTGTGGTGGCTATCACTATGGATTTCCAAGGTCATGATGATTTCCTCCTTCTCATCTATGAGGGAGTTATCATCATCAAGTTGCCTTAAGAGAGCCTTTACCTTTTCTTTAGTTTCACCTTCAAGACTATATAACCAAGAGCCTAGATTCTTAGCCTCCTCATCATCAACAATGTTTTCAACACAATCCAATAATGAGGGAGAGCTAGTGACAATAGACTTGGAGGTGGAAGATTTACCGTGGTGGCTTTTGCCATGAGACATGTAGGTCGGATCGATGCCTTCTCATTGGGAGATTCAAATAGAGAGACCGATGAAGAGGAAGTCGTAGCTATGGCGACATGGGCAAAACCTACGACTTCATCTTCTCCTTCATTTTCGGAGTAGTATGTTTCCAATGTGGGGCCTTCTTGAACATATAGAGCCCTTGGGACTCTTCTAGCGAGGTTCTTGTTTTGTGGATCTTTGTTCTTGTCCTTGCGAACAAGCTTCCCTTCATTTTCTTCTCTTGGCTCAAAGGGACACTCCTTGACGAAGTGGTTTGCACTTCCACAATTGTAGCATGTCCTTGGCCGCTCCCCTTTCTTCCTAAAGATCTTGTTCCTTGAAGGTCTAGGAGCACCGGCCTTGTGAGCCTCCCATCTCTTCCAATAACCATGCATGGCAAGAGCGATGCACTTATGAGCACCTTTGTATGTGTCTTCATAGTCCTCATCATCATCATCATCCTCATCCACTTCTTCTATCTTAGCAATCGCCTTAGACTTCAAGGCGAGGTTTGGAGACTTCCCCCCTCCTCTTGAGCGAGCGAGAGCGTCATCCGCACTCTTGTGAGATAGGGATATTGCTATGAACTCACTAAGAACACCAATGGAGTTGAGGGAGTTGTAGTTGGATCTTGTTCGAATGCTTGTGGCAAGGTTCTTCTCAAATGGAGTTATTGCCTTGACAAAATTCCTCTTGATCCACTCATCGGAGATTTCCTCTTTTCCAAAATCCCTTAATTGATTGCCAAGGGTGACCACTCTTCTATATAGCTCCTCGGGACTTTCTTCTTCAAGCATAACGAAGTTCTCGGATTTGTCAAGAGAAACATCATACTTGGATGATTGGATGCTAGCATTTTCGTGGAACAAGGTGTCAAGTTTATCCCAAGCCTCCTTGGCGGTCTTGATACCGCGGATGTGTTCAAGATGTTATCTTGGGAGAGCCTTTTGGATAGTGACAAGAGCGGTCCTGTTGAGTTGAAATTCCACATCTTCTCTTGGAGTCAAGTTGCTTGGATCATGAGGGTGAAATCCATGGAGGATGCTTCTCCACAAAGCGGTGCAAGATCCTGAAATATGAGACTCCATATCGAACTTCCAAGATGAAAATTCATTAGTGTTAAGCATGGGAGGAACTCCAACATTAACCATGTGTGTCATTGTGGCAATGGGATGAATGGTGTCATAATTGGGAGGTGGTGTAACTTTATAGTGAGACCACGAACCGTTAGCCGATTGAGACTTGGAGCCTTCGGAGCTTCCACCGCTCTTTGCCTTTTTATCGGCTTTTGCTTTGGCTTTCGCCTTAGCTAAAGCAATGTTAGCTTCCATTTCGGCGATGTCCGGAAGGGACTCTTGATCCGAGATAACATCATTGGCGGTGAGAGGTGGTTCCTCGGACCCCTTGGTTTTCCCCATTAAGGCCTCCATCATTTTCTTTATGCTAGAAACCTCCGAGCTAACACTAGAGCTAACTTTGGACAATTCGGTTTGGATGGTTCCAACCGTCTTGTAGGTTAGATATAGTGTCGTCCATTTTGGCGATTTCCACATTAGAACTTTCGGGGGCATTTTCATTGACCATTATACTCTTGGGCGGTTAAGCCCTTCGTAAGAGCCGAGCCTCTGATACCAATTGAAAGTGCACTATGGTCAACTAGAGGGGGTGTGAATAGGTTGACTACCAATTTTTCTTTTCTTTTCCTTTTAGTAGGGCTAAGCAAGATAAGATAAGGTTCTCTAGATGTGCATCTAGGTGAGCAACCTATGTGGACAAGATAATATGCGCAACGGAAGTAAAACGAAAGGTAGGAAGATAAACCACAAGTGTAAACAAGGAGACAAGGATATGATTCCCGTAGTTCCTTCTCAATGAGAAGTACGTCTACGTTGGAGAGGTGGGGAGCCACCTAGACACTCCTCAATAGCACGGTTTGTGCACACCTTATTCTCCTTGAGCTTCTCCGGTGAGGGAGATTCTCGTTTCCACTATGAGGTCGACTTGATGGCGTTGACCAAACCTTTACATGAGCTCGAGGTCACTCCACAAGATGGATGGAGGCTCTCAAGCAATTCGTAGCTTCTTGCAACAAGGTGGAAGCTACAAGCACAAGATCTACTAAGGTTTCTAGGCCTCAAGTAGGATTCTAGATCTACTAGGTTGTGGTGGATGGATTTGAAATTCGTTTGGTGGAAGTGTGGATCTTGGTCTCCTCTAGCTCTCCACCAAGTTTGGGAGTGAGTGGGTGAGTGGAGAGGGAGATCTAGGTGGGTGAATCTTTCATTAATGGCTAGGAGAGAGAATGGAAAAAGCTTGGCATACCCCTTCCCACAAAGTGGCCGTTGCAGTCTTGGATGCACCGGAGGCTCCGGTGGGCTTCTTTAGTTGCGCAGCCGCGCGGCCCAAAATCTTATCCGCGGAAGGGCAAAGGGGCGAAGGCTCCGGTGGAAAGGGCGGAGGCTCCGCCCACCGGAGTTGCACCGGAGGCTCCGGTGGAGCCTCCGCTCTTATCCAACAGAGCGTGATTTTGGCGGAGCCGCCACCGGAGGCGCACGGGATGCCAATCACCCATAGGGCCTGGTTGGAGGCGACGGAGGCTCCGGTGGAAAGAGCGGAGGCTCCGCCCACCGGAGGTTCCGCACTGGCCTCCGCTCATATGCACCAGAGGGAGGTTTGGGCGTACCCTGCACCGGACCCGCACCGGAGCCTGGGGCGGAGCCTCCGGTGGTTTCACCGGAGCCTCCACTCCATGCAAAAACAGCTTCCCAGTTTTCTTTCTTCTAGCTCTTTTCATTTCAACCAAAAACGCAGCCCATAGAATTAGTGAACTTGATGAACCTGGGCATTTTCATATATCCAATAAACATTAGATCAAATAGGTATGTTGTCATATAATTACCAAAACGGACGATGATCTTTCAGCGGTGTTATCAAACCTTGTAGGACATGGTTAGATCAATGGTAAACCATTACGGTATGAAGTTTTCTTTATTGTTGCATATAGAAATGAGTAATTCTAGTGTAGAACTGGGTTCCGCTATATGGCCAATTAAAAGACACCATATATGATATGGATCAGGAGGAGTCCTGAGTGGTCGTCTTATAAGGTCAAAGCAGAGTTATAAAGAGGGCAAAGTGTTTGCTGATCTGAAATGATTTCCTAAAGAAACTGTTTCTCGAACAAAATTAGTGGGAGTATGGCCAAACTCAAATATGTTTGAGGCAAGCCAACTCAAAGAGCGCAGGTCATGTACTCGTCGGTATTACGACTTGTACATGTAGAAGCGTGATGGACCTGAACTCATGAAAATGGTTTTGAACCATTACACTCGTAATAGATTTATACATGTCATTAAGGTTGCGAACCTGGCCGACACAAGTAGTTGTGAAGGATTTTTACAAGTTCAAGTTGTTGAACATAATGAAATATTCTATTCTATTGTGATGTTAAATCTTTTGTGAGTGGACATTATTGTCTATAGCATTGTCAAAGTGTTTGACATGACCAATACAATAAGAGTTCTTGTTTTACAACAGGAATAGTGGGAGTACACTCGTATTGATCGTGCATGTGGAGACATGATGATCAGGATAATATTCTAATAATCTTCGCAAGAAAAGAGTTTCTTAGTGAAGTAATGATTGTTGAAAGTTTCACCAATTTAGTATGTAGGCATGATTGTCATGATGAATACAAAAGGACGAGTAATTTGTTCTTAGTGTCATGAACAAATATCAGTCAAATCCGAGTGGGAGTCACTCGTCCATAATTGAAATCCTTGAATGCTTGAGAAGCACAAAAGGGACTTGTTCCTAATGGTTAGTGGGGATTTTCTTAAAGAGTTACGTTGCTCATTACCATGTTTGTAATCGTTCATATCATGTTCTGAAAGACGGTGAGCTGGAATTGTTCTATGCGAGAGATCGAATTTCATTGTATGCAATTTATGTACGGGCAACAAATGTTGTTGTGCTGTAAGCAAAGCGTAAACCACAATCTAAGTGTTAGATGCACACATGAGTAAGTGTTAATCGATTCTTGTATAGTGATACATGGTTGACTCTAGTGCAAGTGGGAGACTGTTGGAAATATGCCCTAGAGGCAATCATATTGATGATGATATTTTCATATGTTTATGAATATCTAAATAACACTAGTGGAAACAGGGGCATTAGTCCCGGTCCGTAAGCCCCATTTGTCCCGGTTGTGCAACCGGGATGGGGCATCCGGGACAAATACCCCTCCCCCATTGGTCCCGGTTGTGCCAGGACCCGGGACAAATGGGGCTGACCACGTGGCTCGTTAGCTGGACCCTGGCCAGGGCTATTAGTCCCGGTCCTCAATACGCCCCGGGATGCATGCCCCTTCTGCCGCGGCAGGGCTTTTGCCCTTTTCTCTGCCGCGGCAGAATTTTTATGATTTGTGTTAATTTGGTCCCTCCCCGGACCTCCCGGATCCCATGAGAAGAGAGGTGCCCCGGTGGCCCTTCCCCGGACCTCCCGCATCCCACGAGAAGAGAGGAGCCTCGGTGGACCCTCCCCGGAGCTTCCGGATCCCACGAACGAATAAGTAATACATATATAAAGCAGAATAAGGAACACTTATATTATGGAAGCAAAGCATATCGAGCATATTACATGACGGATGGAGTGTACTACAAAATCAAATTCAGTTCCAACCGGGGCTATAGTACTCTCCATTTACGTTTAGGACCTCTGCATCTAAGAAGCCCGCAATTTCCTCCTGAATTGCTCGTATGCGGTCCCTTGGTAGAAGACCGTCCCGAAGCCGTTCGATCTAATATAAAGAAGAGTGGTCAATATATATTAATGAAACTAAGTAACTAAAATAGATGGTAATAAGAAGAATTGACGACTAACGTACATGAAGTTGCTTTAAATTTCTGCCCTTGGGACATGTCGTCTGACGAATGAACTCGCAAACGTAGTATCCACACAAGTGATTCCCGTCTCCTTGTTGCAAGCACTTTACGAGAACATGATTTCAATCAAAATAATAATAAACCAGACATGATAATGGTATCGACACTAGAATCAAGGAGATGCTCGCGGATCTAGATAGTACTTACTTGCACAACATCAAATGTAAGCTTTGATTTCCATTCACCCCTGGCCTTTTTTATGAACCTCTTCCAAACGCTACCCGAGAAAAAAAAGAATAAAAAGAGTTAGTAATTACTTGATATCCAAAAATTAAACAAAGTAGTCGATATAGTGCCATATATAAATACTGAAATTAATAAAGATTGAAATTACCGCTGGATCATTTCCTGCATGTCAGCCCACATCGCTAGGGGTTTACGTTTTGGGTCCATTACCATTACTTTTCCTTTGTCAATTTCGAAGATTAGCAGAATATAGTGGAAGCTGCGCACGCAGAACTCATCAATTATACAGTGAACATCGAGTAAGGAAAACAGAATGTTTACAACACGGTAACACTAACCCGAAGTTGTAAGGAAATAGTATTTCCCGTCGGTGTTGGTGAAACATTATTGCCCTCAGAATATTATTTTCTGTATCCTTGGCAGATATCTGAAGAGTCTTTTCATAAACAATATTTGGATCAATGAACCCAATATCATAGATTCCACCTCTTTTGCATTCGAGAATCTTCATTCTGCAATTATAATATATGAGTGTACTATATATATATATATGAATATGCAAATGAACGAGGTGAGCTAGAGAAATAAGTACTTACAGACAATAGGCACTAAGGACAGCTTTGTCGAGGGCATGTTGCTGGTATAACTGAAACAATTCGTCAAATTGAATCATAACCAATCCATCTCCATACCCATAGTGCTCGTCCTTAACGCTGAGACATATCCAATCCTGAGATTTCTCGGTGGCTTCCATATACCAACTATGCACTCTTCGCATTTTCGTTGGTAGATCCTTTATCTCCTCGGGTTTGACGAGAGGCTTCCCGTACGTGTATTTGTACGTACATTCAGCTTCGGGGAAGTAGTCTATTTTTTGCATATACTCAGCAATGGACAAACCCGCATCAGCTGCCTTGTCTGCGTACATTGTTATAAACTCCGGATCAATTTGCTCGTCAGCAATATTAGTGCTCGGCCCCACCTGGGTATTGGAAATCACTTTGAGCGGGGACGTGGATTGTTTTTTCTGCTCTCCGAGCTGGGCAACTGATTTTCTCCTTTTCCCGCTTGCGCTACTACTATTCGTCGACCGCACCATTTCCTGGTGTGACTTCAGAATAGAGCGGTCATAGTCAGATGACACACTCGGCTCGGGTTGATGAAGAGTCTTCACCATTTTCCAAGCTCGGTCTATCTCTTCTTCGGTCTCGGGGAAATCTGCCTTTTTCTTCTCCTTCCGCTTCGATTTCCACGCCTCGTATTCGTCCTTTGCGATTTTCTGGTTTTCCTCAGGAGTATAGTCGTAAGGTAACTTCGGTAACTCCTTTGGTACCTTCGGGAGGGGTGACCGTTGACGTTTGGGTGATATTTTACGTTTCGGCAGAAACTTAGTGGGTGGAGAAGGCTGACGCAGCGGCGTAGGCGACCGCGGTGGAGACGTGCACGGTGTAGGCGACCGCGCTGGAGACGGCATGCATGGCGAAGACAACCGCGCTGGAGACTTTTGCGCTGGAGAATGGCGAGGATTCGATGGCGTTTCCGTCTTATTTGGGAGCACAATGCATTCCTTTAGCCATAGAACGGTCAAGTTCTTAGCTTCTCCGAGTTCAGTCAACTCTTCGTCTTCACCTTCAGGGAAATCAAGCTTTACCCGCTCGAATCCGTTGACAACTTCATCGACCCCAACAACAGCGTAGCCCCGTGGAACCGGAATACTATGGTGAGTTGGTTCGTTGCCAATTGGTAAGGCATAGCCGACCGCCGCCTTGATGGTTATATTGACGACCTTCACGTGGAGCTCACAGGTTGTCATCTTCGTGATATCATCCACTGGGTGAATCATCGGCGGTGCATCATCACCCGGTAGCTGCGTGGATGCAACGCTGCTTTTGCGATGAGAATGTGCGGCGTTGGTAGCCTCGACTTCACCTTCTACCATGTGTAGTGATGCGCCGGTAGACACTATCTGCTGGCTAAGTGTGTTAATTTGGTCCTGCTGCTTCTTTGCTACATCCTGCGTCAGCTTTATCTGTTCTTCAAGTTGACGCCTCCAGTTTGAGTCTCTGCTTCAGCTGCCTCCGCGTTTCTACGTTGACGGCTTCTATCGGGGTATATCTTTTTGCTGTCGTCGAACCCAGTTTTCCACGGAGGATTGCCTTCTACGGCTCGTGTACGCCCTACGTGTTCCTTATTCCCAAGGGCACGTGTGAGCTCGGCGTTCTCTCTATCTGGCACGAACTTCCCCTCTTTAACGTCGTGTATTGCGGTTCTCAGCCTCTCCATGGGTAGAGGACTCTCTTTATGCCTTAGGTTATAGATTACTTTTCCTTCGGCGTCCAACGTGCCCCCATGCCCGTAGAACCATGACGACCTTGTCCGCTAGACCCACAAAAACGGCTCTGGAGTGATCCCCAGCTGAATTAGGTCGTTCTCCCATTTTTCCCACTTGGGACTGGAACCCTTGTAGCCACCTTGCCCCATAACATGGTGATATACCTTTTTGGCGGCGTTTTTCTCATTTGTTTTTGTCCTTTCCAGTTCATTCTCTGACAGCTTGTACTTCATGAAATCTGCCCATATGGGTTTTATTTTCTCATACCCTTGAGTGAAATCTGGAGTCTTGTTTTTCTTAACATAGTCAAGGTTGAATCTTTTCTTCCAGTTTTTGAATTGCTTGGCCATCTTTTTCAGGGTCCACGCCTTGACCTTTTCCCGTATCTATTTTTTGTCATTTTAGTAACATCGGCCTCATTCACAGCCGCTTCATTCTCGTCCACCTTCGGCAAGGGTAAGTTGAAATTAGACAAGATCTTCGAGAAAAGATGTTCTTTGGCTATTTTGCTGACATATGAAATTCCTTGTTTCCGCGGATCTTTTGGCTGGTTCCACTCATGAACAGTGATCGGGATGTGATCCCTAACTAGCACTCCGCATTGCTTCACAAATTTTTGGGCAACATCAGCGGGAAGCTCGGGTGCGCCGTCTGCTGTGATCTTGTCGATCCTATATCTTTCTGTATCTTGTAACTTCTTTGTTGCGCCTCGTTTAGTCTTTTTTCCGGTTGATATGCTTGAACCGGATGGCTAAAAATATAAAGACTGTTAATACATGTATGTAGACAACGGATGTTTCATTAATTAACATATCTATATATGCACCTCGGAGCCGGTGTTTGTAATTTGTACGGCTCCACCGGAGCCGTCGGCTGCTCCCATATCGGAGCCGTCGGCTTCTCCCTCACCGGAGTCGTCTCCCTGGGTGAGCTCCGGATCTCCCTCACCGGAGTTGTTCATCCACTGGCTCACATCGGTATCTACGTCGGCCCCGCGGATGAAACCCTCGAGCAAATTTTCGGCATCTTCGTCTCTTGGCTCCATACTATACAAAAAGAGTAATTATATGTTTGAGATCCATTTCATCAAAATTGCTTATAAATAATAACTAATGATCAATTATTTTCATCAAAATTGTTTATAGATAATACACAAAAAGAGCAACATATTCATGAAATATTTAAACGTATGATAATACGCATCCATAGATAAGGGTAGTCATATATAGCTCACGTGGTTAAATTTTCTAACATTCCTAACATGCATTCTTAAATTTCTAACACTAATTTAGTTAAATTTTCTAACATTTTTAAATTTCCTAACATTTCTAACATTTCTTATGTCAATTCTAACAAATCTAAAATTCCTAAGTCTAATCTAAAATATCTAACATTCATAACTAATGATTCTAACATTTCTAACACTAATAAAGAACTAAAAACAAAAACAATAATTAAGTAAAAAAAAAGGAAAAAAGGGGAAAAAGCCCCTAGTTAGGGCGAGATGGAGGCAGGGCCTTACCTCCTCTAGGGCGGCGGCCGGCGGGGGCAGCGGCGGGGGGGGGGGGGGGGGCAGTGGAGGCCCGACGGGATCGAGGGGCGGCGTTCGTGGGCTGGCGGAGGCCCGACGGGATCAAGGGGCGGCGGCGCGACGGGATCGAGGGCGCGGCGCGAGCGGGCTGGCGGCTCGAGGGGCGGCGCGACGACGGGATCGAGGGGCGGCTCGCGGGGCAGCGGGACGGAGGAGTGTGGCGGCGGGGTAGGGCGGCGCGCGAGGTGGCAGTGGTGGCGCGGCGGCGGAGTGCGGCGGCGGAAAAAATGGGCAGCCTGGCGGCGTCGGTTCGTCCCTGGGCGCGGTTCTGTGGTCATCCGGGACGGTGACGTGTATATATTCATGGACATCCGTCCCGGGTGGTAGCAAGAACCTGGACGAAAGGCCCCTTTAGTCCCGGTTGGTGGCAGCAACCGGGACGAAAGACCACCGTCCAGATGCTTTTTTTGGCAGGGCGCGCCAAATGTTTTAGCGTCAAAATTTGAATATTGTTTGAATATGCACATGAATAACTTCCATATACTTTCGAATTTGAAAAAAATTCAACATGAAAATTGCTTGAATTTGCCTAAATTAAATCCGTTTTCTGTTTACCTAAATAATTATTCAAACTATTAACTATTTTACTATTTACATTCAAATCCGTTTTCTGGTTGCTAAGTGCATATATACATACCAAATGCACGGCATAACATATGCTGACGAATTCTGTTATTTTGTATTTGGTCGATGAACTGACCGGTGTATGAAGGTGGGCTATACATAGGGTCCTCTGACTCACAAAGTGCTAAATCCAACGGCTAACAACTGCTCGAAAGAAACACAGCGTAGCCCTGATCGAACGGCTCACAACAGCTCGAAAGAAGCACACCCCTGATCCAACGACTCACAAGCGCTTGAAAGAAACACACGATCTGTGTGATTCTATCTGATTGGTCCAAACGAAACCCGAACCATTTCGTCCCGGTTGGTAAAACAGGCCGGGACTAAAGGGATATGTTTTCTTCTCACTATATATATGTATGCATTGCCACACCATTGACATAAACACATACAAACTCACCACTCTCTCATGGCTTCTACCGTACCCACTCTAACCTTCATCCAGGCGGAGGCTCTTTCCGCCTCGAACTACCCCTGCCCGCCCGGCTACAGCGTTCCCGCCGGTTGGATGCTGAGCGCCGGAGGAGTGCCGGTCCCTCCTCTTCCTCAAGGTGTGGCGCGTCGGGCGGCCATCATGAACCACTACTACCACGAGCTCACGCCGGAGCAGCGGAGGAATCCCAGTTGGAATCCTGACTACCGCCCTACTTGGGACGCCTTCTTCATTAATCGGCGTGAGAGTGCGCTCGCCAGGTATGAGGAGAACGGCCCGCCTCCTTCGAACTTCAACGAGGCCGGTCGTCGGATGTGGTGGGGCGGCGGACGGACTCTTCAGGGCGTCATGAACTACATCAGGGCTGGCGATAACCCCCGCCTGCGCTACCCTCACGCCCAGTCCTGGAGTCGTGATCCTCCGAGGGAGTACAGAGCACCGTCCGACGATAGTGACGACGACGGCGGCGACTACGACTACGAGTCGGAGTATTATAGGCCTAGGCAGGAGTATGACTAGTTAGTAGATCGATGCACTCTGGCCATTATGTACTGCCTTGTTTATTTAGATCTATGCTCTCCGTTTAGATTTAGATCCAATCTTGCCATTATGTGTACTGTGCCTTGTTTATCTATCGAAATGCATTTACCCTCTTTTTAACGTCTATCGAAATGCCATTAGTCGTCTGAATCCAACCAATCAGGAAGAATCACATGGAAAACAGAAAACAGACGCGCTAGCGCGCCGCTGTTTCCCGGAATACAACAAATTATTTTATTAAACAGCCAACAGAAAACAGACGCGCTAGCGCGCTACTCCTCATCCTGGTCGTCGTCGTCGGTGACCTCCTCGTCGTCGTCGGAGGTGCATGATGGTATGTCCGACATAGGCCCCCACCTCGGATCGTCGGAGGCCCAGACTTCGCCGGCGTGGTCGGTCCGGCGGAGCTCTTGCAGCGCCTTCGTCCTAGCCTCCCGAGCGGCATCTAACTCGAGGTGGCGTTCGAGGCGCCGCTCCGCCCGCTCAGCCACGCGGGTCTGCCATAGCTCCTCGTCGGCGCTCTCCTCACCGGATTGTTCCGGTAATACTCACGGACCACGCGGTCGTCCCTGGCGTCGACTAGGCCCTAAAACGCGCGGTGCCTGAGGTGGCGGTGGTCGACGGCAGTGACGGTCTGCGGCGTCGGCGCCCTGGCCTCCGCTTCCCAGAGGGTGTGGCAGTCATTGAAGTTCATCAGCGACCGCGGGAGGCTGAGGCGCCAGGCCGCCGCGTCCCAAGCGCGGGCGGCCTCCGCCGCCGTCGCAAAGGAGCCGAGGAGGATGCGGTCGTCCCCGCAGCGGATATTCGCGGTGAACATTCCGTTCTGCCGTGCTCGGACGCCGCGGAAACCGGTGGTGTTGTTCCTCCTCGGAGGCATGGTGGTGGCACGGCGGTGCGTGGAGAGGAGAAGACGCTCGAGGCGCGGCAGTTTATACCGCGCATTCGTGGTCACGCGTCACAACTCCCGCGCCACGCAGCAGGACTCCCGCGCCACGAGGTACAATACACACTAACACCCACCTTTCTCTCACTCCCCCAAGCAAAAAAAGGGAAGGGGTCTGTGAGGCCGCATTTGTAGGGGAAGGGACATTGGTCCCGGTTTGGGGAATGATCCAGGACCAATGCCCATGCGCGTGCCACGTGGCCTGTGGCTAGGGATTGGTCCCGGGTCGTGCCACGAACCGGGACCATTGTCTCCCCACGAACCGGGACAGATGCCCCCAGGTGGTTTCTGCTGCCTCGGGCACACGAACCGGGACCAATGCATAGCACTTGTCCCGGATTTTCGTGCAACCGGGACAGATGCCCCCTGGCCCCCTAGACGAAAGGGGTTGTTTCCACTAGTGTAAGAATAATTGTTATTCTGTCCCATGAATAAACTATCATGGTATTGGTTAATGAATACGTGACTCGTTTTTGAAATCCGTTATTTCTATGGTGTTATTCTAAATAGGTTCCTAGTCAATAATCATATGAGGGATGCATATGAGTTAGTGACTAGCACATGTATTGATGGATGATCTTGTTTCATGGATCATTGACATGGAGATGTCGATCAATAATCTGGACTCGTGTTGGAGAACATGGAGTTGGACTGACCCACCATGAGACACTATGAGAATAGTATATTCTTTCATGTCATCAGTTGATCTCATACAATACGTATACTGATTCCTTAGACCTGAGATCTTCGCATGTGCTTGGGATGTGTAAGGGCTTACTTTGGGTCTATCAAATGCTACACCGTGACATGGTAGTTATAAAGGTAGCTTTCTGGTTTGTCAAGAAACATGCCATGAGTCATGGTTGATCAAGATGGGATTTTCCCTCCGTACATCGGAGAGATATATCTTGGCCACTCGAATGATCGGATCCAGAAAATGTATGGCCGTACTCTCGGTTAAGTGTTAATCGTGTTTCAGGGATTCCGAGTCATGGAAATCGAGAAAGCTGATCTAGCTATAACAAGGATTACAAGATATCACCTTGGGCTTGATCCAATATCACGAGGCAAAGGGAACAAGTATGCAATATTGTGGAAAGTTCGTTCGATATGATCTTTACGTGTATTTGGGAGTTGGCACGTCTTGCAAGAGGCCGCTACCGATTATTAGTCGAGTATTGTACTCGTACCTTGTCCATATATACGTGAACCTATAGGGTCACACACTTAAGGGGTATGGAACATAGTTTGGATGTGATCCATCTAATTGGGTTTGTAGTACTAATGGGCCTCTAATGTAGCAGCCCGCTACTATATATACGTGAGGAGTGGGCAGCCTAGAACACACAAGTTGTGTGAGACACAAACCCTAGCCGCCGCACTCTCTCCACCAGATCACGTCATCGGTGCTAGCACCCCGACCGCGATGTTCCATCCCTGTATGTGTGGATACCTTGGAGGAGCTGCACTTGTGGCGCTTGGACGAATCGTTCATGGAATCTGCGAGGAGCTGTACGCGGGATCGCGAGGAGGAGGAGATCGGCAGCGGCGCGCAAATCGACAGTCTTCCGCTGCACGGCGCATGAAGAGGTAATTCATGGCTGCATGATCGATTACTTGCAGGGGTTCCTAGGAAGAACGCGGTAGAAATTTTTGATTTGTGCTAGCGTAGCCTACCCGTTCCCCAACAAGACTTGTTGAGATGACTAATCGACAATTGGCAAAATCCTTCCTCTCGTATTTGGACCTGTCCGCCCGATACTCTGGGAAACCTTTCACAATGAGATCCAGATTCAATTCGGGGTGATAAGCTTTGGCCAGGGACATAACCTTGATGGCTCCATGACGGAAGGATGACATTTTGTGTTCCTCTATCCATTGTGGAACTTGAGTTAGTTCCACAAGCATCTCATGGAGTCTCTTTGGGGGGTTGTCCCAGTTTCCGACAGCCTTAATACATTCTCCTCCTCCAACATACAGCTGCCGGATCAAAGTTAATAGAGCTTTCAATTTCAGGTCAGGAAGCTGGAAGTTATTGCCATGCATTCTGCCTGCAAGTTACAAGAACATTTTGATCAGGATCAGGATAATTATAACAATGCAAAGGATATAATGAACCGGAAAAGCAATGCATTAATGAGATGCATGTGGAGCAAACTTACCAAACACACTGCAGGTGATCTCTCCTAGCATGTCCTTAACCTTGGTGAAGCCGCTCCGGGTTTCCTCCAACTCCTTCTCAGCATATTCTGCTCTTGTAATAAGAGCCCTTTCCCGATTCTCAAAATCCTGCTGGAGAACAGACCAAGTTTTGGCTGCCTCAGTAACTTGATCCTCTAGCTCTTTCTGCCGGGTCCTGGCCTCCTCAGTTTTCTAAGCCTCTTGTGCTAGCAGGATCTTCAAATTTGAAACCTCCTTCTGCAAGGAAGATTCAAGACTTTGCACAATTATTGGTTGCATCAAAACAAGTTATCATTGGGTTCTAGTCATAACTTGAGGAAATTCCGGCTTCCAAAAACATAACCCGGAAAATTAAGAGCTTACAAGAACTTATAGCCTATTCCAGGTCATATTTTCAAGTCCCGAGTAGCCGCAGACTAGCAAACCTGGCACTTGGGGGCTACACTAAATCAAGTTCAAACAGTGGGTCATAAGTTATGATTAAGTCCCGGGTAGCTGCAGGCTTGCAACCCGGAACTTGGGGGCTACACTATTTCAGCTTAAATTTTAAGTGGTTAAGTATGAGAGCAGAACAAGTCCCGGTTTACAATAAAATTATAAACCGGCACTTCGGGGCTATAGCTACTCAGTTCAAAACATTCAATGCTAAAATATTCAAGTTCATGTTACAGATATAAACTGGAAGATTTAGGGCTACAAGTTATGTGTGTCAAGATTACCTCATATCTCTTCTTCAGAAATTCTATAATTCCATCTACGCGGCGTCGGTTCTCAGACAATTCCCGAGCCAGTGTATTCAAGTTGGAGGGAGCCCTCTTTTCATCTGGTTTTACCCTTAAATCCTCTGTGACTTTGGAGAGCACAGTGGAGGGTCCAATAACCTAGGTAGCTTAAGAACCGGTTATGATTACATCAGGGTCAGAAACAACAACATCTTCAATCAGAGGACCATTACCCGGTCTTTCATCAACCATTTTCACCTCTTGTTCAATGTTTTGTACAAGATCATCAGCATAACCCCGCGATTGAGCAGCCGGTTCATCTTCTTCCTCTCCAAAGACCCTCTCCTCAAGGTTTGCAGCGGGAGCAGCATTTGAGATGGGGTTAACCTTCAATACAACTTGGGCTCTGCAATGAAAAGAGAATTATAAGCCGGATTGCATGACTAAATATTAGTAGTGATGAACAAAAGGTAGTAAAGCTAGCTTACCCGAAGTTAATGGAAAACTCACTAGCCCCGCTAAAATGGGATGAGTCGAAATTTGGAGAATCTGAATGAAAAGGACGACTCAGCTCACGCCTAATTTTTCCGGCCAAGGGATGTGAAGCAGTGGGTGAAACTCGAGCCTTGGAAACCCGGCGGAGAGGAGTTTTCTCAGGCAAACCTGCTTCTAGCTCACTTGACCCGGAGCTCCGGGTCCTCCTCCTCTTGCTACCTTCTTCATCGTCCCGCGTTATCTCTATATGTGAGGATGGTTTCAAGGGATGTTTTGACAGTCTAGAGATAGGCACCTTTGCAACAGCTTGCCGGGTCCTCTTATGCCCGTGGGGGAATCCTTCTTAGCCACCACATTGGCAGTGATGGGAGTGGTGGGAGTGAGATCCGGAGCAGTCTGATCCGGAGCACTCAGATCCGGCGCCTCTTCACTACCTCTTCCTTGGCCTAACCCGACGCCCTCCTGCTCTGCCGGTTCATCCTGCGAGTAACCAGCTTCAACAAATTGATTGTGCAAGTGACCAAGGGAGTCAAATTCAGAAACCTCATCCTCTTTGTCACTTTGCTCCTCTGATTCATCATCCTCAGGAGGAGAAGCTGGTTCTTGAGTGGTAACCCAGAAGGGATCTGTGGGCTGTAAACCGGAAAAAATCAGGGTTAATAGATGCACAATATTAAGAAATGAAAGTTACTTATAAAAGATAAACTTACAGGAGGAGCCGGGTTAGAGGCGCAAAAGGCAGCAAGGCCAACGTCAAAGAACCTGTCTTGCTTTATTCTAACTAAGAGTTTTAATGCAGTCACCATATCAGATTCGGAAACCGGAGAATCAGAATATCAAATGGGGTCTGATAAACCGGTGTATTCATGGAGCAGCCGGTTCCTGATGCTGAGGGGTTGGATACACCATTCCACCCAAGTATTGGTCAGATCTAAACCGGTTAGCCCGTGAACTATCAAGGAAGTTACGTGCTTCAGGAGGGGTCTGATTTTGACTCGATCAGTGGATTTGGCGTAAGAGTTCATGGTGCTGGTATAGACTAGACGTTCGGGGCGATAACCCGGAAGAGCCGGTTCACCTTCAGGGGAGGTGTTCTTTATGTAGAAGACGGATTTTTGCCATAGTTTGGGGTGGCTAGCGAGGGGAATACCCGGATAGGCGATGTCTTTCCGCCTCTGAAACGAGACGCCACCGCAATGAATGAGTTCACCCCCAGCTACTTCCGGGTGTTTGTTGGAATAAAAATACTCAAGAAAGCGATCTAAATTGGGATCTACTTGGAGATAATCTTTGCAGAGAACTACGAAATTACTAACATTAAGAATGGAATTTGGGGGAAGATCCTGAAGGTGGAGGCCGTAATAGCTTAAGAGCCGGCGGAAAAAATGAGATCCGGGAGGACGAAACCCACGGAGAATGTGGGCCTCGAAGACTATTACCTCGCCCGACCCAGGTTCAGGTCGGGTCTCATTTCATGGGGCTCTCCAGGATATGTTATCCGGAAGTAAACCGACGTCCTCCATCTCGGTCAACCGGCCTTGAGTCATCTCTGAGTTGCACCAATTCACTTGCATCATCGCCCTGTCGGACTTAGCCACGACAGAGCAGGAAGCACCACCGGCCTTTTTCTTCTTTCCGGTTCCTCCAGGCTTGGACGCTAGGCTCTTCTCTTTCACCATATTGTGGCGAACGCCGGCGAAGCTTCGGCCGCGGCGGCGCAGGGAAGAAAACGGAGCTCTGTTCGGAGGAAGAAGAAGAAGTGGGGAGCACAGGGTGCGAATGACCCAGGGGCCATACCAGGAGGCTATTTATAGGAGAGGGCCTAAAGCCTAGGTTAAAATGGTAATTTTGCACAAAGGACACTTAGGATTAACCTTTTTACGAGAAAAATGCGAAGAGATTGGATCTACGAATGAAGATTTTTTCTGAGGAAAATACGCGGAGGAAATTTCGGGATAAATCAAAATCTTTTCGGTTCCTAAGATCTTGGTGATAAGATGCGGAGTTATCTTTCTAGAAAAATGGAAAGATATGATCCTGGCGACAATGATAATCCCCGAATAATCCGGATCAGATATTCTAGAGGATTATTTCTTGAACTAATAGATTCGCGTCTAAGTTTTTCCTGGAAAGTTAACGTGAACAACATAAGTTTGAACTTAAGTGTTCATATTAACCTGGGGGCTAATGTTGGGGGAATAGGTAAGGGGGAGCCTTACCTGCCGTCCACATAAACCAGAAAATATTCCGGCCTTTCCCAGTATTACTGTCCAGTTTATAGTCAAAGGAAGCTGGCTATGAAGTAGCCAGCTGGCCTAAGAAGACCCGGATCACCCTAAGCGTGACCGGGATTACTGGAAGAGCCGGCCCGTGTGCCGGGTTAGAAGACCCGGAGGCCCAAGACCTAAGGGGCGGCCCAAGGCCGGAGGGAGCACTAGGGCTTTGGGGATAAACAGGATGAAGCTTCTAGGAACCGGAGTGATCTAGGACTCTGATCACGGGAATAACCTGGATCCCCTTGTAACCCAGGACCCTCGTCCACTATATAAGGCGAGGTCTTAGGACGTAGACGAACAAGTTCTAAGTAAATAGCAAGTTAGCCCGAGATATCGAGACCCGGAATCGCCCTTTGTAATTGAGACCTTGTTCCCCAATAGTAAGAAAACAGGAGTAGGTTTTACCCTCAATCGGCCGAACCTGGGTAAACTCGCGTCTCTCGTTTCCGCCTTAACCCTTTCGAAGTTTCGCTTAGTACCAATAGCCTCACAATCTAGTTCTCACATGAGGACACTTGCCGTGACAACACCACGACAAACCCCCCTATACATCGCCTTCTGCGAGTTGAAGTATGAGCTCACCCGCCTACTTCGGGGACAGTCGCGCGTGATGGGCCGGCCCATGCTCTCGTTTCCGATCGGCGGACTGCGCTCGTTTCCAATCCTTATGCCGTTGCTGGCGTGTCCGAGGCGTGACCACGATCAGAGAAAAGCAGATCAGAGAAAAGCATTCATTCGTTCCTTGCTAGGCAAGTACGGTGAAAAAGGCAAAAAAGCATGCTTTTCTGTCCGAGTACCAACCGATGGACAGGGGCAAGTGGCGGTGTCTGTCAGGACGTACGTGTTAGTTGATCAAGAACTCTATCAATCAATGGTTAATTAAGATCCAATTAGAGGGAGGCGGAGGGATGCCTTTTCTGGTAGCTCCCGGATGAATCCGTACACTATTATTATGCCGAAAAGGTAGTATGGACACTATTGTGGGTCTGGCCTGGTGGCTGTCCATGTCTCTGGCCCGAAGAACCATGCAATCGCAGATTCGAATCCCTTTCCCTATTTTGCTTCCATTTCCGTTACGTAATGTGCCGGCCCACTAGAATCGAACATGGACGAAAATTTATACGGGCGAGCCTTACTAATACTCGCTATAAGCGATGAATAGTAGCTGCGCAATATAAACGGTAATGCTACACCTACGGACCTGAAGCCTACGCAAAATATTTACGGAGGTACGTGGCCTCTCTTGATTAGCCTCCACCGTTTTACAAGCGCCGTGATTTTCACTAGGGGGCCACTATATGAGAATCCCACCTAATTCCGTAAACTTCCTCCGTAGACTTCCTCCGTAGGTTTTTTTTTTGAGTATTACAGCACCTACTAAATAGTAGAACTAATGATTAAAGGAAAATTAAGCTCCACCGGTGGCTCTCCCAGCCACAGGTATCTCCCCACCGGTTCTGAAACCGTGTATCTCGCTAGACGATGGGCTTCATCGTTGTGTCGTCTCCCCTCGTGCACGAAGGAGATATTGCCACGCTGTCGAGCCCTCGCCTTGATCTCCATGATCACACTGCCAAAGACCCCCAAGTAATCTTGATGTAGTCCTTTGATCACCTCCTGACAGTCCGACGCCACGACCACCTTCCCCACTGAGATGTCCTCCGCGATGTCCAGGGCCTCCCTGCAAGCTAGAGCCTCCAGCGATCCAGGGTGAGTGATTCCCTTAAAGACAATCGACGAGGCTCCTAGGAAGGCGCCTTGACTTGATCGACAGACTGCACTGACCGCCCCCTTGCCGTCTACCTTCGAAACCGCGGCGTCCACGTTGATTTTGGAGGCATCCACCGGTGGCGGTATCCAGTGCAAAGGAGCTAGTGTTGCCCTCCTTCTTGGCGTCACCTCCCTCTTCTCGTAACCTGCTTCCAAATCATCAATGAATCTGTTAACAAATCCATGAGTCGCCATTGGACTTTGGAATATATCCTCGTGAATTGCTTTCCTCCGCGCGTGCCAAATAGCCCACAGGGTCACTGTCATCCGTATCATCTCCCCTCTCTCCAAAGTTTCCATCATCGCAAATAACCATTCCCTGGCTCCGGCTTCTCTTGTAGCTGCTATTTTCTCCACCACTGATTCGTCGGTAAGAGCCCAAACGCACCTTGCCATATTGCACTCTAGTAACGAGTGGATCCACGAGTCCTCTTGTCCGCATATAGAACACACGGGAGTAGCCGCCATGTGTCTATGGTGACGAACATCTCCTGTCGGTAACGAATGTTTAGCTAACCTCCATAGGAAAATCTTGACCTTTGATGGGACTTCGATCTTCCACAATCTCTTCCACTCTTCGCTCTTCTCGGCCCCTCTAGACGAGCTCGGTGTCTCATCTAGCCAATCCTCCCGGGTCTTCTTCGTTGCTGCCAATGCTCGATAGCATGATCGGACCGAGAAGATCCCACTTCTTTCAAAATGCCATGCCCAGAAGTCTTCTTGAACCCGATGGCTTAGTGGAATATTGAGTATGATTTCTGCGTCCATTGGTAAGAACCACTCGTGTATCTTATCGGTCTTCCACGACGCCGTGGTGTGGTTCATGTAATCCGCCACCGTTGGCGGTGGATCCACCTTCATCGGCGCCACCGGTCTCCGCCTCTCGTCGCGTGGTAACCAGCAGTCGCCCCACGCATTGGTGGTTCGACCATCGCCAACTCGTCTAATCAGACCGATCTGCATGGTATCTCTCCCCTCCAGAATCGATCTCCATACCTGCGACGGGTGTGACCCCAAAGAAGCCGATAGGATATCTCCTCCTGGATAGTAAACCGCCTTGAGTATACGCGCACTCAGTGATTCCGGAGACTGCAGCAGTCTCCAAGCCTGTCGAGCCAAAAGAGAGAGGTTAAAGAGTTCAATATCCCTGAAACCAAGTCCTCCCGCATGCTTGGGCTGGATCATCTCCTCCCACGCGACCCAACTCGTCCTCCTCTTCCCTTCCTTGCTCCCCCACCAAAATTTCCGGAGCATAGTATTTATGTGTTCGCATAAACCCCTCGGCAATTTGAAGCAGGACATCGAGTAGGTGGGTACAGCTTGCGCTACTGCCTTTATCAATACCTCCTTGCCTCCTACCGAGAGTAGTTGTTCCATCCACCCTAGGACTTTTTTCCACACCTTGTCCCTTAGGTATTTAAACGCACCGTTCTTGTCAGAACCCACAACCGAGGGCATACCCAGGTACTTCTCGTTAAGAGTTTCTCTCGTAACCTCCAGCTCTCCTTTGATTTGTGTTCTGATTTCCTCCGGACAACCTTTACTAAAGAAAATAGAAGACTTGTCCGTATTAATTCTCTGACCCGAAGCATTACAATACCTGGTTAGAACCTCCTTTAAATCTCTAGCTCCCTCCACACTTGCTTGAAAGAACAGCAGGCTGTCATCTGCGAATAACAAGTGGTTCACTGACGGAGCAGTAGCTGCCACTTTAATTCCTGTAAGTGAAGATGACCGATCTCTATTTTTTAGAAGGCACGAGAGGCCCTCTGCTGCCAACAAGAACAAGTACGGGGAAATAGGATCTCCTTGCCTGATCCCTCGTGATGGTGAAAATTCCTCCTGAGGTATACCATTAAAAAGAACCGAAAACGACACTGTCGTAACCAACCTCATGATCAAAGCTACCCAAGTCCTGCTGAAACCCAACTTGAGCATAATAGCCCTCAAATAGGTCCACTCCACCCTATCGTACGCCTTCCGCATGTCCAGCTTGAGAGCACACGCCCGATGTTTTTTGGCCTTGTTACGCTTCATAAAGTGCAAACATTCGTAAGCTGTAATAATATTATCTGTAATCAATCTACCTGGGACAAAAGCCGACTGCTCCTCTGACACGATCTCCGGGAGAATTTGTTTCAACCTGTTTGCAGCCACTTTAGACGCCACCTTGTAGATCACATTACATAAACTGATAGGACGAAATTGTCCCAGTTCACTCGGGCTCGCTACCTTCGGGATCAGAACGATAAAAGTCTTGTTAACCACACTAGGATCATCCTCCCCCGATAAAATCCTCAAGACTACTCTTGTTACTTCCTCCCCACAAACGGCCCAATTACGTTGGAAGAAGTGCGCCGGGAAACCGTCAGGTCCCGGTGCTTTTGTGGGATACATCTCAAAAAGGGCCACTTTGACCTCCGCTATGGTGAAAGCAGCATCTAGAGACTCATTCATCACCTCAGTCACTTTGATGGGGACCGAATCGAGGACTTCCTCCATGCCTTGAACTCCTTCCGACCAGTACAAATCCTTGTAGAAATCCTTGGCCATATCTCCTAACTGATCAACCCTCGTCTCCATAGAGCCATCCGCTCTTTTTAGCTCCAAAATTCTGTTTTTCTTCCTCCGCTGGCTAGCCCGTAGATGAAAGAAACGGGTGTTTTTATCGCCTGCGGCTAACCACTGAACCCTTGAGCGCTGACGCCACATTATCTCCTCTTGCTCAAGTAATGCCACCAGAGTTTCCGTCACTGCCCGCTCCCGCTCACTCGGCCCCTGCCTGTTCGGCTCCTCTCGCAGCACACACAGCTCACGCTGCAGGCTGCGGATTCTTGCCTGTACGTTACCGACTGCTGTCCGACCCCAACGGGCCAAGTCTTCCGATAACGAACATAGTTTCTGTTGCATATCGCCCACTGACGCACACGGTCCGGTTTCCGCCCACCTAGTAGCCAGTTCTTCGTCGAAATCCTTATGTTTCTCCCACGCGACCTCATATCGCCACGGTCTAGCTCTGGTGTCCCTCGTCATGTTCGGTTGGTGACGGTGCAGTAAGATCGGGAGGTGATCCGAACACGCCACCGACGTCAGGTGGTGAACCTCGGCATCCGGGTACCGAGCGCACCATGCCGGGGATGCTAGGCACCTGTCCAGCCGAGTGCGACAGAAAGCACCACCTGCTACCTTCTTCTCGAAGGTCCACCCAACTCCTCTATAGCCAAGGTCACATAGCCCGCACACATCCAACATCTCGCGGAATCCTGCCATCTGGCTATAGCTTCTTTCATTCACCCCATCGTGCTCTGATCGATGAAGGACTTCATTAAAATCCCCCATACAGACCCACGGTAGATCATTTGCGGTTCGAACAAACTTGAGCATATCCCAAGTTTTGTATCTTTACGTCACTTGCGCCTCACCGTACACCACTGTCAGCCGCCACGGATCACAATCCTGCTCCGTCACTATGACATCGAGGTGATACTGTGAGTAAGGTAAAATCTCCACTTTTATTTCTTTATTCCAGTACAAACCGAGTCCACCACTACGGCCACTACTGCTAATAGCAAAACTATTATCATAACCAAGGGAATTTGACAAACGCTGCACACAACTCTTGTGCAACTGTGTCTCCACTACACATAATATCATAGGGTTATTTCGCCTCGCCACCTCGCGAAGCTCCCTAACTGTCGCCGCCCCTCCCAGGCCGCGACATTTCAAACTCATAACACTCATTGCGACTCGCGGCCCTCCATCTCGGAGGCCGCGTCATCTTGAACCTTTTTGTTTTTAGCCATCAGGGTGATCTTCTTTGGGCGCTTTGTCTCTCTTGCCGACGGTGGTGGTGGTGGAGTTCCCGTCCTCTGCACATACTGCTTCCCTTGCCCATCAGAGGAGAAATCTAGTTTCATTTTTGCGCTAGGTCCCTCTATCACCGGAACCGCTGTCTCCTTCCATTCCAGCAAAAGAACAGGTGCCCTACTCCCATCTCCCTCTTGGCCTTCCTTGAGTGGGCTCCTCTCTGTCAGCTTGGCCTCCGTTGATGAACGTTTACGATTTTCCGCATTCAGAGCCTCCTCACCCCTTCCAGCCCCTGCCCGTCCTCTGCCCATGCCCCGACCCTGCGGAGCCCTCTTTGGGCCGAAAGCACCCCTGCCTTCCTGCTTACTCGGGTTCTCGGCAAACTGCGAGCGATTCCAAGCAGTCTCAGCAAGCATCCACCTACCGAAGCACACATCACCCGGGGCATGCTCCCCCGTCCCACACTCCTCCTTTTCATGACCAAGCAGGCCGCAAACTTCGCAATACTTGGGGATCTTTTCATATTTTACCTTCATAATCACCGGCTTGCCTCCTTCTGGTTTGAACGAAACAAAACGAGTGAGGCTCTTCCTAACATCCAACCAGACCCGGGCACGCACGTAATCGCCGGCCTCCATACTCGGGCCGTTCATATCGACATGGACAACTTCCCCAATACTTTTTGCAAGCCCCATTATCAGTTGCCTTTTGCGGTAAAGCTCTGGAACATCATGGATCTGTACCCATGCATGTATGCGGTTCAGCTCCACCGACGACGCTCTGCAGCTACCATCGTACTTCTCTACCAGGAGCCCATAGTCCCTAAAGATCCATGGCCCTTGTTCCGTGATTCTCTTCCAATCCCCTAGACAACTCGCCTGAACCAGGAAGCGGTTGTCGTCAAGATCGCGGAAGAACACCTCCTGCGCAGGTGCCCATGCGAACAACATAGTCTTCTTCAGCGACGCCGCGCTGAACACCTTTGTTGTCAGCAGCCGCATCACCGCAAGCCACTTTGTACCCTCTTTCAGCGCTTCCACCTCGCTCTTGGGCACGAATAGGCCCTCGATATCATCTCCCTTCAGATGCAGACTATCCAACAGCTCCTCCAGCGAAGGTTCCTTCGCCAAACTACTCTTTCCGCCAGGTCCTTTTTCCGTTGCCATCTTCTCTCTCCCGATCCGGGTCCTCACCCGACAACCAGACCAACAGTTGGACTCGGCCAACCCCTGGATCAGCCCGAGCAGGTTACCGAGAGGGGAGCGAATCTGGGAAGAAAACCTTGTCTTCTGGTCGCCCTGTCCGCCGGAGATCGAAGCTCCGCCGGCAACAGTAGGGAAACCCTAATCGCCTCCACGGTCGCCTAAGCTACGTGAGAACGAATCGGTATTTTCTTGCTACTTCCTCCGTAGGTGTAGCATCACTCGTGTCAGGTCGTACCAGTCCCGTTTAACTGACAACGGGGCAGTGCCGGGCCGGGCCGGCCCATTGGCAGGTCTGTGGCATCAACACGAGTCCATCCCTGTCGAGATCCGAACGAAATAATGGCCACTGGGCCAACCGCTTCCCCGCTAGCGCCACCCGGCTCTCGTCCCCCGAAAACCCCAACTTCCCCACCCCCACCACTCCACTCCTCGGCTCCACGGTCCGTTAATGGCGCCCCCCTCCGTCCCCTCCTCGTCGGCGGCGGCGGGCGCGTGGCGGCGCCGCCGTCCCGTCCTCCTCGCGCTCCTCCTCCTCGTCCTCCTCTTCTTCCTCTCCTTCCAGGTACGTTGCCCCCCTCCCGTTCGCAACCCTCGCCGGCCGCAATGCCGGGACACTCGCTGCCTCCCTCATCCTGACCGTCCCTCCCGTCTTGGCCCCGAAGGTCGTCGTCCACGTGCCCTCGCTCAGATCCGCGGTGTCCCGGCGCCTCTTCTCCGACCACCGCCACCGACCGTAAGCGCCGCCGCCTCCTCGTCGTCCCGATGCCCGCGCCGCGCCGCGACTGAAACGCTCTAACTCTTGTGCTTTCTGCAATCTCCAGCGCGCGCGAGGCGGGTCCCCGGAGCTGCCCCGGCTGCGGCGTCGATCTGCAGGTTATTCTGATATTACCTCCTCACTAGTTAATTCTGAAACAATGCGTGCTGTTAATTAATCGGACAGTTACAGAGAAATGCGTGGGCGTATTGTGTTTCTGGCTTGGGCAGGGCGTGGAGGACTTCAACAGGACTGTCGCCTACACGGACCAGGACGGCCGGATCAAGCTGTTCAGGGTCACCGCCAGGGAGTTCGTGGCGTCCTCCATCTGGCAGAACCCTCTGGTGCTGAGAGACAGCCAGCCAGCTGCCGGAAACGTATGTCGTGACCGACGATAATGTTTGGGTATGAGGGCAAAGTTGGCCTGCTTTTTTAGTTTCTTACCCTCGCTGCCGGTTCTTCTGATGTTTTGACAGAAAGAGGATGCCGAGGAGCAGCTACCGAACACTGGATCAGACGGCGCCAATCTTTCAGTGGTTGGGGTCTCAGCAACCCAAAGAACGGATCCGATAAAATTAAAGCGAGAGGTAAATCATTATCTCCATCATATAGTGATACCGGAAGTAGGATATTCGTGTTTATGCTGCAAGGGTTCTTGGTTCACTGCCTGAATCTTCAATTCCTATTCATTTCTGTCATTTGTTGTAATATCGCGGTTCCTGCAGGTATTCCGACGCAGAAGAAAGGAGCAGCGGATTCAAGAGCTGATCCATATGGACAAGGAGGTCGAGCTCCAGAGGCAAAACGCGGCCACAAACAGCTCGATGAACTTTGATAATAAAGTGAAGGTCAGTTACAATATATGGAGGCAGGAGTTCCACCACACGAATACAGACTCCACAGTGAAGCTCATGAAAGATCAGATAATAATGGCCAAGGTTTATGCCACCATCGCACACTCCCAGAACGAGCCTGACTTGTATGCATCCCTCATGAAATGCATAAAAGAAAGCAAAGCAGCTATCGGGGATGCCCATATGGACAGTGAGCTGAATTCAAGGTACTCCATTTTTCACCTCTGAATATTTAAGACTTTTCTTCACTTCCTCCTTGTTTGCTGGCATGAAAGGGTCTATTATTTCCTGCAGCGCTTTAGAGAGAGCAAAAGCAATGGGGCATGTGTTGTCTTCAGCTAGAGATGTTCTGTACAACTCTGGGGAAGTATCGAGAAGATTGCGTGTTATGCTGCAGTCCGCGGAACTTAATATTGACACGGTGAAGAAGCAAAACACATTCCTGGTTCAGCATGCTGCGAAAACGGTTCCCATTCCTTTGCACTGCCTACATATGCAGTTGATAACCGACTATTATTTCCGTGATGGGGTGATCAAGGAATATTTCCATGATGCTGCTCTAAAGGACGAAGAGGATAAAGCAAAGCTTGAGGATCGGTCACTCTATCACTATGCTATATTTTCTGATAATGTTCTTGCAGCCTCAGTAGTTGTCAGATCAACTGTGACACATGCCAACGAGCCAGATAAGCATGTGTTTCACATTGTCACTGACAAACTTAATTTTGCAGCTATGAAGATGTGGTTTATCAGTCATTCTTCTCGTCCTGCTACTGTCCATGTGGAAAGCATCGACAATTTCAAGTGGCTCAATTCGTCTTATTGTTCAGTTATGCGGCAACTTGAGTCAGCTCGTATCAAGGAATACTACTTCAAAGCACATGATCCGTCATCGCTGTCTGATGGAAATGAGAATCTGAAGTACAGGAACCCGAAATATCTATCTATGCTCAACCATCTTAGGTTCTACATGCCAGAGATACATCCCAAGCTTGACAAGATACTGTTTCTCGATGATGATGTCGTCGTGCAGAAGGACTTGACGCCCCTCTGGGATGTTGATCTCAAAGGGATGGTAAATGGTGCGGTTGAAACCTGCAAAGAAAGCTTCCATCGCTTCGACACTTATCTCAACTTCTCACATCCTAAGATCTCTGAGAACTTTGATCCACGTGCTTGTGGCTGGGCCTTTGGAATGAACATGTTTGACCTGAAGAAGTGGAAGGAGCGAAACATCACCGGAATATACCATTATTGGCAAGATTTGGTAAGTAATAGAAGAAAAGAAAGTGTTGTCATGTCTACAGCAATCACTTATCAGTAGCTTTTATTGGGTTCACTTACTAAGAGAAGCTGTTTTGCAGAATGAGGATCGCAAGTTGTGGAAGTTGGGCACACTGCCTCCAGGGCTAATTACCTTCTACAATTTGACATACCCATTGGATCGTACTTGGCATGTCTTGGGCCTTGGCTATGATCCAGCTGTTGATATTGCTGAAATCGAGAATGCAGCGGTAGTTCATTACAATGGGAATTACAAGCCCTGGCTGGATCTTGCCATCTCCAAGTACAAGACCTACTGGTCCAAGTATGTCGATGTTGACAGCTCGCACATTCGACATTGCTACGCAAGCAAACAATGACATTCTGTTTCGGACCATGAGTTTTTTCCATGAGGTAGTTAGGTAGAGCAGTCTAACATAGTTCAGCTTCAAAATCTTGTCACTCTTGGGCTTAATAACGGACCTATTACTCATGTATAAACTCCGTGCACAGTGATTTATAATTCACAGCATAGTAAATATTCTTTTGCTGTCTCCAGAATACACTAGAAGTTGTATGGAATATGAGTTGCTAGAAGAGTGAATGTTTAACAAGGTAATAAAGAGAAAATCAAGTGTTTATGCTCTGCTATATGAATTACAGGCCGAATAAGTGTTTAGCAATTATGCGTAGGAATATGGAAAGAAATTAATGGAACATTCTCAACGTCAGAAGTCAGAACCATGCAACCTAGAAACAAAAGGCACCATGAAATACATATTATGTCACGGGCATTCTCTCACAGTTAGAGGCTGATTGATTCAGGTATGGGTTGACTGGGATAAATTGATGGAGAACAAATGCTGTAGTCTTATTTGTACCCTAGGCCACACCAAATGTTGTCACAAATGTCAATGTGCATAAATTGAACAGTAGAGTACAAGTTGTTTACATCACAGTTTACTACAGATTCAAGAATAAATTCGGAGAACCCATGTGGCATATCCTAGTGGTTTGTTCATATGATTTGACATCAATTCATCACCGATTACTGAGGTAGGCATCTCTTATAGCATGCATCTCTGCAGCAGCATCACATGTGACGTCTGCCCTCTGGGAAAATGCTTTGAGCAGAGGGCACCAAGCTGGATGATGCCAGCCAAACATTCATGGGCTCTGCTATATTTTTTTTTATCATTGCTATCGTTTGCTTCATCATGCAGCCAGATGTGGAAATCTACTATCTCCATGACAATTCCTGGAAGAGCTGCTGCCTCTGCAAAGTAATGCAGGCTTAACCCATCTCTGAACATATCATCTGTTGGGTCCTTCCGGTAAACATCTTGATCAAGGTGCAGTACACATCACCGTAAGTTGATAACGAAAGGCCTTCTCATATCCTGCAGTAGATTGAAATATTTTGGCGTATAAACAGGTAATTAGATGTGACCATGTGAAACACAGGGGATGTGCATTCAAGTTACCTGGAGCAACATATCAGGTGGAGCCTCTTATTTCGATGGAGCCAAGGGAACCCATGAAAGCTTAACTGGGAGCTTCATTTAGAATTCTAGCAATGCCAGAATCCCCAACACAAGGCCTCATGTCCTGAATCAGAAGAATGTTGTAGTACGTTGTATGAAACCATTGGAAGGTCAATTGAGGTGGCGGTAGTTCTTTCTTCAACCCGGCCTTAAAATTTCTGTAACGAAATCTAGCTAAAGCAATAACCACAAGCAAGACCAGGATATCCAGGGAGTGCTATTCTCAGACACTTGGACATGCCTTCCTTGGAGCTTGGGCATTTTGGCAGTTGAAGCTGTGGTATTCCACCACATAACTTCCTGTTTCCAACAACTGATAGTCCCTCCCTGGCATGAGCATTGAAACTGTGCTGCAAGAAATTGCTGTTTGTATATATCTCTGTTAGGCTGCATAGTTGGCAATGTAATTGCTATATGAAATGCAACTTAGTGAAAAAAAATCATCTATGTAACAGAATATTATGTATCAATGATGCAATGTAATGCAACTTTAGCAAGAAAAAATCATCTATGTTGCCCTTTTGCTTCTTCAAACTTGACTGAAAATTAACCGGTCTAAAATAGACCGAAACTGCACATAGACAAGACTGAAACTCAACTCAAATCTGACAATTTTAACTGAAATTGAACAGTATACTAGACTGAATTTATATAATCTGGTTCGTAGCTTCAGCCAACATGGCAGAAAAAATAAAACTCACTTCTGTTTCATAGAACCCAAACTGAAAACTCACTTTTGTTGCATAGAACCCAAACTGACATGTAACTTGTTCGCTACAGGTAATTCAAACAGAAAATTAAATAAAACAACAAATGCATCTTTAGGATCATTTCTTTGTCTTCTTTTGCTTGTTGCCTCCTCCATTAACATCCTGGACTCCCATCCTCTTTGCTGAAATTAATTGAGCTGGCCCCTTCCCTTTGGACTTGGCCTGCCTTGCACTAACGAGTGCATCTGTCCGGGATTGCTGGAAATTGAGTCGAGAAAAGTGCAACTAGCTACTGTTAGTTAAGAAAGAAGTGAAGAAAAGTGCAATTAGGTACTACGAGTTAAAAAAGTGCAGCTACCTCAGTGGCTTTCATTTTCTTCCCAGCCTTTTGAAGATGAGAATTCTTTTTATTTCCTTTTTCCGGATTTTACTTGCACTCAGACTTGTTGTGGCCAGTATTTCCACATAGACTACATTTAATCTTGCAACCATGTTTGCTAAGTTTCTTTCCTTTAGGTACTTCTCCATCTTCTCTCCTTCTGTGATTTTTTTTTTTTGGCCTTCCAGGCATTCTGACATATCCGGGAGCTTGTGGTCTTGGATTTGAAGAAACTGGCCATTTTTCTTCGCCCTCGACTGGTTCCAAACAATGTGCATATATTTTCTTGAATACTTCAATAGAATAGCAGTTGTCAATGAAATCATCAACATTTTTACCACACTTATATATGGAAGTGATAGCATGGCAGCAAGGTAGCGCAGCCAGTTGGAAGTACCCACATGAGTATTTCCTTCCTCTTGCATTCATATGTGTTACCTCAAATCCATCTTTTCCAATCCAAAGCACATCCAAAAACTGAGTTCTTTGGATGTTCACCTTTAGCTTCTTAAATATGTTGGGACAAAATCTCCCAGGCCAATTATCACATTTGCTCCTATTTTCTTGAACTCTGAGAGTAATTTTATACCTGATCTTCTCCAACATAGAAATAATAGGATAGAACCTAGATTCAATTATTGCATGATTAAAGGCCTCACACAAGTTGTTGTCCACTGACTCACAATTCGATCCAACTGGGAAAAAAGCCCTCGACCAATGCTTCGGATCTGTGTTCATGATTTCCTTCATCATCTTCATCGTAAGAAAAGTCTTCAGATCCCGAATCATAATCTGCCTCAATGTTTCCTCGTTCAATTGTTTCTTCAATATTTGCCATCAGATCAATTGGGACAGCACCCGAAGCATCACTCTCCACAAACCGCTATGAATCCCTCAGCTTCTTCTTATACAACTTCGCAAATTTTCTTAGTTGCACACTTTCATCATCTTCACCACTGCCATCAGAGGCTGGCACATAATCTGAATCTTCGGAGTCACTATGTGAATCCGAATCTTGTGCAATTTCAGCCCTGCTTGTGTGATCTACCCTAGCAAACCTCTCCCTTATCTGAACTTGTGATGTTGATGAGCTTTTGTGCATATTCAATTTTGGTGGACTGCATATAACTGAACTTATTGCTCTTCTATCATCAGGCACAAGAACGTAATCATCTGCTGTCAACACAGCTTCAGGCTCTGAAGCATCACTCTCTTGACATGCATCTTCAATCCCAATCTCATCTTCAAAGTCACTATTACTTTTTTCACTGTCTTGCTCATCCTCCTCACCATGATATTCCACAAACACCTCAGCCACTCCACCTTCAGTATAGTAGTAACATCTTTAAGCAAGAAACATCACTACCCAAAAATAAGAGTCCATTCACAAGTTCTTCGCCGGGAATCCGAAAATAAAACTTCATCGAATCCTTCACGGTAGTATGATCAGAAAGGAACGCCTTCAACTCTACGAGAGATAACTTATCACGCTCAATTTCAGAAATTGCCTCATCTCCACCAACGTACCGCAGTACTGGCCCAACTCGCAGAAACTCTCCACCGAAGAAATATTGCACATTTATAATGTTGCAAGGATCCATGTCTACCTACGTACTAGTATCAACGGAAACATTTAATATTCATAATAAGTGAATCAATAAACTTTTGCAACGTACAGACCATACAATTATACATCCACCGGCCCAAGCAAACCAAACCAAAATTTAATTGCTAAGGATGTGTTTGGCAGCTCATGACATATACTGGGAACTCGCTACTGCACCTAGTATTATTTCTCCTTAACTCTAGCAGGGTGGAGGCAACAAAGCGAGCTAGCTTTCTCGGTGTAAGAAAAAAGAGGCTGGGAGTGAATGCCTTAGTATCTTAAACCACGGTTTTGCATTGCATCCAAACACCTTAAAATTTTCTGTACACAGAATTTTGAAGAGCTACAGTATCATCAAAATACATATAAAATTCGGAGGTGCCAAAGGGCCCCTAAAATTCAGTGTTCGTTGATGCTAGCAGACTAGATTCTATCGATAATTTCATATTACAATTTGAGACAGTTTAAGACTGATCCGTTTGCGTGCAAACCAAACCAGACCATACCATTGTACTAATGCAGCAGTCCATTCACCAATCTGAAGAAACCCATGCAAGAGGGAAAACAAAAAATTACATCACAGAACATGATCTCGAGTGGTTACCTGCTTACTCTCATCGGTTGCCACCGCCGCCGCGAAACAGGGTACGTCACGGGCCGCCGCCGCCGCAGCCGCGAAACAGGGCAGCGGACAGTTGCGGAACCTCTAGTGCAGACTTTGATGACGAAGATACGGCGCCGGCGAGTGTGCCCCCCGCTAAATCGTCTCCTGCTAGCCGTGATCACCACCCAGCTGCCATTGCCATCGCATGAAAAAAGGAAAAAGGGCGCGCGCCTCGCGGAAAGATTGAGGAGGTAGGATAGCAAACTAAAGTTTTGTGTGGGTCCAATCGGTGAGCCCACTGTCCCCTAATCCCTGCCAAATCAACTGCTCCCAGCATGCAAATGAGATTAACCGAGAAAGCACCCAGGAAAGTCGGGATTGGAGAGGGTTCGAAAATCAAGGATTCAGACTTGGAGGCTCGGTTGTGACGTCGTCTACAAATTGAAGGTTTGTTTCAGACTTTTGCCTTCTTGTTAGTGGGCCTCAGACCGAATTAGACCGAAGTTAGAATTTTTTTTGATGCCAGAGGCGGAGCTTAGTGTTCCAGAACGAAATATGTGCAGTGTCCGCGAGGTTTTATCCAGATAAAAATGGTGTTCTTGTTAGTGGGCCTCAGACCGAATTTGACAAGAGTGGTAGGTATTATAGCACTGCTCTTCTTTCCTTTATTTTTTTACGGAAGGCAGCAAGCACCGCTCTATTTTCATTAAAAGGGAAACGAGACAAATGCCAGCAAGTTACAAACAAGAAGCAATACAGGAAAAGAGAAACACAACAAGAAAAAAGAACAACACTAAGAAGGAAAACCCTGCAGGAAGGGCCTTCAACACTCCGCATCTTCCGAATAACGTTGGACACTAGTGCACAAAAGCGTAGACGAAAAGCTTCAATCAACCGAGATCAGCCATGATGGAGTTGTAGCAGCCGTAGAGCAACACATCACCAAGTCCACACCTAGACGAAGGGTGATGCGCCGCCGAGGCTCAACACAACCGCCAACAACGTAATAGTAGGGCATCACAAAGTCGAGTAAACAACCGGAAAGCATCTCGAGCTGTTAGCCGTCTTCATAGGCGGAACTCCAGCCGTTCCGTAGAAGCTCGAGCGTCGTGACCATGGTGAGAGGAAACCAAGCAGAGGAAGATGACCACCAACTACCACCGGTCCCTCCAAACAACACCGACTTCAAAACGAGGCCCAAAGAGGTGAGTGACGCGTGACGCCACCATCGTCTGATCCCAAGCGCGGTCGGGATTTCCCCTGGAGTTCTCCTGAGTGAAGAGGGATGGAACGGCCTCAATGACGCCTTGAAAAAGGGAGCATCACCAACGACGCCGCCATCGCCTGTCCTAGCCATGGGCTGGGAGCAAGTCCTTAGCCCGACATTGCATCACATCCACCACCGGAGCGAGGTCTGTCTGGATCACCGCCACTGATCCATGCCCAACGTTCGCCGACCCCATGTGCCGACAAGAACGTCATAGCCACCTGCAGATCTCAGTGTCGGGGCCAAGAGATGCCTCGCAAGTCACAACAGGCCACCCCATAGCACATCGTGCACCTAGACAGCCTCGCCGAGCGGCAAGGACAACCGCTACCTCCCAGAGCCGCCGCTCCAGTAACCGGGCACCACACCGAAGAACATCCGTCGAGCACCCCCTGCACGCACACGACCTGGCATGGCCACCAACCCTCCGGACAGAGCACCGCCGGCCACCCTCACCGTTGCCTGTACCACGCACCAAGGTCGCCGCCACGCGTAGATACGTAGCCCGCGAAGCCCAGATCGGGCCTAGATGGAAGAAAAAAAATGAACAATAGAAAAATATATAAACAATAGATGAATAAAAAAAATATAGCACTGCTCTTACTCAATAGAAGAAGAAAAATAAATAAAAAATGCGAGACAAATGCCTCTGATGGGCCCGGCTCAGGCTCCCGGCAGGGGTGTAAGTGGTCAAGGCCACTTAGCCCACTTATATCCACTTAAGCGTAGGTAGTTCAATTTTGGATGAATTGGTGCCAAAAATTGAACTGCCTATACTTAAGTGGACATAAGTGGGCTAAGTGGTCTTGACCACTTACACCCCTAAGGTCAAACGTATGGGCCATCATGACCAGACGAATCTACCCAAGCTGTTGCACGCACTGCACCGCAGCACTGCGTTTCTAACGTTTCCTTTTTCAATAGTCCCACCTGGCCACTTGGGTGGCAGCAGAACCAGCTTATAAAGCGAGTCCTGGCCATTTGAGGCACGACCGTACTTCAACAGGATGTTTCCTACAGTAGTCGAACCATGGATTCAAAGGTCTTTGTCGTGGCTCTTATTTTCGCAAAAAATCCTAAACAATCAAGAGACTCAATGACTTCATGTGAACAACTCTCCTCCCTCCTCTAGTCATACATCCATCCATTTAGACCCTAATATTTTTCACATAAACCCCCTCCTATAGCCATACATCCATCCATTTAGACCCTAATTTTTTCACATAAACCCCTAAACAATCAAGAGATTTAGTGACTTCATGTGACCAACTCTCCTCCCTCCTCTAATCAGAAATCCAACCATTTAGACTCTAATTTTTTCACATAAACCCCTAAACAATCAAGAGATTCACTGACTTCATGTGACCAACTCTCCTCCCCTCTAATCAGACATCCACCCGCACGACCTTATCCTTCAGCACGGCCTTTGGCTATGGCACCGCCTGAGGAAACATCGCCTGCATGTAGAGGAAAAGAGCATGACCTTCGGCTGCGGCACCACCTCTCGCAACATTGCCTTGCATGTAGAGCGAAAGAGGAGCGCACGGAACATGCACTAGTTGGTATGTGTGGAACATGCAATAGTTGGTATGTGTGCACAGCGACAAAGGCGTCAATGTCACCACCATTATCCTTCAGCACGACCTTTGGCTGCGGCGATGCGGCACCGTCTGAGGCAACATCGCATGCATGTACAAGAACATAGTAGCGCACGGAACAGGCAACATGCATGATGGGCATCATCCCCTGCATGTAAAGGGAAAGAAGAAGTGCGCATGATAAGGTTGTCGCCATCCTTGTCGCTGAATATGCCCTAGCCCCGTTGGATTCACGCGGCGCTAGGCGAAACTACACCCGGGCATGGAAGGAGGAGCACTTGCCGTGGACAGCTCGTCGCAAAATCTCCAGGCAAGCGTACCGCCTAAGCTTTGTTCATATCTTCATGACAACGAGGGGATACCTACGGTGGTGGATTTTCCACCAATATCCCCTAAAAAATCAACCAAATCCAGATGGGGCAATGTCACCACCGACCTAATGCTGCATGTTGTGCGCATCTGCCTCGACTTCCCTGCTCCTACCCATACGCAAACGCCACCAGGCTCCCTGCTTCACCTCGTGTGCTGGCGCCGTATCCCTCGTACGATGAAGAGGTCGTCAAGAGTGATAAGTGAATCAGTTCTGAATCCAGACAAGTTGCTATGGCTCAGTTTCCTGCAGAGATGAGAAAAACAAACAAACATATGCTAGCTAGTTCATACCATGTTTGGAGTATGTATGTCATATTAACAACAATGTTAGGTAAAAAAAAGCAGCAATGTGCCATGCATGACAGTAGTACCCCCTTCACACTTTCCTGAGGCTGGACGTGCACGACATCGTGATTTGACATGTGACCGGTCGGCGATGTGAGAGTTCTGTGTGGCGGTTTGAAAGGCAAGGACAGTGTTGGTGTGCGATAGTCTGTTCGTCGCAATAGATTCGCAGTCGGCTCTATTCTGGCATGTCTGAGAGTCTTCGTGTTCCCCAGTCTGTGGAGTTGGAGCTGCTATGTTCTCGAGCGTCTTCCTTTGGGAGGCAAACAATTACCTGCAGGGGGCGGTCCGGTGGTGAAGATCTTCTTTGGCGTAAGTTTCGCACATTTCCTCTCCGAAGCTCTTCATCAGAATCGGAGCTGCCTACCTTGCGCGAAGAGTCATCTGTTTGTCATAGGCAGATGTGGGCTTCTCGACGTCGCTTCGACACTGGTCTCCTAGTTTGTTTTTTCTCATGTAGTCGGGGATGCTACAAGAGTGATGACGATGACAGGGGGCAACCTCAACGACGAATCTACCTTCGGTGGTGTATGTGAAGCTTGTGTCAGTAGTCGGGGTGACTGCATGTGCCCTCACGACGGTCGTGTCCCATGACAGTCGTCGAGGGGTTTCCCGCTAATTAACCGGCCAAATCTCACGTCTTTATTAATGAAAATGCCAAGACTTTTGCCTCGTTTAAAAAAAAAATTGTGAGTTTTTTTACATGATTACTTAGTTTCTGGGAAATGCTGCATTGCTGCACTGTTTGTAATTTCATCATCTGCTGGATCAATTGCGAGTTTTCTATTACCTAATTAATTAGGTATATGGGTAATGCTTTCGTGGTTACCTCAGAAAAGAGTACGAGAACTGGAAAAAGACAACAAGTCATCACTACTAAGAAGAAACTGAACCAAACAAGGAAAGGGTTTTATTTTTTGTTTTTCTTTAGACGTAAACAAAACGGAAAACTTGATGCATGCAACAAAATAGAGAAAGGGAGGAAAGAAAGGCAACACGGGATAGATATTCCTCACATGGAAATCAAGAAAAGAGAAAAAGAAATATGTGACACAACTGTCTCAGATGGGCTTGAAGGTTAACCACATGGGCCTCAGGAGTCCACCGAAGCTCTTGCGTTCTGGCCGGGCTTCAAGGTTAACCGCAGCCCTAGCGTTTTTATAGTCCCACCATGCTAATTAGAGAGCAGCCAAACTGGTTTATAAGGCCACGACTGGCCACCTTTATCTCGACCTTACTGTTACACAACCTCTGTCGGCTGGCCGTCCCGAGGATGTGCGGCGATGGCGAAGTAGACGAAGGCACAGATCAACACACGTACATGAAAGAAAAAGGACACAGTGTGGGCAAAGTAATCTTTATTTCTCTTCTTTGTTTCTGTCTGTCTAGACTACGTACAATGCCTCGCTATATAAAGGAAGGGGATGAGGGGATAAGACCCAACTAACGTAAAGTGTGGACTTGACTTGGCCCAGTTGGACTAGGCAAACCACCTAGTGGGCCACGTACGCAAGTTTTCCAACACTCCCCCTTGAGTATTATCCGTATAGCCATGGCTCAAAACTCCGAAAAACCCAGTGGAAAAAATATGGAGAAAAGCACATGGTATACTATAGCTATGTTGCACGAATTGCCTCATTAAAAACCTCGTGTGAGAAACTTCATAAAAAATCACTTAAGGGAAAAAGAGTACAACTCACTTAACCATTAAGTTAAGTACTCAATCTTCGGGATCGAGATTTTAGCGATGAGTTTGTGAAGATTCTCCCCCTGAACCTTACATCTCCCTAAGTCTCATCATACGATTCCACGAACACATCTCGAAAGAAGATGCCGGTAATGATTTAGTGAACAAATCAGCAAGATTTTCACACGACTTAGTATGTAAGATCTTTACTTCATTCAACTTCTGCAACTCATGTGCGTAGAAGAACTTGGGGTTGATATGCTTCGTGAGATTGCTCTTCAGATAACCCGTCTGAACTTGTGCAACACAAGCGGCATTATCTTCATAGATAATAGTGGGGGTTTGGACGGTGTTCAGCCCACATGACAGCTGGATGTGGCCGATCACCCGTCGAAGCCATACACACTCACGTGATGCTTCATAGTGCTATGATTTCCGAGTGGTTCGTCGAAGTTGACACTAGGCTTTGCTTAGACGATTTCCAGGAAATAGCGGTTCCACCACAAAGGAAAACATATCCAGTCTGAGACTTGGATGTGTGCGGGTCCGATAGGTACCCAGCATCAGCATAGCCTACGACCGTGAGGTCTTGATTCCTCCGGTAAAACAAGCCAAGATCTTTGGTCCCTTGCAGGTATCGGAAGATGTCCTTAACGCCTTTCCAATGTCTCTTGGTAGGCTCAGAACTATACCTAGCAAGCAAATTGACAGCGAACGCAATGTCCGGCCGTGTGCAATTCGCGAGGTACATGAGTGCGCCAACTGCACTCAAGTAGGGGAATTCTGGTCCCAGAATTTCCTCCCCCTCTTCCTTAGGCCTGAACGGGTCCTTATCCTGCTGTAAAGATCTCCCAATCATCGGGGTCTTAGAAGGATATGCTTTATCAAATCCAAATCTTTCCAACACCTTCTGGGTATAGGCAGACTAGTGCACTAAGATCCAGCAGGGGAATGTTCAAGTTGCAAACCTAGGCAGAACATAGTTTTGCCTAAGTCTTTCATTTCGAATTCCGACATCAGGTAGGAACTCGCTTCCTCAATATCCTCAGGTGTACCGATTATATTCAAATCGTCCACGTACACGAGATAATGCAGAAACCATCTTGTGATCTCCGTTATAAAAACACATGGGCAATCTTCATTGCTCGTGTAGCCCTTCTGATGAAGGAAATCGCTTAAACGATTATACCACATCCTACCTGACTGTTTAAGTCCATACAGTGACTTCTTAAGCTGAACACTGTATAAACCTTTGTTAGCTCTATCTTGGTTCGAAACAGGGATACCTTCGGGTACCTTCATGTATATGTCCGAATCCAACTTACCATAAAGGTAAGCGGTGACAACATCCATAAGTTTCATTGCCAAGTCCAAGTTTACTGCCATTGAGATCAAGTATCTAAAGGTAATTCCATCCATGACTGGGGAGTAAGTTTCCTCGAAGTCGACACCTGGTCGCTGGGAGAAACCTTGAGCAACGAGCCTTGCTTTGTATCTTACTACCTCGTTATTTTCGTTCCTCTTTCAAACAAAGACCCATTTGTGACCAACAGGGCGCACATAGGGAGGAGTTAGACAAACAGGTCCAAATACCTCTCTTTTGTTGAGAGAAAATAATTCAGCAGTTATTGCCTTCTTCCAATCTTTCCAATCCGACCTTTGCTTACAATCAGCAAGAGTTTTAGGCTCTGGGTCAAGGTCTATGATTGAGGCAATTTTCTTGGCAAAATAAATGTCGACATTTTCCATAGCTCGATTAATTGACTCACCCGAATTAATATAATTAATGGCCATTTCGTCATGGAGTGCATCAGGCACATTCCCTTCCTCCACCGGATTTCCCATTTCGGGAGCAAGGTCCTTTAGCTTTTCCGCTCCAATGTGTGCGCACACATCTTCGCTGGGTATTTCCGAAGTAGGAAAATTCAAGTCCGGAATTTCGTGCACTGAAACATCCGTACTTGTGCCAGGTCTCAACTGGCTCCCCTTTGCAGGGGTAGGCTGCGCTAAATCTCTCTTATCCTTTTTCTTCGGGCGTCCCCGGGTACTTGGGATTTGAGAAACCGGATTCCTCGTCCTCTTAGCCTAAGAACGGGAGCGGGTGTACTATGATTTCTCTTTGGTATTTCAACCCTTTCCGGTGCATTGCGCGCAGGCACATGCGACTGTCACAGTCTTTAAGTCACTAAACTGATCATGCAGTTGATTCGCCAACGAGTGCAAATCTATTATCTTTTGAACTTCTCTATTAGACTCAGCAGTGCGCGGGTCATGAGCGTGGATCCCCGTGGCTTGCCAGGTAAGTTCTCGACTTTTATCATCAAGGGGTCGATTATCTCCCCCTAAGTTGGGAAAAGATCCTCGTCAAAAATGCAATCAGCGAAACGGGCCGTATGACAGTCACCTGTCACGGGGTCCAGAAACCTGATTATGGACACAGTCTCATAACCAACGTATATCCACGACTTACGGAGCGGTCCCATTGCTGATCGCTGAGGGGGTGGTATTGGTACATATACCTGGCAACCGAACCTACGAAGGTGGGAAATTTTCGGTGCCGACCCTTGCGCAAGCTGCATAGGAGAATGGATGGTGTAGGCCGATGGTCGAAAGTTGATGAGATTGGCAGCGTGTAACACCGCGTGACCCCAACATGTAGTTGGTAAATTACAACCCTGAAGGAGCGGTCTGGCAATGAATTTAATTCTTTTAATCAATGCCTCCGCAACTCCATTTTGCGTGTGGACGTGCGGTACAAAGTGCTCAAGTTTGATTCCTGTTGCCATGCAATAATCATCGAACGCCTTTGAAGTAAATTCACTGGCGTTGTCCATTTGAATAGACTTACTACGATGATCAGGGAATTTATTCCTCATTTGTATGATCTGAGAGATCAACTTTGCAAAAGCATGGTTCCTTGTTGACAGCAGGCTAACATTGGACCATTTAGAGGAAGCATCAATGAGCACCATGAAGTACCTAAACGGACCCGAAAGGGGCTGAATAGGACCGCATATGTCCCCTTGGATACGTTCCAAGAACGCGGGGATTTCATCCTTCACCTTTAGGGGCGATGGTCTGATAATTAATTTCCCCTTAGCGCATGCGGAGCACACGAAATCATCAGGATTCGGGAAATTTTTCACATTAACATTATGACCATTAGAGTTGTTAATTATATTTCTCATCATCGTAAGACCGGGATGGCCTAACCTATCGTGCCAAAGGCAGACTAGTTTGGAGCTTCTAAAAACAATTTTAAGGGTAGTGTACATGGGTAGTGCTACTATCTTCGTGTAGTACAACCCTGTAACGAACGAAGGAAGCCTTTCGACAACATGTTTACCATTTTCATCGCGTTTCGTGATGAGTAGGTACTCCTTACCGGTGTCATCATCATGGGTCTCAATGTGGAACCCATTAGCACGAATGTCTTTAAAACTCAAGAGAGTAAGAGTCGCTTCTGGGTACAACAATGCATCATTAATGATCAAAGTTGTTCCCACGGGGAGTGTTATAGTGGCTCGTCCGGAGCCAACTATATGAGGACCGCACCCGGCGATCGTCGTAATACTCCCTGGAATTTTCTTGATGGACTCAAAGTACTTTGTATCTCTCAAGATGGTATTGGTGGTACCTCTATCGGCAAGGCGCGTTTCCTCCATTCGGGCGCCACATGTGTTCTAAAATTAGTGTCTAATTATTAAACGTGAGCGAGGAAGATGCTACAGTAATAATAATTAAACATGCAAATATTTGAGAACATAACATAAGTATCTCTATTTAAAATAATGGAATAACTGAATGATGGCGAAGTCATCCAAGCGCCGATAAATGTTTAAGGAAACAAATAATGTTGCTCTCATAGAGCTTACAACCAAATCGAATGAATTGTATCAAATTATTGCCATAATGAATCACGAATAAATGAACAGAGTTTAGATGGGGTCCGCAAGGCAACCATCAGGCTCATCCGAGATCTCCATCTCGCTAAACTTCCTGGTTTATTTCACCTCCGAAAGGCTGCGAGGAGAAGTTCTTTTTCTAGAACCTCATCCACCCAGAGGACATCAATGAGCTCTGAGTACTGCATGAAGTTCTCCTGGCGGTAGTTCCGCACATTCTGGAGATTACGCGAATGGAAGGTGGAGAAAGTTTTCTCTATCTTCTCCTCGTCTGTGATTCTGGTACCACACATGTTGAGAGCCGTACAAATCCTGTGTAACACAGAATTGTACGATGTCATCGACTTGAAGTCCATGAACCTCAGACGCAACCATTCTGCCTCCGTCTTCGGCTTGATGTGGTACTTTAACCTAGCGAACCGCACTTTCAGGGCGGTCCATAGGGTTGAGGCACTCCTTACAGGCATGTACTCGTTTTTCAACGTCGCACACATGTGATGGCGGAGGAAACGCAGTGCCTGGACATTCTCTGCCGCAGTCGTGGTGCTGGGGGCCGTCAGGGTCCCCGCAACCAGCGCTCCCTTGATCTTCCGGCCCTCGAGGACGATCTCTACGTCCGAGGCCCAAGCCAAGTAGTTTAGACCGGTGTGAGCCAACTCCTCAAATTCCCGGTTCATGATTCCGTCCATCTGCGATTTATGCAAACATGTATCAGATTACATCAGGTAATCGATTGCATAAAGCGATGTTGATACAAAAATTCAATCTGACGGCGTTCCAAAATTTAAATAACATGCTAACAGTGCTCTACTATGAATTAAACAATTAATTACGGTAGTAAAACATGGTATGTAAGCATGTATGAAGAGATATTATGCTAAGCGCGTTCTAAACGTGAAAAAATTGGCCCCAAAAATGACTTTTCGAATTTATTTAATGTCCAAATATACAATTTCAGCAAAAACAGATTATTCCAGGGGCTTACACTTAAAGTTAATTCAGCAGGAATAAGTTATACGTAAATCTGAAAAAATCTGGGTGCTAAAACTTAAATTTCGAGCGCTGCACCGAATTTGGTCCAGCCCACGTCGGCAGCAGGCCGAAATCCAGGCCGAACTTGGGCCGAAAGCCCACAAAGCGCTTGGCACTTCATCCGCCCTTTTTTCGCATGGGCGAGCTGACCAGACTTGGGTCGCATGCGGCCCGTTGGCTCGGCCGCGTCGTGGGCCGGCCCGGCTCGCGCGTCCCTGCCAGGAACCGGAAGGGTTTCGTGCAGGAGATACGGCGGCGGCGCCCGGCGGTGGCCAGCAGGGCCATCCGGCGAGGCGGGGGGGGGGGGGGGCGCTCGGGGCGTCCACGACCGGGCCTAGCGCGAGGCGGCGGCGCACACGCGCGCGCGACCGAGCGGACGCTCAAGGTCGCAGCGGCGGGGGCGGCCGGCCTGCCTCGAGCGCAAGGTGGCCAGGAGCGGGGCAGGGTGCGGCGTGGCCAGCCGAGCCGAGGCGCCGGCGCGCGCGCTCGTGACCGAGCGCGAGCTCAAGGTCGCGGCGGCGGCGGCGGCCAGCCTCCTCCAGGCTCAAGGCGGCGCTCGGCCAGCGAGGCCGGAGGCGCGGGTGCGAGGCGGGGCCACGGGGCGCTCCCGGAATGGCGGCGTGCGGCCGGGACGGGGCAGCCACAGAGCGGCGCGGTTCGCCCATGGCGGTGGCCAGCCTGCTCGCGGCGGCGGCGGCGTCCAGCCTGCTCGGGCGCACGGCCGGCTGGGCTCGGCGGCCGCGGGGGGCGCACGAGACGAGCGGTGGTGGCCGGTGAGCGACGGCCGGCGGCTCGGGCTGCGGGGCGGCGACGCCATGGGACGGCGCGGATGGTCGTCGGCGGCTTGCCGACCAGCAAGGCCGCGGCGGCGCGGCGCACGGCCAGCAGGGCCAAGGCAGCGGAGCCACGAGGCGACGCGGCCGTGCCGGCGGCCGACGTGATGCTCGTGCCATGGCTACGCGATCAGTACATCGCTTTTGTACAGCGGGTACTCCGCGGCGGTACTGCAATCATCTGGATCGCATTTGTACCGACTCTCTGTGGTGCAGTCAACAAATCTCTCGTGATCCGGAGATATCGACATTGGCCGGCGACAGCGTGTCAGCTCGATCCCCGGGAGAGAAATCTGCACCACAGATCTGATCTAAAAATGACGCGGGACGCAAAAACGGAAAGAAAATTGCGAGACGGTTCCATTTTTGCGATTAGATCTGAGGTATACCTTCGCGATTTTTGCAGAAAGCCTGCTCGGTGCAGACTCGACGGAGAGAC